>OX328012.1:12068026-12668026 GCA_946811545.1 Netelia fuscicornis
CTCCCTCTCTCTCTCTCTCTCTCTCTCTCTCTCTCTCTCTCTCTCTCTCTCTCTCTCTCTCTCTCTCTCTCTCTCTCTCTCTCTCTCTCTATCTCTCTCTGTTTCTCTCTCTCTCTCTTTCGAGGCTAAGTGTGTGTGTATGTGTGTTTTTTTCATTTTTTTTCAATCCTCACCACGGTGATCCAAATAGCTTCGTAACTCAGCGCGTCGCGGTTTCATACTATACTCCTCGTCCTCGACGGTCAATACGAGCCACGTGATATATATCATCGGACATGAGAGATATTCGAAGTGAAAAATGATTGAAAAACATTTTTCGCTGGAACAATTTTTACCAAAGGTTTTTTATCACGTACCTATCTTTGTTTGTTTATTGATAAATATTGAAACGTGCGGTAATTTAGCTGGTGGACGATGAGATTTATGCATAGATGTATGAAATTGTTCCGATAATGATATTTGTGCCCGGCTGGAAAATATTGGAGCCTTAAGATTTGACTTAACTCATGGATAACAGAGAGAAAGAGAGATAGAGAGTCGTGGCATAAATAAAGAAAGATATGACGTAAGAAGGTCAAGTCGTGCATACGAAAAAGAGGAAGACAAACAAGATAAGAAGAAGAAGAATCGGCGGGCCGGTGAGACAGTGGAGGTAGCCCTGGGGTTAACCCAGAGTTATGCCTGATCCGTGACCGGCCGCTCGTTCGGCCACAACTCACGTACACCGAGTAATTTGTCTCGATTAAAACGGTCGAACCGCCGCGAACTCGCGTCGCCATTTCCATCGCCTTGTACGTTCGTGTGTGCATACATATAAACCGCGTCGTTTATATACACGTATAACGTATCGCGTGTGTAGAACAAGGAAAAATTCGTACGTGCATACGGCGATCCAGGGGTGTGTTCAACACACCTTGTGCGCGAAAGAACCTTTCGGTTCTCTAGAGCATTGGATGGTATAGTCGCCAGGACGGTCTCTATCTCTCTCTCTCTCTCTCTCTCTCTCTCTCTATCTCTCTATCTCGGTCCCTTCATCCTACACATTAGCATGCAGATCGAGTAGCCGTCGAAAACTCTCCGCGTACGAGCGTCAGGTGAGCCCTGCGACGGCATGTACAGTTCTCGCGAGACCTCTTCTACTTCTGAGAGCAACTCACCAACCGAGGTGGTTTGCCCAACTAAAACACTTCACCTTTATCATAGCGGTAGTAGTAGTAGTAGTAGCAGTAGTAGTAGTTTTTTTTTATCAGAGGTTAAGAAATCTTCTAAAAAAACACCAGCAAAAAGTTGGTGTGTTGCTGGTAGTGTCAGGTATTTACTGACTACAAACAATCCTCTGTCTCCCCTCAGGCTGATGAGGGTGGTTGGCCCGAAAACCGCGTTAGCATTACTTCAGTACAAACCCCTGCTGCGCATCTAGGCGTCCACGCCGTTTGGCTGCTGCTCGAGCCTTTTGGCCTTCAGCACTTCCTCCGCGAACTTCATGACGGCCTCCCACTTTGGCTTAGAGCCGACCATGTGGGGGACCAGGCTCTCACCTTGTAATATACCCCCGATAGCTTCCATTGCGGCTCTTCGATCTTCCACCCATCTGCTACAATAGAAGAAGGTGTACTCGGCGTCATCACGGTCGCCCGGACAGTAGGTGCACTGCGGGCTATCGGCGAGGCCCATTCGATGTAAGTAGGCATTAAAGCTGCCATGGCCCGTGAAGAGTTGCGTTAAGTAGTAGTTTGTCTCTACATGCCCGCAGTTGACCAAGGTGTTTATGATGGGTATCAGCTTAGCCGTCCACCTTCCGGTGCTGCTGCTCTTCCACCTGCGCTCTCATTCCTCAAGGATCTTCGCCCGTTCAAGTTCCTTGGCGACGTCGGCCAGAGGGCCTACTGCCCGTTGCTAATGGAGGTTATTTCGCTCCATCGCCGGGAGGTCGATGAGGGGAGCCTTGGCGATAATCAGTATCGCCGATTCCGAGACCGTGCGGTACGCACAGGCGACTCGAAGGGCGACACGTCTTTATGCTGCAGCTAGTTTGCGCCATTGGCTTTTGCGCGCGAGCGCGTCCACCCATATTTCTGCGCCGTACAGCATGATCGAAATTACTGTGCTCATGAGTAGCCTCCGCTTCGCGTAGCGAGGGCCGGCGGTATTCCTCATGATCCGTGAGAGCTTGGCAGCGGCGCCGTTGGCTTTGTCAGGTGTTCGTTGAATGTGGTCTCCGAAGGTTAGTTTCTCGTCGAGCTGGAGTCCGAGATACCGGACCGAACTCTTGGCCTCGACAAGAGCTTCGCCGATGTTTATCGCGAAAGGCTTCCCAAAGCACTGTCCCGTAAGGACCACCATCTCCGTCTTGTTTGCAGCTAGCTGGAGTCGGTGGCCTCTTAGCCAGGCGCTTATACGTTTGACCAGGCGCCAAAGTCCGTCTTCAGAGCGTCCAACATGTTCTCCCAGTCCACGGAGTTGAACGCGTTCCGCACATCGTAGATGAGCAGAATGCACGCCTTTCGGCTTTGCAGTGTACCAGACCAGGCCCTCTTTACGATGGAGACGGCCTGTTCGATCGCGGTGATGGTCGACCTCTTTTTACGGAAGCCGTGCTGGTTATCCGACAGGCCCCTGGCCCTGTCTACTGCCTCGGCTACGCGCCCCTTGATAAGTTTTTCCAGTAGCTTGCCTGCGACGTCCAGCAAACAAAGCGGTCTGTACGAGGATGCCGTCACTGGTGGGCCCTTCCCTTTGTCTAGAAGAACCAGTCGTTGACGCTTCCATCGGCGGCCGAAAGTGCCTGTGGCGAGGCAGGCGTTGAACATGTTAAGGAGCACCTCGGGCTACTCCCTAGCTACAGATGTGATAGCGTTGACTGGGATGCCGTCCTGGCCGGGAGCTCTGCCCGGTTTCAAGGACTTGGCAGCGTTCTGAAGCTCTATCGTTGTGAAGGGCGGCCCACGCTCGGTCGTCGGGCATCCTCTAGGCGCCCTCCGTGAGAACGGAATCGAATGGAATAGAATGGGATGGCATCGAATGAAATGGAATAGAATGGAATGGAATGGAATAGAATAGAATAGAATGGAATGGAATGGAATAGAATGGATTGGAATGGATTGGAATGGAATGGCATGGAATTTCTATTCAATTCTGCGATTTGAATACAATGAAATGGAATAGAATGGAATGGAATGGAATGGAATGGAATAGAATGGAATGGAATGGAATGGCTTGGAATGAAATGGAATAGAATGGAATGGAATGGAATGGAATAAAATGGAATGGAATAGAATGGAATGGAAGGGAATAGAATGGAATGGAATGGAATGGAATGGAATAGAATGGATTGGTATAGAATGGAATGGAATGGAATGGAATAGAATGGAAATGGTATGGAATGGAATGGAATAGAATGGTATGGAATGGAATAGAATGGAATGGAATGGAATGGAATAGAATGGAATGGAATGGAATGGAATAGAATGGAATGGAATAGAATGGAATGGAATGGAATGGAATGGCATGGAATGAAGTGGAATAGAATGGAATGGAATAGAATGGAATGGAATGGAATGGAATAGAATGGAATGGAATGGAAGGGAATAGAATGGAATGGAATAGAATGGATTGGAATGGAATGGCATGGAATTTCTATTCCATTCTGGAATTTGAACACAATGAAATGGAATAGAATATAATGGAATGGAATGGAATAGAATGGAATGGAATGGAATGGAATGGAATGGAATGGAATGAAATGGAATGGAATAGAATGGAATGGAATGGCCGGATGTCACCTTCCCCGGTTTCACGGATGGAACGGATAGTCGCCTGCTGCTGCTCCGGGTTCACCTTTGTCTTAATATCCCTGAGCCGGTCCGCGTAGGATTTTCCTTGCGCGGGCCTTATTAGGACGGCATCAGCGCGGGTGCACGAGGCTGCTGCCTTTTTCTTTTTCGTTTTCCGATGGGCGGGGGTCGGTGCTTTCGAGGTTGATGGCCTCGGCGTTGATTGTTGTGCACCTGTACCCTCGGCAGGTGAATCGTCGGCTTTTTCTTTATTCTGTTGACCAGCGTATAGCCTCTCTCTTTATCTCGGTGGCCAGGAGGCGCACTTTCCTCCGGACCGAGGGGCGGGCTGGCTTCCGGGCGTTTGTTCCTTGGCGTGCATGGTGTCACGAGTCGCCGCGACGCCCCGCACTCCCTGGCCTCAACGAGGCTGAGCTTCCGTTGCTCGTCCTGCCAGGATTTGCGGTGGGTCAAGGCTTCTGCTATCAGAGCGAGGGCCTCCTTCACGTTGCTGGTTACTTCCGTGGGGACAGTTCTCCTCGTTTTTATTAGCCTGGTGGTTTCCATCAAAAGCTCCTGGAGCTCACCAAGCTTGACGTCTCCAAGACCGATGGCCGCGTCCCGAGATATCGTCAGTTGAGCCATGAGTTGAACCAGAGGCTGGCTGAGGAACACTCGTGCATCACTAGGTACCCCGCTGGCAACGCCCAGGGTTGGAGCAGGCGACACGCTGGCCGGTGTTGGCTGCGCTGCGCCTTGCATCTCCGTTGACCGTACATCTCTTTGGTTTTTGTTTTTTTTTTCGTGTTTTTCTTTTTCTTTTTGTTTTCCCTTTGTTTGTTTGTTATTGATTGTTTCATTCATCTTATTCCCGCGAGTATCCTAGGAAAGTTGGCGTCGGCCCCAGCAGAGCCAGGTTGCTCGGGTAAGGCCGCTAAATACCACCGGGGTTGAACCAGGTGCCCCGGGGGAACCGTTTGAGACACCTCTCCCCAGGTGCCACGCAGCCCTCGGCACGGTTTCGCACACCTTGGCTTAGGTTTGTGTTTGGTCCGCGGAAGCTATTTTATTTCGCCCCTGCCCTCCACTCATTGCTGGGCGACGAGCGTTCCCCTATCCGCCACCCGGGGATACGCCATGTAGCAGTGTCACCCCTGCCCACAGAGTTGTAGTAGTACTAGTAATGGTAGCAGCACGAGTAGTAGCAGCAATCATAGTAGTAGTGGCAGCAGGAGTAATGGTGATGGTAACAGTAGTAATAGTAGTAATAATAATAGTAGTAGACGAAGTACTAGTAATAGTAGTAGTTATAGAAACAACACGAATAGTAGTGGCAGCAAGAGCAGTGGTAGTAGTAGTAGTAGTAGTAGTAGCAGCAGCCATAGTAGTAGTAACAGCTGGAGTAGTAGTCGCAGTTGAAGCGTACTCCGGTCATGGCCGAATTCAACGCTTCAGTAGATCGGAGCACTTCAACTTGGTATTAGCTATGACTTTATCGCTGCTCGCTGAAGCACATTGTACGCCCGTCTCACCAGTGATGCTACCTGCTTGGTCTATCCCTCTCTCTTCCTCGCACTCCTCTCTTTACCGGTTGCTCTTGTTTACCGCAGTGAATGCGTTGAAAATTGAGATTCAAGGAATCCCAAAGCACGTCAGCATGGAAAGCCAACGGAAAACAAGAACCGTGGAAAACGAATGATATATATATACATCAACATATTTACACACACGCACACATATACATTTATAGAGAGAGAGGGAGACGTATACGTGTGGGAGAGAAAGCCTTCTTCCGCTGTTGGAAACTCGCACTTCTGTCGCAGCAAAGCTAGGGTAAACTAGGACCGGAAACGTGCGAGAAAATCAACTAGAGAACATACGCACATATATACATATACGAATATGTATGAAGCCGTGTGTATGTGCGTGTGTTTATTATATAGGTTGCGATGTTTCAGTGTTATAGATATAGCGAGAAGGTCGAGAGAATCTCGTAGGAGGTTCGTCCGCAGGGGCCAAGCGATAAGCGGCCCGTCAAGCATACATACCAAGCAAGAGCGAAAGGACGATCCCAAAGGAAACTCTCGAACGGCGCGAGTCGCGAAGTCGGCACACACAACCATCAGCAACAGTGCTAGGCGTATATACATATATATGTACAATATGTATGGTACATGGTACACTACGAGAGCCCGAGAGATTCCAGTTAGCTGGAAGCTCTCGCACGGGACCGCACACGCGAAACGCTGAAGCACCAGCCAGCTGTTATGGCCAGAATCACTTTCCCACTTCGCGTTTCATCCGAGCTTTCACCTCTGGTCCTCGCGTACCATCTTCTTCGCTTCGCGTCATCCACCCCACGGGTATATTCAGACATCGTCGCCGTTGTGCGGCCGGGATAAAGAGGGATAGAGATGAGAGAGCTTCCATTACACCATACGTCGAGAATCAAACCAGAAGCTATATACCGGCCGCACTATGGCAAAGTTATAGAAAGCTATCGCCCGTATTACCCCTCGTCTATGCCCTAGGGATATTACGCGTATATCTCATATACACACAACACGCACATACACATTTATGTATATACATTTTGAGGTATCCGGATTATTGATATTTTTTTCATCAATATTCACGTTTCAACCAAAAATTCAGCTTTTTCAGTTCAAACATGGCGAGGCTCATTTTTGAGCTTACGCACTGACAGAATCGGAGAGTCAAATGTTATTACCTATACAAAATGTCAAACGATCTTTATCCCCTCGATCCATTTTTATACGTGAGTATATAGAGCGACGAGCATCGGGCCGTGCAAACCTCTCACTCACTCTCTGGTCCTTCACCCTTCGATAGCTACCGTTTTTCCACCCTGTCGAAAGCTCGCTCCGGTATCCCAAGAGTGGATGCGCGGGATGATAATATTCCTCCCCCTCTCGCAATAGACCCACAACGAAAGCACTTTGCCCGGGCTTGCCCATAACTTCCACTACAACGAGCATGCTATAATCATAATACTATAAGTTCGTCCTTTATAAATGAGAGAGACCCATGCAAAATTTGACAAATAGTCGCACGCCCATAGAGATGTATCTTTATAGCGCGGGTTAAAAGTGTATCGAGGGTGAGTTGACGGTGTGCCTATACCGCGACGTACGCTTTCTTCCACAGGTAGCACGATTCATTCCTATGAAAAAAACTGGTGGTAACCCGTCCCGCGGCACTGATGCATCAAGCTCGCGCTTTTTCTTTCTCCATCTCTAGACACACACACACACATATGTATAAGTATATATGTTTGAATATCAGACGTTTACCGATATGTCCCCCATAAAATCCTCGAGCGGAGAGAAGGCAGACGGCTTCGAAGTTGGCACACAGAGAAAGAGACGGGATAAGCGTGGCACACGGCTATGTTCAGATCTTCCGGTGATATCGTTTTGTTAGGATTGTGTACAACGATAAAGCAGCCATTCGTGGCGTGCGTGCGTCGAGTCTCGGCCTGGGAATCTTCATCGCTTGAGGCCGATGTGTGCACATCGAACATAACGGAAACCGACGTTAACGTATCAAGTGGACGAGGGCCTGCGCGACAAGAGAAGGACGATGTCAACTTCGATACGACGTATTCGCAGCACCGCTTTTCTCATATCGCGGCACACTCAAGCGATCGTAAAAGAGGCTCGTTTTGTGTCGCCGATACTCCCGCCGGTACTCTCGTCGTTTGCTCGACTTTTGTCTCTCCTTCTGTCTTCTCACTCCCTCAACCTACTATCAACCTACTATCATACTAGGATTCTAACGAACTTTTATTACTCCTTTAGGATTGCGTTATCTTGATTCAACGCTTCCTGTCTTTACGTTCCACTTTCACCTGTATGGCGGTATCCCAAGAACTATAAAAATAATAATTCATTTATCGATCTTTAACGATACCGTGAGCTTTTTACGATACGATGAATATTCCGCTAGCGCTCAATATCAGGTTTCCCACACACACCTGTCACCCCTCTTTCTCGTTCCTCATTAGCAGCTCGCCAATTTTCCGAACCACCCTACGAGTTTATTATTCCCTTTCCTCCATGCAAAAATAAGGAAAAATAAAAAATAAAATGGACATAATGAAACAAAGATGTAAATGAAAGGTTATCAAACAACGGAGGAATGGAGGAGGGGAGAAACGGGTGGTAGATATGAAAATGAACATTCAAAACTGGAAATCCGAGGGAGCCAGTGAAAGAGGGGGGAAAGAGAACCAGCTTCGACTATTACGATACGGCGTGTATTCATTCCCGCACCGAGAGTTCGCATCGTCAAAAGTCGCGCGCGTACTTTCGTTCGCGTTTGCAACGGTACAAACACACAAAGCGAAAAAAAATGAGTCGGATAATGAAAAATAGGAGAAACAATAGACCCACGGTTATAACGGAGATACCGATTCTACGTACCCAGCCAAAAGATGGGACTTGGGTGCGATTTACGCGTAGGAATACCAAATTGAAAAAGCAACCGAAAATAAAAGGCACAAAGGAAATTGTATATTATGGGAAACGGAATATTAAAAATTGACAAAAAAAATTTTTTTTTTAAATCCCCCCGACCCTCGAGGCCACGTTCACATGCCTCGAAACCAATCAAGTATTCTGGAATATACGACTATATAAAATTACTTCATTCTATCCGTTTCATTCGCTTTTTATGACTTGGTTCGGATCGAATCGTAATTTACCTTGCGCCCGTACACCCACCAATGTTCGATTTATTAGGTACGTATTTTCTTTTTAATTATGTAATGCCGAACCCTGCAGTCTATGTTCATAAAGGGAACGCTAGTTCCTACCCCGGTTCCAAAAGGGTATTCGCTGTCCGAGGGTAGATCGAGGCACGATACGTCTCTAATGTTCTCGCCTCGATATTCCCTCACGTACGTTCATAAAAGCACGAATTTTTCCGTTTTTCCAATATTCTCATTAAAAGAATTGATCGTAGGTACTCCGCGACTCATATTCTACGTCGGGCTATTACTAGCGTCGAGGGTAAAACGTATTTGGACAGAATATTCTTGATGAGATCCAGTCGGAAGTAAGTTGTGGTAAAATTTAGCGACGCGATAGGAACATTTTCAGATCTTCTAAGCAAGCGAAATTTCGATGTATCGCGTTTCTTCTCGAAATTGTGAATTGTAGACAATGTTTTCATACGCCTATATAGAGTTTCGATCAATTGTGTTCTCTTCCCTGCGAGATAAACCCATTGGATCGTACATCGACGCATGCTCGAGAATGCAGTAAGAGAACAGGAACGAAGGGTTCGTCACTGTATACGAAAGGACCCTTGGTACGGCCAACGAGCGAAGAGACCGAATGAGTAGAAGGTCTCCTTGTGCTTTCGTCACCCTCGGTGACAGGACGGAAGAGGTGCTTTCGTCCGATCATCTCTCGTTTCTTCGCTACCCCGGAGAGCTTGAAAACGATGAGAGACGTTGCCCGGGTGCTAGAGGGTGCTTTCGGCTGTCGCATGGATCGCGGAGGGCTAAAGCCGAAAAAAAGGATCTTTGCAACGAGGCCCGAAGACTCTCAGTCGACGGAGGACAATAGCGAAACAAAGCAAAGGACCCGGGTGACGCCGGCCAGCCGAGCGTCTGCATACACGTGGCAGCAGTCAGTGCTGACTATACACGGCGTAGTGGGGCGTGGTTCGCTTTACTCTATCTCCCTCTTCACGGGTGCGGGTTGCAACCGGAAACCGTCGCGGACGTGCGGAAGGGTGACAACAATGGCATTGTTCGAGTTTAATTAAAAGAGTGCTGGCGGGAGAGCTAAACGTACGCTCGCTGGATACACTGTATATACCTTCTACTACCACCTCCCCCTCCTCACCTCCACTCTCTCCCCTTTCACTCCCCCGGTATATAGCCGTAAAACAGTAGAAAAACGGGGAACGTAAACATTCCCGCGAATTCCCGTTTTTATCTCCACTTTTCCTATCCCTGTTATGCACCTGAATACCAGACCGCACGCTGAATTAATCGAACGATCATGAACGTATTTTGAAAATTTTAGAAACTATAGAACGTCAGTGTGGCGCTTGTAGGAAAAAAAGATATCCCGACGAGAATAAAAAAAATATGTAAATTTGTGGGGGCGGTGATGCATCTTCCGAGGGCGTGCAATCCTCTATCTTAGCTCCTTTCTCCCTATCTCTGTAATTCCCTCCGTCTATCTACACGGTAAACCAGCGAACGAGCTTTCGTGATTTATCAGCCTGAGCTAAACCGCGCGAGTACGTTCTCTAATTTGCCCCGGGCTGGAAACCAACCCCTTGCTATACGCATGACTATGAGATCAAAGGAATGCTCGCGCGTATTGACCATGGCTAGCTAGAGGTCTCATTTCCCCAAACGATAAAAGGTCAGAAAATCCATCGAATTCTGCGATATAACGAAATCCGTAACTGATGTTTTTCGAATCTACAATTTTCATATGAATCTTCCCTCGTGCGGAAGCACAAAAACGGGAGTTACGCTTTAAGAAGGTGCATGATAATTATGACCGTCGCGTCTAGAAGCTACAAAGCTGTGTCACTAACGATAGTAGGGTGGGAGCTAGAAAGAGAAAGCAATGATGAGGAAAGCGACGAGAACGTGAGGTAAGAAATACATAAGTGAAGGAACAGAATGGGAGAGCTGCTAAAGGTTCAGTTCTCCCGCGAGGGTCGGGAGGTGAAAAGGCCACACGCGTTACTTACAGTATATGGTATAACGTACCCATAGCCCGTCTATCCACCCTGGTAGCTTTCTCCGTACTTGGAAAGCGCAGACCAGGGATGAGAGAGAGAGAGAGAGAGAGAGAGAGAGAGAGAGAGAGAGAGAGAGAGAGAGAGACGGGAGTGGAAGTGGGAGAAGGGGCATTATGGCCTTCTATAATCCTCTACAAGACTCGACGCCAAGAGAGTGCCTCTCCTTATCCCGAGTCCCGTGAACGCTAATGTTCGCCAGGGTAACGATGGCGAGTGTGTCTCTCGTACTCTTAGTAACCTCGCTTGGTTCGTCGGCCGACGAGGACTCTTGGGCACAACATTATCTCTCTGTCTCTGTCTCTCCTTCTCTTTCTCTCCTTCTCTTTTTCACTTCGTACGTTTCGACGATGGCTACGACAACGACGACAACAACGGGACAACGACGACAACCACGAATACGAAACGACGACGATGACTTTCGCTCTTTCGTACATACATTCGTGTTCAAACTGCGCCGTACTTCGCGCCCTCCGGCTCGTTTCAACCCCTCGTACAGGCTATACGTAGGTATAGAGTTTTACTGCGGGATGCCTTTCTTCTTTTTCTACTACCACTTTCTGTATCTCGTTCGTTCCCCGTCGTCTCTATTACCCGTAGCCACGCTCTCGGGCCAGTTTTCCCGCACTTTCTCTCGTCTCCCTCGTTCCCTCCAGAGATATCCCGTCGCGGCTGGGTGAAACGCATGAGCGACGGGCCCGTACGTTCGTCGAATAGTAAAACGGCGAAGGAGCGCATGTCGGGGGGTTCCTCCGGGTAGAAAGAAAAAGAAGAAGAAGAAGAAGTAGGAGTAGAAAGAGAAGAAGGAGAGGAGTAGGGCAGAACAAATCCTTCTGAATAATTGAGACGGCAAACGTGCGGAACTCAGGAAACGTTTATCCAATCAGTCACAGACGGGTGAAGCAGATTCTGGAAGCTACGATCGGTATTTAAAAAGAAAAAGCGAGAGAGAGACGAGAAAAACACGCAACGAATCCCTCGAATGCAACAATAATGTTGTATTTGGGGTATGTTACTTCGATCTTTCGAATTGGCGTAAGGGAAAGCAGCGAGCCAATGTATTTTTCATGTCTAATGACGAGAGAGCCCATTCATCTGAATAATTGAAACCGCGAACGTGCTTGGTAGTAAAATCGTTTACAAACTGGTCCCTCATTCGATCGAAAAAAAGTGGAATTAAATAATAATAGTCCACGCATGATACACCCACGAAAAAAAGAAATAAACAATTTTAATGCGACAGCAATCTATTTCCCAATTACCTAAACAGATCACGAGGTTTTACCTCCCACAAAACTAAATCCAATCCACTATACGTATCACAAACGTAAACATATCGTCCCTCGCCTCGATGTACAGTCGCTTGTAAAATCAGTTGAAAGGGCGAGTAGAATTTTGTTGGCGGAAGTTCTTACAATCGCGATATAAATCTCGTGGGAGATACGAGAGGGGTTGGTAGCAATGGGGTAGCACGAGATAGACGTCAAGAACTCTGGAGATGAAGGGGTGTCTTCAACCCGAGAAGTCTCTTCTACACCGTATCAGACGAGTCTCCGTTGGTGGTATTAGTTTCTGGTGCCTCGTCGGGACGCGCACGAAAGAGAGATTTTCACGAACTACATGGAAACGTTAGCCAGAGAGCATACGGTAGCGGTAAATATATGCCAACGCGCGCATGTACACGAGAAAAGCAGACTGTGTTCACGATGTACAAGCGAATGTGCTGTGCTATACGTACACGTTTGTGTAGGACAGTAAAAGAGAGAGAGAGAGAGAGAGAGAGAGAGAGAGAGAGAGAGAGAGAGAGAGACCGTTCTTCAGGCTTAGGCGAGGGCACGCGCATGCATCATCCCCCTGTGAATGTCCGGGAGACGTTCCACGCAGAGATGTTGCGATATAAGGTGGTGTAGTGCAAGGGAGTGCCAATGTTGCATATATACATATACATACATAGAATAGACGATCGCAACTCGCGTCTTATCCGAGTCATATTCCATTCCACTGACGTTAGACGTCTCCGCCTCCTCCAACACCGTTATGTCCACCGTACCTCTCTCTCTCATCGTTTCACGTTTCGGAAAATATCGACGAAACGTGGCCAGTCTGGCTCGCATCTTACCATAGGTACCATTCTACACCGATGCCAACATCGTTTTCATTGTCGTTCCATACATATATATACATATGTCTATGTACGTATACACTAGGTACGGTACGAACGATGCGATATCCTCCTTGCTGTCAAAGCGTTCAGCCATCATGCCGGTACGTGGTTTCTTCGCCTAATACGCGTCGTAAATAACGTCCCTGCTTTCGTACCGTTGCCTATACGTAGAACCTGCCACGAAGTATACTTGTGCGTGACCCGTACCACCGTCAACGTACTTTGGTAATAACACGAGAGGAGACTGGTATGATATAGATTTGGTCACAAACATAAATATATAGATATATAGTGTTTTTGTATGTATTACATTTAGGTATAGCTATATATATATAGACACCTACACGACATACGTATTCAGCTTGAAAGCTCTTCAAAGTAGTGATACGAGTAAAACTAGCGGAGAGTGAGCCATTACCGGGAGTTGATCGAGATTCCGAAGATTGGTGGTCCCGTGTCACCAACAGCATCACTGTGCCATATATATGTATATACAGGGTTATACCTTGGGTTATAACGGTGATATCGCTCTATATGACCGAACTATATGTGAGCCAGACCGTTTGTATCGTTTGCCGCAGACAGAGAGAGAGAGGGAGAGAGACTGAGCGACAGGGAGAGGGTGGGAGGGAGGGAGAAAGACCCCATGTCATGTGAAAAGCGGGTGAAGGTTGAGTGGCGTGCTGGAAAACATTACGATATCGCGGGGTACGGCGCCGTTCGACGAATCTTACCAAGGTCGCACACATAAAACACATGAACCCAATGATTAACCGAAGAGCTTGACCTTGACGTGTAGTAGGTACGTACTATATTATTAATACGGGAGATCTAACGGGATATTCGTGAACATATTTTGTGTCGTCGAAATTCACTGTTGTTTTAAGAAGGGTGTTTATCAAATTCGTCGAACACTCGTCATTTTCAGACTTTGGTTTTTTTGCCAAAGTGTAAAAACTGCATTGCGATACGAGTATTTTTGCATCGAAGACAGGTCCCGCGTTGAAAAACGTCGTTTCTATGCAATGTTCGAATAATTGTTCTAACAGGGTGAGAAGTTTAAGAATTTGAGCTTTCGATTGAATTTTTACTCGACCAAGCTATATATATATATATACAGATATATGTATTGTATAAGATTTTCTCGCCGTTTTCCTGGTATTGAATGTTCGCGCCCCTTTTTCGCACGGGCTTACGGTAGAAACAATAGAGATTCTCAATACGAATTAATAGTCCATTAACGCCGTCGTATAGTTCCTTCCCTCGTTTTCTATATTTCTCTCACTCCCTCTTTTTCTCTCCGTCTCTCTCGATTACTTCAACCCCTTTCCACGTCGCGTCCTTTTTTTCTGTGCTCTCTCGTTACGGTTCTTCCGAGCAAGCCAGAGACGATGAACTTCGCTCTCTCGCTGTCTCTCTCTCTCTCTCCCTCTCTTCTTACCCTCTTCTATCTATCTCCTTCTCTCTCCCACCCTTTCCTCTCCTCCCTTCTTGTTCGATATACCGGTAAGACGTCGTCACGTCGGGGTTTTACGAACGATTCATCTTCGAGAAGAATGCTACTGGCTCTCCTCGTCTCTCTTCCACGAAGCCCTCACTGCCTGGGGCTCGTATTCCTCTCGTTCCTCTCTTTCAGTCTCGCGTCCAATGAGAGATCTCCCGGTTGATATCGGTGAGAGGGATGAAAGTGGTGTAGCTGAGACTAGATGCGGATAAGTTACGGGATGTATAGCGATGAAACGCGCGGGAAAACGAAGCTGTGATGGATGACGTCAGAGTTACACAATCAAGCTCGAATATCCTCGTTTTCTCTCTCTCTCTCTCTCGCTCTCTCACTTTCTCGCTTCCTTCCCGAAAAAAAAGCTGCAGTAGCGAGGAAACAGTGCATATATATGACATACCGGTATTTTTCTATCCTTCTCTCGCTCTTGCTCCCTCTTCATCCCCTTCGACGAAGCTTCCTCTGCTCTCGTTTCGCACGCCAACTATACATGTATACGAAATTCACGTATACAAGAACTCGACCGGGTACTGCGGGCAAACTCGCGAAGCAGCCCGCCCTCTCACCGCAGTCCTCGGCGTTAATCGCCAAAGTCTAAACTGATATTGGTGTGCTACATATATATATGTACACGGATATTGCACAACTGTATACATATATATATGTAGACGTAGACTATATGTACGAAAGAGCAAGAGAAATCCAACGGCGAAAAATGTAATCAAACTGGAGAGAAAGTACGGCTTGCCGCACAATTATAGCGAACGTACAACAAGAGAATAGCGTTTCGGGCAAAAGGGTGCGAACTTTTCGACTCTTCCGTTCTCTCTCTCTCTCTACCTGGTTTCCCTCTCTCATACTTCTGCCGCTCGCCACTATAATCGCGATAAAGCCGCATTCACGCGATCATTCAGGCTCTCGAGCCTAAACACGTCGACGTATGATTGAATAAAATAATCTTCCTCTCACTTAAATGGACATTTACCGTAATATATAATTACATATACATCTAGTATTTGTGTCCGTTAAGGAATCTGCGCATTGCAAAATTTGCCGATCTAAGAAACTTAATTTTACCTAGAGAAATATTAATTTCTCTGTGTCAATAAAAAAATATATAAATTGTCATTATCAGTCGTGTTTATTTATCATCACGTTGCCTTATTGTTTCATTGAACAAAATCATTTTTATTGGATTTTCTTGCAGTGTAAAACGTCACAAAGATCAGAATTTGACGTTTTTTCTTTATTTTTTCTTTAAAAAGATCTTTTAATAAA
Organism: Netelia fuscicornis; assembly: GCA_946811545.1. Classification (NCBI taxonomy): domain Eukaryota; kingdom Metazoa; phylum Arthropoda; class Insecta; order Hymenoptera; family Ichneumonidae; genus Netelia; species Netelia fuscicornis. The sequence continues at coordinate 12,083,535 of OX328012.1, forward strand.
AAGGAAGTAGCGCGTTGATATACATTTCGGAAACTGCGGAACAAACGAATAAGCGTCTTTAAGGTTGAGGAAGCTTGGCCACCCCCGAAGCGAACATTGCACCGCGGGTTTCCGCGAGCTAATAAGCTTTATTTGACTCCGCTGGTGCGAGCTCGTACTACTTTATATTTATGTCGCGGGGTGTGGCTCTCCTCGTAGTACAACACACCGAAGCCCCCCAGAGACACCGTCTGTGAGCATAAATATCAGCCAGCATTATTAATATCCGAGGTAATTTCGGGTAATTGAAAATGCCTAAGAAGGGTCGCCCATGAGGGTAGCTCACCATGGTGTATTAATACATATATATGTATACATACACACATATATATATATACGTATATATGTATATATACCACAGCGTATCCCCGAGGCGGCAGTGGTTCCCCGTATAAACGTAACGCTCCGAGGGCCGGCAGGGTGACTCGACGAGTAAGAAAAATCTCGGGTTTAATTTTTAATATACTCCAATTTCACAAAAGCATTGTCTATTTTAACATTGTATAATAAATATTGGGGTCGCTTTACAATCGTGATCTTATTTTTATGAAGAACATGACGACGATACTACACTCGTTCATAATTGAAAGGTACGACGCAGATGACAGAAATTGTATTCAATTTTGAAGACAAATATTGATAAGATTAACGATAGGTTTTTTATTTAGAGAAAAAATTGTATGTATATGACAGACATGTTACCGAATGGCCCATTCTGGGAGAGATCGTAATTAATATTGTAAATAACAAAAGTTAAACAAAAAATTCAGCTGGTAACTTCTTTAGCTTACAAATACTTATATATTTTTATTCGCAGAGGTGGAATTAAGAGCTGTTTTTATACTTTCCTGCGCTTGAGATTTTAACCAGTTTCAAGGTCACTTACTTTCTCGTGAAAAGTTATAGCCCGAGGGCTCGGGATGAACCAGTTTAAAAAGCTCGCTGCAAAATACGACATAAGGGCGCGTCTCGCGCGGGTTGTGCCAAATCATAAACAAATACCGCGCGTAACGAGATGCAAACACGTCGTCCACAAAAGCTTCTTCGAGGTAAAAGAAGGTCATGGAGCAAGCGAGAGTCGCGGATTCGGAATATCTGGAAGTTACGAATAACATTTCCTGAATTTTGCAACCTCTGGCTCTCGTATACGTCTAGACGTGCAGTTCCTACGAATAAGTAGGTACGCGATCTCCAAATTTTCACGATTCCGCCAACTAATATCCCGTTTGCTTACGTATGTATAAGTATAGAAAATATTTCGCCGAATCGAAAATATTCGATTAAATTTTTATATAATAATAATAATAATAATAATGATAATAATAATAATAAATCGCACGATCCAATTTATAGTTTCGACGAACGTTTTCTGACAAATTCACGAAGCATGTTTCACGATCGAAATCGACCTTCGGAAAACTCAACGGAAATATACGTCAATCGTTTTTCGCTACTCGTATGATTTGCAGATTTCAATAAGAACTACGAGTCTACGCGATCGAGTCGAAGCGTGACTTTTACCCACGTTATATACGCCTCTCAAACGGTGCCCACGTATAAGCGATCTTTCTTACTTCTTTTTCTCTCCGTTGCCCTCGTCCTAACCCGGAAAAGCTTCCAGGAGGAAGTCCAACGGTATCGCAAAACGAAACGAGAGAGTGAGAGAGAGAGAGAGAGGACCGTCTAAGTATTACCATCGCCAAAGTATGCCATTAGCGCTATATGCGGCATAAACGACGGTATAACAACTCGACTGAAACCCTTTCCGCCCTCCCCAACTCCAACAACCCTCTGCCCTCCACCATCAGGAAGAAGATCGCTGTTGGTGCATGTGCATGCATCCAGGGCACATCTACACGTATATTCCCACGTGCAGCATCTCCTACTTGGTTTTACTCATGCACGGTATCTATCTTCAACATATATATATTTATAAATGTTATCCGGTGAGAAAGTGTGTACAAGTTATTCAGGAACGTGCGCGTACCTTCATCGCCCGCTAAGTACTGCATCCGCGGTTGTTCACGACTGTCTTATGAGATACTTGAAAGTTACTTTGGCCTCGGGCATGAACTGCCGCAACCTCGAGTGTACCCTCTGTACGAGGCTTTTCTCACATACACCGATACGTATACGTAACAAGCGTGTGCCTCCGCGATTTTCCTGCAGATTTAGCTAACCGCATTGCGCGCTTCGTTAGCTGAAATAGAGCAATGATATGTAGGTTTGGACTCTTTCTTCCTTGCTCGGATAAAATTTTCCGCCCTTATTTGAGGGTAGAAGGAAGAAAAAGTGCGAGGCGATAGGGTGAAAAAAGAAAAAAAGTCGTATAGAGTTTTTGATCATTAAAAGACGATAATTAATGAATTTTTTGCATTTTTGGTTGAATTTATGAATGAATCGACCGACGAGTTTGACGAGGGTGCTTCGTACCGTACGCATAAGGGTGAAAAAACAATGAGAGCGTTGTATGTACGGTAATTTTTCACGGTTTCTTTTATCTTTACGAAAGTCTCGAGGCGATTTTTCATCGACGTTTGTTTTTCTTACTTACCTATAGCCGACGAGGAAAATTCTTCGAAAAAGTTTTGTACTGCTGGCCCGCTCGCTCCTTCGCTCACTGGCTGGTACGCTGCTGTTGCTACTACGAGCGAACGGTGAAAGGATAAATTGAGGCGGAGAGACGAGTTTTTCTTCGGCAATCGCGAGGAAACGGATTCGCGAGGAACGGAAAACGAGGCAGGAAACGTGTGTCGAGACCTTTCCGCCCAGTCTTGGACGGTAAATTCTCGGGCGTCGAGTCAAAGAGACCGGAAACGTTTGCGGTCGCTCACCCACGCGTTTATCCTTCCACTTGCAATGTTTTATTTTATTTTCATTCTTTTCTTATATGTGTGTATGCGCGTGTGTGGAAGTGTGCGCGCGCGCTTATTTCTTCTTTGTTTGTTCGTGGCTACTTCCGTTACCACACCGTGACCGCTTTCAATGTGTATAGAAAGTTTTTCACCGCGACCTCCCTCGCACTTTTCTCTCCCGGGTCACCGCGCATAAGATCGGAGAGTCAGAAATCCAAGTTTTCACGTGTTTTTCACATCTCTCGGGCCTTAGTCAACATTTGTATTTATTTTTTGTTTAACAAACGTTTAGCAAAAGTCGATATAGAAACAGATTAATTAGCGGCGATCGCCATTATAGTTAACTCAATTGACAGAAGAAACAAATGTTCAACCGTTCATTATTCTCCGATATTGATATTCGTATATATTTTAACGTATAATCGATGATAATTGAGAGCAAAAATTATTCAACCCTACGAAAACCAATATTAGCTAATTGCGCGTTAATATCGTTTCCATATCATTCTCGCGTTTGCAACAAAGTGAAATATTTACGCTATATAATACGGTAGCTCGAACAACGTGGGAAAACAAGATTACATTTTATTTTTCATTAAAAAGAAGCGTAATCGATCCGAGAAGAAAATATTGCGTGGATAATCGATGCTCGTGAGAGAAGCCACGAGACTCGTAAAGCTTGTCGAACGAAGCGAGATTCGTTGAGAAAGAAGTTCAACGAGCGTGACTAACGCGAGATACGTATCGCAGCGAGAGACCAGAAGGGGTTGGAAAGAGGAGAGAGTAACGACAGGGTTGATGCTGGTGGTGATGCCAATGGCATAGCAAGCGCGAATTGTGCGATGCCTGGACGAAGAAGAACGTATTCAGAATGACGGAGACGCCCGCCACTATCAGCCGACAAATACCTCGCATCGCTCTTTCCATATGGAGGAAGAAACTAGGATAAAAAGGAGGAAAGTGTAAGAGAGAAAGAGAGTTAGAGTATATATATATAGGTAACGGGGAAACGAGAGAAAGTCAGAGAGGGTGGAGATGGGAAACCGAAAGAGTGAGAGGACAAATGTTTCAGACAAGAGGTGGTTGCGAGAGAACGAATTGGAGTTGAAGGGAAAAAGATTGAGAGAGAGGGTGCGATAGCGAGTGGGCGAAACAGAGATAACAACTACAATGATGTCGAACGTCATGCTCGACAAATGGCTCCAGTTTAACGAATAACACTGTACTACACGTTCAACGCTACAAGTTGAAACGACGATATGAAAACGTGACGAGAATGTGGTAATCGTCGAATGCTTCGCGAGTATGTAATAGTTCAATTGAGTTTTGAAAACCGGTGTAACTACCGCAACGACATCCCATTTCTGGAATTGTGGTGGCGCATCGTATCGTCTCGACGTTATTTTTTTTAAGGATGAATTTAAAAGTGTAGAAGGTATATCGTAAAAGAACATTTTCTCTTAAAAAGTATTTATTGAGAGAAGGTAATATGGCAATAAGAAAAATGTTTATATGTTATTTATATATTTATAGGTGGAATATTTATGATAGGAGTATTAAAATAAGCTTATATAGTATGCAAGGTTTCATGAGCATGCTTTTTATTTAATGGATGACCGAGACCAGTACTTTACGCTTTTAAAATTCTTTTATAAACACTCGTTCAATTATCATTCAAGAATTGCGTTTCAAAAATGCCGCCTATTTCGAAACGATCGCAGTGGCGCCATCGGACGGTGGATAGTGATGTACAACTGCGGAAACTCGAGCCTCGCGCATCTCGCATGGTAAAGACTATCGCGTGGACGCATAAAATGCTCCAAAACAGCCATCTATTGGTTCTGGCAGTAAACTGATGAGGAGGTACATCTAGTAATTTTTCAATCGGTTTCACTTCTATTCGGTCGTTTACTGTTACCCTGCTGCCTACCTTATGAATAAACTTTGAATTCACATTGTGTACACTTTAGACATCACATCTTTTTGCAAACATTTTCTCTATGAAATGATAAATTGAAACATGAGTTTTGCAACTATAATAATTTAAACGGTTATTCTAAATGCAAATTTTATATCTGTTTTGGTAAATTCAAAATCGTAACAGTATGATTGAAATTTCCATACGAATATTGTCGTTTAATACGATCTCTAGCCAAGCTGTCATGAGAGCAATCAGGGGAAATAAATATGCCTGATAAATTCTACTGCCTATCCTGTGGTATGATTTTTTATGACGTTAGTTTTATTGCATTACAAAACGTATTGGTATATTTATGATAATTATCTGTAACCGCGATAAGATCTCAATTTGTATTCATTTCCACACCCTAACCTACGTATCGTGCATAAACGTTCGCGTTAGCGGTGACATTATTTTGAAATATACGTGAATACTTCTGTAATCGAACGTTAAAATAGCATTTTCATACAAAACTTGTGAAGCAGATATAATGTTAATTGTAGCATGATGATCAGCAAGGTAAATGCAACACGAGAGTCAGCTGTGAGAACTCGAAAAGACAACGCGAATATTTCGCCCAACCAACAAGCGCAAACGTCAGGCAATAAGGTAATCATAATTGTAAAGAGTTTTGACAGTTTTGACAGTTCTGTCGGCAATTTCAGTGGCAAATCGAAAATTTTATCATTTCAGAAATCTAAGCCATCGTCACCCAACGATGTTCTAGTGATTGATAACCGTGGTACGACGATAGAGGTTACTGTTAAAACGAAAGGACGTAAAAGTGGTTCTACAATGGTTAGCAGTGGCAACTCCAATGCTCCAAAACCTATGGATGAAAAAAGAAAGACTGGTGTTATAACCGAGGGTTATACTAACAATTGGAGTAGGACATTGAGAGACCAATATCGTCCTGCCTTGAAGCAAGGCTTACAACAAATAACTGGACAAATGCATTCATCAAAACATACCAGACGTCAAAATGTTGAGCACAAAGATAAGAAAACTGTATTGGAAACTCACAAATCTCATATGCGTCATGATACCAGAACATTGGATGAAATCCCAGTAAAACAGTCAGCAAAAACCTCGTCGGAGTATTTGAAAGGTGTATCTTATTCAGCTGTTCCATCAACGACAACCATAGGCAGTAGTCTAGAGTCTATAGAAGTCAATGACCGTGGAGTACAATGCGGTGGAATATTCGATTGTTCTAACGACAGATTCAGTGTTTTTAATCCTGTAAGAACTTTGGGCTTCCTGATGAAGGAGATGGAGGGACTAGTAAGAGACGAACGGTCCAGCAAGATTTTGACCGAGATGCAACAAGCTCTCTTGAGGGTACCAACAGAGCCAGGAAAACCAACCCCAGCGGACCTAGAATCAATTGCATTACGTGCTAAATTGGAAGCAAGCACAGCTCAATTAGAATCTACTAGTAAGAAATTAGAATCAGTATGCTCGAGGTTGCGTGAGGATAAAGAATGCTTACAGCAGCAAGTCAGCAAACAGGCTGTAATGCTGGACGAAAGTCAACAGCGAGAGAAAAACCTGGAAATGATGGTGAAACAAATGAAAGTAGACTTGAACGAGCTATTGAAATCTGCAGCAGAAAGCAGAAAAATCATTTCAGTGCTCAAAGATGAGAATAAGAATTTGGAAGTTGTGCAAAAATTAGCGACCGAACTGCGACGCGAGCTTAATGAACAAATTGAATTGACCGAACAGAGGTTCATGGAAATTCAATATCTGAAGCTTGAGAGAGAAAAGCTCATTGCATTGTCGTCCTACAAGGATTCAACGCTTATCGACTTACGAAAAACGTTAAAAGAGCTACAAAATCACATCTCGGAACAGTTGATTGACATTCGAGAGGCTGGCAAACGTGTCAAAGATTCTTCCAGTAATCGAGAATTGTCCGTAGCACAAGGTGGTATGGCGTGTTCCTCTCCCACCTCGACTTCGTCTAAAAATTCTGTAGTACCTCAGTCTTGTCGTGGTTTCTCGGAAATCTCGGTCTCCTTGGTTGACTTGTTTTCAAACTCCGCAAAGAATTTGGAAGACGCCAAGAATGAACAACAATGCTCCAACAATTTGCTCAATGATTCTGAAACAAACAGAATCACGAACAAAACGCAGCTAGAGTTTATCAGTCTTCCCGGTGGTGAAACGTCCCACACCATATCCTTGAGTCATCGAAAAGAGGAAGAACTGACGATAGCAGATTTACCAAGTAAGGGTTCGTTTATTACAGCAGTTAAAACGTTATACATTGATAAAATAAAAAATCTTACTTTTATCTTCTTTAGTGAATAAAAAGGATGATCCGACCAGTGGCGAACGACGATTAGATCAATTTCATAGCGCACCGAATCTCAGTCGAAGAAACACTGGCGATTCGATGCATCGTATCGATAGGGATACAAGACCAAAGTCGAAAACGCGAAAATCCTCCTCAAATACCGAAAAGAAACAACGAACCGAAGAACGTCAATCTGCAATGAATTTCGAAGACGATAGAAAAGCAGACGTGGAGCGTTGTGCCGGCGATCCGGCTAGCATCAAGGAACAATTTGAGTTAATGTTCGAAGACATTAGACTTCAGAGCAAATTTTCCGTTCACGTGCCAAGCCCACCGCGAAATTATCCACGTCCAGACTGGAGTGACAGTTCCTTGCCTACAATAAGCGGTATATCAGAATCTCACATCGCTTGAGAATCTCAACTTTTCGTAAGTATCACATATTGTCTCGCGACATAATTTAATTTATTCGTGCTAAAAGATCGTGATGTTCGTCTTTTCTAAATCGTAACTCGGTAAGATTTGCTATATTTCTTAAAAAAAAATATATATATATATCTATTTTCATACAAAAAAGGTAGGATCTTTAATTTATTAGCATAAACACTGGTTGGTAACAAATTGTACGTACAATAATCGCGGATGTCCGTTTGTGTATAAATTGCGGCGTGAGGTACTCAATGACCGGGAATGAATAACCGAATTCAAACTGAATGAAAAAAACGGACGTTAATATGGTTATAACACTATATGTTGTTAAGGCACATTAGGACAGTCTATTAGTTACAAAGCCAAAGTCGACGAGTAGAAAAAAAGTAAAATTCTTCGCGGCTTTGGGTATCGTCGGTTTTGCCAGGTCTCGTAATTCCCAGACTTTATGCGCAATATTCTGGTGCATCTATCGCTTGTAAATGGCGATAAGATGGGTCGTGTATCGTCTCGTATATGTTTTAGCACCTAGACGTCGAGTTAAGATAGAGAAAATTATGTGCTAACCGCACCAGGGACGTAATGCGGGCTAGGCCATAAAGTTAGCGTAAAATACGTCTTTAGTATCGATGACCGTTATGACGGTCGGAATAATTTGTCGAGTATTTGCTGAAACGATCGCTAGCTGCGTCGTCGGCATACTTTCCCTCGGCTTTGTAATGAATTTCCGGTGCTGAACCAACGTGACCCTGCCAATATCGCGTCCAATAAAGATCTTCCGGATTAACATCCTGCGGGTGTTTTGCATTTCTGAATACATGAACGCAATACACCAGACTACCCACAAGGGTCATGAATCCAAATATAAGAAATACTATCCCAAGAATCCTGCAAATGGAAAATACATAAAAACGTGACTGATGTATATATAAGCGTCCAATTTGATTTCTTAGAGAAACGTGAAAACTCACCAGACAACGAGTGGCTGAAAGAATTGAATGACTATGACGAAACCGAGAGTGACAAGAATCAAGCCCAGATTGAGCAGTAACATGAGACAACATATTCCCTTCGTATTTGGACAAAAAGGATTGGGTGTCGACATGGTTTCCACAATAACTCCACCGTGTCGTGACGTGTGTGTCTTGACCGTCGAATGTCCCGATCTCGCCGAACCGCTGTAATTGCTGGGAGGTCTCTCGGCCACTCTCGAACTTGGTGCAGGACTATTACGCGAACCACGACTATACAGAAATTAGAAATTCGTTGAGACGTAGCAAACTCACGTCGTGGAATATTATGGTAAATCACCATGGACCATTTTTGATAAATCGACGAAGTTAAAATTATCAATGTCTTTTTAATGAATAACAATACAAACCTTAAGTCGGACGTAGCTCTGTAAGGTCCACCGGTAACGTATATGTCCGATCCATTATAAGGACTGTCGTGTCTCAAAACTTTGTTCGGATTGTGAATACTCTGTGGCGAGTCTCTCGACAAATCGGAACCGTGACCACTTCGAGCAACGTGCACTTTTTTCTCGCTCATGTTTTCATACTTTTGCCTGTTACCTTTGTGATGTCTGCTCGGAGCAACAGGTTTCGCCTATACAAAAAGCGTGAAAAATTAAAAATTATCGTTTTTACACGTCTTCATAGCTTTATGATTTCTCGCTTTTTTTCTCGTTGACTTTATGAAGTAAGAAAAACAACAAATGGGAACGTAAGAATTACCACAGTGCTGTGTTTATGAGAGATTGCGTATTCCGAGACAGTCTGCAGCGAAGGAGCATGATGACTCTCATCGCCATCGGTCGAGTAACTATTGTGATGATGATCCCTACTTTTATCTACCAGATATCCGTTATTGTGATGCATCGCTCTCGTTTCTATTACCGATTATCGCGCTTGTATCGCGTACATCGGCTTGCCGTGAACTTCTCCCGTCTTTGTCAAAACCTGAAAAGGAAATACCGTGATTTATGCCGATGATATCTGTGCGCGTGTGTATTCTCAGAATGACGACAAGTTTTTGCTATGCGCAGTAAAGGAGTGGGTGTCAAGGCCAAGGAGATGGTGTCATCGAAAGCCTCGTTCTCTTTCGTCTACCATCCATAATTCTTCGACATTTCATCGTTTTTTTCACATTTTATAATTGCTTTCATTTCGAACGATCAATTTTGTTGTTTACAATGTGTTTAATTCGTCATGTCTTCGACAAAATCTATTCCCTATATCGCACAAACTTCAATTAAAAATTGTGATCGACAAAAATGATTTATCAAACTTCTTTCGACTGTTTTTCAGCAATCTTGTCCTCTTTTTTGATATTATTTTTCGTTATCAGATCAAGTGCGAAAGTGAGAAGCGAGCGATCGCTGCGGCCCACGCCAACTCGTCTTACCACTTCGTACTTCTTTGAACACTTTCACCCGGTTGAGTCATCATCGAAATCCAAAATGCCTAAACGAGCTGCGGGAGTCTGACGCGTAGGAGCCCGCGCGCAAACAAATCCCACAAAACAATCTCTCGCGCGAGCACAACAATAGCGCATTAGTAGCTAAAAGATTATATGTATATAGTGCGCATATATATTCATGGTATAATTCTCATTCTCGGCTCTATTATGGAAGAGGCGGCTAATGCAACGTATACTCTCATTCCGGGTCAAGGCCGTGGAAATAAAATGCGAGTTGGGAATGTACAAAGCTTGCCGCATTCGCCGCAGGAAGATCTCAACGCCTGTGAGCCTTCCGTAAAGCAAACACCGAGAGCAAATAAAAGTGTGACGTACGATGGGTACTAATTCATATTTTGAAGAAAAACAAACAAGATCTCAGTAGCGACCGCGAGGATTCGATCGTTTAACAATAGCAAAACGGAAAAATTGATAATTTCAGAATTAGTAAAACCGATCGTGCTATTACCGATTAACTCGTGAGATGCGATCACAGAAATAGATACAAGAGATATATTCGCGCTTCGTGTGCATTATATGGCTCGAAGAGCATCTCACTGGTAGTCCTTGCGTAGAAAACACGTTTGGCGATGCACCGAACGAAAATCTAACTGGTTTCTTATTTTTTTCCCTTCTTTATAACGTGTTACAACGAGATGGAGTAAAGAGGTCGATGGAAACTCGGATAGTCTCGCACGAAGTCTATTGGTACGTTTATACAATTCTTTCTTCATTTTTTTACATAACACAATTGTGGGAAAAACTCGAATCACGAATTGCTATTTTGCAGGTCTTCCAAACTCATTGACTGGACAACGCGCCATCGTAAATCGTGCGATATAGTTACACGGAAGGCATAAACAGAGGACTCGAACAAATCTTTACTGGAACGGAGTAACTGCACTTGGTTGGAGTTTTAGGAACTGTACTATGATGACTGGACAACGTGAGAGGAAAGGAGAAAGGGTTCCGATCTCATGTACACACGGAGCCGCTTCCGAAACGCGTGATCGGCACTATTACAGAAAAACAAATTCTCTACGCTGGTACCTGTATAACGCGTCCAAACACTTTGCGAGTCGTACTACGATCGACGTTTCACCGTTAGGACAATGGACTTCATAGCTTTATGTTCGTTCGTCTCTTGTTTACGAGCGCAAAAGTTTCCTTGTCCACTTTTGTGACAAAACCGAAGTGTCCGAGGTGACATGGAGGTAGGCAAAGCAAAAAAGACACACCAGTCTCTTTCCGTGGCGAGATCTACTGGCATACTAGCGGGGAACGTTCGTGCCGAGGCGAAAGGTGCCTGTGTTGTACGCTATATACATTCTACGTAGCATCGAGAACTTCTCTATCTCTCTCTCCTCTCTCTCTCTCTCTATCTTCATCTCTGTCTCTTTGTACCTGTGCACGTACCAAGAGTACCTGAGGTAGAGAGAGGGCAAAACTGGGTAGAGTCTGCAATCCGCAGCACTCGTAATACTTGTCGTATTCGGTACGACTTTGAGCTCTTCCGTTGCAAGGCCCTCCTACGACGGCCATTTTGTCTTGACGTCATTGACAGTGATGATCAAGGAACGAGGATGACGATGACGCCACTTCCAGGCGCGGCTCGAATGCCGATTCCCACACGTTCTCATCTCCTCAGGGACAATTAAAGAGTTCATTCTTTCTGAAAGAATAAATGCTTAGAAGAACAATCTGCTGGTGTTCTTGAACCAATATCTTCGATGGGAAGTCGTTCGTTAATTGTTGGTACACCAACCGGTACCGATGTCACACGGAACAGTAATTCCGACTGTGAATCGGTATAAGCTCAGTTGACACGTTGTTTCGAGGGGCTGGTCACTCGAGAAATCAGTAAACCATTTCATCTGAAATTGGGCTAGGAATCACTAAAAATCGCTGAAGTCGACTGATTATTCTTGATTATCTCATGACTTTCCCAAATGTATAGGGAATTATTGGGAATTGCAAAGAAATCGGGTGATTTCAAGAATCGCTGGGCATCACTCGTTCCCCTCTTCAAGCGAGCAAGCATTTATCAAAGTCTTTCTATTGACAGTCTAGAAATCACTGATTTCTGAAATTTGGGAATCACTGGAAATCGTTTGAATTAGGAGAAATCACGTGAAATTGCAGGTTATCTTATTGATTCGGAAATCGCAAGAAATCGATTCCTTTTGGAAATCGTTGTGCCACTGAATCTGCGAGTAACCAACCCCTCGCGTTGTTTGCGGGAACGCGTAAACACGTATTTTGCATACTGTTGGTTGAAAGCGGGAGACACATTGTGAATCCCGCTTTATCGCACACGAATCTGAAAATAGTTTGCTTTATGGGATAGATTAATGAACAAATTGCCCGCATACAATTTGTGAGCAGAAGTAAGGATCTTGCCATTAATTGTAAGGGGAGCGTTATAAAAAACATTTTCATCTCGTCTTGATAATTGTACCTACATATGATTTAAAAAATTTACTATTTCCAATATATCTCTAACGCTTATCGTTTAATCGCATTGCGTCAAAAACTTGGCCGCGTTCCTTCATGTTGCTTTGGTTCGATGGATTGTGAAGTTGGAAAAAGTACGGTAAAACATTACTTTTGGTCAACTCAATAAATTCTTTATTTTGTTTTTCCTGGATGATAATTGTACCATTGTCTTACGAAAGTATCATAAATTGTTTTTTTTAAAGTAAAAGAATTTGGAATGAGAAGACTCGCTTGTCGATGTACGTGAGACGATCTGATCAACAGGAATTCCATGTGTAACGACAGGTTTCCACTTGCAAAAGTTTCATGAGGTCGTACATCGGAAGTGTACATACTACTGTCGACAGATCGTCCGACACGATTGATAAATCTCATCTTTAAGGACCGATAGAGAGGCGAGGGAAAGGGAGGGTTATAAGATATTGTACACACGATCGCATATATATCGACGACAGTCTTGGTATTCACAATTGATTTTACGTTGAAACGATGCACAGTAGTACATGATGTACTATAGCAGCCATGTTGAAGAGTTTGAGAGGAGAGGACGCAAAGAGCGTGTAGATAAAAAAACAGAAGTAAAATATAAGAATACGTCAAAATTATAGAAATTGATTCAAAATATAAAATTAAAAACCCGAGCAAAACGTCGTACGCGTTAAAATGGAACAAATTTGAAACTGCTATTATTTGATAAGACCCTTGGCTTTGAACAAATCACGCATGAGACCTTTCAAGTAGCCAACCTCGCGATTGAGCTCTTTAACTTGGTCCTTCAATTTAACGTTATAATCGATCAATTCTTGTTCCTCGCCAAGAATCTCCTTGATCTCTTGTTTCTTCTTTTGTCTATAACGAGTCGCGGCGTTCTTGTTTTGTTCCTTCTTTCGAACTTTCTTGTCCTCGACACCAGGCCGCGAATACGGCTTGTGGCGATTTTTCGTCAATCGCGAAGTACGTTGTTTCGTGTAAAAGCTACTGCCGCTGGATTCGCCTGTCCAATCGGGATCGTCTGGATTCGACGAATCTTCGGAGGATAAGTAACTTCCGCCGGAACTCGTGCAGGGACTGGAAGGTGCGATGTTCTCCGCGCAAGATCGTACGTATTCATCGACAGCAGCCAATTCACTAGCAACGTCTCGCAATGGTAAAAGAGAAACATTTTCTGCGTTCCATTCGCCGGATATTTGACCAAGATAGGACGAAGTCTCGTTCTCCGGAACGATGATAGTTGGCTGAGGTTGATGTTGTGGTTGCTGCTGCTGCTGCACGGGTCGTTGACAAGAATAAAGAGATGCCTGCAATACCGGCTGTAGAGTCACGAGCAGTTGAGTATCCAGACCGCCGAGTTTGTTCGGCGGTGGCGATTGCGGTGGAGTCAAGTCAGAGTTAGCGGGTGGACAAATTTGATGACATGCTTCTACGTCGCCTAGAACGCTCTCGAACTCTTGCAGCAACGTTTGAGTTGTTTCTTGCTGCGCGTGAATCTTAATGCTGCCAGGGTACACGATAGGTTTGTTTTGGCCGCATTCGGGCGCCGGTAAATCTTCGAATATAGGCAGTTCGATCTTCTCCTCCAACCAATCGGAAAACGGCTCTGAAATCAAACGAGTAAAACGATTATAATTCATGAGATTCGAGTGAGGACAAATCGATGAAGAAAAAAAAAACGTTTCAACGTTGATCCTTACGAGTTGACTTTAAATTATGCCACACAATGAAAATATAATTGCGCAACGAGATAATTATTCAGAAGATTGATAATTATTCCGAGCAATCGTTCGAAGGTGGGAACCGGGAATCTGCGATCGTAAAAACTGCTTTCAGCCTAGAAAACTGCAGCTTGTGCGAGCCGGTTGCTCGACACCTTGGTATAGAACGACGACGACGAGGACTAGGAGTGCCCGAGCAGGAGTGAGAAATAATCTCATGGACATTCCTTCGTCAACGAGGAAAACAAGAAAATTCATTTTTAACAAGTATAATACACGTTTCAAGAACGAACGCGCGTTCCATACCATTCCGATATCTCCAACGTGCTTTTAAGAGGGCGGATTATCGACATTTTTTTCACACATACTTGTTAATAACGACTTTGAACAATAAGCGATATTTCATGCAAAGTCAATCGACAACATCAACAGTGGAAAAGTTGCAGTATAGAAAATAATTTACGTAATCGATTATCGTAAACTGTAGCATAAGTAGGATCAAAATGAAGGGGGCGCCGTGTTAATCATAACGAGGCCGACAATAATATAACGAATGTATAAAAAGAACGCGCGTCTCGGTGATCTAGAAATAAGTGTGCCTATTCCGAACGATACTTGTTGCTCGGTGCGATAGTTGATAACCTTAAACGTTTGGCCTATCTCAATATACCAGACACTTTAATATTGTGAACTGGAAAATTCATGACCCATTGATTAGCCCACAATGTGTCGTAAGACTTTATCGTTGGTTCCATAGAACGGGAAAAAAACAGGTAAATCCGGTATACGCCCAATTTGAAAGTGAGTTGATACATTTTTGAAGAGGAGAAAGAAAAGGAAAGTATTATTAATATTTTCGTCAAAGTTTGACTCGAAGTAAACGGAGATAACTCGAGCTAATTATAACTTGCGCGAACAATGACGAAGAATAATTATTCTTAAAAACAACGAGACCAGCATAGTTCGTGCTCTCTTCGATTATAGATCGGCCTTCTCTCTACCGATGCATACATGTCGCGGAGATCGCAACCCCGAGATAATTGTGCAATATTCTAACGAGAGTATCGACTAACCTACTTAATTATATCGCTCCTTCCAGTAATCGAAAAAATAAGTTCTCGTCTGATACAATGCGTGTACATGTGGTTCGAGGTGTTGATGGTTTACAAAGAAACACAAACCTTGGAATCGAAACTCGGATCTTCAACAGATTGTAGGTACGTGGGCGATTCTTTTTTTCAAAAAATCCATCCCATAAAACGCGTAATTTCTCGATTCGTGCACGACAACACGATTATACGGATCTCGTTGTCTACATACAGTATGTAAAAGAAGTGTTTCTACGTCTTCTGCAAACGCCGCGTTAACAATAGCGGCATATAAATAACGTTTCGACGATACAATTCTCAATTCGGAATATTTCCACCGAAAGAGAGGCGTTCGTGTCAGATTGGCGATAAGAAAACGCAGATATTTTTGGTTTTGATTTTTCGAACTTCGTGAACCTCGTGGCGATAGGAAGTTTGTGTGCCGTTTCGCCAAACCATTGAGAGAATGCTTGTTTACGGATATGAAAGTGCAATCTTACGCAGCCTTCGGAGACTTGGAGAGTTTCGAAATTATTTCGACTGCGTGTAGATATACGATATCTGTACAGATCTGTTCGTATAGATACACCGGAGCTCTATCCAGAGTCGACAAGTCGCACTGATGTATATCATTAGCATGCTGGAACATGGAAATGTTATATTTTTAGACTTGGATATATACATGATAAGAGCGAAGACCAGCAGTCGTATGAGAGTAAGGCGAGACCTGTTTGCTTTTTGTTACGCTTGAACGCACGTTGACGCTTGTTTTGGGGAGATTGTCTCGTTGCTATCCTGTTAAATAGGGTTTCTCCGTTGAATATCGCAATTTTGTTCCTGTAAAAAACCTAAACGTCTCTTTTTATTTTCGGGTATGAAAGAAACAATTTCCTGTTGAGTCATACCTTCAATTGCCAGACGATTAGAGAGATAAGGGTGATTGAACGTAGGCTAATTGTAGATGAAACTTGACTAAAAACAAATAAATATAACTATCTTCCTCCTGCCTTCCAGAAATGTCCCAACGAGTGCATTTTTTATAGAACAGACATAAAATTCTACATCCAATAATAATCAGTTTCAATTCTTCTTTTTAAATATATTCGATACTTTAGAGAAAAGTATTGATAGTCTCGATGGATGTTTCAAACAACACCTACTAATTAGAAGTTACCTAACGCAGACAGGTAACTAGTCGGATAAGAAAATACTCGTATAGATACGATTTCATTACATTTCGTTTGTTTGTCCCTCTTTGTCTCGATTTCATATTATTAGTAATGCGGCAACGAGACGCCGAGGGGTCGCTGTTGATAATCTCGCCAAGAGAGAGAGAGAGACAAACAGAAAGCGAGAGTTTACAGCTATAACTGCATTGATAACGAAATGAGTGAGAGAGAAAGAAATAAAGAGAGCAGCAGTACGTCATTCACCGGGGTCAATGAGCCAAAGGATCTATTGCACAAGTGTGTATAAGATATATACGTGAAATCTGAACTATCTAACATAACGAATCGTACCATACGTCGGTATAATCGATACACGCAACTACGCAATTTTTCGTTGTATTCCTCGACGAGTCTCATCGTACTCGTGTCGTACAAAACCGTAGTCTCGATAGCTTGAAATATTTGAAGTTTCGACAGCTGCTGTCATCGACGGATATATCTCGGATAAATTAGCTGTTGACAAACATATTTGACGTCAACGATATTTCGTTAGATATATGTATACGGGAAAATAAAAGGAATAAAACATACCGCCATAACAAATAGCAGCCATAATCGCTATTATTTAGCCAGCGTCTTGTACGCTTTTGCAAATAATCAGCTGGCAGGAGGGAGAGAGCCGATGAGAACGAGAGATGGGAGAACGTTCGAGGCGAGCCGCAATCGTGTTATCTCCGACGTGCGACTGTGGTACAAGGTCAGCTGGGCGCCTCACAATAATGACTCCGTAAGTATCGACGACGACGATGTACACGTCCGAATCGATCAACGTCGTTTCACCAATTTCTGAGAGTTTACGATTATTTCGCGATTCCACGTGTAACGATACGCGAACTGCATACTATTGTAAAACATTAGCACACTCCAACATCGAGCTGTGGGATCGATCACTCGCGTCACCTTTAAAGATGCCAGTATCACACCCGAATATTTAAATGCCGATTAAATTCTCGACCCTCGATGCCATGTATCGGTTGCAACGTGTTCCCTCGTTGGACGATTCTAGTTTCTAACAAAAAGTCTTCTATGTATAGCAGCGTGTGAGTTAGATGCGCTCGCGATCGAGCAACGATCAAAGAAGAATTAAACGCGAAGAAGCGAGATACGAGTTTGAAATTTTATAAATCAAGACTCCTGTGAACTCGAGTCGACGAGCTGCTATCGATAAGAATTCACTTCTGGCTACGGCACAACCACGCGGAACGCGCTCTCTCTCTTTCTTTTTATACACGTACGATCGTGTTTTCTTCGCACAAGCTCTCGAACGCGAGAAGACTCGAGGACATTTAGCTCGCGACAACGTTTTCGACCAAACCCAAAAAAGGAACCTTCTCCTTCCCGAATTGCGTTGCAATTATTGTTGCATATGGAACGATATGTTGTTCGCAACGGTGTGAAATCAGAACAACTGATGGTTGAGACGCACGTGACGCGCGATAAACGAGAATAAATATATATATGCGAGAGTTTGCGCGTCCAGAGTGAAACGAGTTGCGGAGGGAGGTGAGGAAATCGCGGAGAGCAAAGAAGCTGGAAAGACTCGCCGTGTCGGAGACAAGGAGAGCTACTGAAGTCGAATTGTGTGTGTATGTTTGAGTAGAGGGGGCTTTGGGCTTGCGAGCCTCGCTATGTGCCGTCGCTCGAGCGTCTTGGTTATGTGGATTGTGCGATTGACCCGTGCACACCACTAAAGAACAGCGTTAACTTATCTTTGGACTTTCCCTCCTCTTTACGACCCTCCCCCGAGCCCCGCGACGTCGCGCCCTTCGTCCCACCAGTCGTTCGCAATCGCTCGTTCCCCTTCCTCGTCCGATCGTTCCCGCGGACTCGGTCGGCTCTCTCTCCGCCGGACTTGCCTCCTTAGAGGTTAACCAGTTTGTCCCACTCTTTTTCGTTAAGCATTTTTCCTTATTTTTTTTTTATCTTTCTTTTTTTTTTTGGATTGTACAAAGAAAAAAAGTAACGTGCCCACACGTATCCACGATGGCGCGAAAGCTACGCGTTACGGAGCGAGTGAACAGAGAGCTGGGGGAAAAAAATCGAGATGCCGTTGCCACGTGCAGGTTACTCTCTACCCCGCTCGCCCGGTCGACGCGCTTCGAGATCGAGGCGCAGTTTTTTTTCGCAATTCCTTTTGCTTCTTTTCCATAATGGTCGTTAGTGTGCCAGTTGGAAACTCTGTCGATGCGAGAAATACGTCGGTTTGGTATCTCTCTCTTTCCCTCTTTCTCTCTTTCTCTCTCGAGTTTCTCGCAGAATGCGCCATAGAGGAAGCGATAATGCTACGGAGGGAACTGTAGCTCCGCTTTACTCGTGGCTCCATCTTTTTTTTGTTTTCTTTCCCGACGCTTTCTATTCGCGATATCACGTATCTTCGCTCGAGCCAGAATTCCACGTTGTTCGTACGTACGTATCGTTTTTCCAAGAATTGCGTTTCTTTATTTAACGCATCGTTGCTCGCTAAAGATTCGTAAACCCGTGCTATTGGTCGAAATTATTGTTGTTTTGTCGAATAGAGAAAAGGGAACGAGTGTGTTAATACATTACGTTAATTGTTATTCGATTAAATTACCTTCTTTTATCCATTCGTCCAATTCCTCCAAGAGTTTCGTCGCAACTTGTGCACGCGACGGGTGGTCATCGTAGAGCTCGGGTTCGCTCTCATTGATGTTCAATAATGCTGATTTATTATCGTCGATATAAAGCCAATCGTCTTCCGCCTCTCCGGCCGATGTCCCACTAGGGGATACCGGCTCGGCCTTCCAAACCCACGAATCCGACTGCAATGCCATGACCGTCGTGAGTTTGGCTAAGATGTATTGATAATTGTGGTAAAGAAATTTGTGTCGTCGCTCGGACGTAATTCGCTATGAGCGCCATTTTGGCCCTAGAGTGAACAAAACAAAAAAACAATGCATTAGTTATTCGGTCAGTGCTTGATTTTTATTGAAAAGAATGTAACGTAAAAAAATGTATTTTATCTCCACTATCCTTTTTACATAGCTATGGTTAAAAAATAATAGAGTAGTATTATAGATATTAAAATATTAACATTAATAAAAATGGATTAAAAAGCATAATACGGGCATGTAGTTTTTTTCCGTTAATATATAGCTTAGTAGATACTTCACAGTATCGATAAAAGCTGCTCGGACAGTAACCTCTGTGACCTTTTGCTTATGAAAACCTCGTGATTACGAAATTGATATAAAACTATACTAGGCAGAAAATGATAAATTAAATTTACTGCTAGTAGATCATGTTAAATAAGCAAAATCACATGTTCAATAATAATAATAAAATTAAAGAGACGTTTGCATTTTGCATTTTTTTCTTTACAATAAACATATAATAAAGCGAATAGAAAATAATAAAGAATGTGCAACGATGTATGAAAACGATAAAAAAAATATGATTTTTTAATTTCATTTATATCTCCCATAATCTTGAAAATCAGTTGGAAAATCTTATGAGAGAGTGAAAGATAATAAAGCATATGGTCGGGTGTGCAGTGTTCGCGAGTATTGCAATAACTTGCGACATCACATTGAAAGTCTCCTTTCCCGCCTCGCACATGTTCGATTAAAAAAAAAATCATATCGTTGATCAATGATCAGTGAAGTGCAGCCGAAGCGAAAATTTGTGGTCGATAGTATCTTGTTTGATAGCTCGGAACCCTTTTTATGACGTAACGACAATGACGTCACGGATCGAAATTAAGAATGAGTCAAAGTTCGATCGTTTAGACGTCATCTTTCGATAACGGATAAAACTGGAGTGAACGAGGATAAACATTCAAAATATTGCACAATGTTCATAATTGAGTGACACTGATGTATGTTTTGGGACAGATCAACAGCAAGTGCATACATTTCTCGACAGGTTAAAAGGGTCACACAAAATGGCGCCGGGAATGAATACAGTCTACGATGGGAACGAAACTACACGGACAGCCGATTTTACGTACAAAATTAGTGAAATACGTGTATGAATCGGTTTACTCACTCCATGATTATAGGTTGTTTCGGCACACTGGCGTGTGCAAACCGGATTCCGACTAATAACTCATCTTCACCGCTCTTTTGATACAATTGAAATAAGATGCGTCTTTCTTGCAGGTTTCATGGAGGGAGAGTGAAGTGTTAGCCAGTGTACAAAGGCGATCGCGTCCGTCACGTGATTTTTGTTACTATCCCTACCATCGAGCGACGTACAAGCAAGGAGCGACGACGACGAATGGGCGTTCAACCATTGAGTTACGATTATAGAGAGAACCATCCGTATGAGAGTTTCTTGTACGAGACAGTGAGAAGGGAGCTCCATGAATGCGGCCGACAAATTTAACGTTTTATAAAGTTTTCTTTGTACAGTTGATAAGGTTTTGAACACACCAAATACTTTTTCTCTACAAGCACACGCCTTGTATCATGCAGAATATTTCACTGGACAAAAATCATTGACAATCTACCCTACGGAAATATTCTGGCGTCCAAGTTTTGGAAGTAGTTTGAATTAATGGAATAATCGATTCGGCGAGAAAGTTAGGGTGAAATGATGTTTACCCGATAATACGTATCACTCATTTACTCCAGATACATTATATTTCTCTTACTGTATGTATAATTTTTTTATTTGATGACAGTTCATTTTTGTATAAACAGTATAAATCTACAATACATATAAATGTATGGAAAGGGTTATGTACTAACGTCGTTGTGCATTCTTGCACTGGATATTTATTTTTGAACCATCTTCATCCCTACAAATGAGAAATGGGGTAGGTATGAAAGAAAATTAAAATCTTCAAAGAAACGTACAAGGCGCCTGGGCGATTTCTTCGTTTAATTTACCTGGATTTATCTTCGCCTTCCAATTGACCCGATTGCCTGTAGAACCATCGAAATTGTTTCTCGATAGCACTGTTTGCACTTCCTCTCTTCCGTGATCTCAACATATTGGTTCGATGATAAAGCGGCCACTTGGTCGAATCCTCCTGCTCTGTAGGACCGTCAGCATTTGTAGTCTTTACAGGCGATAATGGTTGCTGGTAAGTGCCTGGAGGAAATTTTTTTGAAAATGTATCGAATTGCCGAATAGTGTTTCCAACTGGAGATATTCTTGCAATCTCTGGCCTCCAGAAAATTTCGTTTTTAGAACCGGTGACTGAGTCATAGAGGAGAACTTCTGGAGATTCCGAATTCTGTTCCTTAATGCTATTGTGCAAAACATGTTTGTAATCACGGAAAATATTGTCCTTTCTAGACGAACTATGGTGCAGAGGATTCTTTACTAAGTGGGGTTTGGCCATCGCCGTTACAAATTCCAAGGAGGACGATGTCTTGCTCAGGCTCATAATATCGGATGTGTCAGTCTGCTGGGTTGTCCTTCCAGTTTCATTCCATTGATTATTTGTTCCTACATTTTCGATAAAAGTCTCATTCTTTGATGGATTCTCTGTGTCAGGATATTGCCAGTGGCTTAAGCTTTCTGTTGATTCCTCTGCATTCTCAATTGTCGAGGATCCAGTCAAATAAAGTCCTGTCGATGTTGTTCTTTCAACCTGTTGGACCGTTGATAGTTGCATAGCTGTCGAATCATGCATCGTTATTGCACCCGGGAAGTCTGTGCGTTCTGTTTGCTCTACCAAGTCTCCACTAGAACTGAAAACTGTTGAGCTACCTGTGACAATGGATTCGTTAAGGGTCGTCTGCTCGTTTGTAATAACTTCCATTTGATGGTTGGAATTTATCTTTGTGTCAACATTGTCCATAGGATTTATCGTTTCCCACGTTTGTTCCGTACTGCTCTCTTGAGTAGACGTAGACGTAGTCCAGATTTCCTGCACTTGCGATATTGAATGTTCTAAGGGACTTTCAACTTCGACTGTACTTTGAGTCGGAACTTTACTCGAAGACGGTTCCTTCTGTTGTAGAGATTTTAATGTAACATTATGTATCTCTGTTGAAAACTCTGTGCTGCCCGACCCTGTGAAAATGGATTCGTTAGGGGTCGTCTGCTCGTTTGTCATACCTTCCATTCGATGGTTGGAATGTATCTTTGCGTCAACATTGTCCATAGGATTTATCGTTTCCCACGTTTGTTCCGTACTGCTCTCTTGAGTAGACGTCGACGTAGCCCAGATTTCCTGCACTTGCGATATTGAATGTTCTGAGGGACTTTCAACTTTGACTGTACTTTGAGTCGGGACTTTACTCGAAGACGGTTCCTTCTGTTGTACAGATTTTAATGTAACATTATATATCTCTGTTGAAAACTCTGTACTGTCCGACCTTTGTATCGGATCGGTTGCAATTGAAGACAGATAAATCCACGAATTTGTTTCCGTTTCTTGGTTCGTTGACACCAAACGATTTTCACTCGGAGTCGTATTCGAGACATCTGCATTTGTAGTCTTAAGGTCAAAAAACGACGGCGTTGAAGAATAGTCGTCAAAAGTCGGAAATTGTGTTGTAACATCTTTGACGTCCTGCTCCCTTGACATCAGAACTTCCTCACGCGCATTTGTGGTCGAAAATTGGCTATTCGTTTTATGGGAAATTCCAAACGTTCCTGCCAAAGAATTTTGTTCAGTCGACGATAAATCCATCCACAAAGTTTTTTTAAATTGCTCTTTTGGTGTCGAAATTGTGTTGCCTGCCGTCACACTAGACATTCCAAATCTACTCGTTGAAGAATATTCATCACGACTCGAAGATAACTCTGCTGGATTCATTGTAGTTAATGCCTGATCCGACGAAAGATTCTCTACTATCCTGGACGATGACACTTTTTCTGTCGTGGTCAGCTCCAACGATTCACTTGTGGAACTCTCCACAGTTGAAGGAATCGTCCACAAAGTATCCTCTGTTACCATCGCCGTAGATGCTGAAAGTTCCCGGTTCGTAATCGTGCTGGAAGATGGACTTTCCTTCGAAAAAGAATAAAAAATTATTCTCCTTAAAGAATGTTCCTCGCCCGTTGGCAATTGCTCCAATTGTTTATTTACAATCGGCTCCGTGCTGGAAGTAAAATTTGAGGATACAACTTTAGATGTACCGTGCGATTGATCATGAGACAACGTGGATTCTTTCCCAACGACATCCGATAACAGAGTGGAGACAGTACGAGGCAGAACTTCATCAAGAATTGAGGAGCTTGTACTCTCATCATTCGAATTTGTAAAGATTTCTTCGTCGAATATCGTTGTGGTGATGGGAATTGTTCCCTCGAAGTACGAAGGTTTTCGAGCCTTGGTAACGATCGTTGTAGGCGTTTTATCAGCGTGGGTAACAAACTTGGCATCTGTGGGATCAAAATACGATTCGCTCATAGTCATAAGACGAACAGCCTGTTCAGATTTTGTTGGCGATTCAATCAGGGCAGATGTTGTTTCTGGAATAGATGACCCGGTGCTGTTCTCCTCTATATAATCCACGGGTGACGATCCATTTGAAACAGTCGCACTCACTTTATCAACGTCGTTTTTGGTAACAATTTCGTACGTGTCAGTAACGTACTGCGATGTAACATCGGAAGTTGGAATATACGTTTGCATTTTCAACTTTTCTCTTGGTTCTTGACTGGTCGAGTTCAGAAATTCTTCGCTCTCTGCAATCGAGCTCTGCTTATAAATTCCTTGTGTACTCTCATATTTCTCCGTGAAGAATGATTCTGTCGTTTTCTTCGCCACATTGTCATTTTCTAAGACTTCACTTTCGGACGTGAGCTTTGTGGATCTTGTCGCTTCGTCATAAGCGATCAGCAACAGCCTGAAGACATGCTTGAATTTCGATCTGAGTACGGAGTCTTCTGGCAAAGCGTCGCGAAGTAAACTTAGCCTGAACCAATCGATTCTCAAAGCACCAAATGGCAGAAGATTTCCTCCATTATTTTCATAGTCTGCCGTGGAATTCAGTAAAGGGCTTGTTGGGATGTCCAACGTTGATACGAGTTCCTCAACATGGCCAAGATCGAAGTTGACACAATTGTTGGACGTTGTTCCATTGAAATCTTGAATAAATAATCCACGTTATTAAGATGCACATTTTTCACAACATATTGATCTACGAACATCTTACCGGCTTTTGTAAAAGCGAGAAGAGACAAAGATTGCAGCAGACCGTACAAACGTGCTTTTCGTGCCATGGCTCATTCATGTACTAAATCTCGGTTTGTGCTTCGCTGTAGTACGATAATGCGGCGTTAGCAAAAATTCCCGTAGGCACGATCGTGGGATTCTTTTCACCTGCCTCTTCCAACAATCGAGCGTCGCTTATCCGATTCCGCTCACTCATCGGCACACTTTTACTCCTTTTCGGCGTTCGTGGGATTTGCACTTTTTATTTTCCTCTGTGTATCGACACAATGGCATGATGGAAAGAAATTCTGCAATGGACACGAGTCATATTACATAGTATTCGCAAATAACTGAATATGCAACCGAGAATATGTAGTCAAGCGCAGATACATTTTTGTTCGACATTCAGCTACAATAAATTAAGGGACTGTTTGGAAGCCACACTGTCGTTGGCATGGTAATCAACAAGAATTGAAATAAGCTCTGAATTGCATTATTCCTATCTTGGTCATACAATAATCCAAACCCAAATTAGGAATAAATTTTTCATCAATAAAGAATGCGCATCGACTATCTGGAATTCGAAGTCAATGATAAACGTCTATTCATTGTTAAAAGTAGACAAATTATTATTTATGCCTACGTGTATACTAAACATTTTAAATAGGCACAATTGTAATATCGAATTGTCGACACAAAAAATTATAGCCGTTTTAAACATTTTTCATACAACATTCTTTTTATTTTTGTTTGTTTCTTCGCTTAAATTGCCGCTGTTGCCTTTCGACGTTTCCGTTCGTACGAATAGGCCCGTGTACGAAAATTCGAGAGTGCGAAAGCATCTTATTACCATTTTTACTCGTGGTAATACAATTGTTAGTGAGGTCTCGGATGTTACTGGGCTAGTATCAATTTGTTTCTGTATGATTTTTTGTTTTTGTCGTGTGTATGTTTGTGTTTCTGTATATATATAAAAAGTATACATAGGTTTTCTATTAGAATGTAATTACAATGTATCTACGTACATATTTATAATCACGATGGAAATGGCCTTCTTTATATTTCTGAACCGTCGTTTACATCGTCGAGCTGAGGTCAAAATATAATGAATATACACACATTCTTATCTCGCTTAAGAAGAGTTTATTGTAAAATAGGCAAATGTCCAAACGGAATTTACCATTTGCTCTGTACGTACTCGAGATGTAAACGTAGTCCGTTATGATAAAAAAAAAAGAAAAAGAAATGTCGACACTGCGGCCATGTCGAAGCAAAGAAAATAAATCTCATATTCATCGCTACATCACGATCTGGCTGGCCTAAACGAAACGTCTCTTGTTAAAAAAAAGATAACATTAAAATAATCAAAAGGAAACCTATAGTAAACTTTCGTTCCGATTAACTCGCAATTCTATTTGCTCGATGAACGTATAGAAAGGAAAAAAAAACGTTTAAATCGTGTAGAAATATCCAATATGCTGCACGTGATATTGCACGAGTCGAATCGAATCTTCAGAACGTGTTTCGAGTGATGATTGTAAAGTTTTTGATACAAATTGGATATATTATTTTTGAACGGTAACCTCGCGTGGAACGTCACACCGAGGCCAGAAAGCGCAGTGTTTCATTAACGCAACAATTAACCGCCTATGCCTCAGTAACACATTGATAATTACAACCCTCTTAACCGCGAGGGATTTGTTATATAACGTACAAGTTTTGATATACTATAATAAACATCTCTTCGTATTTCGCGTTCGTAAAGTATATGTATATACTTATACTTAACTTTTCTATATGATCCTATATTTGTATCGTTTGTTTGTTTGTTTGAAACCCTGAGTCTACGATTCTACCGCCACGACGAAATCTGCTTTATATGAAGAAATTGCGAGGAAAAGGTATTGCAAGTTCTTTTTTTAAATTTTATTTAATACGAACTAAAAGACAAAAACAAAGGTGATGGTCAAAGAACGATTTCAGTCCGAAAACAATACGAACTAATAATGTTGGGATAATAACGGCAACGGGCTGCTCTATGCACTACGTAGAGCGAATATCACAGTTCGATAAAGAAGCGTCACGGCTTCGGAGAACTAAGGAAGGAATGAGGTTCGTCGAACTTGACTATCCTTTATGTGATAATTTCTATGTGTTTTCACCTCGCCAATGAAGAAAGGAAAGAAATGAAATTGAAGAGGAAAAGACGAGGCTCGCATGTGCGGTTTCTTTTTTGAAACTAATGGCTCGCAATTTGATAGAAAGGCAAAAAGAAAATCAAAATTCAAATCGCGAAGCAGATAGATTCGCCGTGGCTGAACAGCCATGTTATTTTTTATCATTAAAACTTTATTATGCTATGTACTACTCGCTGTGAAGCGGCTCGTGTCGCACGAACCAGAGGATATTCCCGAATATAATGTTCGATAAGAACGTGGGTCGGTCGCTTCGAGATAACGAATTCTATACATTTTTTTTTCCACGTAAAATAATCACCATTCTGTATGGATTTCGATACGGGAGTGATAAGAATGTTTAAGAATCAAATAAAAACGGTAGTAATCGGAAAGAAACATATTTCCGAGGAACGAACAAAAAATGAACCGTCGGGAAAGGGGGGAGGACGCTGGGGCATTATTACAATATCGTTCCGACGACAGTTACGAGAGTACGACAATCGATATGACAAACAAAATTTTTCTGCGACTACGAATACCAAAAGGTCTACGTATTGCCGAACGTTTTCCTTGAAAGGTGTCTGTACATATTTTTTTCAATTTTGTCAATTACGAATCCGTATCAATGCCGTTGTACTCAAGAACCGCATACAGCTATTATAACAACAATAATAATAATAATAATAATAATAATAATAACTAGATAATAAAGATCCCTGAATATACTCTGCTACGTTTCTCGTGGCACGCGTGAAAGATGCTGAGCGGTCACGTAACAACCGTAAATTTCTTTTCTCTCTGCTCATCCCTATATCCACGTTTTCGTTTTGTCGCTATCGCATCGCGACCGACGATTTAAGGAGTTTAACATTTTTGCTCCACGATAGCAACATAACGACCACGGGGGTCTTTCTCCTATTTCGAACAATTTTCCGAGTCTCTTATGAACCCGTTCCCTAATCTCTGGCATCACTGGCTTTGTTCATACAAATATCTGCAAAAAAAAAAAGAGAAAAAAACTTTTGCGAAACTTCGACTTTTCTGCCTTCTCGCGAATCGTTCTCGCACATTTCCAATAGAATTGATTGAACGTTAATAACCGACCAACAACAAAATCATAATGATAATTCAATGTTCACTCGTTGTACCACGATGTCGCGCGGTTAATCCCGATTTGTGCAAATTACGATGGAGCGTGTACACGCGTTTGTCGTAAAATATTATTCGTACCTGTAAAAGGGGTACCCAACTTGTCAATGATTGCCCGCGTCGTTGCTTGTTTCCAAGATGTTTTCGCAATACAATTCTGGAACAACGAGAACGATCGAACACGCGACAACGAGATGGAACTTTCACATCTGCGGTGTACGAACAGTGATATCCACTGTATATATTGGTGAACGTGACGCGATCATAAGGCGGAAAAGTCGGAGCATCCTCGTCTACACATTCGCACTTCTCAATCTCACTATCATGTCATCAAAGTCTGTACATGGCCTCCTGTTCTCTTCGTTTGTTTTTTCTTTTGCGAGATAGTTGCCAGTTTCGAGGGGGAGGGACGGTTGTGATGTATCGATTTTATGAAATACAATCGAGTAATGTCGAAATTTCTTGGCGTCTCGATGGACCATCCTCGCTGTCCTCGTCGTTGTCTTCCTCGTCTCATCGATAACACGCGGCTTCGAGCATCTCGACGAAGAGTTTATTCATGGGCACTTTACCGGTTCTGTAGACGCTTGACCAAAATCTTCTCACAACACCGTCCGCCTGCCTGAGACTTGGCAGAACTAGGAACATGTTTTGCGTCGCTCTTAGAGCCTGACCGGGCCTAACAGCGGCCACGCAATCAGACAGAGAGCTCAGAATAGAATCGCGAAAGCGGTAGAGCGCCTGTGGCTCGTCCAGCCTCACATCGCTATTCGTCAATATTAGTGCCTTGAGAATATAATATTCTTCTCTGGCAAGGCCCAATCGCTGAATCCTCTCGACGATTTGGATACACTAGATTTCAAAGAGAAACATACGTACAGCGGTTATTACGTCACGAATCATGATCAGATTATGTTCTCTATAGGGGGCGCTAAGTGTAAAGTAACATATACTCACGTGAGAATAAAGCTCCGAGCAATGGCACTCGCGGGCAAGTCTCTCATCGAGAGTCAAGTCCTGGGCGAACCTGAGACGACCAGTGTTTGGCATACTTCTCCAAGCGAGACTGAAAGTTAGGATTTCAGCCCAGGAGCTTTGAAGAAGGCGCATCTGATCGTTCAGCGCTAAACTACTGAATCCAGGTATCTGCTTCGCCCATCCTTTTTTTTTATCAGCAACAAGAGTAATTAAATTAGCAACGAAAAATGATGCCTCGAGGAATGTACAAAAAGAAGGTGCCAGAATTTGTTCATTACCTATGACGCCAACGAGCTCCCGATCGTACAGATCCGACAACTGACCCAAAACTCGTTGATCCGTGTCCATCGTCTGCGAGAGATTGAAGACCTGAAGTACGTCGGGTTCGCAAGCGACAAGAGCCTCGATCATTTTGTTGTCTATAATCATAAATCTCGATCGTCAGCCTTTTCCCATGCTAATAAAAACAAAACGTGACGAATTTATATCGCCAAGCCCAAAAATAATACACCGATCATTGATCAATATCATATTGAATGGTTACGTACGATACCGATCAACGATGCGGTTTACGAACACCGGAGGACGGAAATTAGATTTAACAGGGCAAAAAGAAAGACTTGAAATTTCATATGCGAAATATCAACAAACTTACTTGTCGTTTCTCCGAACCCTGGCATTCCTACGTTGGCTTTAAAACATTAAATCAACAAACAAACAAAGAAAAATCATTTACAGTTGTCAAACGTGTAGTTATCACGATAAAGCATGCGAATCTATTTATGAAGGATGTCTCGTCGAATTTGAGTATCCTGTATGTTTCTGAAGGAAGTAAAACATGGAAGAACTATGGACGATTCATTTCTAATGTAAATACTCGCAAAGAATAATCGACGAGTGTGCATATGTATACATATATGTTTACCTTCCAACGTGACCGTTTTAACGGGTAAATATGGATCGGTTGCTCTTCTGTACTTTTGTCTTCCACCTCTAACTCTATCGAGTCTAACGCCCTCCTTCAGCATCCCTTGTCGAAGACACTTTTGAAATCGGCACGCTTGGCAGGCCTTTCTTCTTCGCTTATTGATCTCGCACTCGCCGTTAGCCGGGCACGTGTATTCGATGTTACCTGTAAAATTGCTCGCTATTTTATCATGTCGTTCACGCTCCTTTTCCAGATAGACATCGTAACGATAACGAACGCAATGATTCTATGATACTCAAAAAAGGTGTTGAAGACAAATAACATAGAATTAAAATTAAAAAATCGTTGCCGATGTTATCTGGCGTTGTTTTTCTTTTCTTACAGGAAGTCTCGTTTTTCGATAATCAAAGTTTCAGAAAAATCGACCAACCTTGTATCGTTCTCTTGAAAAATGCTTTACACGCCTCGCACGACGCTACACCGTAGTGAAATCCGCTGGCTACATCACCGCAAACAAGACACAATCGTCTAGGCATCATGTCCTCTTCCTTCAGTCCTCCCTGAAAATAAAGAATAACGAATAAACGACCAAGTTCATGCCGGTACGAACATCCGCCTAACTGCATCGAACGTCTCGATTGTCAACACGATCTTTATTAGTACGAGCAATATCCGCGTACGTTATAAACGAGAGTTATAAATAAACCATCCGGTAATTACACGCCACGGGTATAATCCAGCTTCGGGTTTTGCGTCCTCGTGGCGAGTCCACTGGCCGGCAGTTGGCTGTTAGCGCGAGTTAGTACGAGCTTAATATTTCAGTACGACCTCGAGCAGCTTGACGACATTAAAATCAGCGAGCGTGGCGCAACGATCAAGAATATTGACTTGTATCTTTTTTAGTAAAAAACCGGAGATACGCGAATGAGAGAAGGCTCGAAAAATAAATCTCGATCGAAGGTATGGATGGTCGATAAGTCGATACCTCCGGAGTTCCTAGCGGTTGTGTCGTTGACGAACAGTGTTGCATTTCGGGACTGCCGGGACTTGTCCCACCTCCTCCATAATCCTGCATGTCGATTTTTCCACAGATCACCTGTAATGATAGAATCGATTAATTCATTGACGACTTTTATCTTTCTAAATATCTCGATTTTTATTTTCCAACAACTGCTATATGTGTATCATTCTCAGGATCATTAACAGCGACGAAATACTTTCTTTTTGATATAGAATAGAAAATTATAATGTAGAAAATACTTGAATTTTTGAGATTGAAAGTTTACAAATCAAATCGAGCATTCTATTTTGGTTTCAAAGAGATGCATAAAAATCTAGGATCAGGTCGATAGTTAATGGAAAGATGATAACGATGTCCCCGATTTAAAACGATATGCGTCACAAGTTCGTCGAGTTGGCACAAAATTCCCGATACGCATAAATCTTTCTCGGTACAATTAAGTAAAATTACCTCTTGATTCTGAATCGTGGTGCTCGGCGAGCAGACTTGGTGATAATTTTGCGTTGGCGTTGTCGGATTCTCGACTTCCTGTTTGATACTCGGCATCGTTCTGTTATTTCCTATTATGGTCTCAACGGCGTTACCAGACATCATGCAGACCTGAAAAGCCCCAAAGGGCAAGAAAGCAAACGCAAAAGTAAGAAAAAATGAGAATGCTTAAAATCCAACGGTAAAAATAATTCTAACATTGAGATCCGACATAGCCAAGGGGATGAGTCCGAGGTTCGCCAGTGCGTTCTCGTAGGCGATTGCATTTTTTTACAGTCACTATTTTTAAGCTCGAGCGATCAGCGAACATTTTTAGAATCCAGTCGGTAAGAATTCGATGGTGCGCGGTTGTTTTTTCAGCCTGGGCTGTTGAAACTCAAAAACTTTGCGCTCTCTACTTCGCACGATTCCTCGAAAACGTTAAATTCACGGTTCCACACAATCATTGTTGCTCGAATAATTTTTTCTTCTTTCTTTCTCTTTCATTCTTCTTTCTGTTCTGTTCTCTCTTTCTGTTTCATACCAAGCAACGTATTCCAGGGCACAGGTGGATGAGTTACCATCAGTGTTCTGTCCCTAGTCACAATAGAATTAGAGCATGGAAGCGTTTCGCAATCGTTCGGCATCGGCGAAGAAGTGGAGGCGTCGCAACGAATGAAACATACGAGCGAACGAGGAAAGTTATCTCGTTGGCCTTGAACCTGACTTATCCGAGCGCCGGGGCCGAGACAAACTCGTCGACGGTACGAAATCGAACGTGTTTCATTCGCTCGTTCGTTGCACAGCTTACTTCGTTACCAGGACTCTCGCGCGCGACTTACAATCTTATCTTCGAGAAAAATGGCGCTTCGTGAAAGATTCGCAAACACAGCCCCGAGATAAAATTAAAAAACGACGAGCGTCACACGCCAGACTCATTTTCTTTATGTTATTTTCATCAACGCGGCGGCTTCTTCTCGCTCGTCGCAATTACAATCTCGCGCAAATTAGAGGCAAAACAAAATTTCCAATTTCCATAAAAAAAACAACAAAGCAGGAAACAAAAAATATACATTCAATTAATAAACGTGACTCAGGTTACGTTTCCGTGTACGTTTTTGATTCGACTCGATCGCATTATCATCGTAAACAAGAAGGGTTGGGTGGTTGAAATTCGCATTTTCGTCGGGAAGAAAAATTCGTCGTCTCTCTCCCGTTTCATCGAACAAATGTTCCTTCCACGAGAGCGAGGGATTCTCGAGGAGGGAGAAAGTAACGGCGAAACGGTTGCGTAACATCGGGATAGTCACGAGACGTCTTCGCGTCCCTGCTGTTGTCTCGACGCACTGTCTTTTACCGTCGTCTCCCATAATTCGTCGCGAACCTTCTCGAACGAGTGAAAGCTTAGAGAAACAGTAAGAGCGCGTGAGACGGAGAGTAAAGAAAGGAGGGAGTAACGAATTCGGAGACACCGTCGCTGTTGTTGGCCTTGAACTTGGCTTTTCTAAGAGAGCCGAGCCCCGCGCGTTCGGCCGAAGGCCGGCGACGACGACGACGACGACGACGAAGCTTCGACGAGCCTCGACGACGTCGCGCGCGCGCCATTGTAATTTTAAACGCCGAGCCTCGGCGGAAATCGCCGACGTACTCCGGGGAGGCGAACCGCGCCAGCGTCAACCTTGAAATTTCACCGTGACGCGAGGTCCGAGCTTGACGTCATTTTGACGCTTGGTCGTCGACGTCGTCGTCAAACGCGAAGAACGATTCAAGCTATACATTCTCGTCCTCGAACTGTGCTAATCGTTCTCTTCTTCATTGACGAACTATTTTTCTAAAAAGACAACGCAGGTGAGTCCTAGCTTCCAGCAACGTCCTACAGTTGACCAACGCTCGAACTGTTTTCCATTAAGCTCGAGGTATGAATAAAGAAAAACACAAAAATGCGTTTCCCAACGAATCAAAAGAAAAGTATCAAAAACTTTCTTTTCTTACGTTTTATTTACTTCAAAATTGGCAATTATGCTAGAGTTTAGGTTTATCCAACCGCGACTGGCTCATTCGCACGGCGGATATCCTCCAATTTCGTTCGCATTCGCGCTTTTACGTTTTATACGTTTTTTCCTCCCGTTGGCGCTTGTCGCGAGAAACGCGACGTCCCCGTCTATTTTTACGATTCCCATTTAAGTGGCGGTGAACACGGAGGGATGCTTTCCATTCGCCACGAAGGACTATGTTAGAAATGTCGCGAATAAGAATTTTCTTTTTTTTTTTTTCTTAGACTGGTGACCAACAAAAAGAAAAGTTATCGAAGCGAGGACATAAGAAACGTGAAATAGAGTCGGGGGAAAAAATACATATATATATATATAATTAAACAAGCTTAACTTTCAGTGATCGGTCTGCATACAGACGTATATATGTATATATGTTCCCTATGTCTATACAAATATATATGTATATAAATATAGACATAGGGGGGTTTGTTTACCGAGTCACCGAGGCGGTCTCGCATATCAAAATTTCCAAGGTCTCCGTGAACTTGTCGGGCTCGTTTTCAAACTGGTCGATTGCGTAAGCAATACCTGCGTCAGGTAGAGAAAATAAGATAGAACAAAGAGCGAAGAGAAATAAAATGATCTCGACGATGATACTATCGTCTTCGAGTTATATAAACATATTATTATAAACGAACATTATCAAGATGTAAAAGGCAGGACCGAAAAATTTATCAGGGATTTGTCACACGCCTCAATTTAAAAACAAAGAAACAAAAAATAAGGAAGTAAATAACATTTTTAAAAGTTTTTTTTTATGAAAATAAAAATAGAAATGGAATTTTTCGTTTAGCGAGAAAACACGTTTGATTGGGTGGAAAATATCGAAAGTAAGAATTTTCGATGGTACGCGCAGGATCGAATCGTAGAATCGCGAGGAACGTAACGAACGAAGCTTTTGCGTCTATTGACGATGAGAGTCGGGTTTAGTAGATGAAGTAACCGAGGGTGTTACGAACGCTTCGAGCGAGACGAGAAAGGGGAGAACGTTTTATCGTAGCGGGCTATATATGTTTAATCGTACCTAACCTCACCCAATCCCCCTTATCAATCTCACTGATATCACGAAAGCTTCTTATTCGTTACTATAAGAATATCGTCGTACGCCGAATAGAGACGAGGTCGAGGGCCTTCGGGCAATTTTCCAGATTAACGTTCGTATTCGCGTCTGGTGATAAGAAAACTCGAGCTCGATCGTCTCGTGCAATTTTCACGGTGGGGATTATTACGATTGGTCAAAAGTAAAAGGAGGATTACGATCTATCTATCTGGGGATTTTTCTTGCATATCCTTCTCGGGTTTTTAGAAGCTGCGCATCTCATTTCGCGACTACCCTTTAACTTTATTTTTTTGCCTGTTCAGGCTGCAGCCACTTTCGCTGCGCGGTTTAAAGCTTTATTCGTTTGTTAGTAAGGAATTGCAGCAGCTTTTATCTAGGAAAGGAAATATCATACAAGTACCCTTTGCTTTAAATAGAAATGCGAAAGGGCAGTTGTGCGATTGATCTATGTATTTAGAATGCAAAAACCATGGGTGCTTTTTTCGAATATGAAAGTATAAAGGATTTATGGTAGATAGCATTTTTGCAGTTTGCCTATGCGGTTCGCAGACCCATAGGCAAAGGGTTAAAGTTATCTATCTGTCTATCTATGAATTTTTCTTGCGTATTCTTTCTGAGATTTACAAGCTACACGTCTCATTTCGCTACTACTCTCTACTTTCTTGTTTGTGTTTTTTGCATGCCCAGGCTTTGCTCCATCCTCCTTTATCCTGTATCGCATTCGCCACGGACGGAGAGAAACTGCAGAAAACCACCGTCGATTCAGATCAGAGAAGGATTACAATTTTTTATTAATTTTTAATTATTACTCGGATCGACGATTGATGTCCAGGATTGATTGAAAAAACCAGGACTTTAATTTACATCGAATTTCTGTAAAATCAATGACGCAAAAATTTGATACCTTCGTTTCTATAAAAGTGTGATTCCTCGTCTATCTCGTACGACGTAGGCAAGTTAAGAATGTTCGTCCTACGTTAATTTATCGCTCGACGAAAGCGAAGAAAAATTAGGTGGTTCGTGATAGAATCGCGTCGCGAACTGTGTAACACGAAAGTGCTCGTATAGGAAAAGAAGAAAAGTGTATGTTTGGAGAGAAGGGGATGAAGGGGAGACGTTGCCCGACGAATTTCGTTCCAAAGAGTAAAATCCCTGGGAAAAAGCGTAATAAATACGCGCGATGTAAAAATGTCTACGTCGAACCACTTTCTCTCTTTCGTGTCAACGAAAAAAGAAAATAAAAGAAAGAAAAAAAAGGGAAAAATAAAAATGTTAGCTCGCGCAAAGGCTGACCACTAGACCTCCCGGACAATCAATAAAAATGTACGTGCAAACGGGAGGTCCATGGATTTCGAAAATATTTTCCGCCGATAAAATGTGCCTTATGAAACGGCCTGGCGAATATTTCTCTCTCTCTCCTCTCTTCTCTCGTCCTCTCTCGCTCTCGCTTTACGAAGAATAAACGATAGAACACGGTCCATTAGAAGCGACATGCCTCGGGCGCAAATGAACGAATAAAAATAATACCGATGCTACGGCGTTGAAAGCACGTCGCGAATAAACCGTAAGAATGTATATAACATACGTACTCTATACATGTAAATCAATAATACATAAATTGAAATGGCCGTACGAACGCGTAGAAAAAGTCTTTATTTTTTTTTCATTGCTTTATAGTTATCGTTAGAGGCACATTAAGGTTGATACATGAGCTATGTATACAAGGTGAATTCCATAAGGTGTCACAGACTTTATTCTAAGGTAGGTGAGATTATTACAAACAAAAGTTGCAAATATACATTGGCGATATTTTCAATAGTTTGCGAGATATAAATTTTTAAAGTTGGTCCAATCAGAGCGCGCCGAGGAGCGTTGGAGCCGCCCACTCCCCACCCTAGCAGCCAATGCCCGAGAAATAAAAATGACTGCGTAATAATATAATAAATAAAATTTACTGCTCTGAATTTTGCAACCGTAAATGTAACGCCCTACACTGGGCTATCATTACAGCTAGGGCGAGAGTGGGCGGCTCCAACGCTTATCGGCGCGCTCCAATTGGACCAACTTTAAAAATTTATATCTCGTAAACTATTAAATATATCCCTAATGTATATTTGCAACTTTTATTTGTAATGATCTCATCTACCTTAGAATGAAGTTTTTTTACACCTTATGAAATTCATCCTGTATACTTTAAATGTCGGCAAGCCTGTATATGTTATGTATGTATAGGAGCGTACGATTTTGTTGCGTATAAGAATTTTTAGAAGGATATATACCGGGT
Source organism: Netelia fuscicornis (assembly GCA_946811545.1). Lineage (NCBI taxonomy): Eukaryota > Metazoa > Arthropoda > Insecta > Hymenoptera > Ichneumonidae > Netelia > Netelia fuscicornis. Next base: position 12,120,301 of record OX328012.1, read on the forward strand.
GTCGTGGCAAGAAGAGATAGAGAAACCCCAGCTGTGAACATTCCTATTAAGTTATGTGTGTATGTGTGTGTGTGTATTGGAAACGATCGATCGAGAGAATACATAACACATCGATAACTGTGTCACCCTTCCACCGTCTCGTATCGCACCAACGAGGAGTTGTACGTTCGATAAAAATTTTAATTAACCAGTTTATTGACCATTTGTATCGTACCAGGTTCATTACACAATCCTTGCAATAATTCATCAACGATTTATCTCCTATTGTTCGTGATTATTCTGAATTAATCCAAACCTTGTAAAAAGGATATTTTTATACCGATGGTTAATTAATAACTTTGTAACGATCGCGAGAGGCAGAGTATATTTTCTTCTTTTTTTCATAAATATTTTATAAATAATGTTTAATTAAATATTCGTAACGGTTCAATTATTTAATTGAAAATTGTTCATTAATGGTAATTAAAAATTGCTATTAATTACAAACTATAAAACAACAAATTATTCCCAATACACGTGAATAAAAATAATTGAACTAATTGATAAAATTGTCAAGAGTTGTCTGCCCAATTACCAATGTCTTAGAGTCACCATTCCGTAGGCATAGTTGTACGTTCGAATGGGAGAATCAACGGCAAGAGAGAGAAAGATAGTTCGAAGGTGGAAAACAGAGCGAGATAGTTGTAAAGATGAGACACGAGGAGGAATAATGTACATAATACAGACGTATAGCGTGGATGGAGTTCGCAGGGGGCCGAATCGATATTACGAGGATGAAGACCCTGGGCTCACGGCGAAGGCCATGGCCTTCGCTCGAGCATTATATCGACGTCTATATAAAACTGAGCGAGAAAGAGAGATAGAGATAGAGATAGTTAGAGAAGGGAGGGAGAAAAAGAGAGAGAGAGAGAGAGAGAGAGAGAGAGAGAGAGAGAGAGAGAGAGAAAGAGAGAGAGAGAGAGAAAGAGCACCTCGACCTAATTTCTATGAGCGCCTCGAGGACCTTGACCATCGCGAGAACTCGCTGCGTTCGCGACCGCATAGACTCTCGCGACCACGGGGGCTTTTCGTTCTCCATTTCGTTTTTTTACGTTTTTTCCTTCAAACGCGTCTTCGACTCATTCCTCTCCACACTGTCAAATTTCTTTCTTTCTCCCTTCGACGTTCGAGAGAATTTCCAAAGAAATATCCTCCGTTGTATTTCGTCCGAGAGAATTCTCGAAGCAAACTACGGTCGCGACCAAACTAGCCATTCCCCCGCCTTGCCAAAAAGACGTCTGGAAATCGGAGGGAGTAATCGCGAGAGAGCGAAACGAACAAACAAGAATACAAAAAAAAAGCAAAGGAAAGGAGAAAAAAAGAATTGCATATATGTATCATTTTCGAACGAGTCCGAGAATTTCGACAGAGATCTCTCGCGTTCTATTCTCGCTCGTGACTCTGACGCGAGTCGAATTCTCGCTATGCAGGCGTATCTCGACACGAGAATATAAAGAATCGCGAGATGGCGAGAGACGAACGAGAGAAGAGAGGAGGAACTTACGAATAAAAAAAATCAAAAAGATAAAATCAAAACGAAGAAAAAGAATGAAACGTTGAACGGAATCTTCGAAAGGCACGCGCGTTATATTCGTTCGAAGCATTTCCAACGTGTGCCAAAACGCCCACACACTGTGCATCGACCGATTAAACAAGATTATTTACTCAAAGGCTTTATCATCGTTTTATTCCTCGATCAATTTCGTTAAAAACAAAAATTCTTCACTCTCGTTGTAACAATACGATCGATATCCTTAACGTTCGTTTTTTAATTAACGGATTAATAAACCTCGAGTAAATGGCGAGAGTCTATTTTCAACGATAACGATAATTAATCGATCGATATATCGATTATCAAATTTTATTGATAATGGAATTTGATTGTTTTTCATAACAAAGCTATTTATCACACGGAGAGAATTTCTTATTAATTTTTACGGTGAAATCGCGGTAAAAATTACATTAAAACTTTGAAGTCCGTGAGAAATATGCAAACAGTTAAAAATTTACAATAGTTTTAAGTATTTTACTTTCAGTCATGTAAAAATTTTAGCACGTAGCATAATTTTTACTCGCGCTACACAGAGCTCACGGAGTACGATCAGGCCACCTAGCCTTAACTGATTTTACTGTGAAAAACGTAAAAATTCTGGTGAACGCACGAAAAATTTCGGCTTGCATTTTTTAATTTTCAAGACAAACACGCAAACTTCTCAATGTACACCGTACATTTTCATTCGTATCAGAACTTTTTCCAACTTATTGTAGTAATGTTTACGTTTCACAAAAATTTATTGTTAATATCAGTAAAAATTCTTGAAAATATTTTTCATTTCTGTCACGCAACAGTAAATTTTTTACTCATTTTCATTAAATTGTATAATTTATTTCCTAAAAACCTGAAGAATTGCACATTTCTTCACTCAGTTACTGTCATTTTACAGTAATAATTATATTCTTTCTGTGCAATTATATCTTATGTAACGTTACAAGCTCCCTGAATAATTTATCCGGAGATCGAAAGATTTTTCTCACTGGGATTTCATCTTTTTGTTTCATTTTTTATTTTCGTTTCCCGCTCGCGGCGAATGCCCGCAAAAGTTCCACCTCCTCCCTGTGCTCGAATTTCGTTCTTTGACTCGAGACGAAATTGCGTGTCGTGTGTGCAATAAAGTATGTTGCGCAACAGGACGCACGGAAATCGTCGACGCTGCGCCTTCCTGTGCCCCTTATATATATATATATATATAAGGTACGATATGAGTATATATATATATATATATATATATATATATATATATATATATATATATATATATATATATATATATATATATATATATATATATATAAGTATAAAATAATGCTCGTGGAACATTTAGAGTAGTCCGAGTTCTCGTCAGAGTTTCGTAACTCCGGTGTTATTGGACTATTGGTCGACACGTAGCGAGAAGTCTCGTTCCAGTTGATCGACAATGCGTACGAGGAACGAATAATTAACTCGTTGCACTTGCATTTTAATTCGACGTATCGGGATTTTGCTCGGGCGACCTAAACAACGAAAAAATCACTGCCTTGACCTACGATGCGCGTTTTTTATTATTCATCGATTTTCACATTTACGTTTTTATCAAATGCGATAAAATTCGATACGATCTATCGTCAATTGGCACGGCTCGTTATCTCGATTCCCGAAACAAGAGAAAAAGATCTTTGTGTGAATAAACAATCTTTAAAATTCTGTTTGACTCATTTTTTTTAATCGTAAATCACTGCATTTTGTGTTTACGAATATTATTTGGGTGCGATTGTCCGAACGTCGGCTTATAAAATCCTCCCCACACAACAACGAGACAGATAAGATTTTATTGTTATTTGAGAAGAACAAAAAAAAAAGAATAAATCGCAAATGCGATCGGGAATGCGTATCAGAGCCGGCGATCTTGGTACGATCTTGGCGGGAATAACAGATAAGAAAATTCTGAACTCTGGCACGACAAGCAACGTATATCATCGATGCCGAGAGGCGATCGTCACGGTTGTTATGTATACTTTGTATAAAACGTCCAAGAATTTATCCGGTGGTAACACATTGTCCAAGGTTAGGGCTAGCGAGCAAAGCGGAGAGCGACTCTAGCAGAGCCGTGTTCGATAGGAGTGACGTCACCGACGTCTCGTGGCCTTAAACTTGACTCTGCTCGCGCCCCGCCAACGTTTCTACACCCGGCGCGCATTTGCTATACATACACACACACATACATACACAGCACACATACATATATATAAATGTGTGTGTGTGTGCGTGTGTGTGTGTGTGTGTGTGTGTGTGTGTGTGTGTGTGTGTGTGTGTGTGTGTGTGTGTGTGTGTGTGTGTGTGTGTGTGTGTGTGTGTGTGTGTGTGTGTGTGTGTGACGCGATCCGAGAAAAGGGACCTACGAGGCAAAAAATCAATTTTGGATTATGCGTTTATGCTATAAGTTTTTGAACTGATCTTTCATGTGGTGCAATCAAAAATTTGTTATCTACATAATTTTACAAGATATGAATTATTGAAAATTGTATCACTCGAGCGGGAGCATTGGTTTTTATTTTTTTAATCGCTCGCTGTGAAAAATTCCTATTTCACCCCGTAGGTCCCTTTTCTTGGATCGTGTCATATATATATATGTATATATGTGTATATACAGGGGGGATATGTGTGGGTATGTATGAATGTATGTATGTATGTGTGTCCCGGTCTCCACCGCGACGCCCCACCAACAAGCCGGTGGAGCCGGTGTAAGGAAACCACGACGACGCGTAATCCCTCCCTTCCCACACTCCTCACGCGCTCGCCCAGCTACCGTATACTTGAATTATCATCCACTCGAGATTTAACGCGCTTAATTCTTCCTTTCATTCTCGAAAATTGTCTCTCGTCTCGATGAAACGCGAAAATATAAAAAATAAAATTGAAACGCATTTTTTTTACTACGTACGAATCTTGTTGAGCGTAAACAAGGAAAAGGTGTATATTGAAATTTAGCGGCAACAAAATAGAATTGAAAGGAAGAATGTGTTCGTCGATTATTCGAGTACAAGTTTGATCTTTACACGAGAATATTAAATTGAAAAAATTGCTTTTTTTTTGTTTTGTTTGTGAATGAAGGAGAAACATTTTTTCAGATTGTTTTATAAGGTTTTTTTTTAGAGAGATGTTGGTAATAAGAATTTTGGGGGGATTAATTGTGTGAAAAAGAATTGAATAAAATTGCTTTTCATTAGAATTGAAATTTTATTTTCAGAGTCGAGATACGTTTTGCACGATATCTCGAGATTCGTATCGCTATTTTAATTGAGTCGAATAGGGAAGAATCTCTCACGTACCAATAGACAATACTGTACGTGACGTTTTGTGGGTATAGCTCGGGTTTTTTTTTTTATCCAAGATTATAAAATTATCACACGATATAGCGGATAACGAGTACATTGTGACACACAGGACATTCCTGAAATATGATCGAACGATATTTTGCCTTCCACGTGTACGACACAATTTTAAAGGCGCGCGGTACAGCACGTGTGTTCGACAAGTGCAAAGCAATAACGCAACGGAGATGAGACAGAGACCATTATTGTTACGACTAACAATAAGATAGAATGAAATAGAAAACAAAGAAGCAGCTATTTTTATTTTTTTTATTTTTAACGAACTCATACCGTACGCTCGGATCAATTTTCATCGATAACGATCAGCACATACGTTCGAATAAATTTGTAGATTGAAATTATAGAAATTTGAATTGGATTAAAATTAATAAACAGATAAATAGGCAAATTTTTTAAATTCATGAAATTAAGAAGCTTTGAGAAAATTAAATTTGCACGAGAAAATATTTTTTTACATTGGTATGAATTCATCAAAAATTCTATCGTTTGATAACGTTTATAAATTTGAATTTTGTATTATTCATTATATATTACGTATCGAAGATAAGAAACTAAATTGCAAATAATACAAACGTACAAACTAAATTGCAAATAGTACAAAAATTGTATCGTTTGATAAAGTTTATAAATTTGAATTTTTATTATTCATTATATATTACGTATCGAAGATAAAAAACTAAATTGCAAATAATACAAACGTACAAACTAAATTGCAAATAGTACAAAAATTGTATCGTTCGATAACGTTTATAAATTTGAATTTCTATTATTCATTATATATTACGTATCTGAGATAAGAAACTAAATTGCAAATAGTACAAACGTATCAAACTCCAACAACGTGACAAGGATAGAGACAAGCCGTATAACAACGAAATAACAACAAATAATCGAAGAATATTTCTTTTAAAAAAACAGATCTCATACTAATTGTCCCAAAACGAACAATAAAACCCAAAAATTAACTTTAACATGAACGTACCACGTCATAGATCCAGGAGTCCATGGCCGTGCCGTACATTCCTCGTACAATTCGTAATAACGTTCCAACCACCCTCTGTCTTACCCCTCACTTACATTTGTTCCATTTACTTAAAAACAATATTCACTCTCGAGTTATTTTATACAATCCCCGATATTAAAAAACATTTTATCGACACAGTTTGTCATTCGATAGCGTTAAATTTATTCCTCGAGCGAAGAGACACCGTAGTATCGCCGGGATATTTTATAATAACACAGAACAAACACGCGCGAGATCAGTCAGCGATAGTTACGAGAGGAGCGTTTGCTCGGACGATTTTGGCGCGCGTGCGCGTAGGTCCTACCTACTTCGGTACGGTAGATGCACGCCTATAGATATACAAACATATATAACGTATATTTATATTTATATATATATATATAGCTTTGGCCATTAGGGCATACATATATACATATATATACGCACACTATGAAAACACGATGTATAAAGTTGATGTTTACGGCTCGACGGGCCGCGCGCGACTGTGCCGAATGCCGGTGCCCACACTGCGAATCCCGTGTGTGACACAACGGCATGCGCGCGCCCGCAGCACCAAACGCCAGAAATCCGTGATCTCGAGGATATACTGTACACATCGTATACGATATGGAACACAAATAAATGTGTATCGTCAATGCGATACGTATACTTTGAACTTTAATGTATTTGTATGTAGATACAATATGGATATATATATGCATACGTACATATGTGTGTATATGTGTATAGTGTGCGAAATATGGATGGCAGCTTTATAGAGCGAGAGAGCGAGCTTGCGGACTGCTCTCTCACTGTTGGGGTACGAGGCGCTCGCATCTTCGTATTATATAGGAGGTTCGACGTATTGCAGCATCAAAAAATGTATTTAACATTTTTTTTTGTGAAAGTACGTGGTTTTTTTGATACGCGATTCAAATTTCATGGAATTCTGAGCGGTGGAAGTATGGTAAATGATTTTTTGAAGTTAACGTGATTCCATGAGAAGTTGAAACTTTTTTGGGAAATCGCGTGTCTTGAAAAGTTGTTTTTTTCATCTGTAGCTTTTCTTGAAATCTACTCATCGTATCGAGCGATTTTTTTGAAAAAACGATTCAGACTTGAGAAAAATATATTTGAAGGCAAAAAAACGTGAATAAATTTCAAGAAAATTTCAAAATGATGTTAAAAAATGTTGAAATAATGTATCGAAAAAATGGCTCGACACATTGTTTATAATGCTTTAATATACATACACAACAAAAATGATGGACATCGGTCGTACGGTTCCCGAGAAAAGGTACGTTGAAAATAGGCATTTTTTCGAACCAATGTTCTTCGGTTTTCAACCGATCCCAACAATGTTCTATTTCGAATATCCTCGGAAAACCTAGACAGAATTATCAATAAAGTCTTTCTGAACAAAACTAAAAAAAATCATCGAAAAATGTTGAATAGTTTTGAAGAAATCTCAATTTGAAGCAAAGATCAGATCGGATCTTCTTTGCTTCAAATTGAGATTTTTTCAAAATACTTTCTTTTAAATTTAAGGGAGCTTTCCAGTGTGAAATTTTCAAAAAATCGATTTTTTTTTTGCTTTATCGAATAGTATACACTCTTTTCGAAGAAGCAGAAGGGATATTGTATGGACCTGGCATCGCTGATGACCGTAAGTAAACGATTTACCTAAAATTTCCTCACTTGAAACTTTGAACGCGTTTTTCTCGAAGCAGCATTTTTCAAAACGGTGTCCAACTTGGAGGGCAGAGTTTTAAAGCTATCGAGTTGAATTTTTTACACAATATTCTTAACGTCATTGTTTATCGTGCTATGGAAGCTTTTTTTTTTTGACATCTTCCTATTTTTTTGTAAAAAAAACTGCCAAAAAAAAATGCTAAAATCGATACTTTTTGTTCAAACCGGCGCCATTTTTGCAAAAAAAAAAAAAAAAAAAGCCTCCATAGCACGAAAGCCAATTATATACCGATCAATAATCTTTTTGTGTTTTTTGTTTCAGATCAAAATTGTGACCCCCAACGTGGACACCACATCCAAGTGCATTTTCTGCAACAATTGTTTCATCATTTTTATAGATATTAATTAATAAATAAATCGATCTTTAAAAAATTGTTTTGTATTCTTCAATACCCAATTAATATACAAAAAAAAACCAGACCGATTAGATTATTTTTTCTTTAAAAAAAAAAATCGCTAAAAACAGCGATTTTTCGGGCTGTCACACTGGAAAGCTCCCTTAAAAGGGCTACAAGATGAGAACTGTTATTTTTACAGAAAAACCTATCAAAGTTTTCACTGCGATATTTTTTCTTTTTTTTATATGTTTATTAACCCTTTGAGACCTGAGTACTTTCAAGCTTATGTGGTCCGCAGACGCATAGGCTAACACTTTTCTTCAATATCCTTCTCGATTCTTCACAATCTGCACATTTCATATAACACACATTTTATTATAAAATAAAAATTGTTTATTTACTAAATCTTACTAGAGAACATGATAAACGTTAATTTAGAATTCTTTTGATAACTCCAGTCGACGATTAAAGTGCAATGTACTTACACTCAACATTTTGTTTCGTCAATGAAATCGCACTTTTCATACAAATTGAGGTTTTATCTAATTCTGTATACATAACTATGTACTTGTTTTTATGTTTCCTTTTTAATTTTCTTGGAACACTAATTGGACGATATTCAACGACGACAACGCGTTGCTCAGGTCTTTAACGCGCTTAATTGTTGCTCGATAAAGACTACGACAGAATAATTCGTCGCTCTCGTCGACGAACATGAACGTCAACCAGTCCAGTCGATGTAACGTTAAATAATTATTCGCAACTTTTCGAACAATGAATAACAACGAAAAAACAAACGTCGCACTGTGCACGAAATAATTTCGTACGCGTCGATACGAATACATCGGTGTGAAATAAACGAGGCCTCCATATATCTTACAAACTTACGATATAACGTGTGGGGTTGGATAAGTGAAAGAGTCCCAGATATTACGGCTTCCTCTTATCGGCTACCGTTGCACTTGCACATTCGTTACGAAACCAAGAGAACACGCTTTCGGTACAAACTCCCTCGTAAGAGTACCGACCGATGTGAAATTGTGTCTACGCTTTCCGAAATCGATCTCGATAAGGAAACCCGGAATTCCGTGCAGGAAAAATCATTATCACACCATTTTTCGCAATAATCGGAAACTTAAAAAAAATACATTTGCGACAAAAAAATACAAACACGAATATTCCACGATTCTACGATAAACGTACGAATGTTCAACCTTCTACATAAAAATAAATAACGTAAACGCGAAACAATAAATATAATAAAAATGGAAAGGTAAAAAGATAGAAAAAATCATTTACGATGTAATAAAAGCACTCTAGACTCGAGGAATAAAACAAAATGCTATTTTTGCAAGGAATTTCTTCAACCTGAAAATCGCAACGGTGTAACGATGAGAGGCGGAAAATATTCCGTCGATCTCGAAATAATTATTTCCTACGCTAACGATGCAAGGAGTGTATACAATTAGGCGTTACAAAGCATCGCGATTATTCACGTGCGAGGATCATCCAGCGAATGTGCCAAGCGGGTGGACCTTCGCTTCGTTGCAACAGCGAACCATCGATCGTTTTAAAAAGCAACTGAATTAACAACGATCGAGAGATGTGTGTCTATATATTTATATCGATCTTGAGATTAACGAAGCGCAACGTTGCAGAGGATAACGTGTAATACAATATTTTCTTTCCTTTATTTTTCTCTTCAAATATATGCGAGTTGGAGAGCAGACGAAAAATCTCGCTTATCGAAGGACGATGATTGGACGACGTAACGATTTACTCGCGGATTCGATACCGGCGTTAAGGCGATACTTGCATCCCAACGCGATATTACCGATGAACGAAACGTCGTCGTGCAAGACCTTGAGACGCCATCAAGAACGATGGTCGACGGTCTGGCTCGGAACACGCCCGATGATCTTGAATTTTTAGCCTCGACGTTGGCTGCGAAGCAGTCGCAATTATAGGCTGATTATAATTTATAAACGAATCGACGTATGTCGATTAAACAAAGTACGAGCACATGCATACTTGGGCTTGTTCACGACGAGGTGAAAAAGTGCATAAGTGGGAAGTCCAGTGTGTGACGATCGTCTTGTATACTGAGTGCACAGCCTGGTTTGCCACGATTTATCAGCTGTATGCATCGATATCTCGATCAAGATTATTTTATTAATTGGTGTAGGTATTTTCTTTTTCGTCGATCGTGCAACAGCAACGAGATCGATATGTATTTCTTTTTTGTCCTTTTTTTTTGTTTTGTTTTATCGATAAGCGGGGAATCGATCATTCCTTGTCGTTTCTATAAACGATCGAAAACATCGAGATTTTGTTCGAGTTTTTGTACTTTCTTTTTTTTTTAAATCCGGAGAAAGATTGCGACTTTGTCGAATCGTGATGTAAACAGGGATTTTGTAAGAAGGCTTTGTATAGGGAGGAATTAATATCTTTTTCATTATCGACGTATCGAACGCGATCGATTCGTCGAAGTTTTGAGGTCGTACGATTTGGGTTTTTGTTGTTTTTATTTTGTTTGAATTGTCGCTGAGTGGCTGCACTTGGTAAGATCGATAGCAGGACGGGGGAACTTACGAATTTTGGGTGGAGGGAACGGTAGCGAGACGGAGAAGTGAGAAAGTACGTTGAGCTTCTCGAGCTCGATAAGCCCCGAGAGTATTATAGGACCGCCAGCTCCAACTTTCTAAGGTGGATGATGGTAGGCAAGTGAACAAATAGAAAATGTATGGGGCGTTCTAGTAAGACCTCGTCAAAATTCCTCGATCATGCGATTTCACATAATCGCAATTATTTTCAATACTTAACAAATCCTCAAATTTCCCCAAATTTCTCAAACCTCTTGTAACCGAGAAATTATCTTCGAACCTACGCAACAATTCTTCTTTCAATCCAAACAAATTTGCAAAACGAAAAAGCTATTAGAAAATAATCAATTTTAACATAACGAAATAAAAAGATTTTAGCCAATGCGCAGGGTTACTCAAATTGAAGGTCACGCAAATAGAAAATATATGGGGCGTTCCACAAAGATTGGATAAAATTTCCTCGATCCCGCGATTTCACATAATCTCAATAATTTTCAATACTTAACAAATCCTCAAATTTCCCCAAATTTCTCAAACGTCTTGTAACCGAGAAATTATCTTCGAATCTTCGCAACAATTCTTCTTTCAATCCAAACAAATTTGCAAAACAAAAAAGCGATTAAAAAATAATCAATTTTAATATAACAAATTAAAAAGATTTTAGCTAATGCGCAAAGTTACTTAAATTGAAGGTCACTCAAATAGAAAATATATGGGGCGTTCCACAAAGATTGGATAAAATTTCCTCGATCATGCAATTTCACATAATCTCAATTATTTTCAATACTTAACAAATCCTCAAATTTCCCCAAATTTCTCAAACCTCTTGTAACCGAGAAATTGTCTTCGAATCTTCGCAACAATTCTTCTTTCAATCCGAACAAATTTGCAAAACAAAAAACCCAATAAAAAAATAATCAATTTTAACATAACGAATTAAAAAGATTTTAGCTAATGCGCAAGGTTACTCAAATTGAAGATCACTCAAATAGAAAATATATGGGGCGTTCCACAAAGATTGGATAAAATTTCCTCGATCATGCAATGATTTTCAATATTTAACAAATCTTCAAATTTCCCCAAATTTCTTCAACCCCTTGTAACCGAGAAATTATCTTCGAATCTTCGCAACAATTCTTCTTTCAATCCAAACAAATTCACAAAACAAAAAACCCAATAAAAAATAATCAATTTTAACATAACGAAATAAAAATATTCTAGCCAATGCGCAGTCACTCAAACTCGGACAACGATCTTGGACTTATTTTTCAGAGAATGTGTTCGTAGAAAAAATTTACGAGGCAGATCTGATTTTCATCGATTTGTTTTGGAATGTCCCATTTACGTGATATGTAAAAAAAAAAAAAAGAAAAATATCGTTCGGTCCCGGCAACGAGACGAGGACGGGCGATCCTTCCCCCGGTTTGGTTACGCAGCCCTAATGTCTACATATACGTATCTATATACATATATCACAGACCCATACGTCCACATAGACACATACACGCATATACAATGTGTGTACGTTATCACGACACGAGCACGCTGCTCTATATTTGGGTGGAGGCGTCGACGAGCTACTATACACATATATATAAATATATAGGCACACGTCGGAAAGCGAAAGAAAGAAAAAAAACAGCAATGGTGAAGGATCCGAGGGAAAAGGGGTGAGAGAGGAAAAACACACAAAGATTGAGCAGCAGTGTGGAGAACGATCACGGAGAGTTGCAGGGTCAGGCCGGGTCTACCGTGGTGAAGAGGAAGGGGGAGACGACGTCTATGGCCTTGAACTTGACTGTTCCGCCGGTTTTTGCGCACGGCCTAACGCGTCGTTCGCCCAAAAACAGCCCACCGGCGTAGGCGCGCATGAACCAGACTGTCTCTCTCTTTCTCTCCATCCAAAGATGCTTCTCGCTTACACGTTTTCTATATCTCTCTTTATACACGCATATATACATACAAGTATCATATGGCTCAGCCACAACCAGGATTCGTTGGAATTCTGTTATGTTTTCCTTTTCAGGGATATTCGTGAGTGTCGCGTTATACTAATGCGTATTGCGGTGCTCTGACGAGCTCTCTTGTTGTCCAAGGTTTTATTCTTTGGACGATAAAAAAAATAAAAGGAAAAGGAACGAAGATAATAGAAGCTCTTTGGGCCAACGTAGAGAACAGAATCGTCCTTATTTGGAACGAAATTCTCTCTCGTCTCGATGGAATTTTTGATAAGTATTTATAAATACAAATGTTTTGCTGTTTGGTAAATTCGTGCGAACGATTATTTTTGAAAGAATGAAATATTTCATAGGAAAACATTTAAGAAGTTTAATAAGTTTGCTAGCGACATGTTTTTAATTATAAAAATATAATAGAATTAATTAATAATTTCTCACGTTTGTATTTTTCGTAAGATCGAATATAAAATAATTATTTCACCGCGTGAATTTACCGTCGTGTGTTCCTTCGACGTATGGAAATTGTTTACGCCACTTCGAAACGACCTTTTCTTTTTCGTTTCACTACCGACGTTTCTCGGCAGACGATATCGACTCTCGTTTCTTCTTTCTTTTTTTTCTCTCAACTCGCGAAAGGCGACGTATTTTCGCGAGGGGAATTGAGAGAATTGCGTCACTTTCGTTTCAAGACCAACAACGAACCGATGCGACGAGAATACGCGTCGTCTCTTTCTCTCTTTCGTCCATCGACTTTTACAACGATTGCAATAATATTTTATCAGCTGATGATGACGCTAACGTCAAATGCAAAAAATCACCTGCGAACAATACAAACCGTGAGCTTCTCGATTATGAAAAAAATGTTTGCGAAATAAATTGCGCGAAAGTAATAATAATGAAAAAAAAAAAGAGGAAAAAAGCATTACGAAAAATTCTTACGAATATTCTCGATCAGAAATCTCAAGAGAACCGCATAGATCTTGAATTATATTTATCAACGTGATAAATTTCCGTCTCGCTTACGGAACTATCTTTATATATTTGTACATACGCGAGCAAGATTGTCAGCAAAAATAAAACGAATTGTTTTATTTTCCTCGTTATCCGCCTGAGTTTATCGCTAGTTGTACTCGAGCTATAAAAATAAATAAAAATAGACTAAACGCTCGTAGCAATTTCGTTTCGATGATGTATCTTCCTTGTACGAAGAGTACGTAATATTTTCCTTTCTCGTTTCTCTAGCTCTTTCTCTCGACGGATCGGTTACGTATTGCTCGATGTCTCGCGTTACGGAACGACGAAGAAATCTGTTTGCATATCGTCTCGTTGCGATTATCTCGACCCCACCTCTCCCTTTCCCTCCTCCTCCTCCCCTCTTGTGCTGTTATTTGCTTCTTCATCGAGGCAGAATCAGGAATTCGTATCGATACGTATAAATGGTTTATATCGTAACGTGTACGAAGCGTAAATCACGCAACCTCGTACACTTTTAGAGCATAATTTTTTGTTTTTTTAGTGATATTGTAAAATGTGTTTACTCTTTCGGAATAAACGTTTCAATTTTAAACGGGGGATAAAGTAGTTGCCATTGCACAAAGCTTGATTCGCGATTTTATAAAAAAACAGTTTCCCTCGCTTTTCATTTATTTTTGAAGCCAATAACTCACCCATGTTTCCACTTAGGGTGTTATTTTATGTATTTTACGAGTTGGAATTGAAGAGGGAATAAGCTCAAACGCGTAATTCTATACCGACAAAGTGGACCCTCTTTCATGCAAACGCCCACACGTAGAATTATATGTACATATATAAATATATACGCTTGTAAGTATAAACGTAGCCGAGGTAAATCACAAAGAGATGTGCAAGCGAAATATTCACGAGCGCCCAAATAAAAAGAAGAATATATACGACCATTTCCTCAATTAAAATATACATCCATATGCAATTGAAAGATGGATGGCCCGTGGCGTGTGTGCAACGAGTGGAACGAACAACAACAAAAAAAAAGCGTTTGCCGAAACGGCGTACACGTCGGTTCGTTGGTTATATTTCGTGTTCTAAAAATAAGTAATAAAAAAAAAAACATACACAACGCAGTCGCGAGACGGCGTGTGGCGAGATGTGTGAATTTTATCTTCGTGCTTTGGGTCTACCCACTTAAATGTATTATATAAATATATGCTAGGAGGTTAGTGTGGCTCGAAATTCGAGCTACAAGAAAATACAAAATACAAGAGAAACAAGAAAAAACACAAGTTGTGGTTAACGATAGTAATCTACGCAAACTCCACCTAGTTAATAATTAACGTTAAAATTTATTTGCTTCTGTTTTTATTTTGCCTACCAAAACGAGCGTCGTACAAGAAAATATTGTAGACACTCCCACGCGGTGTATGAGAATTCACGCGAGAAAGAAATTCATAGCGTAAAGCTGTAAAAAGAGTTCGTGTACGACGCCACGCTACGCGCAACATCGATAGAGATTGCTTCTGTTGTAATAAGTTGGGCGCAGACCGTTTTGGGGGGATCCCCCCATTTAGCGGAGCAGAGCAGAGAGAATAGCGCGGGGTTGAGGTAGGCAGCGAGACGAAACCGCTACCACCGCCGCAGCCGCTACAGACCGATCGATATGGCACTCTCGCTTTCTCATGTCCCCGATATAAACGCGTTGCGAGCTATATATTCCTCGGCTCGTGTATATATTATACGTTGTACGAGCGTAAACTATGCCGCTATTCAGAGATCTCTCCACGTATCGCCTACTATAATGTAGAAACATAAATGCGTACACGTATGAGTAATGGAGAATTATCGAATAATCGCAATTTCCTCGTGTACTCGTTGACGAATGATTGATACATATATCGAAACGCGTCCCGACGGGAGGAAGCAAGATTATTTTTCAGGATTCCTACATAACCTCACGTTCAACGGTACACTTGGAACGGCGACTGAGAATGAAAAAATAAATAACCTCACTTTCTCTTTTACCTCTCACTTTCTTTTGGAGCCACTCGAGATCTCGTTGATGCCGTTGACGAATCTTTTTTCATTTATTACCAACGACGTCTGTAACAGGCTTGTAAACGCGCAATGTCAATCAGTTGGTAAGTCGATGCACGGCGCAATTTTTCTAACAAGGTGGAGAGACAATAACGACAAGGGCAAGGACATGGTTGCTCTTGTGGACTTGAAGATAAAAGGCCACATGTCACCCGACCGTCGCATGGAACATAAGCTCGATATTCACTTTCAATTTTCTTTTGTTCCATTTGGGAGGATAAACAACAAATACCTGGGAGTATAGTCAGACGGCGATAGTCAGCGTATAGTTAGCTCGATTATTCACTTTCAATTTTCTTTTGTCTCATTTGGGAGGATAAACAACAAACACCGGGGAGTATAGTCAGACGATGATAGTCAGCGTATAGTCAGCTCGATATTCACTTTCAATTTTCTTTTGTTCCATTTGGGAGGATAAACAACAAATACCGGGGAGTATAGTCAGACGGTGATAGTCAACGTATAGTCAGCTCGATATTCACTTTCAATTTTCTTTTGTTCCATTTGGGAGGATAAACAACAAATACCGGGGAGTATAGTCAGACGGTGATAGTCAGCGTATAGTCAGCTCGATATTCACTTTCAATTTTCTTTTGTTCCATTTGGGAGGATAAACAACAAACACCGGGGAGTATAGTCAGACGATGATAGTCAGCGTATAGTTAGCTCGATTATTCACTTTCAATTTTCTGTTGTCTCATTTGGGAGGATAAACAACAAATACCAGGGAGTATAGTCAGACGGTGATAGTCAGCGTATAGTCAGCTCGATATTCACTTTCAATTTTCTTTTGTTCCATTTGGGAGGATAAACAACAAATACCGGGGAGTATAGTCAGACGGTGATAGTCAACGTATAGTCAGCTCGATATTCACTTTCAATTTTCTTTTGTTCCATTTGGGAGGATAAACAACAAATACCGGGGAGTATAGTCAGACGGTGATAGTCAGCGTATAGTCAGCTCGATATTCACTTTCAATTTTCTTTTGTTCCATTTGGGAGGATAAACAACAAATACCGGGGAGTATAGTCAGACGGCGATAGTCAGCGTATAGTCAGCTCGATATTCACTTTCAATTTTCTTTTGTTCCATTTGGGAGGATAAACAACAAATACCGGGGAGTATAGTCAGACTCGATATTCACTTTCAATTTTCTTTTGTCTCATTTGGGAGGATAAACAACAAACACCGGGGAGTTTAGTCAGACGGCGATGCTGGAATTACAAATCCTGGAATTAATGAGATTTGCGAGGGATTTTGTTAACGCGAAATGCATTGACCATGACCGACGCAATTAAAAATTCGTTCCACCCGTGAATTATTCATTTTCTTTCGGCATTCAAGATTCTTTATTTTGGTACGAGTGGAATTAAACTTTTAGATGAGAAAGAACGAGACCGACACTTGCGAATACACGGATGTGTAAACAAAACGGTGATAGCTTGTCACGAAGGTAAATTTGTTGTCTAAGGATTAGGGGGTTGAGAGTTTCTTCAAGTAGATTCTGAGCGAACAATGATTTTGGTCGGATAACCGCAGTGTTGGCGCGATGGTAAGAAAATAAGCTCGATAGAAGTTGGGAGTGTAGAGTGATATTTTGTGTTCCTTGTGAATCTTGTCGCTGTGCAAATGAACGTATTTCAATACTTAAATGAAATAATTTGAAAGAACCTTAATCGTTGGCTATTCTTCTTGTCGAGCACCGAATATTGACGTTCGTCTCGTGAATAAAGGGACAGAGAGAGAGAGAGAGACTGAGAAGGGGAGAGAGGAGAGAGAATGATTCCGCAATACGAGCCTCTCGTTCTCTGGCATCGAGAGGAATCAAGGTCGCAACGATTTGTATTGTGAAACGTACGGCTGACGTGCGTCACGTTTTTCTCGCATTTACCGCGAATTGCGTTTCGTTCATAAGGACAATGGTAATATTTTCGAACACTGGTGTTAATATTTTGAAAGATGATGCGAGGAAATTTACGAAAGACGAATGTCGCGCGTGTCTTTCGAACACAATTCGTAAATTTCGTGTAAAATGAACCAGCTTCTCACGAGTCGAACGAAAAATCACCAAGTACACACACGCGAATTGGTAACAAAGATGGCCGCCGCGTTATTGGCACTTGGCGAGTTAGATCACGTTCGAGGCTCGCGGGAACCACGGAATATTGGTGTATTATCGCTCAAAGCATTTGGCGTTAATGCTCTCACTCACCTCGGCATCTGTGAATCCGTCCGTGTTTCCTGTTTATACGGCACACTCGCGCACACGATGTCTGTTTTTTTTTCCGCGAAAATGTGCGAATAAACCAAAGCAATGGCTGAATGCTACGGGCACTAGCAGCAGAAAACTCCCGTGGTCATGAGTGCGAGTGAAGTGGCGCCATGACGCGCCAACGTCCAGAGAACGCAACTTGCTAACTGACCCGCACGCGTGTGGGCGTCGCGCGGTTTTTCGGTACCGTGCTGCCCTCTAGCGGCATCTCGACGAACATATATATGAACGTAACGTCCGTCGATATTGTAGAACGCCGAATACCGGCGTTTCTTCATTCTTGCGTCAATGTAAATTGTATTACGATCGAAATAGCGCGTGGAGTCATGAACCTTGAGCTTATTATCGTTTGGTGGATTTTCTTATCTACCGTTCCTTTTTTCGGCACGAATTATACAAATCTCTCGAACATCGCGAAAGCGTACTCAAATAGAGGAAGGAGTTGCCGTGATTTTCATCGAAACAGTTACTCGTATGAATATTTTGTGTATTTGCAATGAAAAAATATAATACAAACACAAATTTGACAATGTAGTAACTAATAATAAATATTTATCAAAAAAGCGTACTTTTTACTATTATTATATGTAAAGTCTTTACGATCGATCAAATCTTTAGTATTTCGCAATCGATCTGTTTTTCCGTCCACGAACCGTCCAGACTCGGCCTTACGATCATTCGAGCGTACGTATACTTGTTCACTCGTTCAGGATTAATTACGAGACAGTCGTGCGTCCACTTGCAAAAATGTCTCATATCTGAGGGCAGAAGGAGAATGTGAGGCTGCTGATACATGAATGCATATTTTTCCCAGAGCGTCGTGTCAACGTTTATTTCCTTCGATGGCGGATAAAGTGGATAAAAACAACCTTGAGACAATATGTGGTTGGACAGTCCAACGAGACGATTCCTTCCAGTCTGATTGCTGAAAAAAAGATAAATGTACCCGGTAATTCGTACACAAATACCTTTGTCTCAGCGACGGAAATCGATTTGTTATATTCCCGGATAAACTTACAGGTTGACTTCTTCACTGGACAAATGGCGTATAATATCGACCGACGTGACGCCGATTGTAAGGCCCGCGATGTCGAGCATACAAGGATCCGGCACGAGAATTAAATTCGGACTCTGCATTGCTTTAGGCAGGAAAAATTCGGGAGTTGGATACACAGGATCGTGATGAGCATCGCGACACGATGGTACCAGCACCACTTTAGTGCATTTCCTAAAATGGCAAACAAAAAACATGAATAACGGATTAGTATCAATGAAAATAGCACGATCGTTTCGCAATGATCTGTATAAAATCCATACCCTTTAACATATTGCATGACCTGCTTGATAATCTGTTCGAACAATTCTTGAAACGTTTCAGGTATAGTGGCGTCCTGAATATTTGGATTGTTGATAGGAACGAAAGGACCAACGAGTATGAGAACATGAGGTTGCATCTCGCTGACTTGTTCCATGAGTTTCAAGAGAGGCTGATAGCTCAAAGTCTTCCCATCGGTAAAAGGACCGGAAGCAATGTAGATTTGCAAATTTTCATCGATCTTAGGCGCTGGTGATGGCTCCATGTAACCAGAAGTGAAGATAGTCTGCACGACGATAGAATTTCCAGTTGGATTCGTTCCTTCAACAGCGAGTATTTGTCCCGGGAATATGGAATAATCCGAAACATTTGTCAGGTCGAGAGCTACAAGACCTCTGCGAACACGTTTGCAGCCCTCGAGCATAATAGCGGTGGAATTCAATTTTCCATTCATTTCGCAGGTGACGCGTCCAAAAGTCCGAAATACCGATTGCGACTGGACTCCGACGTTGGATATTATGAGTGGAGCATTCGCCTCCGATTTGCACCATGTGCTGCATAATCTGGCCCCAAACTCACGACAGACGCGTTGATAATTCGAAGCTTTCTTCCGGAGTATTTCGAACATGTACATAGCTTGTGCAGGTACGTGAGGATCGCTCGTTTTGGAAACAGGAACCTGCCACTGACTCGTCGACTTCCAGTTGTCTACGTCTCTGCCAATCTTATGAAGAATCATGCCACTCGGCTGATCGATCGACCTTCTCGGTGCATCGCTGTAAAATGTGAAAATTGTTCACAGATTTGTACCATAGTTAACTTGGAAGGATCATCGATCATCAAAGACTTACACTTAGACTTTTCATTCAAGTTCAATATGCTCGATTATTTATTTCATTACATTCCTTTATTTACTATTTACGTCGTCAAACCGTTAAACCTATACAACTGTTTATTTATTTTTCATAAAATCTTAAAACTTAATGTTCTATTATTGATTTAATTTACACATTCGGTATCAATATTCGATCCTTCATTAAATCAATAGAGGTACTAACGTTTCGTTGCTATAGCTAGCTGGTGAAAGCGTTGTGTGCAGAGCTCGTATCTTCCTATTCTGTGCAACCGTCTCGCCGAACGAATCGGGACTTCTGCCTCTTTTGATCTGATCAGAAATCACAAAAAGTTCATAAAATCCAAGATTCCAGGCAAGCTCATGAACGAAGGGCGAGCAAATCTGTGTAACTAGAAAAGTATGAATGAAAATTCTTTCACAAAGTTGCAAGACCTTTGGTGTTGGTCATTCTCTGAAAGTTGATGCATTCGGTACCCCGTAGACGAGTGTGTATCTAGTCACGAATAGACAAATGTACGTGCACCAAATTCATACTCGTCTATGGGATTTTGCCTCCACGGCTCTCGTAGGCTTCATTCGCTCGCCAAGACAACGAGCGAGTATCCATTGGTCTCCCGGGACTCGCGACTCGTGAAACTTACAAGCCCAAGAATCACGAGTGAAGTCTCGGGACAATATAAATTCTACTCTAATTGAACAATTAAATCGTTCGATTCCGATGCTTGGGCGTCCAGCTCGTCGATGGAATCAATCGTGATTGGCCGAGAGGGTGATTGAACGCGGACATTTCATCTAAAAATAATAACAACAAAAATATAAAGAAAACTGTTATAAAATGAGAACCCCTGGTGGCGAGAAAAGGAAACACCTGCTAGTTACGCACACCGGGCCAACCACACCGTCGATTATTCGTTGTTTACGACCGAACTTGCTTAATGAGTGTGGATCTAGTCACACTTTTGACACATGTGCACTAGACCATCACTCACTCAGCACGTTGGATCATCGAATCAAAATTAAATCTATCCTTCCCCTCCATATTTTTCTTCCCAATTACTCGCATTTCCTCTTACTTAATTATCATTGATTAACAATACAATCAAAGACAACGATGAATCAATCCGCATTATCTAAATCCGTTGAGCGAGAAGTGTGAACGCAACCACGCGGCATCGTTCTCCCCCTAAAATTTATTCTCAACCTGTTGCTTCAACCAGTGGTTGTCAACCCGGCGTGGACGGAGAGAACTGCCTCGCGCTTTGTCTCTTGCGCGGAAATACTGTGGATAGAAGATTCCAAAGACGGCAATTCTTCTATCCAAGGAGAGGAACGCGATCAGTACTCGCACGAGTACTAACGACTTCTCTCTCCTCTCTCTCTCTCTCGCCTTTCTAGTTGGCCAAGATGCGGGAAGGTTAACTGCCGTTAACCTGGGTATAGAGAGAACTCGTGGAACGAGGAGAGCGCGCGCGTTAGTTGAGAGAGAGAGCGTTGTTTTCACGATGAGACTCTTTACGAGACTTAATCCTTGTTACCATATATAAACTCCTCCGTACAATTATTGTCGCACGTACCCAAAGACCATAACTGCTATAAATACTCTCTAGAGAGACTCCTTTTACTCCAGACGTTATAACATTTATCACAGAGAACGTGCGTGTCGCGAGAGATTCGTATCGCGAATCGTATCGAGGAGTCGTGCTTTCCGAAGCGTTGCAAGCGAGAACTATTATGGCTGATGACCGAACGAAAAGAACGCCAAAATACGATTAGACACGACTCGTGCCTCGCAACGCCCTTATTCCCCATTTGATTCGTTTAAAAACTTTTGATAATTTCCCATTCGAGGGTAAAATCTTGAAAACGAGGATTTTGTTACATCGACGTTCGAGCCGTCGCGTAATAACTCGCCTGTATATACACATTTCTTTTTTATCGTAACCGAAACGATCCGACTAGACGTAAAATGCCCTTCATCCCCCCACCACGGGCAAGCGCAACGCCTCGCGGTCAAACGTTGAACGAAAAAGAAAGATGGCGCGCCTGGAACCAAACTCGCGAAAGGACGGCCCTGGACTGACCGCTGAGCGAGAAGCGAGCATAGTGGGCTCTCTCGAGCGGGGAATTAGTGGGAGGGGATGGAGGAACCAAGAGCGGGCTGAGCGGGGAGCCGTTTCTCTCGCCGTTCCGGATCGTGGAGGTTTTCGGGCCGATCTCTCGGCGATTCTCTTTCCCCCTCTCACTCGCTCTCTCTCTCTCTCTCTCCAGGGCAGTCGCGCGCGCGTTCTCTCACCACTACAGGCTATACATTATTTGTCTCGTCCTCTATCTTTTCCGTTCGCTTTCCTCTCTCCGTCCTTCCATTCGCCCCAGCTCTTCTTCTCTTTCTCTTCGATCCTTTCTATAAACTTTTTCGTTCGTAATTTCTCGTGTTGTATCAGCTCCTTCGCGTCGCGTCACGTTCACGCACAAATCCTAACTCTCGTGTTCGACACAGCGTGGCGCCCTCTTCGATCGCTAGTGCCGTTCCTGAACTCCCGCGGGGTTCACGTACAACACAACACCGTGGGAAATGACGTTGAACTTTTACCAGTTACTCGCGTTTCACAATGCGGGAACGGCCGACCGGGGGCAAATGGATGGCTTTACAAAACCTTCGTCCCGGGGATTTGTTCACGGAACGGAATAAAAGGAAGGCCAGATGACTCTTTCGTGTGGCATGGAGCGTCGATTCCTTGCATCGAAAGAATATCGATTATCCGAGAAAGAGTATGAAATCGCGTGCAGAATTTCGCATATCATATATGTATGCATGAGAAGTATTTACAAGCGTGTAACTCTCTTTCTCCGTTTCTTGCTGCAACTCGTCGCGTGCGTGACACGAATCTGCGGACGAAAGAAAAGAACGAATGAGAGCGTGGCTTCTGCGATGCAAAATGAGAGAAGAAAAAGGCACATCGAAGCGAGATTGGGCAGCCAGCCGGTTTCGCATCAATTGTACTCAATTGGTCGGGGGGAATCCGCCGGTTGAACTCCGAGACGAAGATGAGAAAACACGGAAAACAATTGGCGGGGGACAGCTCGAAGGAGAACTTTCTCGTTATACTTCGTTAAAAATTCTTACTGATCGAAGGCCGAACTACGTAACGAGAAATGGCAGAGAGAGTATTAGCGCGCACTTATTCGTAACGCCGAGTATGTAACTAACTCACGATATCGTGAATTGATGTGGACGTGCTTTCGCTACAATACGACACGACTAAAACTCTGAACGAAAGAAGCGATAGAGGCGCTATATATGTAAATACGAAATATACGTTTGGG
The DNA here is from genome assembly GCA_946811545.1 of Netelia fuscicornis. Lineage (NCBI taxonomy): Eukaryota > Metazoa > Arthropoda > Insecta > Hymenoptera > Ichneumonidae > Netelia > Netelia fuscicornis. Next base: position 12,143,757 of record OX328012.1, read on the forward strand.
GAGACCTTGGGGCTCACGAGGAAAGCGTGGCAGCCTCGATCTTGGACTCTCTCTTTCTCTCTCTTCCTCGGTGCCTGTACAACGTTTATTCCCTTATTCCTCTCGCCCCTTCTGCCAGATGCGAGATCCTAGAATTCCGTTAAAGTTTCCCCTCGTACCCTTCCCGGTCTCCTTTCAGGTAGCTGCGCGACGGTGGCGTCGTCGCACTCGTTTACCCGCAGCTGGTTTTGCAAAATGGCAGAATCCCCTCCTAGCCCCGAGCCAAGCCACAGGATTTGAGGAGTCGAATGTCGTCGTCCATCTTCCGTCTCGTTTCGCAAAATGAGGATAGTTAACGCGCGTGCGTGCGTGTCCTCTCGCTCTTTTTCTTGATCAACGCGAATTGTTTTCTCGTCACTGTCTATAGGAATAAATCAAGGTACAGACGACGCTCGTTGGTACGTGATTTGGTAGTAATTCAATGACAAAAGGACGTAATAACGTTCGTGGTTCGAGCGTTATAATTCAAGAATTACAGAGAAACAATGTTGAAATGCTGGTAGAGCGGGCAACGAGAGGAATTTAGGGGATTGTGTGTGGAACAAGGGGATGATGCGTACCCAATATTGAATTATAACGACCCAGCGGATCGTGGGAAAAGCTATTTGGAGAGAAGCAATAAATATAAAAGTATGTTGAACTTGTTTTGCACGAGGGAAAATTTAAGATTGTCGGAACTCGACGGGACTACCAACATGTAATATCACAAACCCTATTACACATTGTACTCTTGGCGAACGTAGGATAGATTTACGTTCATAATTATGGAGCAGCACAATCGATTTGAAGAAGCCAAGATATCATCGAACGAAGACTGCGAAGAACAAATGAGATCCTGAGGGAGAAATCTTCCGTCGGTAAATCAAGTCACTACGTCTCAACACGAGAAAGAGGTAGACGAGAAGAAAACTAAAGAACGTGGGACAAAAAGAAAGAAGCAAAAAACTTTGCTTTCTGAAGAAACCTCGGAAAGCGTCCCTTTTTTTTACACTCGACTCGCGAACAAAATACCACACGAGTAGCACCTTATTTGTACGAAATATTTGCTTGAGAAAGAAGAAAACGATGTAACCGTCGAGGAAGAGTGAATTGTAAATTAATGAATTAAGTTTGATTTACACTTGGGAAACGCGATGATGAGATTAAAGCGCGCGAGAGTGAGAACAACGGTTAGGGAGAGGGTGAGAGAGAGAGAGAGCGAGTTTCAAGTGAGACGGAAGAGAAGAAGCTTGGCGTCGGCGTCTTCGTTCGAGGGAAGCAACAGGTAGCATGGGCGCTCGCGTGCGCGCGCGCGCGTGAATGCTAAGAGAGACAGCGGCGCGTCCCGGCGTCCATTGCGTCACAGAATAGCGTCTGAAAATTTCCTCCACGAGAAAGTTGTATTATACATACATATAGACACTTTCACTAAGTTACGGGTCTAAAAGCATCGCGGTTCAAGCAAGAATACTTATTACATGTACTTGTTTTTTTTTGGTTTTTTTTTCATCTACTCTTCTTCCAATACGTACTTTAATCACACAATTGCGCAACGTTAACTATTGCCATTGGCGAAGTCGAGAATGAAACTCTACTTTCTCGATAATAATGCGAATGCCGGGATGATGATTCATTGCGTCCGTTGCACGTCTGGTATGGAGGTTAAACAATTTTCACTCGACACACGACAGCCCGACGGACGCGGTGAAACGAAACGTCCCAGACGTAACGTGTGTGTGTGTGTGTATATATGTATACATAAGCTTGTAGGGTCCCGACGGAGGGTAAAGCGGGAGCAACAGGTTGTTGGAAACACACGCGAAACTTCCGAGGCGTTCCGACAACGCGCGCATCGTTCGTTTTAACCTCAACCGCTTTTGCTTCGAAGCGACGGGAAAGAACTTCACGAATTGTGTTTAAACGCACTCGAAGAATATTTAACGGCGATTTTAGTGTTTCGATAATCGAACGATTTTGACGATGCGGCGAAATGCCGGTGCGAGAAAGCATCGCGTAGAAAATTTCGCGTTTGTAACGTCGTCGGGAGAAGGCACGCTACGCGCAGAAACGCGATCGCATCGACTCGGGGCGAAGCGTTACTTTTTTTTTTCTTTCTTTTTGAACGCTCGAATCACGCGAGAGGACCGAAGAAATCCGAAGAGACACGAGGGATGGTCGGTAAAGCGAGGAACGAAGAAGACGCAACACGCCGAGAGGCTACGACGCCATCGAGAAAACCGGATCGAGTCGGGGAAGACGTCGTCGCAGGCTTTATCCGCTTTTTTGCAAAAACCCCGTCGGGAAAACTTCCGCGACGGGCCAACGTGTGGCACTGCTGTACTAGTAACGTAGCGCGAGGGGAATCACGAGTTTTCTTATCACGTGGCACGACGAAAGAGAAGCACGATCTTCTCCGGACGCCGGAGAGAACGATAATGGCGACGAGATGAGACCCCTTTGCCCCCTCCCTCTTGCGACTCGTCGAGATTATCGACAAAGCGATATGTCGAGAAAAAAGAATTTGCTTTGTCCGGTTTTGCGATGAGAGTTGGGGTTATGGGCGTCGCGGAGACGATGAGAGCGCGGCGCACGCGCGTCCGAACGATGGCGGCTGAGAAGCGCGTCCTTGAAAACTGAAATTATGCCCTTTGAAAGAAATCCGGTCGGGTCTCGGGGACGGCGGTTGCGGGAAGAAGAGTGGGGATAGGAGGGGGAAAAGAGAGATTCTCCCCACTACTAATTCGCTTCTCTTCCGCCAACGACCTTTCTATCGCCATGTTTCGTGGCTCGCGTCTCCCCTTCTCACTCGTTCACTGAAGCACAAACGATCGCCGTATTCTCCCCACTACTCCTCACGGATTAGCGGCAGCACCGTCGGAGGGAATTCGTGCGGCGTCAGAGACTCGCTTGTGTCTCTCTTTGTGGGAGAACGATTTTTCGCTCAGTGGTGGGGATAATGGCGGGCAATCTACCTGAAGGATTTTTGTGGCGGGAATTATGGAGGCCCCTTGCTTTGGTACACGAAGCTGGACCCGCGCGAAGCTTGTCGAACCAACCGATCCAGGGAAAACGAAAGATCGGACAGGATTGAAATATTAAGTAACGCACCTGCTCCGCGAAGGAAGATAACTTTTGGAAATATACACGAATTTTCAATTGCTCGAACGTTTTGCAAATGTGGACACACAATTTTACAAATGTAAGACGGAAATTAAAAAAAAGAAGGTAAAAGATTAATATCGCGATGGAACAGGAAACAAAGCGCGCTGTTTTTCTTATTCTCACGCTACTATCGTGGTGAGCGAAAGGCTGCGTGTCGAGGGAGAGCGGTAGAGCAATTCTTACATTCTGTACCGAGCGGTGACATTGGATGAATTTTTGTATTTTTCTTTTTCGATGTAAGTCTCGTTTTTCTCTCTGACAAAGATGCGAAAGATGTGGCAACGTCACACGGCAAACGCACCTTACTGTAGCCGGTCTCTGCTACACTGTGGTTGAAGCAGGAGGTAAAAGAGAAAAGAAAGAAGCCAAAAGACGCGAGAGAGAGAGAATCATCAAGCATCTTGCTTTGCTAGCGCTATGGTAGCGTGTATATACATATATATACACGCATATACATGATACTATGCCGGTACTATACGTCCCATATGCTACTAGTGCCGCTCGTGAACAGGGCCGTACACGATCGCAGCGCCCCGAGTCCTACTATCTAACTCCTAGCGAGAGAAAGTTACAAATACTTCCTACGTAAATTAACGTTCATAAAAACGAGGAACGAAAATTGAGTCAAGAATAGAAAAACTTCGATAGTCGATGGAAGAACGTCTGTCAAAGTTGATGGGCTGTTTTTCTGAAGGTACCGAATGATGAAAAAGAAAATGGTAAGAAAGTCCGAGTCGAAGCGAAGAGGGGAGGGTAGACATAAACGGCAAGATAATAGTGGGGGAGAAGAAAGGTTTCCCGAAGGGTAGGCCTCCATGTGAGTAACACACTACCGATGCACAGGACCCACGAACGAAGAATTGGGTCCACAGGTAGAATCGTTACGTCATTACCACTATGCCTACCGCAAAGAATGTGCGAGGACAGCGTTGCCAGAGCTCTGCGTAAATCATCGTCGTTGCCCGAGCGTGGAGACACGACAGACAAGAGAGAGAGAGAGAGAAAGGAGTGAGAAAGATAGAAAATGTCGAACGAGAATCGAGAGGGCGAAATTTATTGTCCGCTGACGCTCTATGGGCGATTTCGCGCCGTCGGCCGTTAAAGAGGCAACGACACTTCGAGAGTCTCTCGTATCACTCGTCAACGGGAGAGACCAAGCGAGCGAGCGGAAAGGGGTTGTAATACGAGAAAGAAAAACTTCGAGATTCTCGCGGTCGTTCTCTGCAGACATTTTCGCACGGATACACTTTGTATACGTGCTATATATATAGCGTAACGTTGCAAACTTTTTTCCGCGTTACACATGCCATTGTTCATGTCCCATAGTCATTATACATGTACGAGTGTTTTCACGTTTTACCACGAGTGTTAGATATTTTGTTTTAATTATAAATTTTGTATATGTGACGATTTTTATGAAGGTTTGTATAGTCTACTTGATGGAGAGGTTTAGGGTACTTCTTGTATCACAAAATACGAGATGAGAACCATCGTGAATGAGAGAGAGCGCATAAGGCAGTTCTTAGACTTTTTAGAGATCTTTGGCGGGTTCACGTGGCAACGAAAGAGATTCGTGCCCGCACGGACACAGCGTTGCCATGCTGCGCAACGAGCTTGGTACCGCAGGGAGACTCGTGCCACACACACACACAAGACACATAATACATGCACACATCAATGTAAAAGATCAGTAAGGATGTTATGCGCGATTGTACCGAGATACGCGAGTTGCGAATCTATACTGACAAAATCGACGATTTCCATCGATAGACATGCAAATTTTTTTTGCGCAAACATTGAGTACAAACGTTATATCTTGGCCGTCGGCAATGATGTTTGCCCCTCTCACCTCTTGCCCCACCACAACACAACGTCGTACCCGCCATTTGCCACGAGACGAGGCCTATCATTTGCTGGCATGTCAACGACAATCCAATACGAGTAACAAAAACCACGAACCGGCCAGAATATCAACCGCGAGTCTCGCTTCGATGCTGAAGCGACGGGGAACAGGATCGACGATCAAGCACAGACGGCAGCACCGTCGCACGATCTCAATTATTTGAAATATGATATTTCACTAAATTTGCACCAACGGTCTGGCAACAATGTTTTTTCGATGAGAACCGTGACAAGCTCTCCGCCATAAAGCAACGTACTAGCGTCACACAGCCAAACATATGAAACAGTTTGCAAGATTCTCGGATGTCCCGGCTGAAAGGGGGCGCCTCCACATGACACTGGAGAAAGTTTCGAGTCTAGAAATATATGTGTATATACATTTACTATCGTCCTATCTCTTTCTCTCTCTTAGATATTTAAATTCTCATTAGTCGTCATCTATGATTTCCTTCTAGCAACACGGAAATGATGAAATTTCGTATTTTACTTATGAACAAACGAATAAAGAAAATTGACTCACGTTTGATGCGGCAGGTACTTTGTAACCGTATATCCCGAGAATATATTCATCGTCACTGCGTTTTCTTGTCAAGGAAAAATAATTTGTCTCGCACGTGACTCATTGTTCCAAGTTGGAAGTATAAAAAAAAACAAACTTAAAAATTGGATAGCGATGAATTCTTATCACAATTCAAGGATACACGCAGTCTTCATTCGTACGAGGATTCCCAGTGTCGTACGTGGAAGAATCGGCTTGCACTACTTGAACATCCTGTATGCTTTTCAATTCTTTTTTCAGCACACAACGTTCCATCTCTACGAGAGTATCCATCGTGGGTTCAAGACCGGTATCTTTCTCGATCATGAAAGCCAACCACATCTCGACGAGAACCTCTTCACTGACATCATACAAGTCGCAGAGATCGAGACCTGTGTAACGATAATTAAGGCAAGCGTCGTATCAACATAACCTCAAAACCTTTTTAACGCGTTTGTTCCAAAGACGGTTAGAGTTAATGGAAAAAAAGTAGCGAGACAAGATTACGAAATGAAGACACGGTGATTTAGAAAAATGTTTGAAATGTTAGTTATTTACCAGTCGCCCTTGTCAATACAGAGGGATCGGGGAAGTTGGACCTTCGCTTAACTTAATCTTTACCGCGGGGATGATTTTGTCAAAGGTCTTTGTAGATATTTACTAGAACAATCGGCGGAGAAATATAAACGTAAAAGCGACATGGGAGATCTCGTTGCACATGGGAAAATTCGGTTTCACACATAATTTGGTCGGCGCATAATGCACCGTTGGTTACAATGAAATAAGCCGTCTTTTCCGACGAGAAGGAAGGGAGAAAAGACTTCGCGGCTGTTCGATGGCCAATTAACGATAATGAGACGCGCATCGAAGCCACAATGCTCAATTATGCACCGGTTCGCCTCGTCGCGTCTTTGCATATAACCAAAGAACTATGCACATTCGAGATATGGACGGTATCGCGGCATATTTTGATTTTATAACATTCACGTATGCTCGTATATGTAATCAAGCTTGTACTTACATTTTCCAAGAAAATCTTTGTCCTCGATGTCTACGCCAAGGGCCAGGAAATGTTCTCTCAGCGTTTCTACGAGCACCATCTTGACTAAAATGACCCTAAGAACGCGGCCTTCGCGCCAAAACTGCTGAACCTCGCGCGCGTCTCTTGCTCGACAAACTCGTTGGAGCGAGTGTTGCGCCATCTATGCCGGATCGACACAGACGACCCACGTGGAGACGCGAGAAACTAATTCGCCCGCGAACTTTAACGTCATAATATCTACACGAATTCTTCAAACCTGTTTACGACTGCACAACAAAATTTCGTAGTATTATCAGTGGCTGTTTGGAAGATTGGTTTATGTTATTATATAAAATATCATTTATATATTCGTATTAGTAGTTACAAAAGTCTGACGTGTGTTTTATAAAACGCTTAGCCAGTACTTCGGTGGTCGCTCAAATGACAGTGTGTAGCACCCTCAAATTCGAATAGTCACAAAATTTCTTGATTCAATATAATGTTTGCATCGTGTTCAGTTGAAAAAAATTAGATGCCCGTCTGCTTTATATAATGATTTCTTTCTGAAATTACACCGATACTTTACTCGGGGAGAAGTATCGCTGATCATTTTCCCAACTTTTGAGGAGATTTGACGGTATTTCCGGCGACGGGAATCTGTCCATCCAAGATTGAATGAGACCTTCGAAATTAGGCTCGTAATTCTTCAGGATCACTTTGCCAGCATCGTTATCTGTAATTTTAAACGAACCGTATAATATTCATAATAATTTATCGTCTTCGTGGGAATGCTTGTGGGATCTAGACCTTCGAACTCACCTTCAACAAACGTATTCGATTGCACGAATATTTTTCTCGGTTGTTTATGAGCGAGAACAATATTCCTCCACTTCTCCCACGGTTCTGGTCCAGATTCCGGTACGTCGGTATATTTGTCGTACATTGATTTGGCTGCTTCCACGTCGCCCGTGCTTTTGTAGACTTGCAATTTTTTCAAAAATTCACCAATTGCACGTTTGCCAACGGTTGGAATCTTCGTACGATCCACGCTTAATCGAAGATTCTTTCCTGGTTCAATTTCCTCGACTTTCACAAAATTTTCACCAGCTTCAAGACAAACTCTCAGCAGAGCGTATCTAGCCTGTGAATGAGCCTGAAGCCATTTTTTCGAGGAAGGCTGATACATCTCGAGAGCTTTGGCGCATCCGTTCCATAAAAGAGACAACCAATTTACGTAGATAATGTCATCGGCGTCCTGTCCTTCGTAGCCAAATATCTTTATGACGTCTTTCTCAAGACTGAGATAAAGGCCAACAGCTTCTGCTCTGCACTCTTCGTAGGACGACGATATAACGCCGAACTTTGAGTCATACGTCTCACCATCCAAGAACCACTTGTTGATCGGCTCGTTGGTCAGTGGATTTTTAACTTTCGTGTGATCGAAATTAAACTCACCGTTTCCGAGCTTTCTGAACAGTTTTCCACTGCCATGGCCGAGTAACTCGTGAAGACCGACTTGAACGTCAAAACTAGCGATTCGGAATTTGTTCATTAGCACCTGATCTTCTTCAGTCAGAAACGGTATAACGTCTTGCTTCATGTTCGCAGGGATGACGTTACCGAGACTAACATTTTTGAACCCTTCGTTCTGTCTTATCTCGTCGTAATTTGGTATATTGATACCTGCTGGAATTCCTGATCCAGCGTATGTTAGCACATCCAGGGATGTAAAGTCAGGCCTGAGAAATTGATCCTTCTCGAAATCCGTGCCCCATGGTAATTTCGGCAATAGTTCCTCAGCTTGGTCAACGAGGGTTGAGAATTTTCGGGACATGTCCTTGTTCACCATTGCCACAAAACCCTCGAACTCGCCACGCTGCCCAGCTGGATCGCGATAAGTTTCAATGAAGCCTATGTAAACCTCGACAACGGGTCCTTTGTCTCTTATCCAAAAACGCGAACCATCCTTATGATCGTCCAACGATCCTGTTCTAAAGTGACTTATGTACTTATCGATCATGTTTCTCTCGTTTTCGTTTGCCGCATACGTTTTCGCCTTTTCAAGATTTGTTATTACCGGTTCAAAAAGATTGTGATAATCTCCTCGAGTTACTCGAAATTCTGCATCTTTGAATATCTCATTTGGCAGTGTAATTGGTGGTTTGTCACCCGTTTCCAATGATGCCAATTTTATATCATATACATTTGTTACCTTATTATCGGACGTTTTTGTTGTTTTAAAACATCTCGTGTTGTAACACTCTAAACCTTTGCTTTGCATATATTCATTTACCAGATCAGCATCTTCGACTGTACAATTGGCTGAGAAATAAGTGGTTATACCCTTATCGCCAAGTCCCAGAGACTTAACTTTTTCCTCGAGAGAGTACACACTCTCGCGTATCTTGTTCCAAATATTTTCTATTTCCTGCGGGTTCTTTACATACGCCTTAGAGGCTTTCACAATTGCATCAAATTTCTCTTTTGGTAAATTCGGAACGATCTTACTGTCGCCGAAAGATTTATAGTTGCCAGCATTGGACAGAACGCCACAAACGTACACCAAGAAGGCCTGTAAACCAGCAATCAAAAATGAATCGGAGAATTAATGAGATTTTCATCGCTATCGATTCAAGTCCAACTTACAGTAAATTCATCTGCACTGACATCACACGCAAGTGCAGATTTCCTCAAATCTTCGATGCTCTCGTTAGCGAACAATTTGTGAAATAAGGCGAATATTAGTGGTGACTCAGGGGATGTTTGAACCAGTACAATGAGGCCACCGTACCAAGAAGCTTGACTCAGATAATGAGCATACAGCTTTTCATTTGGCGATAGAGCCTTAAATGCAGTTTCGCAATCGAGTGCGACAACCGGTTGGTCATTTGGCAGTATGTACAGTGATATATCGTCGCTCATGTTGTGAATTCCACGGTGCTGACTAAAACAGATATTTATTCATTATAGACATGAATGGTAATGATATCGTCAATCATAAAAATGTACAAACTGTCGGTATCATAGGCAAGAAACATAAATTGAACGTGGAAATGTGCAATTTAGTACGATCTTAGGATGGTGGTTCAACCTTTCAAGATTATAAAACCTATTTCTAATTCTGACAAATCACAAACAGATATTATATTCTATAATTATTCAAATCTAGTTTATAAGGATCACCTCCTATGAAAATGATTTGAAAATAAGAACGAAAGAAGAATGAGTAAACAAGTCTAACTAGGCTAGTAGATAGATAGTTTAGTCTGCCAAATTACTATATTTTAATTGTTAATATTCGAAATTGAGTACAATAAAAGTTTAAAAGTATTTATAACGGTCAATTTGAACCCACATTTGAGTTCTACGAAGCAACTTCTTTATCACATTTACACATGACCTTTTACTCAGTGAGATTATATTGAGAAAATGCACACTCATACATACACTTACAGGTTATATCATTTTTTCGTACTCAAGTGCTGTTTATCCTACCCCAAATATATCAACTTTTCTTAAAGAATGAAAACCTATAAAACCAAATGCATTTACACCAATATAAAAGATAACATGCAATTATTTTTTAGAAAGATTATTAAAGGGTATCCATTGCCCGAACAATGTTCATAAGAACCCTACTACGTTACCAGAAATGTGTCGATATAGTTGGGCGAGTGTCGACGTTTGCCGTGACACTCGTTAACGATTTTGTCCTACTGGAGATTCGATTGTGATGCTTACTCGTTATATATGACGAAACACTTGATTGTAGGACCTTTCGTGTACAAGGTGTATGAACCAACAATCTTAATTTTTGCAGATTGAACATCTGCTTAGACACTAGTGTACTTAGTGTTTAATGTACGTATTAAATCAGTAGGGGAAGGGCGTTTCCGTCACCGGCTGGTATGTGGGGGAAGTCTGACTATGGGAAGACTGACTAAATTACTACCGATGCGAAACTGTTTTAACGTTAAGATAGTAACCAGGGACACTAGAGTAAAGGAGTGCGAACGCTTATGGCGAAAGCGTCCCAAACATGACCGAAAAAGCGAGGAAAGATGTTAGTTCGAATTGCGCCACGATGAGCGCTCTCGTCGCTGAGAGCTAACAGTGAAGTGTGGCGTTGATGATGAAATGAAGTGAGCGGGATATAAACTCCGGCGAAATATGACATCTGTCATTTCATCTGGCGTGTAAACAATTTTGTGTCGAATGTTTCATGCAATTTAAGGTTAGAAGGCGACGAAAAAACAAAAAAAAGTGCAGTGAAAGCGATAGTATAACAAGCAGGTAAGAAGAAAGTTTGTTGCTATAATTCGTGGATTAAATGTTAATTGAATTGGAGTTATGATGCTATGTGGCGTGTATTTTTCACGCTCGGAACCGACTCGAATTTCGAGCAAGACAATTTTCTTACTCGAGAGATTAACATTCATATCGTGAATTGTAATGCAAAAACTATATTCAATTTATTATTTTTTCCAGATTGTTTTATCGGAAATGGGTAAACTGTGCTCGTACCCGGGGTGTCGAACTGGGCGACATGCCGAAAAAATGAAACGAACGCGCATGGGATTGCGGCAGCTATCTATTTTCGGCATTCCAAAGGTGCGTTTATGGCAGCAACATACTTAGCAGCGCTGCTTAGTAATCAGTTAATGCAGTGCCGGTGACAAGAAAAGAAAAACAAGATGAAAAAAGTAACGTTTGGGTCCTTCTTCTTTGAAAATGTATGCCTGATTTCGACTGCAGATATATCGAGAAACAATGTAATGTACTCGAAGGCTTGTCGAGAAATATCGTAGATTTGCATGTTCTCTCGTTCAATTAGAACGGGACATTAAAGATTTTTAATACTTTGAACTTTTATGCGTTTATCGATCAGCTGGTGTTTTCCACCCACGATAAAGAACTCTGGACATACATTTCTTGAAGAAGATCGAGCAGGCGGCACCAGCGAAATGGCACATTTCCAATCTCGAAGATCCTGCCTGGGATCCGAGCGAAAGATAAGCACCTTGAAGCCACCGATGCCGATTTAAGTCTTCTCGCAGCCACAGCGTCTCGCCTATCTCACCTTCGAAGTTGACGCTAACTAGGAGCACACCAATGAGCACATCCATGACGAAGGAAGATTGTTTGGAACGAACGATGCTATCTGTGGCCAGTGGTAATCTTCCGACACCGGCACAATCGATGAGCTATGTCGAATAGATATATGAACGCTGAAATGTTTGCTATTCATCGAATATCCAGCATACTTATTCTAATGAATCTGACAGGTCGCAGCTACAGAAGACGAATTAATTGCCAGTGGTACAAGCGAACGAGCACAAATGTACAACTATAGTTACAATGTAGCTGAAATTTTTGCAAACTTATCCGTTGCCCCCATCTCCGAAGAACAAAGCAGTTATAAAGGGTTTTCGAGCAACGTTCATGGTTACACTTGGGGTAAGTTGAATTTATCAATTTACCAGCCTCAACATACAATAATATAAATAAAGAAAGAAATTGTTTATTTTGTAATTTTTCATTCAATTGTACTCATAGTTCTTTGACACTGGGGTTCTTGAAAATAAGATGCCTCCGGCGCAACTCCACGAACTCGTACATCAGATGATGACACTGCTTGCCGCGAACAATTCGAAGCCTCTTGTCCACCCCGATGCTTTTGTTCACAATACATGGAACTGGTTATGAAATATCTCTGGAAAATTGTCAAGACTATTTCTATTTTTCTGGGCTGGCGATCTCGATTACGATACAATCTTCTATGAGGTTTATCATTTGTTCAAGGTGACAACGATTAAACGGATAGAGAAACAGCACTCGAGTCGATTTGAGAATGTGCTTTTATTTTACTTACAGTTTTCTTCAGGAGATTTCAAGGAACAAAACAAAATAAGAAATAACGATATCGCTTTTGAAATTATATAGTTCTTTTAATCGTATTCTCTTTTTGTATTGTATTATTTTACAGAAAAATGGAATATGAAGCCACTAAAAGAACCATGATAAAACAAGCAAACAAACAAGTTCCTAGAGCGATATATTGAATACGCAAGCCGTTGATAATAATTATTACATTATGAAATTGATTGTATCTCAAATTTCGCCTTCCGAGCTCACATACAAAAGCATCCGTGCTGGGCTTGCAATAAACAAACAAACAAAATATCGGTGATTCCGAAATGAGCGTATATTCTTTATTTATCGTAAGTACTTTTTTGCGAGAACGTTTGTCTGTTCTTCAATTGTCGTTTACTTGATCTGTGCAACGAGTCAAATTTCACGAGAGATTGTTCGAAATGCTATTCTATAGTTACGCATACAAAAAAAGAAAATATTCAGATCCAGTGCATACAAAACTCTCAGTAACTAACATATTTTTTTACTTTTATAAAAATTTATCTACAATTTATCAAATAAAAATTCGAACAAAAGAATAGCAATATCACTTATCAATCTTATAAGCTGCGTTAATCGGACAAAATGTACCACAAATGGCGATTCAAAATCACCGCGCTTGACGGTCCCCAGCAGAAGTAGCGCCGCCAGGCGGTGGCAATTAGCGGCTCGTTCCTCGCTTTTTCCGACCATTTTTCTAACATTGCGTTCGTACTCCTGATCTCTAGTCTCCCTGATTGTAACAATAAATATATCTTTATTTGCTAGATAAATGCATTGTCCAGTTTCGAAACTCAAAACAAGTGATTGCCTGGCTTCTTCAGGAATGCATAACCCTAAAGGCGTATTCGGTATGTGAAGTCAGTTTCACAACGCGCCACACGCAACCATACAGTAGCGCCATCTATGCTGTAAGTTACGATTGACATGGAACCTCGTACCCCCCAGCCGCATGGAACTTAGTCGATACGTCAGTACGAAAACTTTTGTTTTTGCAATACAATCAATTAAATTAAACAAATAATTTAAATCATTACAAACCTCAAATTCGACATATTTGATTTCCTTTCTTCGTTCCATCCTCTCCGCACATTTATTACTCTATGCGTCGCAAATTTTAAGTTATGTTATATGTATACACACGCTAACTAAAATCTTATTAAATAAATAATCAACTAATCATTTATTTATTCATGAATAAACGAATAAATCACTAAATGAGCATGTATCATGTAAACATAGATATGGATAGTCGATAAATAAGTGGTAGTTATCAGCTTAATACACATAAAAAAATTCAGATAATCTACCAAAAATATTAAGATAAGTGAGACCCAAAAAATTTTGACCTCGTTTGCAGGGTATAGGCAGAGTTCTCCCTCGTGCCTCGGGGTCGTCGACATGACACACGTTCCGTCCAACGCATATGTGTTCGGACTTTCGAATCTTTGCTCCGCCCACTTGACCGTGAACGTCGTAAAGGCCCTCGCGTCTCTCGTGACGTGACAACCACTGTGGCGGGTACAGGTCCTCCAAAAAACCACGCGAGATTGCTTGTTTAATATGCTGGACCCATTTCGACGATCCCTCGAGAACCGGTATGGAGATTCACTCTATAAGACACCCATACCAAAAAAGAGTCCGAGGCTTCGTACGTAACCCACTACTCGGCTAGGGCTGTCCAATGTACCAGCACGTACGATACGTAAATAAAATGGAAACACTTTTTTTCTGATATTGACTTTCTAATATTTATATTCATCAATTAATTATCTCGATCTGATATTTATCAAGAAACATACTTCACTTTTAAGTGCGAAATAGTTCATCGCGTTTACAATGGGTGTAAAATAGAAGTCAGCAATTGCGACGCCTGTGATCCGGCAACCAGTCTCGCACCGGTGTACGCTTGGTTCTCATCACATGGCGTCCATCCACTTTCTAGTCGGATAAACCTAATGATCTGCCTCCGGTTCGACTATCGGATAGGCATCTTGGGTCTCTTCCATCAATGACGATAACGAGAAACCACTGTAGAAATATAGTTAGTTGAGGACCTTGGTAGTATTTATAGGCAAAAATAATAGATTCTTCGTATATTCATATCGATTTAATGGTTTAGCTCCATCGGTCGAACACGGTCTCTAACGATCTTGGGTACGATTCTTTCGTGATCGAAACGTCATAAATATTGTTCACCATTTGATATCGATGCTTCGAACGTTTTTCGTATATAAACAACGAAGTGGACACGTCCATATTTGAAATTACTTGTACACAAGACTCTGCCGTTTGTACATTTTGAAATTATGTAAGACGTTAGAATTTGATTTATCGCAAAGAAATTTGCGAAATTTAGTTTAAACAAAATTCAATCTTATTAACATTACAAAGTCTTTAGTGACAGGATAGCAGTTTCATCCTGCTGCTCATTGGTTTCTCGTGAGAGCCCTGCGATATTTCTGTTTCCTCTCTTCCACGCCCGCGTCGCTTTGTACCCGGGCCAAGGATGACTCTTGCACTCTACAATATTCGTGGAGTCCACATGCATTCTAGCTATGAAAATGCTCTGTTTGCAAAATTACCAACGTCCTCATGTACTACACTAGCGGATAATGTAATTCGTAGTGTCTCGGGTGTTTAGTGAGTTCACAACCAATCTGTTTCCCTCCCATTCTCACCCCCCACCTCCCACCCACCCACTATGTAATTATACTAGTCTGTCAGCGACGTCAATTTTTATAAATACCACGTTGAGCCTGAGAACGAGACTCCGGAATGAAAAAGAAAAAGATAGAAAGAAAACAAAAACGAAAAGCCAAGAAACAAAATATTCCATGCGCGAATTCTTTGTTCTGTCAAAATGTCTAGTCTCCGTTACGTGCTATTCGTATCTCGCGTGTCGATTCAATTCGGGCTAAATTATAAACATTACGAGGTGAAACGACGGTCTCTCCATATATACGTGTCATTTATGCTTTACAATCATTTCCCTCCCGCGGATGAGTACTCGCAACGCAGATATGTCACGCGTTCGGGAGATTTCGAGAGCGCCGTAAACAAAAACGTTGCGGTATGATGATCCAGTGGAATTTATCATGTCGGATATACGATCGACCTGATCTCTCTTTCTCTCCCTCTCTCTCTCTCTCGAATCCATCGTAACTCCTAATCTCTAGTTCAGTTTATTTATTTGCTTCTTACTATGTTATTTTTAGTTTTGTTCTTTGCTTCACCACTGGCGCGACCATTGTAATACTCTATCTTTAGTTCAGTTTAATTTAGTTTTATTCTTATTTTTAGTCTCAGTTTTAATTTTTATGTTTCGTTTTATTTTGTAATATTACCCTATAGCCATGCTAGGGTATAATAAAACTCCATCAATCGATCAATCAATCTCTCTCTCTCTCTTTCCCGCATTACACGTGGAAAATATATAAACTTTATATACCTACGCATAAATAAAAATTTGTGCGTGTGTGTGCGTAGCACATATATCGCGGTCAGGGCATTGGAGATATTACTCTCTCGCGGGTGTGCTCGATTCTCGATACACAAAACGTTACACAGAGTTCGATCGACTCAATGGCAACGAGTTATGGTAATGAGATACGACATCGACCACGTTCGCTCTCCGATGATGTGTATACGCGACGAAAAAAGAAACTATACGAGCAGCGAAACAATCGAGCCTCGATAATCGATGTCATGGTGTATAATACTAACCGAAGGCGACGATTCTCGCGATTGACTAAACACCTGTTGGGAACATCGCGCGGCTTTCGTTGTAAAATCAAAGCGCGAGAGGCGATCGTACCGCGCGATTTGTGATTGTATCGTTAATTCCATTGTTCAATGTTTATCATTGGGAAAATTGTAAGTTTCGATCCGAATTAAATAAATTCTCGGTCTGACTAAAAAATCTTGATTAATTTTAGTTTGATAGAAGAGGGGGAATGAATTTTTATTCTTTTCTTTCGATAAAAATCGGCGCGATTTGTGGAAACTTGCCCTGATGATATTTTAAGGTTGTTGTGGGGTCTAGCCATCGGGGGTGAAGCATGAGGGGGGTGCCCTATGCTTATGCACGGAACCGATGAATTGTTACCAACTGCTTGTCGTCAAATTATTGTCGTATTTAATATCATTTTTCAAGGAACAAATGCACATCAGTTTAAAAGAATATGCATTTTTGACAAAGTGATGGTTACAGGAATTATTTCGATTAGTTTATGGCATTATTTTCGATAATTCGTTAGAGATCAATTATTGGAAGACGAACTGGCAACAACGTAAATTATGACCCACGATAATTGCTTGGGTTGACAGCAGTGTCGCTCAGCTGTCATATACACGCTCCGTTCTTAACCGTAAAATCGAAGTGTCTGTTTATCAATCACGAACATAGGTCCCGGGAAAAAATTCTTTCGTTGGAAAGGATCGCTAAGGTAGGGAGTGCTTGTGCCATCTACGCTGTTATCATGTTTCCGAAGCCTTATATCTTGTGTGCTCAATTTTTGGGAAAATTCGCGATTATAATCATTAATAACGTTGAATCGGTACTGTAAATTATTATTTTCAAAGCACCAAAAGTTAGTCCGATATTTCATTTAACCGTACCTGTTTTTTTAACTCCGTGCCATCGTTTTTTCAGCAGATATATATAATATACTGAAAAATGTTCGAAAAATTCCCATAGACATAATGTGATGAGCACATCAAATGCCCCAAGTTTGCGATTTTTTTTCTTAATAACTGTACTGTGGATTGTTTTGAAATTTGACAGGTTGATTAGTAAATGGATCATGAACGCTCATACAAAATTTCATCTCAGTGACATCGTTTCGACCTGATCCCACAACAACCTTAAAAGCGCGAAAGGTGGTTTCAAAATTTATGACGTTTAATCTAGCTCGGTGTAATTTTTTGCACTCACGGCGCATTGTTTGCGATACCAGGCAAATTTCCGGTTGCGTGCTGTCGTCGGTCTCGAATTGTACGCGTTCGAATAAAAGGTGTAATCGCCAGTTCCGTCCGATGGCGGAGCCCGCGTTTATATGCGTCTCTCGGCAATTTCAGCCTTTCCCCGGATGTCGATAATTTTCATTGATAAGCTCGCGAGGAGAGAAAAAATTCAAATCATTGAAAAAAAACGGAGAGGGGAGGCGAGGAAAGGAAGATTAAATTTGCACGGAATTTCAATCCTTGATTTAAATCATAAGTTGCTCGATGCTGATGATCGATTAAGAAATGGAACAAAATTCGTTTAACAACAAAATACTCGTTATTTTTCTGAATAAAAATATTTTAACTCTCTCGTACCATGCGTATCCGATGATTTTCCCGTCGGTCACTGGGTCACCGTATCCGTCCATGTTTCATTCGCGTTATTAGACTTTCTTCTTGAAGCGTGCGAATGTGACTAATAAAGCGTTTGCTCGAGGAGGGATGAATACAATGTTGCAAGAAAGGGCGCTCAATGAACAAACCGTCTCTCTCTTGGTCGCTTTCTCTCTTTCTCTCTCTCGGTGTATCTCCATTTTTGGCTGCTTCTGTTAGCTGCCGACTAAGAATGAAAGAAAGCTCAATTATGAATGAAAATTCTTGTCTCCTAATTTATACGCAATTTCGCACGTTCCTTGCCATACACAGCAGCGACATTTCGCATACTCGTAGTAGATCGTGTCAAAGTGTTTTTCCTTGCCACGGAGTTTTGTTTTTTTGCATATTATCATGAAAATGTATATTTCTTTAAAGGATTAATCGCTGTATTTCGCGACGTTCGAACTATCGGTGGGAAAAAAAAGAGATGGAGAATCGGAGGAGTGCGTTTGAATAAAAAAATAAGAATAAAAAAAGTGACACGCTCGCTCGGGCGCAGACAGGGCTCGATTATTTAGTAGCCAGTTACGAGCGTAAGCGTATCGCGGTTTCGTTTATCGCCCGAACGAAACGCAGAACGCGAACATCTGTTCGAAAATGATACACGAGGCAGAAATCCGTCCGCCCCGTATCGAGCCAATTAACGATACGAAAAGTACAAAGTTTCAAAAAAAAAACAACAAAAAAAAATGAAACCCGATATTTAATTTTGTTCACATCGATGTACAATATTTGTTTTTTTTCTCCCGTACGATATAACGCAAAAATTGTGAATAATTCGATAAAAGTCGAGTGATTCTCGCGAGCCACTCTCGCTCATTAGGTACGACGTTCTCCTCTCATCCGCCGTCCAGATTTTCGAGTGATATTAACGCCCTCCTCTCTCTAAAACCCCTTCGCGTCGCTATCACGAGAGTAAATGGTTTTTCGCTTGGAAAATTGGTTTTAGATCCGATGCGACGTACTCTCCCTCGTTCGTCGCTCGGGAAGGATGAGAAAGGGAGGAGGATTTAATCGGGTTAAAACCACGTTAGTCAATGGAGTTTGAGGCGACCGACAAACGCTTACACTCTCATCTCGGGCTTTTAACACGTACAGGAATTATCCGTGTTTGGTCAATATAGATATATATCTATGTGTGTCAACTCGCTATTGAGACACTAGTGGTGGTTCGGGTGGTTTGGCACGTATAAATATCTAGCGGAGAGACTGAGGGCCCGGATGTCTATACGTATAACGAGTTATTACGTGAGATCGCGTGTTCGTGTTTGTACGAGAAATAATGTGTTAACGTGGAATCGCGGACATCTGCATAGTTCGTTGCCCATGTTGGGAAGAGAGAGCGAGAGAGAGAGAAGAAATAGGAAGCTGGAGATAGAACGAGGAGCTATAGAAGCCAACGCCCGGAGGCTGAATCGTTGTAGACTCATTGATTCCTGCATCTCTCTGTGTTGAAGTCGTTCATATCGGGATCGTGTATAATACACATGGATGAACGAGGAGAGAGAGAGAGTTAGAGAGAGAGATAAACAGAAAGAGAGAGAGAGAGAGAAAGAGAGAGAGAGAGAGAGAGGGAGTGAGCGGATGGAGGTGGGGGGAGGAGGTGGGGCAAGGGGGGGGTATAGTCGAGGTATTAGTGGGAAATGAGTTTGAATGAGAGTTCATACGCCCGCTGATAGATCTATATATCTCTCTCTTTCTACCTCCACTCCCTGCCTCCTCCCCCTCGCCCCCCTCCTTCGCTCATATAGACGAGATGAGCGAGATCGAGTAGAACGACCAGGATCGAGAAGACCGGAAATTTGCAGTTATGTTTACCTGCATTCCTTTCAGGGTCGAACACCGCCACTCACGCGGGGGTTAGTCGATCGTTTTCTCGTAGTCTTCGACCCGTTTTCGTCCCCGTACGTATACCTACTTAACGGTGAATAAACGAAGCTGATTGATTTTTTTCCAAGGGTTGCGAGAGTGATGTGGAATTCTTTGTGTATCCAATGAAATTAGGTCGTGTATAATTGAAACCTGTTTTTTTGGGGAGAATGAGGAATCATTCGAACGGGGGTTTGGAGGAGGTCGAGGAGAAGAGTGGAAGGGAAAAGATTTTCAAATTTTTATCGGAATTTAATCGTGGAAAAGTCGCATTGAATTTGAGATGAAATTTCGATTCGTTAATGCGAGAGTGGGAGAGGAAATGGAATTTGGGATGTAAATATACAATAATCATTGCGTCGGACGTATCGATTTCGTAAATTATCAAGCATTGTCTTCAACCGATTGAACGCATCGGCTCGAATCGAAAAGTTGTATCGAAATTATTTCAGCTATTTCGATATTTTGATTCAATTCTATAACAATCGACCGGGTAATTAAAATTAAGAAAATGATAAGATTAATTTTTTTTAAATCGGAATATTAAAAGATCGACGTTGCCTAATCGCGGGTGCGTGAATTTGATTATTTTAGAAGAGTGATAACATTTCGCTGTTCTCTTATCGTCATTCCTACGAGATTTCTCGTATCACCATGCAACAAGGTAATTTCTATTTTTCTTTCCCTCGTCGAGTTCGGATAACGAAAATTTCCCGCGAGCACGCTGATAAGGAAAATAAAAGGTAAAAATGGCCGAGCACCTGGTTTTCTGTTGGCGCGGCGCGATCTTTTCGTCCAATGGCGAACGTCCGCGCCTCCACCATCTTGCCACCCGGTCTCTCCGCGGCTTTCCGAGTTTACACGAGAGTCTCACGCGTGTGTGCTGGCGGACCGCGGTCTCGTATGATACTTGCAGTACACTCCGACTGTCGAGCCGTGACTGCCGCGCGCCGGCACAGAACGCCCGTACACGCGCTTCTTCCTTCAACGCGCCGTTCCACAAATTCGTATTTAAAAGTTTCATAAACTTACGCGTATGTTAAAAAAAAAAGAGACGTCCTTGACAGTAACGTTGCATCGTCGTTTGCGAAATCCGACGTTACGTTGATATTTATCGAAACGTTTTGTTTCGATAAAAAAATATCGCGCTGTCAAAAATCGACGAGTGACAGTTCGAGATGCGAGTGGTATTTTTTTATTTTGACGTTTGAAGGATAAACGAGAAATATGAAACTCAGTGACATTGTTCATCCGACAGTACGAGTGTTTAATAAAACTTCGTGAATTTTAATAACGATCAAGTTTTTTTCGTTTTTTTTTCTTTGTTTGGTACGAAACTTGGTCGTGAGTTGTTGGTGATTTTTTGCAGCGATATGGGAAATGTTGTGTTTATTGAAACGTCGAGATTTTGTGCCGAAGAGAAAAGATTGTTGCTACGAATGAACAAGTCGAAGCGTTTAAACTTTGCAAGTGAAGTGTAAATATTAACTATACAAAAATCAACATATATATATATATATACGAGCTAGAGGCGGAAGTGCGCATATTTTTTGTTTGCATTCGTCGTTTATTCGACATTGTATACTTTTCGCAATTTTGTGAAAATTGTTGTATCTGCAAAGTGTGTTGTATCGCTCGTACACCAAGAAGAGAAGCAACGGAGAAAGGGAAAGAGAGAGAGAGAGAGAGAGAGAGAGAGGAGACGAGAACAAGCGAAAAAAGGATCGGGGACCAAGGTGGACAAAGGCGGATGTCTCGAAGGTCCCCCGGGCTCATAAGGCTCAGGATAATTCGAATTTCCGGTCGCCGAGACACCTCTCAAACAGGAAGAACGGTGAGTGACCAAAAAATAATATACACGCGTTTGTAAGTACGACGAAATTTTCTCGGGGTTCGTCAACTCGCAAATTTACTTCGGGATTAAAAAAATACTAAAAACTTGTCAAAATTGTTCAGCCTGTTTTTCGTGTTTATTGTTTTAAGAAAAAATTCTAGCCATTTGTAGGAAACAAATATAGCGAGCGTTTGGCCCAATAAATGGATGACAATTCCGTCATTTAAATATTTATTAACTGAGAATGAATCAACGAAAAATAAATGTTTAATTGCGATAAAACGAGTTGTTTTTTTTTCGTTTGCGTTTATGATACAAAGTTATATTGAAAACGTAAACATAGCAGGAAATCGACGTATTTATTCACTTAAAAAGTATCGACGTTAAAGGTAAAATATAAGTTCGAGCAGTTTTCGTGTAAGCTTGATACTCCTTCCTCGCTTCCGGTTTTCGCAAGGCAAACGGTGATTTAATTTTTATTAACCGGTTGAGAAAGTCGACGAACGTGCGGGATATTCAACTATACGTTTCAGCGTGTGACAACGATCGCGTACTACGTCGAGGATCTTTTTTTATTCACGGACGTTTTAGAAATGTTTTTTTCCACAAATGTTTCAGGAATATTAGAAGAAGAAATGGAATATTAGAAAAAGAAGTGGAAAATGAGATTTTGCGATGATTATCGTTAACCTTGGCTCGTCCTTTTTCTTGGCAAGTTCACGTTTTTCGTACGGAAGGGAGGAGGGTTACTTCCGAAATTAACAAGGCGTGAACGTACATAATTATAGCAACGACGACAACGATAGAGAGAGAGAGAGCCGAGTGGCTTCGTCATTCCTTCGTTTCTCTTCGTGTTATCACGTTGCAGCCAGATTTTCCACGGTAACGAGATGTCAAATCACGTGTTCTCAAGCTAGGAAATTTTACATGGCCTGTCTTATAATTTATTCAAGCTATAAAACGCGAAGATTATAAAGCAAGCGAGAATATCGTCATTAGAAATCGCCCTAGTGTCAATCTAACTCGTCAGACGAAAGGGAATTTATTTCAAAAAATCTGTTCGAAACTCGATCGATTTCTCGTCTGAAAATAAGTTGGATCGTTGATATTCTTGATGACCCGAAAATATAAAAATATCAAAGATTTACCATAACAAAAATGTCTGATCTTCACTCCGTTATTTTGAATGTTAACAAAAAATTCGATTGTATATTTATATTTACTTTCGATATTAGATACGATTAACACGTTTGTATTAACAACCTCAACGTTGAAATGACAATTCACCGATGAAAATTTGATTCGCCGTATAATTTAAATCAAATTTAACAAGAGCGTCCCTCGAATTTGAATATTCGATTGGATCCAATATGATTTCCGTAATTTCGGGACATATAACAACGACGCGGATGAGCGATAATTTATGTTTTTCTCATCAACGTACGTAACATCGCAGCATTGGTAACGTAATATATTGTCGACGATTTCGTCATATTCCCGAGAGCGTGAATTATAATCATGCATGTCGAGGTTTATTAAACTGGATGGCCGAATGTCGCGGTTGATTTCTGCTGCTACAACTCACGGATACACGGTATATTATAATTAATATCCTTGCGCGTGTGTGTGTGTATGTGTATGTGTGTGTAGAACAGTAAGAGGACGGTCTTAGGCAGAGCCTAAGGCAAAGAAATTCCCCAAGCACCCCCCGTGTCTTACTTCATGTTTCGCGCCACTTTCGTAATCGTAAATTTCAAACTATTTTTCTTACTTGCTTATTTTTTACTGTTCCTCGCTCGAGACATTTTCGAGAGTGGTATGGAGACGAGAGTCGCGTCTCGAGAGTTTTGCCCGCGAGCGCGAGGCCCATAAGGCCCACGCTCGTCTATTGTGATACCTACGTACCGTCTTTCCCGAACAATAGCGCACAGCGCTTTTTTACACGACGACGAATTAGCATTTTTATGCTCGTTTCGATTGTACAATTTCTTTTTTCTTTTCGTTGCTTTCGGACAAACCTCACGAATCGAGTATCTCTAAAACGCGATAGCTCGGTTTCCTGGACTTTCGCTTTATGGCACGTGGTAATTCGGCAAGCGAAGAATCATAAAAATAAACATAAGTTATTTTTGTTTAATTTCGGAAATACGTTTTTGAAATTAACGCGTTTATTTTCTCCTTAGTTTGTGGATAACGGTTGATCGGCGAGGACGCGAAATATGGCTGTTTAGTACGAAATTCTCTCTGTTTCCCTGGGCACAATAAAGTCTTATCGCTCCAAGGGGAGAGATAGATATCTCGCGAAGGTTTCTCGATGAGATCTCTCGTACACGATCTCGTTTAGAGATTTTAATAGCGATATGCCTATATATACGAAGTCGTTTTATTCCCCATCTCACTGTCGGTATATTCGACCTCGAGTCCTCGTATCTCGTTATCGTCGTTATTACGTTTTCGTCTCATCGTGGAAATTGGAGAAGCTGCGAAATACAGGTGTGCTGAAAATCGGCGCTGCACGTACGTGTGTTGATTGTTATAACCACGAACGTTATCTGATACGAAACGTGCCAGCTTTCCCTCTTTGCCAGCTCGTAAAATTCAACGAGCCGATTGATAATTTTCGTGGCTATCTATATAGCAGCAAGCTATACATACATATATAACTAACAAAAATAACAATAATAATAATAATAATAATAATAATAATAATAATAATAATAATAATATGATATAATAATAATATAATATAATATAATATAATATAATATAATATAATATAATATAATATAATATAATATAATATAATATAATATAATATAATATAATATAATATGATATAGTGGTAATATAATATAATATAATATAATATAATATAATATAATATAATATAATATGATATAGTGGTAATATAATATAATATAATATAATATAATATAATATAATATAATATAATATAATATAATATAATATAATATAATATAATATAATATAATATAATATAATATAATATAATATAATATAATATAATATAATATAATATAATATAATATAATATAATATAATATAATATAATATAATATAATAATATAATATAATATAATATAATATAATATAATATAATATAATATAATATAATATAATATAATATAATATAATATAATATAATATAATATAATATAATATAATATAATATAATATAATATAATATAATATAATATAATATAATATAATATAATAATAATATAATAATAATATAATATAATATAATATAATATAATATAATATAATATAATATAATATAATATAATATAATATAATATAATATAATATAATATAATATAATATAATATAATATAATATAATATAATATAATATAATATAATATAATATAATATAATATAATATAATATAATATAATATAATATAATATAATATAATATAATATAATATAATATAATATAATATAATATAATATAATATAATATAATATAATATAATATAATATAATATAATATAATATAATATAATATAATAATAATATAATAATAATATAATATAATAATAATGGAATAATAATATAATATAGTATATTATTATATTATATTATATTACATTACTATTATATCATATTATTATTATTATTGTTGTTATATTATTTATGTATATAGTATAATAGTATATAATATTATATTATACATCATATAATATATTATTATATTATATATATTATATTATATTATCTATCATTATTATCATATAATATTATATAATATTATTACTATATATATATTATATTATGTACTTAACAACAATAATAATATGTAGGCCGTTTCGTTATACGAGCATCGATTAATGCGATCCTTTTAATAATACTCTGTGGATTTCTCCTTCTCCTCGTGGGCTTAAAAAGGCAATCGTCGTCATTAAAAAGCATACGGAATATAAAAAAGAAAACACGGTCAAAACTAAAAAGGCGAGGAAAAAACTGATGCCTAATATGTTTTATACAGAAGACACCTGTGGTTCAAAGTGATTAGAACATATTTGGGCCACTCTCGAGTTCTTGTACAGCTCTAGCTCCTCGTCGTATATATTTCCCCAGAGAGACTTCGAACTCGAACTTCTCTTCGTTCGATCGCTTCTTATTCTTTGAAATGCAGTTGGATATTCCACGTACACTGGCAGTCTCTTCTCGCGTCTCTCCCTATTCTCGTTCGCATACTCAACATTTTATATACGTATATCTATACGTGTATCAAAAATATACATATCGTGCCAGCTGATAAACTTTGGTTCACAATGTAAGAATTATATTATTTTCGTCGATTTTTCAAATCAATCGAAGATCGCTGAGGCTTAAAATTGTGTACAAATTATTATTATTATTTTTAGATATTTTTCGTATATTTATGTTTATTATGGCTGAAATAGCATTGAACGCCTTGTGTACGATATGGAGACCGGCTCATTTTCGCCTGCTGGTTTTCTCATATATATGCATATATCCTCCTTTAGTTTACGCCTGTATAAACGAGTTGAGTCGAAGATGTGAATGTACATACATATATATATGCCATATAAAACCATGTACCATATAAAATTATAGATCCTTATATATATAAGGTCCTATAATTTCATACATGACACATACACGTGTACCATATAAAATTATAGATCCTTATATATATAAGGTCCTATAATTTTATATGGTACACGTGTATGTGTCATGTATGAACTCGACTCTTACATAGACTGGCTCCAAGGCGCTCGTAGAGAATACCAAAGTTTCAACGAGTTGTCAGGATTCTGATTTCATTAAAAGTTTGCCAAGCACCAGCTTCGCTCTATACTACGATAATGAGACTCGAAATATACGATGCTGTCTATACGTGTCGTACCCACCTCGATTACAGTACTTTAATAATAATTAACAATCGCGCACAAACATTGATCCACTAAACTGAACTCGTCAGGGATCCAGGTATCTTTCATACGCGTCGTTCTTAATTTGTTTAATTATTTTTTTAATTTACAAGCTTGTATCACTCGACTCTTCCGGCTTTCGATTACGTCTCACCATGAACGCGTGAGTCTCTTGCCCTCGAGGTTTTTTCCTCTGGGATATTATATTTACATATATATATATATGTCTTTCATTCTCCCACTTGATCAAATATTTTCTTACGATCGCGAGGAAAGTCTCTAGTGTGCGTTGAACTGTTTGTTCGTCACGCACGCACATATGAAAGTACATACGTACACATACGGCAGACTTCCCACCCCCGTTGCTGGAAAATATAAAGGGGAGCCATACGGTGCGCGCAATGTAGTCGGGCACGAAGATATAGCAACGCAGTAGCGCAAAGTCAGGCTAGCAACGATTTCGAATTTACGATCACAAACAAGGAAGCAGATTATTTATGGCACACTGCGTATATGTATATATAGATACGAACGCGCATATCACTTATCCGACACGAAGAAAAAAATATTAGACAGTTCGCATCACTTCGAGACCTTCGAGAACGTTTATTTTTTTTTTTACGGTAAACGTGATAAATTTTGCTCGGAGCTCTGTTTCATCGAAAACCGTTTGTTTCAGACAGAAATGAGCAAAATTTTTGCTCTTTCAGTGGAAATTTTAGATAATCAGTTTTTTTTGGTGATTGCGACTTATTTTAAATTGAATAAATTGTATTTAGTTATTTTCATATTCGTGATTCATTGTTTTTGTACATAAACATTATATTCGCAATTAGTTTGGCGGAAAATCGAATTTTATTGCGGTAAATCTTTTGTTTTTGTTAAAAAAGAAATGATAATTTTTGGGTGCGAACACGTGGTTATCTCTTCGATACGATGATAAGAAAACGTCAGGATTGAAACAATCTGGGTGGATGCGAGGGCGACACCCCGTAGATATCGTGGCAAATCCGCATATAGCAAAAGGGGGAGTCCACGGGGGCGAAAGCGTGGGTGGGCGTCTCCCGGCCAAGAGACTCGCAAGTTTCTCGGTGTGTATGCAAGCTCCCGTGTACCAAAGAATATATCTCCTATACATATTTCCGTCCACGTTGCCCACGGGCTACTTGGGGTAAGTAAAGAGACCGCGGTCTCTCGCGTCTCGTTGAAATTGCCTCGATATAGTACACATCGTGTGACTCAAGCCACGAGAAGTTCGAGCTTAACCGCACTCGAGAAAGCAAAATGATTCGCGAAAAATCACCCGATTTTCGATGGAAATATTTTTTTTATATTTCTTCTCGTACCTAAATACTAATAAAAAAAATCCAATATCTCCGGGGAAATACAAAGTTTTTTATCACAATTTTGACATTTTTTTAGCTAATTTTAAACTTTTCCATTTTTTATTGAATTTAGTTTTTAAAATGAGGGAAAACAGTTTTGAAAAAATTGCACAATCTTTTTCTTCGTTGCCTCGATGACATGCAGTTTCTCGTTGCTACTTTTTTCTTTTTCAAGACAAATACCATGAAATATCACGTTGCTCGAAATTGTCAGGCAACAAAAGTTAAAAATAAAATGTTTTTTTGAAACGCTCTTGAACGTGCGTACACACGTTTTCGAGCTATCTCGATATAAAATTTGAAACGTATATTCGTAATCGTACATCGGTTTAAAGTCCAACAGCATTGTGTACAGTTCATCGACTTCCCGTTTCACCAAATGGCACAGCCTCACTCGCTACCGGCATGACTCTAAATTTTCTCTCGTTCCAAACAAATAAATCTGTCCTCCGTCGTTCAACACTGACCACCACTCGATTTATGAAGGAGCATGAAACCGACATGTGCGTGTTACGCGACGATGTCAATCCATAAAACATCACCGACGAACTGCGCCATCGTTATCGTTGACAAAATACTATTTCCTGAAAGAAGAGGTAAAGCAATTATCAAATTTCATTCTTTTTCTTTCGGAATAGAAGTCCTGAAAAATGATTAAAAATAATTTAAATAAAGAAGATTTTAAAGGAAAACGAAGATAGTGAAATTGTTGTATTTATGTTCTTACTTTGATCGAGCGCCGAAGGGTTTTGAGTGCACCGAGGAAAATGACAGGACTGACGATCGTCGATACTTTAGCGAGATAGTAACATATGTTCATCGTCAGTGGAGAGCAACAGATCTGTGGACTCTTGTGGTACAGTATCGTAACGATTCTCTGAGGGACCATTGTGACGTAAAAGTTCAACGTGAGAGCGACTGAAAAAGAAGGGAGCGAATTATCGTCGAGAGATTCAATGCCAAGCCTCTCAAGTTCGTGCATTCTATCACGCATGCTCGCTAAGGTTCATCCAACCCCATCGGCATTTCGCATAAATAAGCACGAGATTTTTCTTTTCTTTCCACAAAATTAGGTATATCAAAATTGATCGAACGAAAATTTCTATAAAATCGTATAAAAATTGACGTAACTTTTATTTTAATCGCAAAATAAAAGTTACGTCAATTTTTCAATACTGTATCACAAGATACAAAAAATTGATCGAACGAAAATTTCTATAAAATCGTATAAAAATTGACGTAACTTTTATTTTAATCGTAAAATAAAAGTTACGATTTTATCGAAATTTTCGTTCGATCAATTTTTTATATCGACAAAAAAGTAATGAGAATAATAAGAATAAGTACTTAACAATCGAAGACTCTCCTTATCCTTCTCGCTCCACTTTAGGCTAGCGATTTCTCGATATTCCGAAATTTCCATAAGGATAAAACTATCGAGAAAGAGAATTACAAGTGCCGGTAAAAATATGTAAACCACGGTGGACCAACAGAAAATATTCAAGATCGTTTTAATGGAAAAGTGTTCGTAGAGATTGAGCTCCATTGCCGATGTGATGGAGGCGTAGCACCATATTGTCACGATTCCTATGACGGCAGTCTTGAGTTTCGTAGCATTTTTGTGCCAAATCGAATCCCTGTGACAAGTAGTGATATATTTTTCGAGACTGAACATAACGAGAGTGAGGGAATGCGATTGTAGAGTAATTCGTCCCACGAGATCGAGATCCGGCTCGAATTCGATAGCGAACCATCGTAAAAGAACGCCGTCGAGAACGTTGAGAAGAATCACGAGATTCGAGATCGACAAGCTTAAAACGTAACAACCAAGAGAATTATGCATTTGTCGTTTAGTCAATATCACGAGAAGAACGAGAGAATTGAGAAAATAGCCGATCGTAAGAATCGATAAATCGACGATCGATCGAGTTCCGTTGA
Organism: Netelia fuscicornis; assembly: GCA_946811545.1. Taxonomy (NCBI): domain Eukaryota; kingdom Metazoa; phylum Arthropoda; class Insecta; order Hymenoptera; family Ichneumonidae; genus Netelia; species Netelia fuscicornis. The sequence goes on from OX328012.1 coordinate 12,173,642, forward strand.
AATTATCGTCTTTCCAATCGATACTGTAATTAGGAAACGACGTTTCTTCAATATTTTCATATTGCACTCGAGGCACTTTCAACGTGTCGTAAGACGACATAGTTTTGAACTTCCGGTTGTACGCAAGAGGAATCGAGATTTTAAAGGGTTCGCGCTCTTTCGTTCTCTCTCGATTTAAAACAAACTGTCTCGAGATTCGACCGGAGCGTACCGTCGATAAGCCGTCGCGGGAGAACTTTACCCTGTTTTATTTTCTCGTTACTTCGTGGGAATTTCTCTATCGGTATAAACTGCGCGGAAGACAGACGCTCTCACGTAGGTATAGGGTTGGTCATTCCCGATGCGCGAGCGTTTCTCGTTAGTGCGAGAACGCGAGCATAACACGCGATATGAATTAATTCAACTGACGAGTGGGAGTGTCCCTCGTCATGCTGAGAACTCACAATGTTATAAATACCCATACGCTCTCGTATAATTAAACAAATAAATTATAATTTTTCTATCGTAAGATTAAACTAAATAAATAAAGAATTAAGACCCAAATGTGGAAACAAAAACGAATTCTTTGCTCGTGCGTTAAAGTATCGTTAATTTTTTTATGACGAGACAAACAATGAAGTTTTGTCGAGTACAACAAAGCGATTTTTTATGATAAAAAAAAATTTTTTTTTAATTAAAAATAATCGTATGATTAATGATGAAACTGTAGGAAGGTTCGCTTCTATAAATCGCACGTAAATCTTTCGAGCTAGTGAATAGGAGGGAAGTAATAATAAAAATGGCCCAGCGGTATTTATGATAAATCACCATTCATCACGTTTTCGTATTTTTATCGGAGGAAATAGTATCGCCGATGCATTTCTCGATTGACTATATATCGAGTGTCTATACACAATGCAAGCGAAATATCGCGCGGATGCACCGAGAGAGAAAGAGGAGATAGCGACAGAGACGGAGAGGTTCCAGGCGCTCAAACAAGCTGCGGAGTAGCCATGGAGCATCTCTCGATGCGCTCTTGGCAAATTGCCATCGGCCAAATATCGGTCCTGCATCAGTCGAGAAGATATCTCTCGTCGTACAAACATGTATATATATATATGTATCTCATTTCTCACCCACGCATGGTATAAATATCGCATAGAACGCGCCCGATTGGATTTATTTACGAAGATTTATAAACTTTCGGCGTCGCGAGCGCCATCTGGCCGCGCGATAAAATTCGCAACTAAACGACCCGCGAAACCGCGTTTCGTTAGGCAATTGATTAAACGATATATTTTATACGACCGAGAAAAGGTAAAAGTTAATTCCAAAATTGGGCTTTTTATAAAGGAAAAATTCGGTTGATCGAAGGAATATTGTTTAGGTTTATTGTTCGAGATGCGTCGACTTGCCGGTAGAAATACAAAAGATCGTCTTCGCTGTAAGAGCGCGCATCGATGATGTTTTTTATTTTCGTCGGGCATTTTTTTTTTGACGCATTCTTGATGAATAGGCGATGTTTACCTTGCTGAAAACAAGTCCGGGAAGTCGCGGCCATGTCGTTTTACCGCCACGAGATAGAAAGAGAGAAAGAGAGAGAGAGAGAGACTCGTGCCGTTTTTTCCAAACTTCGGCATCGCGCGTCTCTCGGTTTTCGTCCCGGATGGTTCCATGGTACTCGCTGCTCATTTCTCCCGAGATTCGAGACGTAAAACCTCACCAAGGCGCGCGCACCCGGTCGAACGGGTTTGGAAATTTTTCTTTTCTCTTCGTCCCAGTCCCCTCCACCACGTCTCTACGCCACTCCTGGTCCTTCTTCGACGAGTCTTTCGGACTTCTCTTTTTCTTCTTGCCTCCGGGACCACAAAACTGGCGTGCCCAACCAGCCATCACTCGATACGCTTACCGCAGGTGTGCATCTCTCTTTATGTATGTATATATATATACACATAGAATATTGCCCAAAACCTCAAACCAACCCCTTTACGAAAGGGTTCGATATCATCTCGATATTCTAAACCTTTTTATTCCTTTGGTAACAAAAAGTCACCTGCATAACTCTTAATTCTCCAAGTAGAATAAATCCATCGTACATTCGATGCCAAATATTGAACTGGCCAAAAAGTAATTGCGTTTTTCCTCTATAGACGATCATACGTGTACGAGTATGAAAAACGCAATTACTTTTTGGCCAGTTCGTTATCAACGATGGAATAGCTTGTAATTGATTTAAGCAAGTTAAATGGATTCGTTGATTCGCAAATTTTCACATTTTTGTTAATATTATTGTATATTTGACGTGTATTAATGAAATTATGTGTTTCGTCGTGTTTATCACGACTCTCCAATTTTCCGCTCGGTACGCCCCTTTCGCAAAATGTTCTTCGCGATTCTATTTCGGTACACTCGAATCCAGACAGTTCTGTTAAAGCTGGGTACTGTACGAGTAAGTACCTAACTATATGAACGACGATACAGTGTGTACAGCGGAGAGCGCGAGAGCTCGAAACATTTATACGCGTGTACGTCAAGACCGATCCAGAACGAGAGACGGGACAGCCGGTAGACCACATGCAGCCTTGACACGATTGCTCGCGAGTCATTCACGATTTTCGGCTAATCATCGCGAATCTCACTCGATATCCGCGAAATAACGCGAAGCTAAACACGCGTCTCGCTACATTGAAAATAACAAAACAACGAATCGAACATTTTTCATTTATTCGGTATTTTCATTTAAATAAAAAAATGTATGAAGAAAGAAACAGAAATATTAGCTTCGAGATCGAAGCTTTAATTTCGATCTGTTTTTTCGCTAATCATCGCGAATCTCACTCGATAACCGCGAAATAACGCGCGTCTCGCCACATCGAAAATAACAAAAAAACGAATCGAAAAGTTTTTATTTATTTGATATTTTCATTTAAATAAAAAAATGTCAAAAAGAAACAGAAATATTAGCTTCGAGGTCGAAGCTCTAATTTCGATCTGTTTTTTCGGCTAATCATCGCGAATTTCACTCGATAACCGCGAAATAACGCGAAGTTAAATACGCGTCTCGCCGCATAGAAAATAACAAAAAAACGAATCGAAATTTTTTCATTTATTCGGTATTTTCATTTAAATAAAAAGATGTATGAAAAAAGAAACAGAAATATTAGCTTCGAGATCGAAGCTTTAATTTCGATCTGTTTTTTCGGCTAATTATCGCGAATCTCACTCGATAACCGCGAAATAACGCGAAGCTAAACACGCGTCTCGCCACATCGAAAATAACAAAAAAACGAATCCAAAATCTTTCATTTTTTTCTATTTTCATTTAAATAAAACCATGTATGAACAAAAACAGAAATATTAGCTCCGGGATCGAAGCTCTAATTTCGATCTGTTTTTTGTTCATTCTTCGATATAGTGCGATAAGATAAATAGCATTAGATTACGGGTCTCCGAGAATAGGGGATGGTTTTCTTGGAAATTAGAACGAGGCTCGTTAGAAAATTTCAGGCGCACGGCCAAAAATCATTAGTTCGAGCTTTGTGGGATGTTTTACCGGCGAGTTTAGTATAGCGTGTGGCTTCTTTAGCCCTGGACGCACCTGCGAGCGAAGTGGTCTCGCTCTTGCGTTTCGGTAATTGCAGGTTCATGGCTTTTTTTCGCGCACGAATCTCATATATATATGTATACGCATGGGCCATCACGAAAGGGATAGAGTAAAAGATGATGGAGGAAAGAACGAGAGAGACGAAACGATATTTTGTACGTGCGGTGCACAGCTATATATAACAATTTCGACTCGAGGACCGGTCTTTTCTTTACGTGCAGGTGGCTGCCGCGCGTTGCTTCGCTTCAACTTTGCTTCTGATTCTTTTACCACTTTGCCGGGATTTCGTTACGTCCCTTCGTGGATTTTAATTCGGGAAGTTGAAATGCGGTTGCTACTTCTCTTCGTACGCTTAAATATTGTACATTCAAGAAAATTATTAAAACAAAATTCAGCGTCTTTTGAAATTAAATAAAAATCAATCAAATTCATTTTGTCCAAAATAATGATCAATTTTGAAAATTGTGTAAAGATACAATTTCTTTAAAATATTTAAATTTGATTGATTCTTTTTTGAAGATTTTTCCACGTTTATATTAAAGGTACTTATATTATTGAATTCGAGAGCGAAGAGACGAGATTGCACACTTTTTTGGCAATAGATCAATCGAGGTTAGAGGGTCGCAATTTTCGTTCTCGAGACTTGACCTGTATTTCCCTGGCTGGCACCGCGGCCTACATCGATATTTTCACAGACGAATTATCGTGACTTTGGGGTATGTATAATGTATCATATAAATTTCGTATGTTTTATATACGTGTATATGTACGTAGCCTATGCGAGAGGACTCGTGCAACGGCGCGAATCAACGCAAAGACATCTATACTGTTACGGTAGATTATACATTAACTATTCAAGTACATGGAATATTATATGTCGCAAAGTCTATACTGGCATCTTCGTGCTTCGATCTTCATGGCGCAGGTGGCCCGACGTTATTTCGGTGCAGCATGCATACAAACCTATATGCATGCTGCACGGCTTATAGATAGGCACTTTCCAAAGGTTTCCAGGCCAGCTACGGAATAATTTAGTCGCAGTTCGCGAACTTGTATGTTTTGATCTCAAATTCTTGTTCTTCACGAATTACAAACCAATAGAAACAACAAATAGGTATCTATTTCACGAAAATTTGATGATGGATTATTAATTTATAAGTATTTTGAGAAATCTCAATTTAACGTTAATGTAACGTTATTTGCATGTTAATTTAAGATTAATTTTGTATTTACTCCAGTTTCGCGAACTTTTATGTTTTCATCTCGAGTTCTTGAGACACGAATTACAAACCAAAAGAAACAATAAATATCTATTTCACGAAAATTTGATGATGGATTATTAATTTATAATTATTTAGAGAAATCTCAATTTAACGTTAATGTAACGTTATTTGCATGTTAATTTAAGATTAATTTTGTATTTACTACGGTTTCGCGAACTTTTATGTTTTCATCTCGAGTTCTTGAGACACGAATTAGAAACCAAAAGAAACAATAAATATCTATTTCACGAAAATTTGATGATGGATTAATAATTTATAATTATTTTGAGAAATCTCAATTTAATATTAATTTGGTATTTGCTCCAGTTTCATATTCTTTATTTTGATAAATTATTGTTTACAAGTTTTTTTTTTATTATTATTGTGAAAAATATGACCTCAAGGTAATTTTAATAATTGCTTGATATTGTTTTCATATTAATTAGATAATTTTTATAATTATGATGCATATACGTTATTTCTTAAAAAAAACATGTTTATGATTCATTTTTCAAAACAATAGTGACACATAATTTGTTGAGGGACAATTATCTTTGCTTTTGGCTACTGACGCGCTTGACTTGTCAACCGGCAATGCACATCGCAAGAGACATGCATACCCACAGCACTCGGAGACGCGTTTGCCGTGAAAACGATTCTTAAATCGTCCCGACTCGTCCTCGTGCTCAGTTGACGATCGCAGGTTCAAGGATGAACGACTCGAGCGTAGAAAAAAAGCGAAATCAGACGATACAAGAGAGGGGGAAAGGACGGAAAGTCTTTGTTGAGCGACTGCGAGGATGGTTTGAGTAAAAACAAAATGGAAAGAAGAAAAGGTAATATTGTACGCGAGACAGCATTGGTTCTTTCCGCCCCCTCGTACTTTCATGAATATTCTGGGACCTTCTCGCTCTCTCTCCCTCTCTCTGACTCTCGAGTACCTCGTCGACAAGGCACCTATTCTATCGTCTTTTTTGTATTCTTTATCTCGTGCTTCTTCTTCATTGCTGCGCGAAGATCGAGAGGGATCGAGAGGGACAGGAAGAGAGCTAGAGGGGAAAAAGAGCGATAAAGCTACAGCGAGGAGCTATTATACGAGACGTTCCGTGTCAACTCGACCAAAGTTTGTTTCAATATTTTTTGTATTTGCAATACTTCTTCATTTCTAAACATTGTCCAATCATAACTAATCATTGTTTATTGACATCCCTCTCGACACAAAGATATACCGGAAAATGAAGTAATATTGACATTAGTACGAATAACTTTGACAGTTTTCGGAACTACTTTAACACTGCGCCAAAATGTGTTTGCAGTTGGGAAAGGGGCGAATGGTTCCATAAATTATAAATCACGGATGAAACGGCAGTGTAAAAAAAAGTAATGGTTTTAATCGTCGAGATTTGAACTCGATGTCTAGTCGAGTTTGCATGGAACGCCTCGTACACTGTACAAACATCTTGGGGTCTCATCACATCGCGTAGAGATTCTTACTTCCTGGCTAGATTTTCTGCCGCATACGAAACTAGAGACGGCGTGAGAGCGAGAGGGAAAGATAGAGAAAGAGGGAGAAAGATAGACACAGAGGGAAAGAGAGAGAGAGAAGTGGTGGACGCGATCGCCGCGGGGCGCGCTACGCAATATCCCAATAAAAACGGAAAAAGCGAGTTGAACACTCCATCAGCCTCGGCGCTGTGGTGAATATGTACGCCGATAAAGCCATTCGCAATTCTCACATAAATACACAAACACACACACACACATACGCACGATACGTGCATTTAGGCACGAGCGTTTGTTCCAGCGAGCGTTTCGCACCGCGGGGGATGCAACCGAAACAATTAGCCGAAATCCGCTTTTTAATTGCCGGCTCTGTTCCGAGTGAGCCCCGACGGTCGAACGGAACGTTCTCGCGGTCGTTCGGTCCCTCGATGGAAAGCACTATTACATACTCGCAGGCGGGAAAGAACAACAGTCGCGATTTCGTAATTCTGAAACTTCGTCCCAATTGTATTGGCTTCTCCCTGATCTCTTTTTAACGCTCTCCCTTTTATTTCCTTCGCCGTTTTGACTTAATTCATTTTGCTCAATTATTCCCGTGCTTGAGAAATAAATCTTGCATACTCGACGAGACAGGAAGGAATGGTGGGGATAGAGAGACATAGAGAGAGGGAGAGAGAGAAAAGTGAGAAGGCATTCTCCTTAGGGCACCGAGGCTTTCGAAATGGAATTAACTCGGTACTGTGAGCACGCACGCGTGTCCGTGTCAATGAGGGCAACTTCTAATGTATAAATATGCTATATATGTATATATATATATATAGTCTCGTGTCGTTAATGCACGAACGGAAATAACCGAACGATGAGCGAACCGCACAGTTGTCACGGAGCACGTTTTCTTCCTCATGATTTCCTGGATCTTTGCCAGTATTGACCTTGATGTATTGTCACGTGTTGATAAATAAGTTTTGGTTGATGTCAGTGTCACTTTTATTCGCGTAGTTTTGGCCGAGGAGAGAGGACATGAGCGTGAGGGAGCGAGAATTTTTTCTTAATGTTTCCGATCGACTGGAAATGAAAGAGATTTTAAAATAAAACGGGAATTTTATGCTTTTGTTTTTGAAGCGGAGAGCGCGTCGGCTTAATCGTGGTTATACGGTTATAAATAGCCGAACACCGGCATTGTTTGTATTCTGAACGGGGCGCGCCTGTAAACGTTACGACGTATGTACATGCGTGGCATGTTGGCACGCGCATGTATGTATATGTAATAACAATAACAATGACAATTAAAAAAAAGAATGATAATAATATTAATAAGAATATATGTGCGGAAAAAATAACTTTTTTATTTTTAGAAAAATATGAATAAAAACCAATGAGGTGTATAGGAGGTATATTGTCGATTTTTGGTGACAGATATTGCAGTTAATGTGTTAACAATAAGTCAATATGACGAACAAAATATTCCGATACCGGGAATTGAACCCGGGCCTTCTGGGTTAGAGCCAGATATCCTAACCATTGGACGATATCGGATTATCGAAGGTCGTTTCTAGAATTATAACCTTAAATGGTCCCTTAATGGTGAACCTTAAATAGTCCATTGAAATGTTACAAAAATAAGGCCTTACCCTGCATTTATCAAAGTCAGCAATTTTTTTATACATAGGGGATGGTATAGGAAGCTTAAATCCAAGTTTGTGGGGTTGTAACCCTTGAGGAAAACCCGCCATCTTGAAAAAAGGGGTGAAATAGTTTTTGAAAAATAACTATAAAACTATCCACCGCGCAAGAAAATTATTAAATGATTTTTTGTAGGAAATTGAATTCTCTACAAATTTACTCTCTTGACTTTTTGTCGTAAAATCGAAAATAACAAAGTTATTAATAAACAACGGCAAAAAATGAAGGAGTAATTTCCTTTAAGTCGCTCTAACTTTTTTTCTTTTCATTTTACAGAAAAATATGTTCAATGCATTTAGATAGAACACCTTTTGGCGAATAAATTTCAATATAAATGTGTCAACTTTTGTTTATTTATAAACATTTTACAGTGCTACAAAGGTAAGTGTCAGAGTACTCGAAAATAGACAAAAATGAACGATGATGCGTCCATACATCGACAATTTTTCTTCTATTGGGCCCTACTAATATTTTGTCGTTGCAAAGGGAACTGTTGTGCATCATGTGGGTGTCGCAAAGCAGGCCTCAAATGCTCAGTAGTACGCTTGTATTGTTCTGGAGAGATCTGCAGCAACGTCATGGAGATCGCTAAATTACTCGATGAGGCAAATTTAGATGACGAATTGCCAACATTGACACCACTCTATTCATCCGTCCCACCCGAATAATTTAAGACCGATCATCAACCAGATCCCGAACAACGGCCCGGGCTATCAAAAAGGTTTAGGACCCAATAGAAGAAAAAATGTCGATGTATGAAGTAATATAAAAAATAATAACAATCATTAGGGACATGTCCGTGGATTAGGCCTACTGGGCACACCACGATAAAAAAACGCGTCTGTATGCTCTACCTCGTAGGTGGTGCGGAAAAGAGTTCATAACAAATTATTATTAACATTGCAATAGTAACAAATAAAATTTGTCCGTTGCAATTAATGAAATTTGCAAAGAAACGACGCATAATCGTTCATTTTTATGTCTATTTTCGAGTACTCCGAAACTTACCTTTTGCAGCACTGTAAAATGTTTATAAATAAACAAAAGTTGAGACATTTATATTGAAATTTATTTGTTAGAAGGTGTTCTATCGAAATGCATTGAACATATTCTTCTGTAAAATGAAAAGAAAAAAAGTTAGAGCGACTTAAAGGAAATTACTCCTTAATTTTTTGTCGTTATCTGTTAATAACTTTGGTATTTTTGATTTTACGACGAAAAGTTAAAAGTGAATTTGTAGAGAATTCAATTTCCTACAAAAAACATCTTTATAATTTTCTTGCGCGGTGGATAGTTTCATAGTTATTTTGTAAAAACGATTTCATCCCTTTTTTCAAGATGGCGAATTTTCCTCAAGGGTTATAACCCCACAAACTTGGACTTAAGCTTTTCATACACCCCCACCCCTATGCACCAGAAAAAAATAGTATAATTTTGTATTATTTGGAATTGTTTGTTAATTTCGTGAAATAATCTGCAATTTGGCTGATATAGTGCTTAATACGTTAGCAATAAATAATTTGAAGAAAAAAATGAATTAAAAAAGAAGAAAGTCAGCATTTAATTTCGGGTGTGACGAAAAAAAAACTTCCGATACCGGGAATTGAACCCGGGCCTTCTGGGTGAGAGCCAGATATCCTAACCACTAGACGATATCGGATTATGGAATCTGATTTGTAAAATTGCGTACTTGAAATCGTAACGTTATTATTGATTGGAATTATTTTTTAATTTCTTGAAATAATATGCAATTTCTAATTTTTATAACAGAACAGGACAGGTCGGTTACTGATAGTCGGCATCGTACTTAACACGTTAAGCATCAATAATTTGAAGAATAATGTTACTTAAAAAACAAGAAACTTGGTATTTAAGGGGATACAACCATCTAGAAGGCCGAAATTGAGCAAATTTTTTTGAAGGATAATTCACTAATGGACCTTTGTGACATTTTTACAACTTTCTATACATATTTTATTGAGTATTCTCCAATTTTAATAATTGGAAAAATATTGAACATTGACGGAGACATAGCATGATCAAGCCACATGGTTGCGGAAGCATTTTTTTTGCCATAAATCGACATTTTCGATAATTTTCTTCTTCTTCCTTAATAAAAAAAATTGTTTATTTTAAGAAATTAAAACTATATTTAGCTTTACCAAGTGGTCTTGTATGTTACGAAAACGTGTGCAAAATTTTAGCCCGATCGGTTCAATAGTCCTCGAAAAATTTTTGGCGCAAAAAAAAATAATAAAAAAAAAGTTTTGAGAAAAATGTGTTTAAAGGTTTGGCTTTTTAATTTACATAATGCGCTTAGCGTTCGGAGTACCTACAATGTAAGGGGTTCTCGAAATTTGGCTCTATTTACAAGAAATTTTAATTTTGCCAAAAAAAATGAAGTTTTTCGAAAATTCTCGATTTTTTGAACGTTCTAAATGGTTATGCTTCCTTAATTTCTAGTGTGTCGAAAAAAAAAAATCTTCCGATACCGGGAATCGAACCCGGGCCTTCTGGGTGAGAGCCAGATATCCTAACCACTAGACAATATCGGATTGTGGGATCTGGTTGGTAAAATTGCGTACTTGAAGTCGTGGCGCTATTATTGATTGTAATTATTTTTTAATTTCTTGAAATAATATGCAACTTATAATTTTTATAACAGAATTAATCGATTACTGATGGTCGGCATCGTACTTAACACGTTAAGAACAAATAATTTGAAGAATAATGTTACTTAAAAAATAAGAGAGGTATTTAAGGGGGTACAACGATTTAGAAGGCCGAAATTGAGCAAACTTGTAGGAATTTTTTTGAAGGATAATCCATTAATGGATCTTTTTGAAGTTTTTCCAATTTGCTATACATATTTTATTGAGTATTTTCCAATTTTTATAATTGGAAAAATACTGAAAATTGATGGAGATATAGCATAATCAAGGCACATGGTTGTGAAAGCATTTTTTTGCCAAAAATCGACATTGTCGATAATTTTGTTCTTCTTCCCTAATAAAAAAAAATAGTTTATTTTAAGAAATTAAAACTATATTTAGCTTCACCAAGTGGTCTTGTATGTTACGAAAACGTGTGCAAAATTCTAGCTCAATCGGTTCAATAGTCCTCAAAAAATTTTTGGCATAAAGTAAATAATGAAAAAGAAGTTTCGAGAAAAACGTGTTTAACATTTTGGCTTTTTAATTTACATAGTGCGCTCGGCGCTCGGAGTACCTACAATGTAAGGGATTCTCGAAATTTGGCTCTATTTACAAGAAATTTGAGTTTTGGCCAAAAAAAAATAAGTTTTTCGAAGATTCTCGATTTTTTTAAAGTTCTAAATGGTTATGTTTCCTTAATTCCTGGTGTGTCGAAAAAAAAAACCTTCCGATACCGGGAATCGAACCCGGGCCTTCTGGGTGAGAGCCAGATATCCTAACCACTAGACAATATCGGATTATGGAAACTTGTCCCTAAAAACGTATACTTGACGTCGTACCACGATTGTGATTTGCAATTATTTGTTAATTCCTTGAAAAAATCTAAAATTGATAATTTCTATAATAAAACAAAATTAAAATCATTATTATAATTATTTTATAAAATTAAATGATGGAATTATTGCTGTGATTATAAAAATAAAAATCGTTCATATATCGTTAATGAACAAATAAAAACAATCGTATGCCGATCCATTGGAAATCGAGCTACGATTATAAAATTTATTTCTCGTGAATATCTTGATACACAAATCTAGGCGCACGCCTTGTACGTGATACGTGTGCCTTCGTCTCGTATTTATTACCATTTTCATATCGTCCGTTAACAATTTGTATATAAAGTACGCGCGTGCACGACGTTGAACAACCGTCGTCGCGCCCGATTGCCTCCAAACGAACGAAAATCAAATTCAAAAGCCTTTCACGTAGTTACCTTCGAATTCCCGAAGAATATCATGACGAGCATACAGCTTTCCTGTACGTGATTGTCGAGATATTCGTCCTTAACACGCACTGACATCGCGCTAGAACATTTCCAAGAATCTTCGCCTTAACGATCAGTATTTCGAATCGATAATCACCCTTGGCATCGATTATACAAAACGCACATACCTCCATTTTTTATAGACTTACTTATTCGTTATATTGGTTAATTAAAAAAAAAATCATAAAAACGATTAAATTTTGCCTCGCCAATTATTCGTTTTTGCACGCCTGAGTTGTCGAAAAAAAAACAGGTCTTTTCTTCGCGTAACGAACGTCAGCAAGATCGAGAACAAGAAAACGTTGTCGTTGTTTTGGCGCCAGGCATTGTGCGCTACTATACACAAAGACGCCGCATCGGCGCGTCGTAGCCCTCGAGCACGTATTCCCAGATCACCACGCTACGACCACTTTTCTCACTCTCTCTCTCTCTCCCTCTCTCGCCTCTTGAATTTAATGCTAACCACTCGGTCGTGCCATTTTGTGATACGATCGTACGGTACGCGGCTTCTAACATACCCCGTTCGTTACTCTATCATTGCATATGGGGCATTCCACTCGAAATCGACCCACGACTTAACCCTCTATCGGATGAAAACTCATTTTTGACCCGGATCTCTCGTTAAGGAACTTGCAAAAAGAATTGCATTGAAGAAATTGCACGCGATTCAATTTTAAGTGCACCAGTACTGAAAAATAAATGAAAAATATATAATGAAAATCGAACGTAAAACTGTACGTTTATGTTTGATGAAATTTAAAATTATTGCGAAGTTTCCTTCTTGCGAGACGAGTTTCGAATTGCCGCGTTGAGCATGAGTCTCTTCAAGAATTCTCTATTTTCTTTCTCTTTGTATTTCCTTCTCGCTCTCTCCCTCGGGACGAGACAATTGGAAAAATGATCCGCAATGTTGTTTTCCTTGGAACGTCCACGGCCTGCTGCCAGCGGCGACGATATGCGCACGTGGTTCTGTCCTCGAGAGAATCTCGTTAATTAGTATCAATGTTCGACTTCGAGGCTGCACAAGTATCGAGGTGTTACAAGTCGTTCATTTAATGTCTTAGATTTTTTCCACCTTTCGTTAAACATCTTCAGTCTTAAAATTGAAAGAAAAATGGATATTTTCTACTCGAACAAGACGTATTCATATAAATAAACGCACGCAGGAAGCCTCAGTCAGGTGAAGAGGCTTCGCCCTCGGAAAAACTTGGTGAACCCATTAGAGTCTTTCTCTCTCTCTCTCTTTCTCTCTCTCTCTCTCTCTCGTTTCGCACGCTCCTTTAACGAGGTCAACGATTTCCACCTTCCGCTGACTCGGCGCTCGAGTTTCGCGATGCATACACGGGAAGAGTTCAGCACGTCAGCGTTATATATATTAGAGTATCGCAACTGCGACGTACGATCTATCAATATCAGACGTGTAAAAAAAGTGTCCAGTAATAAAAAAAAAATTACCGAATAATCGATTGGTAATCGCGATAAGACGATAATTAGCAACGAGAGATGAGATAACTGCTGATTTTATGAGATACTGGGAATCAAAATTACTGCGGATGAAAATAAACTTTACTCCAAGATGCGCCCATCTTTTTTTTTGCTACATAATACAGACAAAACACGAGGGTAAAATCGTTTGCGAGGAAATTTCACGCCATGTTTCTTTATTAAAAAATTTAATTTGCGCGGCACAGCCTTTCTCTCTAGGGCGATATATGTGGGAGGTATAGCGAGGGTCCATGGTAGAATGAAACAAGTTGCACTTCACCACGTCGTGGAAATTTCCCCGAGTTCAACAAGGGATTCGACATTTTCCTGTAGGATTCCTACTAGGATGCGAAGAATTTTTTATACCGGGAATTCTCGATGAGAAAGAATTTCCACGTTGGATAACGAGGGGGATGAATTTCGTACGAGGGCACTTTTTAAGTTGCAGCGTCCAAACTTAGCTGCATTATCGAGCTTGGTAGAAACGCACTAGTGGGCGCATGACCATGTCGGATGGCTAAAGGAAAGACGGGAGATAATGGATTAACAAAGATTATGGAGATTACAGGGCTCGGACTAAGCTCTAAGTAGTCTCAAGGGCATTAATACATAATGGTCCATAGCAGAATGTATTCTCTCTTGTTCTCTGGTGTCGGACGCCATGATGAAAAGAACATTGATGTTTCCGTTACCCCGACACGAAAGGTCACTCAACAATATTTTCAGTATCGTAGCTGTGAACATTAAAATTCTCTTATCTCCGCCTCGATCCACCCTAATAAATCCTAGAAATGAAAGATCACCCTGGACTGTCCAAACTTTAGGGAAATCGAAATATTTCTTCGTCCCTACAAATTGTAACGGGAGGTAGCACAGGAAATTATCAATTTTATCATTTCAAGTTCCTGTAGATATATTGTGTTCCCAAGTCAATTAATAAATGATTTTTTGACGGATAACTTGGAGACATTGGACTCGGAGACTTGTATTTTTATCAAGATTTTTTGTTTAATAAATCCGTTGGACAGTTCTTTTTAGTAAGACCCATTCTCCTTTATCTCGCAGATGATACGGGTGCAGAGTGACTGATGCCAGAACCGGAAGGTTCGGTGATGACCGCGACGATGGGCTTGCCACAACAGCAGCAGCAGCAAGCTTGCGGTGTGTCTCAAGATACCGTGGATTACGCGGTATATTTGCAATCCACTCACGTCAGTCGGAAGATCCTCGGCAGCAATAGCAGCGGTAACGGCGTCGGTACCAAGCATCAGCAAGCTTCGTCGGAGAATATCAAGCATCAGCTGCTACAGGGAGGCCAAAAGCCGGATTCACGTGACCACAACACGAGCTTCACCAGCACCAAAGGACTTCTCAATGGTCCTGGCCAGAACAATTGTTTCCTCAACAGCGCCGTACAGGTAAGTCGTCCTTTGACGTTTATCACGCGGTTAATCTGGATTTATTTCATGATAATTGATCAAATGATAACAATAATAATAAGGATGAAATATTTTTTTTAATAACAATTATTGGCAATTACTAGAAAATAACATCAAATTTGTTTTTATCGCAAAGGCGATTCTGAATTTTGAATGTCGTTGCATGAACGAATAGCGATCGTTCTAGAAAGCGCCTGCGCGCAGGCAACACACTCGACGCGTGCGCGAGTCTCGCATCGCCCACAGCTCGCAATTCGCTAACCAAAGCATCCGCACAATATGTTACGAACATTTAAAAAAACTGTTCTATCCGCATAATAATTACCGAACAAAACGAAATTATCCTTTATCGATTAAATTATAACGTGTCGAGATAGAAAAATTTCTGTTTAATTAAAATACATTCGTCTTTTCGTATTCGAGCTTATCGTCAATTTTCACGGTTGGCCTCGATACGAAATTCAATACTCGACAATCACTCGCCGGCTTATAATCCGATAGTCCTCAGCGATATTACGATGTAAAATCACAACGGACGAAGAGTGATCGAGCCTTGATCCCGTAAGTGCGAATTAAAAGGCCGAGTGAAAGTTGACCCGTTTCGAATCGATTGTAGTCTCGCGATCTCCTATCGACGAACTACGCGATACTACATATAGATAGCTGTTACTCTACTACCGTCATTATCGTTGTTATTATAATTCGTGCGATTAACTTCTTGAATCAACAGCCAGATGGGATTTAAAATTGATCTGTGGTATAACTATGTTAAGCGTTCCTTACTCTCGTTCCTGATGACGTTACGTGCGAGGGATTGAAAAAAAGGGCGAAACGTGTGTTATCGAGTTTTACGATAATGCCTTTTGCTCTCGAGCAGCTGCCCGGCGTGTCCAATTAAAATTATTTATTTTCCAATGTACGATTTCATTTATTTCTTGTCACTCGTTATGAAAGAATCGCGCATGCGCAAGGTCAGAGAGGAAATTACGAATGCGCGTCTTTTCTCGCCGTACGTGTTTACTACGTATACAAACTCGTACGACACACGATATTACACGCGAGACTCGGCGTCGCGATGACGATCGCGTTCCAGCGCGGATTTGCCAGTCGCGAGATCACCCAAGGTGTGCCGTCGAGATCGAGCTACATGCTTCGCTATAGGTACAGCCACCGTTTTGCTTTGTCTCGGACCGCGCGACCGTTGAGAATGCGAAAAAGGAGAACGTAACACGTGCGTTTACGAGCGCGTAACGTGCAAGCTCACGAGGTTAACTTCTTTGAAAAGTTTGCGCCTTTTCCTTCGGGATCGCGGCATCACCCACGCGTTGTTTCGTTTCGACGAGAAAGAACGTACGATTCGTTGAAAAAAAAAATTACACTCGCTAACGAATTTACCGAGAAAAAAATCAAAATCGATTTAAAGAAATTATTTTTCAGAAGATCGATTATTTTCAAGCCTGTTTTTGAACAAATTGAAAAGCTTTGTCTCGTTGCATTTTCGTGCTTTCGCTCGAATTTTATTTTTTGGAAATATAACCTAGTTGGAATTTTTTCTCATCTCGTTGCTCGTTCGTCGTCGACACTTGAAGAGTTCTCAAAGTCCTCGGACCTCTGCGGGAAAATTAACAAAATCCAAAACATACGTTTTAGCGTCTGGCGGCTTAGAAAGATTATTGTGGCGCGGGAATTTTTGTTTCAAGTTCCGCACGTGAGGACTCGATCTTCGGGAAAAAGCTTCGAATAAACAGAAACTTCTTTCTCGAGTTCTCATTAAGTACCAGAGGGTCTCTACGAACGAACATTTTGAAAAAAAAAAAACGTTCAAGAATGATTTGTGAAGTGTGGTTTATCGCTCTTTAGGTCGTTCTTTGCACGCGATTACTGCTCCGTGGAGCACTCGTGATGATTGTTTCTTCAGTCCAGATAACGAGAATGGGAGACGAAGAAACGAGAGATTCTCTCGTTCGTGAAAAACGTACGGCAACGACGCTGTTAAACTCAAGAGCGAACGTTTCCATCTCAAGTTCCTCATCTGCCTCTCTTTCTCTCTCTCTTTCTCAACCCTGACTCGCGTTTCTTTTTTCTAGCAAGAGGAGAACCGTGTAATCAAACTCTAATACTCTCTCTCGTATAATCACTCGGTTATCGCTTTGATTATCTTCCACCACCCGATAATCCTAACGTCTTTTTACCAATCTCACCGTAACGGTTCTTTCATATCCTGCGTCGTTTTATTTCATCTTCTTTTTCTCTCTGGGGCAGCCATTAACCCGCGTGAGAGTCAAAGCGCAAAAACGAAGAGGGTCGTAACGGACTGATGGAATTCGTTGACAGTGGTCCTCGATAAAACAAAAAATAATCGCTGTTTACAGTTCGGAAGATTATTTTTTAATTAAAAATGCGATAAAACAAATTTTTTCAATGAAATAAAAAAATCGGAAAAGCTGTAATAGGAAGCAACCCCCAGATAAAAATCTTCGACCGCGAAATATAAACGTTTGTATTGGGCAAACAAAATTTAGCTGGACTTCCGGTTTCACGCACGTGTGCGCCACGAGGGCGCAGGGCAGGAAGCTAATATCAAACGTAGAATTATTGCAACGTTCCCCATCTTCTCTAGCCCAGTCGAAGGTTAATTACGTATTCAGGGGTGAGAGACGTATGACTCGAACGGATTATATAGCTGGGTCAACCCTCTTTACTGAAAACAATGTATGCTAACGAGGGAGCGAGACTGACTTTGGGTAGAATGAATCGCTGGGAACGAGAGAGTAAAATGATATAAAGAAAGAAAGAGAGAGAAGCTCGAACCTGCCATTGTTCTCCAAACACCTGCCACGAAAACGAACAACCTGCTGCTGGCTAATAGTGCGACGGGTCTCTCGCGGTAGCTCCGTCACTCTTCCGTACGCGTTTCCGGGAAGCGACTAAGCTCTGCTACATCAACGTAATGCGACATGGAACGTCACATAATGATGATTTGATAACAATTTTGACAGCAGGGTGTACTAATATGTAAATTACACTGGACTTTAGAACGAACTTTTCTGGGAGTAAAACGAATCGATGAGCAGATTTTCAATTGTTTGGAAGAGGAATTAGCATTGACGCAAGTGAAATAAGCTGTTACAGTCAATCGTTCACCAAAACTATTAAAGTCCCGTTGTAATATTCTCCCAAGTAGCTTTTCAATCAAAATTTTGAACGTAAACAATGGGAGATATTCTCCGATTGTGACGAATGGGGATCTCTCGTGAGATCGGATGTGCCTTCAACTTCACACGCCTAACGAGCAAAAACGAATTTCGCTTTATTCGTTATTTATTGTATTAAAAAATGAATAAAATTCATTCGAAATTAGAAACAAAAAATATTCTAATTGAATACAAATTTATTTATTTAAAAAAAAATTGAATTGTTTGCGTGAAATTTAGAATAAATTAGCTGTTTGTTCGACGTGGGAGAGGTTTGCTCGTAGAAGAAAAGATCGAATCTTCGGACAGGAGACACATCGAGTGGCTGAAGAGTTTTTGTTTTTTTCGTTGTTATTGACGCGTGGGTCTGGAAAGGTCTTCGCATATTTGTACTGGACTCGAAAGTACGAGCCATCGGACACTTTGAACATGTAGATGTCCGTATTTAGTACTTGAGCACCCACACAAGATTGGCTCAGATCACCAACGCGATATACGTACTCTGGCAATTTTCCCTGGTCGAAACTCTCGGTCCAACCAACCATCGAATGTTAAGAGAGGAAGAGGTAGAGAGGGAGAGCGGGGTGGGCGAGAATATCCGTTCCCCATACGAATCCAATCTTCCTTTTCTCATTAAATTCCCATGGCTACACGGTCGAGTCCTAATCGAAGCGAATCTCGACTAATCAAGATTTTAGTTCAACCATGGAAGACTCGAGAATAATCAATGAATTACCAATTTCTCCCACGTAATTTCATCCTGGAACGATCGTCGATCGTAATTAAATCTCGACTTGCCCAATTGCCACTATACTTTAATTATATTTCGTATTTCGTTACGATTGGCAAAAACGACAAAATTACAAAAAAAAAAAAACGTTTTTTTAAATATTTAAACAAAAAAGAATGAAATATCTCGGTGCGAATCGAGGATCGTCTGGTTTTCGAATTTGCGTCATGGCACACGCCCGTTGGCACGCGAGCGTTCCATTCACCATCAGAGTCGATAATCTCGATCCTCCCGCGCCCAGGTGGAAAGATCATTCCCCCAATTTTGTTTCAGAGCTAAAAAAGCGTCTTCGTTATATTCCACGAGGATCCATGAGGCACGTGCCTCGTCTCGCAGCTGCCTGACTTATTTTCCTATCCCAGCTCTCGCGTAGCGCACATGTCTCCGCAGCTGGACCTTTCCGTTGCATCTTAAACATTCGTAAGACGCAAATCGTACGAACATTGCGAAAATATGTTGTTTAAAAAAATAAAAATAAATTGCTTTATTCCAGTAGACACGGAACGCCCCATAGAAACTTGTAGTAAAGTCTATTTTCGAGCACGATGTATATTATCTTCCGTCTCCTATGGACATTGAGCAGAAGGTGTATCGTCGAGGCATTTGTTCATCCGGCCGAACGTTCCTGGTGAATTTATGACGAGAAAGCTTTCAAGAGACCGCGCAAAAGTTTTCCTAGACCGAGATCCGATGCCTCGGACGTCGAGAAAATTACAGCTGGTCTGCGATATTCGCACAGTGCGATAACAGTAACCCGATAGACGAAGAACCGAGAAAATCGTCAGGCAATTTCAGTCTTGGAGTCAGAATATTATTTTTTATTTTCATTTTATACTAACGATAAATTTTCCCAGTCGGGTATAGATGTGGCCGGGATACGGGGAGTGCGTATTGCGCTTTCGTTGCAGCGAAATTACATCGTCCTCGTCGAGGGCTCGCATCGAGGTAAGGTCCGGTCAGGCAGGTTCAAGGTAATTTTGAGCTTTGATACAACTATCTCTCTCCCTCTCTTTGTCTCTCTTGCTCTCGTGATGGAGACGAGCAAGCAGGAAAGGTTCGAAGGTCTCTCGACGATGTCGCATATAGAGTCGACTCGCTGGCCCATGCATCCGGGAGTTTTGTCGCTCGCAATGTTCGTTCCGAGAAAAATAAGCGTATTAAAATAAATAGACGCGCAATTACGCATGAGCATTAATATCTAAAAAACAATTTCGTTAAACTCATTTATTTTAATCGCCACGAATTTATAGAATTTCATTAATCATTAATTTGATTATTTTTTTTATACAGATCTGTGTAAAAATTATCATCGTCGTTTTCTTCCTTCGAAGGAAGAAAACGATGGTAAAATAATAAACGATACATTTTTTTTTTTCGAACGTCGAATATTATAGTGCTCGCATAATTTATTAGATGCACCGTGGTGCATAATGCACTACGTGCATCGTGGCAGGTGTATCTCGAAACCAAAAGTCGCTTCCCTGACTCATCGCACTCAGTGCCAGGTGTTCGCGGGTTTCGTTGTCTGTGTGTTGGCTCGAGCTGTAAACGAAGAAGAAAAAAAAACTATACGAAGAAGAGGAACCGGAAGTAGCCGGTGTACGGCGAGATATCAAGACGCTTTCTCAGCCGTTTCTTACGAATTTACGGACTGGCGCTGAGGGGGAATCGTATAACGTACTCGTCATCGAAACTTTTCCTTGATACGTGTGTGTACATATAGTATTTGGTCGAGCTGAACAAAAAAAACGTTTCGAGTGACCGACAAAATCCTTACTTAGAATTCACGAGCTACCAGTCTTCTCGATTCTTTTTTTTTTACTACGTCTTCGATGTATCGACGACTTCCGGTTTTTAAACGAGGTTCAAGGTTGATCGAGTTACTCGTTGATTTGCGACGATGACTTTGCACAAAGATTTATTAATTACAGAAGTATATACGAACATTCATGTACATATTAATAAATACATAAAACAAACACATGAAATAAGTGGAAAACAATGAAAGAAATTAAATAAACGATAAAGTGAAATATAAAATAATTAAAAATTACGTTCAGAAATTAAATTAGGAGGAGGAAACGAGCGTTTCTCGATGAGAGACTCGATGATTCGCGACGATGACTTTGCACAGAGATTTATTAATTACCGACGTATTTACGTATATTTATTTACATATTAATAAACACATAAAACAAAAATTAAAAAAATTTTTAAATAATGAAAGAAATTATATAAACGATAAAGTGATATATAAAATAATTAAAAATTACGTTCAGAAATTAAATTAGGACGAGGAAAAGAGCGTACCTCGAAGAGAGTCTCGGATGGATCGGCGTGGGTGTCGCGATTCCCAAACTTAGCCATGCACAGTCCGTCAGAACGTTTTTTTTCCTTCTTCCGCCCCACTCGCTCATTCTTGGTTTCGACTTCCTGACCCCACGGTCCCGTCTCGTTACGCAACGTTAGAGGCCTACTTAATGCATGCGGGACCTCGGTACATAGCGTATACACACGATAGGAGGAATAAGAGGCGAGAAAAGTGGAAGAAGCGCGGAACACGAAGAAGAGGGGCGAGAATAGGGGGTGGGGGTGGAGGGGTCTCGTGGCTAACCACGCTCCACCGAGAAGTCGAGTCAACGAAGAAGGCAAGGTATACCCGGGGAAAAAGACATAAAGGGAGAGAGAAAAGAAGGTCTAAGTGAGCTCCACTGCTGTGTTTTGCCCAGAAGTCTTTTTCGAAGAGAGAGAGAAGACGGGAACCACGTGTGGGAAAAAGCCACGATGCGAGACTGAGAAAACGCTCCTTCGTTCGATCGTCCACCCTGCCTCGAAGAAACCTCGTCGTTCTTCGCACACTGACACGATACATATAGATACGTAGATCTAGACCTCGGTTGAGTTTTTTTTACACTCGATGTGCAGTTTTAATTTTCATGTTTGTTTTTTTAATCCACATCTCAAACAAATTTCATTCATCGAAATAAAATATTGTTAAAAAATAGTTGATTTTTTCATATTTCCCGAATTTAAGGCAGAAATAATATTAAATTTCGAATATATGCAATTTTCCAAAATTTATTTTCTAAAGCCTGCAATTTTTTTTATTACAATTAGACAATCGTAACAAAAATATTAAAATCGAAATGAAATTATGCACAAATAATATTAAATTTCGAATATATCCAATTTTCCAAGATTTATTTTATAAAGCCTGTAATTTATTTATTTTTGTTACAATTAGACATTCGTAGCAAAAATATTAAAATCGAAATGGAAGAATAGTAAAAAATAGTTGTTTTTTTCATATTCCCCGAATTTATGCAGAAATAATATTGAATTTCAAATATATGCATTTCTCCAAAATATATTTTACAAAGCCTATAATTTTTGCATTTTTATTGCAATTAGATACTCGCAATAAAAATTTATAAAATATTGTTATATACCGAGTGTCTTTCATTTTTTAATATCGACCATCCTCGAGCGCGTTCTCGAGGTTACTCACTCATGCATGGATTTCCGAGCTTAACTCGTCTTGTCCATATACGCACCGATGCTTGGTAGCACCTAAGAGACTGGCGCCAATGGTATACGCTGTATACCATTGCTCCATAGCTAAGCAGGCGGTCTATGTACGTATCTACGAGCTCGAGTAGCTCATCCAGAATCAGTATGCGAAATCTAACCCCTCGTTCGACAGAGCGATTTTACTCGCTCGTATATATACCGTAAAATATATGCATACACCGATATATATATATATATATATATATATATATATATATATATGTATATAACTATAGCTACGTGCGAATAATATACCCGTTCGATTCAAGCGCGTTACGTTCAAGATCCGTAACATTTTTACGTAGATCGAGTCGTCTCTTGCAAATACGAGCCGAACTCGAGTAGGCAGGACTCGAAGTGTATTTCACTGGACCATAACTGTCCCACTGATCTCATGTTCTAAAGCCACTATGATACAGCACGTACCTATCGATGCATCATCGACAGCTTCACACTTTCGTGTCTAGATTTCATCGATACGTTACAGAATATAATCGATATATCGATTATCATATCAATAATTGAAATAGTCAAAAATGAAGGCTCAACATTTCAACAATTGAAATTGTAAAAACTGAAGGATCATCATTTTCACGATTGAAATAGTAAAAACTGAAAGTTCATCATTTTCACGATTGAAATAGTAAAAACTGAAGGATCATCATTTTCCCGATTGAAATAGTACAAAATGAAGTCACTATGATACAGCACGTACGTATCAATGCTCCATCGACAGTTTCACACTTTCTTGGCTAGATTTCATCGATATGTTACAGAATATAATCGATATATCGATTATCATATCCATAATTGAAATAGTCAAAAATGAAGGCTCAGAATTTCAACAATTAAAATTGTAAAAACTGAAGGATCATCATTTTCACGATTGAAATAGTAAAAATTGAAGGATCATCATTTTCACGATTGAAATAGTAAAAAATGAAGTCACTATGATACAGCACGTACGTATCGATGCTCCATCGACAGTTTTACACTTTCTTGGCTAGATTTCTTCGATACGTTACAGAATATTATGGATATATCGATTATCATTTCAATAATTGAAATAGTAAAAAATAAACGTTCGGACGTTGAACGAATCAAACTGTCTCCTCCCCTCGCTCACGCCCCGCGTCTTTTATCCTTATCAATCCAACGAAACGATCTTTTGAATTATCGTGTTAATATTTCAATCACCGGTCGCATGACCAACGCCGATCATTGCACCGCGCGGGACGTATTATCGCGATGACGTAAAGTTTTCAGCGCACACCGGAACCCACGCGCGACATCCCACTCGTCTCCTTCCGCTACCGTCTCGTGCTACCGTGCGGCATAAATCAATTCTTCATCTCGAAAGAACGACGAAACTCGAGAGCGATCTTTACGAGATTTCGATTTACAATCGTTCTAATATTCAGTTTTAACGTTCGTTGCGAAGTATTTGCCACGAAAGATTATTCTCGGTCCATTTACCGTTAAGGTTGCTCGCATTTGCCAGGCATAAAGGAAAAATCTGCAATGAGATATCGCGATGCAAGGAAAGAGAGAGATAAAGACCAAGGGGAATAGATCGTGTCGTGAGTGGTGTGTAATGAGGGGAGGGGGGAGGGGCACCCGTTGCATACAGAGAGAGAGTTAACGACTTCTCTGTGCCCGGTAGCCTCGCGCGCATTCGAGCGCAGGAGGTCATCGTTGTTCAAAGTAGGAAGAAACTATCGCGTTTCTTGGGCGTGGTTCCCGCGAAACGGTATAGGCTGTGAATATTCTACGTATATACATCGGCATTATGTTCATAAACATGAATATTCGCAGATACACGTTGGTACATAACTATATATGCAACGATTAATAAAAAACATGTTTCAATCCCGAAAACATTGACGAAGGAGAACAAGTAGAGAAAGAGCGAGAAGAGAGAATAAATGACAAGAACAAAAATACATGCAGGGATTAAGAATCGAGGACTATTTCGAGTTATGAGAGAATTGCAGTTTTTTGCCACTGATTAATAAAAAACATGTTTCAATCCCGAAAACATTGGCGAAGGAGAACAAGAAGAGAAAGAGCGAGAAGAGAGAATAAATGCCAAGAACAAAAATACATGCAGGGATTACAAAAATACAATCGACGACTATTCCCAAGTTATGAGAGAATTGCAGTTTTTTGTCACTGATTGATAAAAAAAATATTTCGATCCCGAAAACATTGACGAAGAAGAACAAGAAGAGAAAGGGCGAGAAGAGAGAATAAACAAAAGAACAAAAATACATGCAGGGATTAAGAATCGACGACTATTCCCAAGTTATAATAGAATTGCAGTTTTTTGTCACTGATCAATAAAAAACATGTTTCAATTCCGAAAATATTGACGAAGAAGAACAAGAAGAAAAAGGGCGAGAAGAGAGAATAAACAACAAGAACAAAAATACATGCAGGGATTAAGAATCGACGACTATTCCCGAGTTATTAGAGAATTGCAGTTTTTTGTCACTGATCAATAAAAAACATGTTTCAATTCCGAAAATATTGACGAAGAAGAACAAGAAGAAAAAGGGCGAGAAGAGAGAATAAACAACAAGAACAAAAATACATGCAGGGATTAAGAATCGACGACTATTCCCGAGTTATTAGAGAATTGCAGTTTTTTGTCACTGATCAATAAAAAACATGTTTCAATTCCGAAAATATTGACGAAGAAGAACAAGAAGAAAAAGGGCGAGAAGAGAGAATAAACAACAAGAACAAAAATACATGCACGGATTACAAAAATACAATCGACGACTATTCCCGAGTTATTAGAGAATTGCAGTTTTTTGTCCCTGATTAATAAAAAAAATATTTCAATCCCGAAAACATTGACGAATGAGAACAAGAAGAGAAAGAGTGAGAAGAGAGAATAAATGACAAGAACAAAAATACATGCAGGGATTAAGAATCGACGACTATTACCAAGTTATGAGAGAATTGCAGTTTTTTGTCACTGATCAATAAAAAAACATGTTTCAATTCCGAAAACATTGACGAAGGAGAACAAGAAGAGAAAGAGCGAGAAGAGAGAATAAATGACAAGAACAAAAATACATGCAGGGATTAAGAATCGACGACTATTCCCGAGTTATGAGAGAATTGCAGTTTTTTGTCACTGATTTTTTTAATAACTGAACGAGAACTAGATCTTGAGTAAAACAGTCGAAGGAAAGCGAAACAATTGCGTTACCACGACCAAGCGTCAGTTCAAGAGCTTTTTTTTAACCTTGTACACCTTGGGTCTTCTTCACTCTCGCTACTGTTTGCAATTCCTTGGATGCTGAGCGTTTCTCTCTCTCGTTCTCTTACTTTGTCTCTTTGTTTCTAACTGCGGTAGAATTTATCCCCAGTACATCGAGTACATATATATATGTACCTCAAGTTTTTCGTATAGACAATTCGCAATCCACTCTAGCGGATGTCGAGCATTTTCTTTCCGTTCCAACTGGCACGTCACTAGTTTCTCGTCAAGATTCGTTTTTCCTCTTCTGTTTTTAATGACATTTCGACTTTCAGTCAAACGCGACGAGAGTTTCTGCCTTCTCTCGCGAATGGCACGAGAAAAATTCTCCTACGAATGCGAAACGAGTGCGATTAGGTCCGGTTAAATATTTTAAAAAACAACCGTTAGTACGTAAAATTTGTTTAGGTTTGCGGATTATCCTCGAACCTGGAGAGCATTGTAAATTATCTACGCGGGAATGCGATGCGGTAGCATCAATTATTATTATCGTGGCTTCGCAAAGATCCGAAAGATACCGAGAAAAGTCTTGAATTATTCTTGCCGCCGTGGTTATTACGTATTGCCAACGGCCTCTTGAGGTAGGTATGTCGAGCATCGCGACTGGGATCGTCGAGAGATCCATTAGCTTAGAAGAAGGTATGTCCAGATACTGATACCGACGTTCCTCGGAGTATCTTTAGTTGCTCCCATTCGGTAGCTACTATACCGGAAAATGGCGATCAGTACTTCGTGTTTTTCTTCGCTCGCGAACGCTAATGATAATGATGAACGACGAGGAAAAATTGTAGGATTCGAAATGAAACTGGCATTGAGCGAACGCGTGTCAAATCCCGTTTCTACTCGAAATCATTGATTTCTATAACCTTGTAATTTCGTCGATGAACTTGTGCATCGAGGAGTTCGAACTTGGATGGGAAAAAAATATTAGAAAATTGCGAGAAAATGAAAAAATAAGTTACGCAAAGGATCATTGCGTGAACTTATAGTGCGTGTAAGGGAGAGGAGGGATGATTTCTGGTCTATTTACATTCTTTCACCTGGTTCAGTAAAAAATAATTTCTCTTTTTTAATGATTCTCAGCTCGAAGCTCATTCGTCTTTGGATTGTTAAAACCGTCGATATTTATTTTCATGCCACTTAATTACACGATTCATTGCCCACTGGATCACTTAAGGTTTATCCGGTAGCTCGTAAAAATGCGCGAGACTCGAGCTCGATCCCTCCTTGAACGAATATGGGGAACAGTTTGAGTCAGGGAAACCTCGTTCCCTCATCCCTTTTGTGGTATTACACAATTTTCCTTATTGAACGATCGTTCGTAGTGTATGTGATCTATTCGAGGGGGGGGGCTCTAGTACACTCGCCACTTTTATACGACCGTACTAGATTTTATTCGATACTTTGGTCGTAACTTTTATCCTCCTAACCGTTAAAGATGGATAATGTACGCGCCATATACAGTTTTTATGAGCATTAATTGTATGAATTTTTGCAAAACGATAGTTGAAAAATATTGCATAACAAAGTAAAACAAGATTTACTGATGAAAATGTGGAAAATTGTGAAAATTGAGCTTTTCGAGTTTTTCAGCGACGAATTGAAAAGAAAATGAGGTTACGAAATGTGATATTCACGTTGTATGGGAAATTTCCTATTCCGTAAATACGCTGTGAAATGTTTTGAATAAAAACGAAATTTCGTTTTTCCCGACCTACCCCCAGTCTCCCGATTTAAATTACGAATGTTGACACTAGATAAGGGTTCAAATGTTTTTTTTTCAAACAGACTTTGTTATAGATTTACGGAATCGAAAATTTTCCATAGAGAACAAATATAACATTTTCGTTTCCGGTTGTCGATAAATTCTCGATCAAAAGTTCAAAATCCTCAAAATTTTGACATTTGACAAAATTATAAACTTCTTCCGTAGAAAATACGTTCGTAATTAAATATTATATAAATTGTCATAATTGTACGTATGTACGTGCAATTAGGAATAAAGGTCTTCTTTGTACGGAAATTCGTCGGTCAATGCCCTCGCGAATTATAAAATTAATCGAGTCAAGAGTAACGAGCTTTTGCCTCCGGACTGCCACGGTGACTGCGTCACGTGGGAGTTCTCGATAGAACCTCCAACTCGGCTTCTGCCCTCTGGGATACTCACGTTCAAAGGATTTTTTATTTCACTCGCGAGATATACAGTCGGTAATGCTATACGCTTGGGGAGCGACCGACAAAATCTACTCGTTATTATCCCGTCAGTCGAGAGTCGTAACTCCGACGAACTGGCTGTATATGCAAATGCCACGTGTATATCTTCCTACTCCAATTTTTGACCTTTATACAACGGCACATATGCAAGATCTTGATGTACCGACAAAATAATAATTGCACTTTTTCAATATATCGGTCAAATTATCGTTAAATGTTCAATTAAATATTTGAGTAAATAAATTGACAATGATTTAAGCGAATCTCTCTGGATCAAAGTAAAAATCATGACATCGTTACAAACTTCGACTATGAAAAACCACAGGCGCATCGCCTTACTCCCTAGTAATGTTCGTTTTCCAAGTTTCCATAATTGCAGGAGTTAATGTAAACGTGAGCCTAACTCGGTTACCAGGCGTGCATCCATGAGGGTCGTTGCAGTACTTTGGGAAATGTATGGTTGTATACGTACACACGGTTTAGGGTAGGTATACAGATAAACATAGTAGCAAGTACGAACGAGAGTCGCATCGCAATCGCAAAAGCGAGTCCCGGGTCCCATCATAACGCGGGCGCGTTAAGACGAAAGGGAAAACAAAAGTCACGTCGTTCCATGGTGCACGATAGTTGTGGGCGCGGGAATTCATGGTTTCCACCGTGTACGTACCTACAATAATATAGCTCAGTCATTCTGTTCATAAACTATGGCACAGCCAACGTACATAAAGCAGAGAGAACTACCGTGCAATTAAGAAAGGAGATTACCTTTTCTGATGGATCTCTCGGGAGTCCGAACCTCCCGGGGTTTACGAAGCTCCCCGCCTGCTCGGAGATCCGTGACTTTTTTTTTCCTTTCCCGGTCGAATTTCCGTCAGGAACGAAGGAAAAGTGAGGGTAAAGTAGAAACGAAGACGTGAGAGAACAGCGTTGTCCTTACATGCAAAAAGTGTATCGGTGCGTCGACTGATCTGCTCCGCATCAGGACTCTCCAAGTGCTCTGGGGCGTCTGCGATTCGTCATCATCGCGATCTACGACGCCGGCGCAATGATCACCTCTGCGCGCACAGCGTCGCTGGCGCGACGCGTCGGCTCTCCCACGTGGCTCAACCACCGTGACCACATAGTAAAACATCTAGTAAAAGTAGAGTCCCAGGTAGGACGATAAAGATTAGTGTACTGGGCGAGGAGACTGACATAGGAGCACGAATATATAATATAGCATGTACATAGAGACGCGCGACCACGAAGGGCGCTGAATGATGATGTCCCTTGCCCTCTCTCTTGAGTGAGAAGACGGGGGGAGGGCAGAGACCAACGACTGGGGGGCGCTAGTGAGAGGAAAAGAAACGAAATGCGGCAATCTTAGGCGAAACCGGAAGTCGCCACCGGAACTCCTACCGCTCGTGTGTAAGCCGGAGGGAAGGTTCACATGGGCGATGTACGCTTTGCTCTTGCTCATCGCTCGAGGTCAGGATAATTTTCTCGTGTCAGACGGTGAGCCCTATGGAGGACCTGGCTTCTCCCTCTTTCTCCTTCTAGCATCCAGCTCTCTTGGGCTCCCCGCGTATTACACGCGTATATACATATATTTATATGTTCCGGTACTACCGGTGGGATCTCAAAACTGATAAAAGGGCGGATTCACACTGCCCGGGATGAAGGTTTGTATGATGTATGAGTGCGTACACTCGGCACGGGTCTCATACTTTCGTTTCACGCATACAGGACTCTCATTTCTTGGATACATATCTGATCGATGCGTGGGGGATGTTTTTCTCTCGCTCTTACTTTTTCTTCTTTTATACCACTCGATCAATACGATTCTCTCATGGCGATTGGAGATTATTTGATTACACGATGTACGGACAATTACACGGTTGGGGCTCTCGCGTAATTCGAACCGTGTGTGTTTCTTCAGCCGACAATATGGCGTTTCTTGAGTCAGTGACGAGCCAAAGTTTCATTCGCTCCTCACGATATCGAGCACACTCTATATGTATAAATGTGTTTAGCAGTGTTCGTACGATGATCGCATGAATTCGTAATGATGACGATTACTGAACTGAGTACACGTTCTTCACTAATTCGATGTTCGAAATTTGATTCTCGATTCGCGAAGAGTTAATTCATCGAATTCTCTCGGGCTTCGCACTGTCTCGATTCGATCTTCGGACTCAACGAGGTCGAGTACACGCCTGTGTACGTCGTTCGTAACCATATGTAGAAATCACGAAGAGACGAGAATCACTCGATCGATGGTGTCATCTTCTATCGTTCCCTCGTTATCGCAACTTTTTCGTTCGTTTTAGTCTTAGAAGATGTCAATTGCAAAACACCCCTGGGCATTTTTAATCAGAATTTCATCTCACGTCTATTCGATCGATCGTTTGACCCGAAATTATCATTGTTTTTGGACAACTGCGACTTGGCTGGAAAATTCCGATTATTTTCTCAATCCCTCAATAAAAATTATTAGTAACATTTATTAGGAATTTCACTGTTTTATTTTATTTATATTTAATTTCCGGCTGTATTTATTAATTTTTTTAGTGATTTTGTTATTTTGTCGTGCTTGAAATTTGGGAAACGAGCGACTGCGAGAGAACGAGGTTCATAACAATATTATATCATATATATATATCTCGGAGTCTCGCAATAAAACAGCGACATATTCCAAGTGTGTCACTCGCGTCATAACGCAATCACGTTTATATCGCCGGAGAGTTTATTACTCTTTCTCGGTGAACGTTACAATAGAAGTCAGCTGTGCACGTAGTACTACGAGTCTCTGGTCGCGTACATTATAGAGATAGGTAACAGTGTACCACACAGCGCGAACCAAGATGGCGTAGGGTCAACATCCTTCCATCAGCATAAGAGCATACTTCTCTGGTATAAGCCCTCGTGCATGAATAAACTTGGCGATATCCTAGCTAGCTCGTTGCCCACTTTTGCATCGGTTTGCACAGCGGGAGGCGCGAAATATATGTATTTACCGAACAAGGATTCCCGTGTCCTGATAGGAAAAACGAGATCGTCACGATTCTTCTCGCGATTCACATTTTTTATCTCGTCTCTCATTTTTCTTACATTCTTTCGAAATTTGCGTTCGCGATTGGACGTCAGGCAGGAAATTCCTTTCGCGAAAAATCGTTTTTCATGATACGCGGAACATCCTGCGTATATGTACCAGTTGCTTTCTCCCCCGCTTCAGTCGATGTCTTTGTGCTCGGATATTTTACTCTTTTTTTTCTCACGGAAACTGGTTCCGCGCGACCACTCTATAGACGTGCTCCTCCGGTGCCTAGCGAGATGCTGGATGGCGAACAGGGAGGAAGGAGGGTGAATAGTCCTGTATATATCCTTGGCCTCGGTTATCCCGCGGGCGCTCTAACTCGCCTGCGACGTCGTTCGAAGAACAAAGGGACTCTAGTCAGGTCTCCTGCGAAAATGTGCCTAGCATATCCAAAGGTAAATAATCAATTATCTTAATAATTTTTATCAACGATAATAAACCTTTTTTTAAATATCTACTTCAAATTTTTTAATATTAAAAAAATCGATCAATTCGGGTGATAAGTTTAAAGAAAAATGGAGAATTCGGTGATTTCGGACGAGAAACGAGTCGATATCCGGTGAAGATAACGATCGAGAAAAATCTTGCGAATGGACCACCGGATGTCATCCGGAATTCCATACAGTGCGTCATGGAATTGTCCCGGAGCCCACCAACGAATTTCACGCCGACTCACCGACTGTAACACCGGTGTGGTGAAACCCTCTTTCCACGAACCCTACACGCTCCTCATTCGCTCTCTGCGTGTGCCAGCGATATATATTAAATCTCGTTGCGAGATTTAACTTTTATGGACCATTTGAGGTTGCGCGGAAAGTGCTGAACGCACGTAGATCTATCTGCTTATATATATAACGCGGTCCATTCTCGACCACCTACATGTATATACCTATATATATATATGTATAAGTGAATGTACTACGCTGAGGGTGGTCGCCGCTTGAAAATCCTATGATTATTCATTACCGGTCTATGATCTAATCGATACTTCGTTTATTACGACCGGATACGATTTCGAAATTCAGCCAATCGCCTCGGTCCCGCACGGAAATAATTAAATCCGGAATGCGAATTCATTTCCTAAATAAAAAAAAAAGAACAAAAAAAAGCATTGTCCCTTGGTACGTAATTGCCTTGTCCCTTGGTGGTAATAGCTCCGAGTCTTACGCCCGAACACCGTTTCGACGACAGCCAGAAGCGTTTTGAAAATGTGCATCCGAATTTTACGAGGGAGTTAAAAGTTCGTTGCGGTTAAACGGAGGTCTAGCAGGGTATTACTTACATCTGTAAATGTACGAAGTTGAAACGAGAGAGAGAGATAGAGAGAGTGCGTCTTATACGAGATCTCGTACGAAGCTGGGAGTACGACAAAGACGGATGTCCAATTGGCGAATCGCCGCGTGGGGGCGACACGAGCGATACGATAAACTTTTACTCCAGTTTTCAAACTCTCGCATAACCGGTTTTCATCTCGTAACAGAGAAAGAGAGAGACGGAGATGGAGAGGGAAACGCAGCTAAAAGTACGATTGGTGAGAAAGAGATAGCAAGAGCGAGAGCAAGAGAGAGAGAGAAACAGAGAAAGAGAGAGAGATGGGGAGAAATGGTGGGAGAGAGAGAGAGAGAGAGAGAGTGAGAAGGAGAGGGCTTTAAACCAGCACACGCTAAAGTCTCTTTTTTTATTACATACCTCTACCTACACTCCTCTGTGCCACGAATCAGCCGCAGCAACGGCCCACTATATACGCAAACAGCAGCGTTTTACTATACACGCTTATAGTAATACTACGGCTCTCTCCTTCTTCTCGGCCACTCTTGGAAAACCGGTTTATCCTCCATCCTCTTTGGGTCCGTTAAAAGTATTCCTGGTCGCGTCTCTTTTCATCTCTCTCGTACTTCTCGTCAACTCCCCCCTACCTCCTCACTCTTATCCCCTACCGAGTCGCGAAGCCCTTTGGGCCTTTTATCACGGCTTCGCGCGTAGGTATACGCTTTTCGAGACGCTGCGCAGCGTCTTTTGGGCGGTTAGCTTCGTTCCTTCCACCATGTTCTGGCCCAAAAACTCGACGAAGATGGATTCTTCGATATTAAAAACCAAGAAATTATTCGAAGAAATAAAGTAAGAATTCAGTTTTCATCTAATCATAGCGTATATTTAGTAACAAATGTTTGCATTTGCAAATAATCAATCGAGTTAACTAACGATAAGAAAAAGTATCGGAAAAAATCTTTTAGGTAAATACAACAAATTTCGTTGCACTCGATTTTACCCGGTCGCCTTTTTAACACGTGCCGCGTTATAAAAGCGGTGTAAGTTTCGTTTTTTGTCCGTTTTACACAACGCCAATACACGTTGCAGAGAGAGAAAGAAAGAGAGAGAGAGAGAGAGAGAGAGAGAGACAGAGAGAGAGAGAGAGAGAGAGAGAGAGAGAGAGGGAGAGAGGGGGAGGGAGGGAGAGCGAGAGAGAGAGAGAGAGAGAGAGAGAAAGAAAGAAAGAGAGAGAGAGAGAGCGCGAGAGAGACTGAGAGAGGAGAACGTCGTTGCCGTTGCACATCGACAATCTGGCTCGATAAATCACCGGTAATTCGCTCTACTACGATGTATATCGTCCAAGAGCGTGGCGTATGTCGTTTTGTACAATCACGATTTCTATGCGCACACGGGTTATACCTCTCGTCAGCGCGTGGGCTATTTTTTTTGTCTTTTTGCACTCTCTCGTCATTCGCGTGATTAACGTAGATTTTGCGTCTGTGTGTGCGTCTGCTTCGAGATTTACTCTATATATAAAATATATCTATATATTATCTATATATATCTATGTATATCTGTTATCTATTATCTGCATATCTATATATCTATGTATATCTGTTATCTATTATCTATATAGCTATATATCTGTATATCTATGTATGTCTGTTATCTATTATCTACATATATATATATCTATATATCTATGTATATCTATTATCTATTATCTACATATCTGTATATGTCTATATATCTATATATCTATGTATCTATATATCTATATAACTATATATCTGTATATCTATATATCTATATATCAGTATATCTATATATCTATATATCTTTACAGCTATATATCTATATGTCTATATATGTGTATATCTATATATCTGCATATCTATATATCTACATATATGTATATTTATATATATGCATATCTATATTATCTATCTATAGAATATATCTATAAATAGGTATATCTATACATTGATATGTCGGTGTGATAAAAATAAGTAAATAAATAAAGATATAAATAAATAAATGTACAATACCGAGAGCTTCTTGCACATGGCTCCCTCTACGTCAGAGAACGTTACAGGGATCAAGTTTGTAAGTGAGCAAAACCAGTTTTGTTCTGGTCTCCTCCTCTCGCTCCTCACTCTTCCTTATTCTCGAAAGAATCGTTCCTTGCTTCTCTCCTCGTCTTCGCGTCCGTTGGATGTGACTGGCTCTGGCAATCCTCCCCCCCCCTCCCTTTCCTATTCATTTCTTTTTTTTTGTTTTACGCTCATTTTTTTTCTTCCCCGCCGATTTTCTCTTATTGGAAGCCCCGTGCGGCGCACGTGCGCTCGCCACCTCGGTAAATGGAGGTTCGAGGCTCCTTGTACCGAGCCCGAGAGCTGTATTACTCTCTGTTTCTCTTCTCGTTCTCGGTTCTCTCTTTGTTACCCGTTTCTTTTCTTTTTCGCTCGTTTTGACCGTCGCGATCGAAGATGCTGCGACTGCGGAGAATACAACGATGTCTTCGCGGGAGATGTAATTTGGTACAGTTCCTCGAATACTGAAGTCTCTCAAGCTCGATCGTAAAATTTTATGTTTTTCCAAAACGTTTTGCCACTTTTATAAATTTTATTTATTTAGTCTCTCACGTTTTGACAACGATAAAGAGAGACACGAGTTCTACATTGCTTATATTATTGCGATAAAAACAAAATTTATGGAAAGAAAATAATTGAATTTTCAATGTTAATCGTGCAATCGTTTAATTAATGTAATTAGCGAATTTGAGAAACGTGCGTAAATGAAAAACGGATCTCTGTACTCGGAACTCTCGAGAGATTGTTCTTATCTCGATCATCTCGTGATTCTTGGCACTTCTTTATCTTGTCGGAAGAAGTTGGAAGGGATTGAAATTAAGGATGTGCAAGGATATAGCGGTAAACATGTATTTGCACGTGTGTTTGCGTGTGTGTATGTAACGAGACCTCGATTACCGCTTCGCCCGAGAGTGCATGCACCTGCATAAATTTCCCTAACGAATTTACGCGCACGCACGCACGAAGAGCCCGGAAACGTCGTGAAACTCTTTTGGCACCTAACACCTTCCCCCGATGACGAGACCACAATTCTCTCTGGTGACTCGTACCTGTTCACTGGCAAAAACGTAATTTTTCATCCTTTTTCAAAAGACTCTTTCTCTCAAAGATTCTTTCTGATCACGATTTTCAATCCCACTCGTCGTCCCTTTATCCTGGCGTTAAAAAATATTTAAAAAATCGCGTTATCGCACAGTTTTATTCATACCTACTGTTCAATTTTATACGATAAATAATTGAAATTCGGTCCAAGTTTCGATTCGTTGACTCGAGCTACGAGTATGACGAATTTTTGGAGAACGAACGTGAATGTACTTCATCTCGTGTATCTTCAAAAGTCAAGGCAGCCGTATCCCTTTATTCCTCCTGTGATCGTAATCCTCTCTAAGAACCGAGGAATATACGTTTAGAAACGCTCTACGTCATCGAGGCTTAATATTTAGCGATTCGTAAAATCTTCCAGGAACTCGTCTCTTACAGTCGGCATTTTTCTTTATTACGTAGCTAACACCGAGTAAAATTTCGGCGTGATTATCCCTCACAATAATGACCCGTACGAAATAAAATTCTCGACGAAGAAGTAACGTAATAAAATAAAAATCGTGAACACTAATAATACAAACGTACGTAATATTACGCGAATAAAATAATAGAGAGTTATGAATTAATTAAATTCCTTTTACGTGGACAGATTTCACCGTATAATTTATGAAACTTCGTACGAAACAAACCACTGGAGAAGATCGTAGTACGATCGCGTCCTCGATGAGATTGCGCAAAATTGATCTTCTGTACACGCAGCCGGGAAGACGAGTCGTACGTTCTTTATCGTAAGATTCGCTCATGGTATTAGAAACACTTTCCTTTCACCTGCTCGTTGATGCTTCTCTCGGGTAACCGCGATCTTACGTACTCGTTATACCTTCGTACGTTTCTATGTATACATATATATGTAAATAGGGAGAATCTTCGGGCCAGAGATCGCGAATACCGACGATACATCGTCTCTATTCTGTCTTTTTTTTTTATTTTTTATTTTTGTTCATGCTCGTTGACATTTATCCGCGCGCACGAGCCAAATACACGAGTATGTACGACGGAGTGGTATCATCCCCGCTACTTGCAGTGGCAACTCGTCCTTTCAGACATAAATTAAGATCGATGATTTGATCTTAAAGCCCTCGAATATCTCGCTACATATATATTAAGCGTTATATTAGCTCACGATGTTTCCAATAAAGTCGCGGAAGATGCAATTTCTTTATTGGTTACAAAAAACGTGAAATTTATCAGCTCGATCGTCGTATGATTCAACGCGTGTCGAGTTGATTTATTGCATCGATAAATACGAGAATATACCAAGAAATGCTGTCGATTGAATACAAACGCTTTCATACATACATATATTTATACATTTAATTATAGTAGTAGTAGTGTCTTTCTTTTTCCAATGTTACCCTTGCGGGTTTTTACATTCCTCCTCTCTTACAATCACCGCGATCCTCATTTCCACCATCAACCATTTCGGTGGACCTACAGTTTTTGGTTAGGTGGGTTCCGAACCACCGAGAGCACAGAATAAACACATAGAAAAATTCCATTGGTGCCGGCGGGGAATCGAACCCGGGACCCCCGAGTTGAGAGCCGAGAACGCTAACCCCTGTGCCACTGCCTCTCTTACATTTAATTATAATATAAATCTAGTATTTAATACGAAAAAATGTAAACATTCGTATTTAAAGAATTTACATTGAAAAAATGATTTTCGTAAAGAAACATCGAGATATTTTTACAATATTAAATGAAATTAGGATTGTCGCGATGAATTGCTTTAGTCGTACGTATGTGGGTTGATGTTTCTGGGCCAGTGGATTCGCTTCTGGTCACCCCTGAGTCCAGAACGTGGTGAGCACACCTGAAAAAAACGTGGCCCGGACCCACTGTGGTTTCCCTTCCTTCACGGATCCAAACGTCGATGCTTTTACATACACCGTTGTGCATACATACGTGTGTATACATATATCTTCTCGCTTAAGAGGCACCCTCGGAGTTTGCCTATAGAATCGTCGGGTTACAGAGGGATAGAAGAAGAAAAAAGTGTGGTATAGTCGAAGTAGCAGGTAGTAGAAGCAACCTTTCTACTCTCTACGACCCCGAGACTCTCGATTCTTTTTCTATTCTCGTTCCACGTGAATTAGACACACTTACACTTCGTTGCCGAGAACGCGCACTGGCTATCCACCTGCGAAGGGTCGCTTAATTCTCTGGAGAACCTGCAGAGAAACCCTTGTTATTATTATTATTTTCTCACTCAACCGGCTCTCGCGGACCCGCAGCAGCCCTTTTCATCCACTGACTCGTCCAAAGGGCGATATTGTGTAACACCTGATCCGAGGATGCGAGGGACTTATCATGGATTAAATGGAATTCTTCGTAGTAAAAGAAATCGGATGAAAATAAAATTTTTTTTTAAAAGCGTCGCACCTTACGACAATCTTCCGTGAGAACGAATCTTTGTTCGACGTTTACGAGCTGCTTCTTAACACACATGCCATTAAAACGACTGGTGTCGTTAAAAGGAAATCTCTTGACGCCCAGCGACAGAAGATACCAGCTCGAATTACGTCCCGTCCGCGGCTTCGTCAATCATACAGCGATCTCTCTCATCTCGCTTGAAAGCAAACTTGCTTCGTTATGTTATACTTATGGTCTTGTGTCTTGTATATAGGTAAATACATTTTCCTTATAAAAGACGAAAGCAGCGATGCAATAACTCGGGGTGGAAGAGTTAAGAACATCTGTGGCTCGTGCTGGGGCGTTTCGCCCCAGAAAACGGTAAGACGTCGCGACGACAGATGCCTCCGGGAAACCCTGCGAAAGAGTACTTCGTTTTTTTGGAGCGTGATCCGACCACCCGTTCTTGATTCTCGTAACCTCCCTCGATTTTACGCGGCACGAGTGTGTCGTTCACGAGTCTTGCGTATTTCTCGTGCCACGAAGTTTTCGCGAAATTGTTATGTTACGCACGAATTATCTTGGACAATGTGCGAAGAAAAAGTAACGAGCGAGAGTGTGTAATAACTTGAAAAAAAATTTATTCTTGTTTTTGAAAATTTCAATTTTTTATGATTTTTTTATTGATATAAAAAAAATATATATTTAATGTATTAAATATTAACATAATATTTTATTGATATTATATTTTATTAAATATAATATCAATAAAATAATTAAATATATATTATAAAAATTTAATAATATTTTATTAAATATTATTAAATTTTTATAAAATTTCGTGAACCCTCTTAATTGTGCATTTCTTGATATGATTAATTTTTCATTTTTATCATTTTTCATAAAATCTTGACAATGCTTACAAAATTTGATTAATTTCTCATTAAAATCAGTATTTCCAAGATTAAATTTGTTTAACTCGATTATCAGCTCTTTCAGTCCGAACTCTCTTAGAATAGCAATCGTCAGTTCAAGGATACTTCTAAGTCCTGAAAAAGGACGAAAACTTGTTCTCATTTTCCTTGCTTCGAACATACGATCGAGTACGAACAGAAAGACCGCCTTATCTGCTGTCGCATCTCTCTGTGAAGTTCTGTAGGTTTGAATGCTCGAGGGCTTAGGTTGCTGACAGAAAATGTCCTGAGACCCGACCCACGTGCTGTGACTATTTTTTCACTTCGTCGCTATAAGAAATTCGCGATTGCAGTCACCGACAGAAAAGCTTCAACAGACAATGGAACTATTTTACATCGAGCATTTGTACATACTTATATACATACAAATCGCTCAACGTTGTATTACACTGTGTGCATGGTCGTCTACAGAAGGGAGAGTCGTGAGCAGTCCTCGCCCGGCTCCAACCTCTTTGTTTCAATTAACATTGTAAAATATACGACAGTTCGCATTATATCCACGCAAGAGCTTCTCGAGGTGTCATGTAGTGCGGGTAGGAGTGATCTGCCAAGTTTATACCTCTCGGTACATACGGGACATCTGCACCGACTTGACCATCCCACACCTGACGGCTTGACTAACTTCCATATTTTTATTGTTAGGTATATTTAGAAAAAATATATAAATTTATGTTTTTATTAGACAGTTATGTACAAAATAGAAAGAAAAATAGGAAAAGAAATGATTTTTGATCGTGCGAAAAATGGAATTTATATTTCAAAAATTCATTTATTTTGTGCAATGAAACTAATATTAATATACAAAATACAGGAAGTATATACTTATAGTAAATATGTATAAATTTATGAAAGTCTCAGGAGCGGAATCCAAGGCTTTTGCCAGTCGGACATAAGCGAGGAAGTTCAAAAAACACACTCGACGATGTCTCGATCGAAAGAGGATCTGCAAAGTTTCAGTGATGACGTTGGCTAGTCGGCATGAGATTTGCTAGGTAAAAAGTTGAAAAAACGTGAAATTTTACAGATTTTTCGGGATTTCGCTGATTAATTTCGAACTGGAGAAGGAATGATCATGATTTCCATGAGGTGCGAACAATTTCCGATAAAAAAAAGTCCCTTTAAAATGATTTTTGCAAAACAAAGCCCTCTTACAAAGCCTTTTTCTGTGGGCATACACACTGCTAGGTAAAAAGTTGAAAAAACGTACAATTTTACAGATTTTTCGGGATTTCGCTGATTAATTTGGAACTGGAGAAGGAATGATCATGATTTCCATGATATACGAAAAATTTCCGATAAAAAAAGTCCCTTTAAAATGATTTTTGCCAAATAAAACCCCCTTACAAAGCCTTTTTCTGTGAGCATGCACCCTGCTAGGTAAAAAGTTGAAAAAACGTGCAATTTTACAGATTTTTCGGGATTTCGCTGATGAATTTCGAACTGGAGAATGAATGACCATGATTTCCATGAGGTGCGAAAAATTTCCGATAAAAAAAAGCCCCTAAAAATGATTTTTGCAAAACAAAACCCCCCTTACAAAGCCTTTTTCTGTGGACATACATCCTTTGGACGAAAAATGGCAGTTTTCGACCCTTCACCATGGCGACAAAAATTGAGCCACCCAGTTTTTCCACGGAAAACTTTTAAAATTCGCTTTTTCGATACTTTCTGAGAGCCGGACGGACTGTTTCTGGCATGTTTCGTACGGTCAGTCGGCTCTTTGTTATCCTCGCGAATGGCGCCAGAACTTCTAGTGCCTCCCTGCTGTTGCAGTATGTCCTGAGCGAGCGGGAAAAGTATGGTTGGCCTTACTCGCATCTCGTGAAAGTTCTCTTCATATGCAAGAAAAGTTGTCTGGACCGTCTGGAGATACTCGAGAGTATCTGGCAAGGGCGAGATAGAGCCTACCGTGCTTTTTGTCTTTTTTTTTCGTGGAAAAGAGCGGAAGGAAAAAGATCTCTGGTCAATATCATTTTGAGAACAGTGAAAGACGTATCGTTAGAACCAAAAAATATCATTCAAAATCATACAAAGTTAAGAAAAGTTAGTTATTTTATTAATATAAACGAAATCATCAATTATTAATATTAAAATATAATTCTATATAATTGTTATTGTATCACGCTGATCGCTGATATTATCATTTTACAATAAAATTATTCATCATTAAAAAAAAAAAAGAAAACAATTGCACTCCGAAATGCTCCACATCTTTTTCGCGATATAAATAATACAAAAAACTCTCTCCGTCACTTTTGTTGCTCCGATTTCACCGATGGAACATAAAGCAGCGAAACAAATTCAAAAATACAATTCCACTCATGTTAATGGAGGAACGTGATTATCATAAGTCAGCGAACCAAGAAAAGACTTTAATACGCGAGGAGTATTGAACCAAAGAGTGAAAAGAAAAAAGAACTGTAAGATGTGCGATTGGCCAAATCGGGAGACGAGTTTCCATACACGGAATGGAGGTTCGTCGGGCGCGTAGTACTACGATATTTGTGACGTTGCGCAATAAAGTCACCTCTCGTAGTAGAAGCGTGTCGTAAAAAATTATAAAAAAAAAGAAGAGGGAGAGAGAAAAGAAGACTTGGCCCTGTCCTAGCGTAATAACCGCCCGTCCCCTCTTCCGGCTTGATTCCTCCGGCGACCCATTATTATTAGCCCTCCCCTTTCCTCCCCCCCTCGCCCCACCATTTACCCCCTCCTCTCTCACTCTCGGAGGGGTTCACTCTCCGAAACCCGTTTCTTGGGCCCGACTGACCCCGCGCGCTCGTTCTCTCTCGCTCTTTCACCCACGTCGAGCGAACGTCGCGTGTAGTAAAGATGGCCGACTTATAACCGCGCTCGCGTGTACGTACTACGCTCTTCTCTTGTAGTAAACCCAACCTAACTTCTACTGTACATCCACTTTTAAAATTTTTTTTATTATCTTCTTTTTGTGGTAAAAAAATCAACGTAACTTATACTTGAATATATTCGCTACCATATTTTCTTACCATTTACCTTGCATATTTAATTCTTCATCTGTTGGATCAATTATGGTCAGGGGTAATACCGGTGCCCCTGATTACAAAGAATCTTGGTACCGACGTGCAATTACTCGCATGTTTATGAAAAAATAAATAAATAAAGCAAGAAAGCAACGTTATTTTTTTTTACAAGGAGGCTACCTAGTGTAATCATGGTGTAAAAATTCCCACAGTAAAGGCGATAAAAATTAGCCGCGTTTTTATTCCGACTGAATAATAAAAACAATTATTGAAACACTCGGTATCTTCGGATACGTTCGTTATAAATATTTTATCAAGGTTTCATTAAGGGTTGATTTGTCAAGGAATTTTTGCTTATTTTTTACTGAAAAATACGAAGTCTTACGATGAGTGACTATTATTGCCCCGTTGCTTTCCGAAAAGTTTTCTACTACGTCAACTTCGCTTCCGACCTCAGGCTACGTTCACGCTGACGTGAAAGGAGTACGAGTGAGAGACGTGGTAAGAAGCATCGAGAGAATAGTAGGTATAGTACTCACTATCGTCTCGAGCGCTTACAATCTTTCCGACAATATATATGTGTATAATAAACGGAGTGTTGGGGCCCCAGCAATCAGCTCTCCTTTCCCCCTCTCCATCCGCGCTCTCGAGAGCTTGGCTACCTGTCCGCTCGGGCCCGTGACGGCGCTGCGGTCGTTCCCTAGCCGGTCGGGCCCTACCCAGGCATTGTTGCATCGACGCCCGTGTCAGCGACTACGGGAACGCATCTCAAACGAGTTTCGAAGTGTCTTACACGTATAAAACTTCGCAATCTCCGAGTGTTTTGTATTTATTAAAAATCAATTGAAATACACGTACGAATCGATGAAACGATGGACAAACATGTGCGCGATTGTGTCTCGAACGGACTTACGTGTCAGTGACCCTCGTTGACAACCGATAATAATAATAATAATCGACGATAAATCATCGTGATTTGTAACGATTGTGGAGAACGCGCAAAATCATCGGTGCGCGTCCGGATATACGAAATAATTCTTCCGCTCGGGATCTTCGTATTCTCCGAGGAGAAAACGCGAAGATGAAACAGGAGAGACCGAGGAGACAGGCTCTCTTTCAGATCGCCAAGGTTCGTCAATTTTTTCTTTTATTTTCACTCTTTTTTATATTGTTGTTTTGCGAAATAAAGTATGGAGACGAAAACATACAATTATCGAAATAAATTGATACCAACGATATATATATATATATATACATACTTTTCTTATAATAAAATCGATAATAATATAAACGACTCTATCGTTTCGTATCAGCGACTATAAAATAAAGGTAGACGTTACTCACAGTCAATTAGAATTATACGAACTCGATTATTACATAGTTTTTCACATGGGAGTTGTTGTTGTTATTGTTATTGTTGATTGTTCTCGTCGAAGGGGAATGTGGTCCATCGGCCTCGCGGCTGACATGGCCGCTGCGAGAAGCGGGCTCCATTTTACTCGCGTCTCTCCTTCGAGCCGCGTATAATATCGATAAATACGAATCAGATTTTCACTTTTTTCAATATGATTTCTCCTATTTGTCGGAAAAACGAATAACTATCGCGAATAAAAATAAATCCTCATGAATACAGTCATTTTTCTCGTCCGGTAGATCTTCATGGCCGCTACTGTATCAAGCCATTCGTGACGCTTTCTTCGCGAAGATCTAAACCGTGGTAGAGCGCGCGTAGCTCGCGTCCCCTCTCCTCGATCTTGGCAGCATCCCAACCGCGATCCGTTATGCGCTTGACCACAAAACCCCTTCGTCTTGTAAGATGGTGAAATGCACAGTTCGGAAAATTATTTTACTTATCGATTCCACGTATGAGAGAGATATATAGATGCGATGTACGCGCCATTTTTGTTATCCTCCGATAAAGTCCTGTTTTCACGACGAATCTCATCGTCGTTTCTACCAGACTTGTTTTCTCGTATTCCACGCGTCTCGATGTTACGGCCGCGCGTATATTACCGCTTGAAAAGTGGCTCTCGTCAACCGGTTCGCATATTAATGTTTATTTTATTCGCTGACATTAATGAAAAATACAAAATGTCTCTGGCCCATGAAACTCTTTCTATGTCAGGTTCTCGTTTATAAAAATATATTTGTACGAATTAAAACACACATGTATATATATATATATATATATATATATATATATATATATATAGATTTATCGACGTGAAAAATCGGACATAAATTTGAGTTATGATAAACAGTCTCGACTTGTCAATTTTTAATTACTTCTTAAATTCATCATTGCATGATTCGATTACAATCGCGTTGTCAGTTTTTCTATTTTAATAAATCGACGTAAAAAAATCGGACATAAAGGTGATTTATGATAAACAGTTCTGACTTATCAATCTTTGATTACTTTTTACATTCATCATTCGATTATTCGATTACAATCACGTTGTCAGTTTATCTATTTTAATGTTTCATACTTTAAACACACATATTTATTAATTTTCTACAACGATGTTTTGGAAACAATAATGTAACGATAACAATAGCGAAGTTGTTGAAATATTGACAGTAAGGAAAACAAAATTGAAAAACCGGCTGATCAGTACGTTAAAACTTCAACGAAGTTTAATCTACGAACTGTTGTACCCCCCACTCTGTCCCAGCCACATTTTTGTGCGAGCACTCGATAACGAGTTACGATCAAGATTTATGCATGAACAGGCCGCGCCTGTCGATACGTAGGTACGCTTTTAATTGGCGTGATATGATGTGGATGATTCGCAAGTGCAATTAACGAACGTCAATACGTTACTGTAACATCCCCAGCGGCCATATTCCTGCTACTCCGACCTACGCAAGTTACAACGATCGATTCCCGATGCTTTTATTACGTTAATAATTACTTTCTGGATCGTTCCTCGCGTCCTAAAGATTTTTCAGCGAGGGCGTTTTTTTTTAACAAAA
This sequence comes from Netelia fuscicornis, assembly GCA_946811545.1. Classification (NCBI taxonomy): domain Eukaryota; kingdom Metazoa; phylum Arthropoda; class Insecta; order Hymenoptera; family Ichneumonidae; genus Netelia; species Netelia fuscicornis. The sequence goes on from OX328012.1 coordinate 12,218,433, forward strand.
TGCGCGTATAACTTCGTCTTAAACTTCTCCGTTATCTCTCCGTTCTCTTATAAGTACATATATATTGCAATCGAAATATATCAAACAATAAGATCATTACGAATGCAAAATACGAAGCGCGGAGGTGTCTTCGCGTTCCTTCCAGCCGCGTTTCTCAAAAACCTTCAGCAAGCCAAGAACTAACATACGCGTAAAGATCGTTTCATCGAGCGATCGGTAAGTATTGTTCGCCGATCGCGTTGGCGTCTCGAACGAATCGTCGCGATATACACCACGTGATTAATTCACATTGATGAAGCGAGAGAAAAGAATCATTGCGCCACTGATCGACGACGCGCCTTAAGAAACAAACCCTCCATTGTATTTTTCGTTCTTGCCTACATTATTTATATTTATGACCCGTGTGCTTATACACCAAGGGTAAATCATCACGCCTTTCGTTTCGATTCGCATTGTGAACCCTCTCGTTTATTCCTCCTACCCTCTGTCTATCGCTTGTTTGTATCGCGGGAGGATGCCTCTCTACCTGGGAGCGTGTGAATTTTCCAAAAACTCATTTTCGTCACGAGTCGTTTCACTCCACTTAACGTAGTCACCCTTGCTTCGTACTACTATGTGTTTATATATATAGCCCAACGTAACTCTCTCTTTCTCGCTCTTTGTCTCTCTCTATATATATCGGGCCATTAAAGCGTATTCAGGCACAGTAAAAGTACAGCGAGGTCTGCCTAACCCCCATCGCAAAAACCTCATCCATAGATGTCTATGTATATATATATATATCGTCGATTAGAATTTCAAAGCGTTTCGATTGCACGCGTTTTCACCCCTGCGTGACGAACCGGTCGAGATTCCACGGTGGTTGTCTTACCTACAACACCAAACCCTTAATATCTGGACAAACTGGCTTCTGTTCACGACCTTGTCGAGGGGGCTGTACAAGGTAAATGGCGAAGATTCGTATGGAAAAACGATGGGGCGTTTCGCCTGACCTCTCGTCTAATTTTCTACGTCGTTCGCGCTATTTCAGGATCTTACGCTCGTTTACTTTCCCTCTATGTTTTCGCGCCCTCGCACGTTTCACATGGAAGAAGAGCGAAAAAGTTGTATCTCCCCTAGGAAGAAGAGAAAGAATTTATTTGATTTAAATTAAACGGGAATTTAAATCGCTTCCTCTTGCATTTAATAAATACGAATCGTACGCGTAAGAGTCGTTTAAGCTAGGTTTAAATAATCAAAAAGCGTATGAGGAAATACGAGAATCTTGCTCCCGTTTTGTTAAATGCTGGATCTCGTTTGTCACGTAGGAAGAAAGTAAGTCGAGTACGAGTCTCACGGGGACGAGTACTCGTTTATCCGGAAATATTAACATAACGCGCGCACGGTGCACCAGTCCTTCCGCAGTTGCATCTTGGTAGAATCGTGACGTTAAGGGACGATATGTTTGAGAAATTCTTGTACAAATATTCATCTTGGACCGTCGCGCCCTTCGGCACTTGTTGATGCGGCAGAAAAGAGAAGCTGAGGAAAAAGGGGGGTGAAAAGGACGCCTCGAGAGAGAGAGTAGGAGAATGCGTTACCTGCGAGCGCAAGGCTCCGAGCTCGTTCGTGACAGCCTCGGTCCAAAAGGGCGTGAGCGAGTTTGTACAGCCCTAGGTCCCTTTCTCTCTGGGTGTGGGCTCTTTCTTCAGCTCTACCTACGTTTTACCTTCGTTCGATCCTTCCCTTCCTCCTTCTCCTCTCCCCCGACCCGTCTCTCACCTGTATTCCATCCCACGAGATTCTGTTCATCTATTTTGAAACCGGTGCAGCACGGTCGTGCACAACGAAAAATATAAGCTTTTTTTTCGAAATTACTTTTCGCCCACATGCCTCGATCTTTTCGCCCTCTAGGTACGTCCATAAAATTGTCAGTGGTTGTCAAACTCTTTATTTAAATAAAGAAATCACGAAACAACGTTCTACAATTTTTCAAAATTTGTTATTTTTAGATTACAATTTTATCGTAAATTCGATTTAACGCTTGTCCACCTTGATATTTAAACACTGAAAAATGATTAAAATATGAAATAATTCCCGCCTGAATTTTCGAAATTATAAATTCGTGACGCTTCATTGCAAATTCGATGTGTTTTTGTAAAATTGAAACTTCTCGATCGTCGAATAATTAGAAAAAAGAAGAAAAAAAAGTTATTTCCCGAATGCCGCCTCACCGGAAAAGGGAGAATAATGCTCGACGACTGCGTCGGCACCACTGGTGTTTGGATACGGAAATCGTGATTTACTTTCCCTCCGCATAATGCGCAGGATACGTCGGGCTATCTTGTATGGTTAAGCGACCACCGACATACGAACTATAGCGTACATAATATTATTAGTACCTGTAGGTACACGTATTCAAACTACACTCAACGTTATAGCGTTGTGTTATCACGCGTAATGCGATATAGTCAGCCATGCGTCGAAGAGACATCCACACAACGTGAGGCGACTACCCGCGAACTCGAGTGAAGGGCTTGAATAACAAAATGTGCCTCGTTGCTGCAGTCAGTATGCATTCATTGATTAAAAAAAAACGAAATATCTGGCAATCGTATTGCAGCGAGACAATCGCACGTTTCCGATTCCAATCCCGACTCAACATGGCTTAAGTACTTCGCATATAAATCTCGACTTGTCGAACTTGTAAAACATTACCGAGCTATTGTTATCATTGTTATCATTGAAGAAAAAGAACATGGCTCGTGTCGTAATTTAAAAGATCGAACTTGTTCACTCGCTGTATATTTTTTTTTTAATTCTTCATTTTTTATGTTTTAATATTTTTCTTGATTTGACGGTTTCAGGTATTATGGCACCTCGATATATTTCGTCGAAGCTTCAGAGAGCTGTCCGGCCATGCTTGCATGCGAGAATCCTGCATCTTCTGTGCACTCAAGGTAAGCGACAAGTTTGTTCATTGCGAATGAGTAAAATCACGAGAGAGCACGGCCATAAAAAATGTCGATAAAAATAATGTGTAAAGAGAATATATATATATGTATAGTTTGTCTTGTTTATTTGTTGACGCGAGTTACGGAGGGAGAGAGAGGGAGCAGTTGAAAGAGAGGGAGAGAGGGAGACAACGCGCGAGAGCCGCAAAACCGTTGACTAAACACACGCATAGCGCGAGTGCACCGCGTAGTTGCAGTACACGTGACGTGGTGCATAATCGCAGCATCTCGTAATCTCCAATTCGGAGCAAGGCCCTCTCTCTCACTCTCCGTAACAAACTCCATATATCCGCGGCTGTGGTACGCACATATCTCTAATGCAACCAACGGCAGCTCATTCGTTCGAAGAATGTATAAAAGGAGCTGTTCGAACGAATCCTTACCGCATAATATAAATCTCGTAGTTTCTATTCGCTGGTATGAGCAGTTTCATGATAACTCATCGATAATTTTATTTTTACACATTCTAGGGAAAATTTAATAATTTATATTAGGTATATTCTGTATTTTCATTCAAAATTTATCAATATCGAAGGATTTTTTTTTGTAGAGATTGACGAAGAGAAATGTTTACGTAGGAAATTAGTTTTTAGTATTTTCATGCTAACTCGACAATAATATTTTCACACGTTATATGAAGAATTTAACAATTAATATTATGTTCCATATTTTCATTTAAAATTTATCAATATCGAAGGATTTTTTTTGTAGAGATTGACGAAGAGAAATGTTTACGTAGGAAATTAGTTTTTAGTATTTTCATGCTAACTCGACAATAATATTATTTTCACACGTTGTATGAAGAATTTAACAATTAATATTGTGTTCCATATTTTCATTTAAAATTCATCAATATCAAATGATTTTTTTTGTATTAATTGACGAAAAGAAATTTTTACATAGGAAATTAGTGTTTAGTATTTTTTTTCTTGCAAGAATGATAATTTGTTAAGTTAGGGGAACGAAATGAAACATAATGGGAGTTTTGGTCAGAGTTGAAAGGGCATGAAAAATAATAAAGTCGGTGCAAGATTATACGTTACTAAAAGTTGACTGAGCTGGCATGAAATTTCCCATATATATATATATGCATAATGTGTATAATAGACAAAGCAAGTTTCTTAAGGGCCCCGTGAATAATTTGAACGATATACCCGTCATACCGAGTATTTTTCTTCTCTCGGCCTTCATCTATCAAAACCGAAGAAAAGTCAAGTTCCCCACTGTTACAATGACGCGTAGTACCAAGCGAGGAAAACTAAAGATGGAATAGAGCACGGATTAGCATTTAATTCCAAATACGATTAGAAAGTTGAATAAATTTGTTGCGAACGGTATAAAAATCCGAGACCCGGTAGTGAATTGAAAATATCCGAGTTCATTGGGACGTAATCGCTGGTAAAAAAAAATGATCCATGTCTCGTTCCGATTAATTTCCGATAAAGTTTAATTCTTATCCTCGGGAACATTGAATCTAATTGCAAGTTACGAAAGAAATTGTTTTTGTCATCGCGATTGCGACTCCGCGAGAATCTTACGATTTTCAACGTCGTACGACTGACGTATCGTGGTTTCTCACACCTATACGTTCAAAAATTGACTCGATCGCAAGACGCGCACATCCACTTTCCGCTGTATAACGGATCTCAGCCCCTTCCCTCCGGTCGTGACACCAGTGAACCTTTCTCCATCACCAGGACCAGAATCACGTCGTGGCTCTCCCATTTGATTGGACCTCCGCCATCTTCCGAGGTTCAAAGGTTCTTTTTTCCGACGTGTCGTGCAAGTCACTATTAACAAAAAAACTTACAAAAATTACTCACGAGATATTTAGATAATTTATTAGCATTGCAATTTTAGAGCTTGCTTTACAAGACAAACAAAAAAATTGTATCGAGTCCTTTTGTTTTTCTGAAAATAAAACGATTATTGACAATTTTCCAACTTTCAGCTCTTTCTCTTCGTCTAGTCAGCGAATAAATTTTTAGTTCCGGTGAATGAAACTCCGGATCCAAATTTTTCCATGGTGCGCGCACTCGAGTCTTCTTTCTTTATCGAATCACACAACACCCACATGGGAAGTAGGCGCAGGGAGACTGCCCCTTGAGTAGTCACATTGAAAAGTCATATATACACGTGTATCTATATACCTAATGTGTATTCCATTATATACACACACATATATAAACCTAAGAAATGAAGCGCGGGGGAGAGCCTTTACTCGGGCGTTCTCACGAGTTTAATTAGCAATCCGGTGAGCCGCCGGTTTAATTGCCGGGGAATTAAGGATGCGGTCGCTCGAATTACGTTAGGAGAGCACCGGAGTGTTTCATTCGGAAGTTTATTGTAGCTGGAGATATTATAAACACGCGTATACTCGCACGTAGATAAACGTAAATATACCTAAGTGCAGCGGTGCACGTTTTCACTGTATGCAAACGTATGGAAAAATTGTCTCGTGGTTGAACGTATGAATACGTCGACCTGAATAATGCGTTTAAAATTGTACGTTCGTTTGAATAGACGCGAGTTATTCTTCGCGCAGGCGCCATAGATCTACGTAGTTTTGTTTCTCATCGTCGAAGCTTACGGTTGAGCACCACTGGACAGGTCGGAGGGGTTGGCGTATGACTTCTCACGGCAGAGGATCGTGCCCAGTCGAGGCCTCGAGAGACTTTACTACCTGTAATATATATATACACAAGTCTATTCTATCTGTCTCTATGGACTGGATGGCACCCTCTTGGTCCCTTGTATAGCTATGTATATTAAATTAAGGGGCAGCTAGAATTCTCTCTCTTGCAGCCTCCGGTAGATGAGACCTGTCTTGTATTTCTCATTGCCAGAGTTCTGTAGCCTAGTAGGGATTTCCACTACTGTACGGAGAATATAAATACCTGTTGCTCCTCGGACAAGGGTTTAGACAAACGCTGGAATAATGCCTACCCTTGTATGGTTACAGTTATGGATACACTTTTATATCAAATTTTACAGTGTCATCTTGTGATATCTTATCAAAGATGATTAAAAATTTATCAATAGAATAGTATTGGTTAATTAAAAAATAATTAACGAATGTAAATTTAATTAACTAGAACATGATATGAATTGTTGAGGTATTTGAGATATATCGAGATTGTACGAAATTCCAGAGCATTCTCGAGACAAAATAAATTGAAAAAGACTGACCCTTGGAGATTCCAGTGGGATGATTCACTTGGGAATGCATTCGAGCACCCTGACCACCGGTGAACCCTTTTTTCCCTCCTGGACTCGCTTGTGCTCTTCCTACCTCAGGACACGTATGTTGGGACGCATTTTGACCCGAGCTCTTTTATGGGACGCCCTTTGAAGGTTTTTGATAGGGATGATACATGTGTGAGGACGTTACGTAGAAATGACCCCTGCGAGGAATTTTAAACGTGTCATCAATTTTAATGCTCTAGTCATCCAGTCATCCGGCAAATTACGTCGAAGACTCTTCTTCATGGGCATAGAGGGTGGCTTGTTCAATGTTGAACGAAGATTTCGCGCATATAACGACACCCTTTTGAAAAAATTCTGTATTTTATCTTTTTTTGGTTCGTAACTACATACAATTTTTATTTTCTCTTTGATGAGAAGATTAAGTATAGTTTTACGTAGAAAATATGGAAATTATAATTCTGTTGTTCATGGGAGAAATGATCGACGCGGCGTTCGTTTACTGTAAATGTAATCATCGCTCGATAATTTCTGATAAAAAATTCGTCTAAAATGTCGAGGGCATTACGCGTTACTCCAAAACTAAATCGAGCTCGTTAAGCTCAGACTTCAAATGACCTCTTTAGATCATTTCTAACTTGTAACTCTTGCAAGCGTTGAGTTTATCACGAGAAGCCAAATGCTTAACGAGCTTTCGTAATTACCTCCCGATCGTTAGAGCGAATTCCAGTAAGATAAACGCTTACTCTCGGTACATTCAAAATTTAACAATATGTCGTTAGTTTGTCATCTTCGAGCACAACCGTTAATATTTTCGATCGCTCGATTACAACTTTCGACTGTGACACGATAATTAGAATTTGAACTAAATGCAAACGACTTGTACCTTTGTATTCTGTCGAAAGAAAAAACGTCCTAATTAAATCGAGCAACACAATGTTCCTCTCATTATTTATTTTTCTTAAATTGCAAATAATTAATTAAAATCCTTCGGCTCGTTCAATTTTTACTTGATCAGATAAATTTGTTTTTTTTTTTAAATATTCTGGCGTTAAACGAACCGGGTTTTATCTTATGTTTTCTTCGTATTTCGCGACAGTAAATATGCCGTTGGTTTCTACGAAATTAGCGCCAAACCATTTTGTCAAGATCCCAGCCATTATTCACGGGCAGAATCGGCACAGTTTTTGTCGGTAATTCAGATCCCGTGGCATAGCGAAATCTCCGTGACTTTTTCCTGGATGGAGCGTAATTATTGTCGCGATCCTCGGGTCTTGGTAGCACCCTTTACTTCTTTCCTCTTCCATTTTTTTTTAAATAGACTTTGACTCGCGTAGTCTTCGAATACCTAATATAACACCGGACGCCTCTTCACTATTATTTTCCTCAAGAGCGGGTTCGAGAGCGCTTCTCGGATGAATTCACCTGACGGTAGAGTCTATCTCCAACGAGACGTTTTTTTATTCGCTAATATTTGTCAAGTAAATACATTCGATTACGTAACGAGAGATTTACCGTATAAATGTTCGATGACAAAGTAAAAAAAAAACAATTCAGCCATTTCCCTGTCCTACAGTAAAAATGTTATTGGTCCGTAAAAGTCTCGATCAAGGAATATCGTTTGATCGGATTTTTTTTTCAGAGTAGCTGCCCATAAAAACGTTGAACGTAAATCGATCGAATCTGATCGATAAAAATAAATCGAACCAACCACGAAGCGAATAAAATAAGCCAGGATGTTTGCCGCACTGGGGAGATTTTTTTTACCTGACAACATTCAAATGCGACCGAATATGTCTGCGCTGAAAAGAGAATTATTTTATTGTAAAATGTGATAACAATCAATTTTCTCAATTTGCATATGAAACAATTGCTATATACGTGTAATAATGGCAATTATGCATAAATTTTTACGAGACTAGAGAGAGTCGCGCTGCACTCGTATATTTTCTCTCGTCCCGCGAAGTCTGATGGGGTTCGCGGTTGATTCTCCAGACTGGCAAGTCGCGGCTTTGTCCCTCGGTTATAGTCTCGGTGACTCTGTGGCTTATCCCATTCCTAGGGAAGCAGCAAGGTAGAGAGACACGTGTGTAGGAACCACTGTAGATACGAGCTGAGTGCACAGGGATCCAGAATATGAGAACACTTATATATACATATATCTCTACCTCACGAACACGACCATACACACACACATATATATATATGCATATAAATTATTCTTCTCACTAACATAAGATCCAAGTCACGTTTCATCGACCCCCTCCCCATCTTTACTATTTCCTTCGGTCTGTCTCTCTCGCTCCTTCTCCCACCTCTACGTAGTACAACGTACACAGTTACACGCAGCAGCCCAGGTACGATCGTACACACACATACACACCAAGCCTCCAACTCACACGGAAACGACTCACGTTTCCTTCTCTACACGTACATACTATTGAACATACAGCAAGCTGGTCTCGAGCATAATACTCCAACTAAGTGGTAGAGCGGTTGGCCACGTGTCGACTTTGAAAAAAGACAGTCATTGGCATTGCTCAGTCTTCACGTATACGTATGTCTATATACATATTCTCCTTCTTTCTTATCTAACATATACTTCTTTCGTATTCACCGGCGCTGGAAGAATATACAACGTAGTATATTCGCTCCAAGCCAGCATAAGCGTTTACAGCATCCAGCACACCAAGCTGACTCACACTTGGTGCGCTTTCATACCCAAGAGCCTCGATTTCCTCCTGTTCACTGCCTCTCCTCCTCTCCTCAGTGACTCTCTTTCTCTCAGTCTCACTCTGTCTCTGTCTCTCTCTTTCGTTCTCCATACCCAAGCCACCTTCTCTCATCTCTCCAGACACACTCTCGAGACGCATTAATTCACTACGTTGTACAAGACGCACATATACTTGGGAGACACAGACACCAACTCGACCAAGTAGTCTCTCTCTCTTCCTCTTTCTCTTTGTCGCACTCGTCCAAGGTACAATTTTGTCTGGGATCGAGAGAAAGAGGAAAGGTGCTGTATAAATGCACGTTCACGTATTCTATATACATATACATACGAAGCTAGAGTGTGTATATATTGGTGAACACGCAGACACCTTCCTTTTTATCTCGACTCAGGTATCTCTGTTGGTCTTCGCTCCTCGGGCACCAACATTCATCTCTTTCCTTCCTGAAGGCAAACCTATGGGTACGCGGTGAGAGGCGCACAGCATCAACGGTCCAGCTTCTACCGCAGTCAAGCTCTCTCCCCGCCCCTAGCCCAGGTACACCGATATGAACTCAACCGAGTTCTTCGCCCCTCTCTCCTTCTTCACTCAGTCAACTTGACGGTGTGGTGAATTCAACATAAACACGTATATGTATATGTCACGTATCATACGGTAGTAGGTTTATAGATGTATATGTGTAGTGTATATGCATATGTCTAGTGTAGAGGAGAGACACGGCGAACACCGACGATGGGTGACGTCATCGCTTGGACTTCTAAGATCTATCCGACAGGACATAGGCTAGGGGTTTCTCTCTCTCTCTCTCTCTCTCTTCCTCTCTCTTTCTCTCTGTATTTCTCTCTCTCACTCTCTCTCTCTCGCTCTTCGTCGAGGGACAGAAAAGCAGAGAGAGAGAGAGAGAGAGAGGAATAGGAGAGATCTTTCTGTTGGGCTCTCTCGTGAGCGTCCCTCCGATGTTTCGTTCTTGGCTTCACGATCACTGTCTCTCTCTCTTTCTCGTTCGCTCGCTCACGATGGAATAAGGGTGGGGGCGTTCGCCATAGGACTCCGCAACTCGCTTTGGCTTCAGGTACGCGCGCGGACACACGGTTGTCGCCGGCGTGTACAGGTAGCTCGACGAGACAGAAACGGCGGTCTGCGAGAGCTCTCGTCCCCTGTGGCGCTCGCTCCACGATAAAAAACCCTCCTGTTATCGTCTCGTTTCTTTTACTCTTTGTGTTATCGCGCGTTTTACGGTCAAAGATATCACGTCGTTGCGTTTCGTGAATAATAGAAGAGAAAGAGAGTTTCTATGCGGTGCAAGTTCTCGACGAAGTTCTCAAAGTGCTATCGTGCTTCGGGGAGGTCGAGGGTGAATAATGTGGAATTTTTAGGGATGAAATTTCACGGAACTGTGACAAAGTATTGTTTAAATGTGTTGTTTTTAAACTAGTTTACCGAGGCCAATCGCTCGTAAGGATTTTTCGAGCATTCGTTTCTTTGTACGTGACGTGAGAAGAGTCGGAACAAAAAGGAAAGAAATAAAGAAACGGAATCGTCGCGAGATATCCGGGGCTCGTTATCTCGCGCGTGTTCAACCCGCGGCGTTCCGGAGACGAAGAAATAAGAGAATAGCCGAGCTTTCCGCGACGTTGTGGACCGTGAGCTCTCTGTGTGTGTGTACGTTCGCGTGTGTCCTGATACGTGCGTGTATATGTCTATATACATATCCGCGGTGTCGCGAGATTAACGGCACACGGTCAGGCAACACGAAATCCGAAAGGCGGAAACTTAAGAATTTTTCGTTGGTGCGTATGGACACTGCAAATAACGTTATCGAGCTTTCCGGTGTACGCTATTTAAACTCTCGCGGTGACGGGGAGACGCTCTCTCGCGTCTTGATTTTATTACGAGGGAGTGAAGAGATCGTCAGGAGACAAAAGATGTCGAGACGAACGTCGAGAGTAAAACAGTCGAAACGTGAAACGTTTCACGACGCGCGTAAGATCGCGAGAACAATGAGAATAAATCGTCTAGACTGATTCGATTATTATTATTTTTATTATTGTTCGATAAACTGACTGACGTATTTTTTCAACGGGAAGTGGTCGACGCCTCGCGAGAAAAGTTTAGTGACGCGAGTTGATAAAAATAATAAAAATACAAAATGTTGAAGTGGATAAAGGTGAGACAAGATCCGAGTACGAGATCGCTCGGCGGAAGTAGTCTCGACTCCGAGAACGACGCCGGTGTCGAGACGCGAGTCGATTACAAGGGCGAGTACGAGGATGACAGCGGTATGGAGCGCGAAGATTCACCCGGGATCGATTTGAGGGATTTGAAAAAAGTACGAAAATATCAATTTTCTTCTTTAATTTTGTTTTTCTTCGATCATTGTGCGAGATGAAAATATATATATTTTTTTTCTTCCGTTTTTACACAGTCCTAGTTGTATTTATTTACCAAGACGAATATTGATAATAATCGATCGTCGGTAAATAAATTTCAACATTTTTTTCTCGTTTTCAATTTTAATCGCTTCGAAACTTTCTCGAGCCACTTGTCGTTGCGTCTGGTACAAAAAGGCTGGCACGAGAAGATGTTTTCGAGCGAGTAGGAGAGCTCAACGTGTGAAAAACACTCGAGGGTTTCACGTGGCCGGGAAAATATTTCGAGTGGTCATCGAGGATTCTCTCACGCTTCTTTTCTCTCGAACGATGTAACGACGATTATGTCAATTTTTGTATCGTTCGATATTCAAAAATAATAATCAAGGATATTATTAACATTCAATACTTGTATAAATCAACGACAATTCATTTTTACTCGTAAATAAATATGAAATCATTGATACGCTCTTGCGTGCGTATAGCCCGAGGCTTTTTTTTCGTTGATCGATTTCACTCGACGGGAAGTCACCTCGTTCCTTCGACTGCAATTTCTGTAATCCATATTTTTTTTTTCATTCGCGTTCGTAAATTTTTTGTTCTCTTCGTTCAAGCTCTCGCAATAATGCGACCGGTCGTTGTCTTCGACAGCTCCGATACGATTCTGCGACTTCTTTTTTTTTTACATCTCGAGTCTCAACGATACTTAACTGGTACGACATTAGTATACCCGCTTTGGCAATCTTTCTTTTTTTTCAATTTCTCGACGTGTTTCTTCGTTTCCCCGAGTATACATCGCCACTCGTTCCTCGGATCGTAGTAAAACTGCTTCGCGAGAGATACGAGAGAGTGGCGCCCTCGTTAACAGTACACTCTCGTGTCTATATAAGCGGTTCTCCCTTCTCCTTCCATCCTCGCGGAATCGCTTTCATTCAAGAAAATCACTCGGGAAGTCGATTCCGCAACGAGAATTCTCCGATCTGCCAGTCATCCGTTCGAAGTAAACAACAATTTAAAAAAATAATAATAATAATATAATAATTCTTCGCAACATCCGTACTAATTACAATTTTCCTGACCCACATACGTGTCCCAATATAGCGTATGATCGCAATAAAAATAAAAATAAATAAAAAAAAAAAAAAAAAACAAAATGAAAAAAGTTTCTTCGAATCGTTCGAGCGAGATTCGAACGAGCGTATAGTGAATTTTACGGTACAATATTGAACTCGAAATACATATATGTATATTCTCGCCTTGCGCCACGAATATCAACCCTGACAATTCCGAAATACCCCGAAGCGTTGTCCCTACCTACTTTCTATAGTTAGTATACGATATTATATACATATAATATACATATATAATATATATGTATATGTTATACCCTCGAGTCCGTTCACGTGACCGTTATTCGCGCCGGCGAGGTACCGAAACCCGCGCTCGTTCTTACGAAACTTGCTGAGCCAGTCACTGCGAGGAAACGTGTGCGCTCAAATACACACACACACGTATATATATATATATGTCGTTCCTATATTATATATATCGTTCTCTTCGAGAAATTCACTCATGTGCATATATATAGTTATTCATGTTGCACTTACAGCATTTATTGTCAACTATATATACACCATATATGTAAGGGAGATATTCTTTATATATATATATATAAATGAAATAGATATATTTGTCATTTTCGAGGTCCTCGGGTTACGAGCAAACTCGACTGGAATCGAAAGGGGCACGTGCGCGAGATTGTCGCGGGTCGTAGCTATGTTATTAAGAACTGCATTGGTAAAGAGGACAGAAATTTTCTTCTTCGAGCTTCTGGGACCTGGAGGATCTTGATGGTTTTGAAAAATTGAGAGAGAGAAAGCAAGAGACAGAGAGAAATCGACAGACATATCGCGTATGTAGAGAGACGAATTGATCGAGCTTCGTGCGATCATTGCAGCAGCCTCCACACTACCGTAGACTTTCCCCAACGAGAGATTAAAACAGAATCGAAGTGACCTCGGATTTCTTGTTTCTCCTCCTCCCTTCTCTTCCCCTCTTGTGGTGTCGTAACTATTTTTATTAAGCATTTGTAGCGTACATCATATGCGTGTGTATCAGTTAAATTCTCATTAACGATACGTACGTATGAGCAACTGTAATGCATTATTGAAAGAAAGATGACGGTCTCGGTATAGACCTTCGAACGATGATGCTTTGTCCGTACGATTTATCCAACAGACACACGAGTCCTTAGTTCCAATAGGGGTAATTATTTGTTACTATATTCGCTTGGCAAGGTTGAATAATGTCATTAAGATTATTCGTACGAGTGAGAATTTTATACGAAGAGCCGAGATATATTTTAACGGATTATTACCTATAGATCGGTAAAAATATGAAATTTATTCCGAAAAAAATGATAATAGTAAAGAAAAACGTTTTTACAAAAAGCAATTTCCGTTTATTTCACGAAACACGTTTTTCAAGGTTTTAACAGTTTTAGGCTTTTTTCAAATTTGCTCTAGTTCAGCCATTATCGATTCTACAATAATCGAGGATTATCGATGTAAAAATCTATGTTTTATTATTCTAAACACGTTTTGTGCGGGAGAATAGGGGTTGCTCATGGAAGGGACCATTTTTCTTTCTTTTTTTTATCCTTCTTTCATTTTTTGAGGACCCTTTCTTCAAACTTCGACCAAACCTCCCCCAATTTCGTTCTATGCTCGTCTCTATTCACAATGAGCCTCGAGTTTCTATTCATTATTGGGTATTCCCCATTGTGTGCGTTTCAGGACCTGTTTTCGCAGCTGCAGTTTTCGCAAGAGAGCGCACTACCCCCGGACGCTCTACGTCGTGCTTTGGCCGAGAGCTTCCTCGATCAGCAAAGATTTCAGCTGGGATTTATGGACGATGCTGCAGAATGCTTCGTAAGTATTCCCTTTTTGTTTTTACAATAATTTAGTTATTTTCTAAATAGACGGACTCCTTATACGTTAAACCATTTTGTAAACATTAAAATCCTGTTTTGTAATCTATAATTATTGATATTTCGTTATCTCAAAGGCGACATTTGATATGAAAAGCAATAAAATTGACTTTCTTGTTCACTCTCCGAACAAAACGAGATCGTATTGAAAAGGGCTAGATCACGTTCATTGGTGATGAAATATCAAACGTGGTGGACGGTAAATAAAACGCAAAAAACGAATGGAAAATATTTTTTCGCGCAATTTTAAACGTTCCGTGGTAAGTTTTTTTCGCGCAATTTTAAACGTTCCGTGGTAAGTTTTTATATGCGATATAGGTAGTATTTATCTATGGTGATACCGCAGCAGCACGAATGCCAGTTCGAACGTTACTTTCTCGTTTACATTACGATCACGTTTACGCCCTGTTCGCATAGCTATGCTCGTAGATGTGTAAACTCCTCGCGCAATGTCCACACGAGGGTTTACAACGAACGTTACATAGAATGAAATATATCGGCATGTGTGGGATAAGAGCGCGAGGACGGGGCTCGATTTGCATGGCGAACGATGTTTTTGTCGTCGTGTATAAATTTTCAACGTTTTTTATGTCGATAATTATCCGCAACGAACCAAACAATTTCCTAATCGTCGATTTTTTTTTTACGTTTACGTCGACAATTCTTTTGTTTTAATATATATTTTATATTAATGTGTTGCATTTATATTTGCAGGAAAATATATTGTTGAGAATCCATTTGCACATAGCCAGTGGCGAAGCCGAGGATATGTGCAGCGCGAGACACTGCGTGCCCCACCAAAAGTTTGCCATGACCCTCGTCGAGCAAAGCGTCTGCGGCGCTTGCGGTGCCACGTCGGAGCCATTGCCCTTCACGCAGGTTTGTAAAAAAGAAATCATACATGCAGTTTTTCGAATGAAATTGAAACGAACCGCTGTTTCTTCTCGAAATCTTCATTTTCGTCAGTGATTTAAAAAGAAAATGAACGTGACTGAGTAAAATCGTTTTGAGAATATTTCAATTGGGATCGATGTGTGTATTACACCCGGGGCTTTCGCGCAGTAGTGTTCGATCTTTTTTTTTCCCACGACAAACGCGGACACAGGTATAGAGGAGAGCGAGAATGAGCCCATGAATTTTCGTACTTTATTTCGACCTACCTGGAAAGTCGGAGTCCTGGCCCATTGCCTTGGGCTCTCTCTCGCTCTCCCTGCCCGACCGTTTCAATGCGGAGAATAAAAAAAAAGGAGAGAAAAAAAACCGTGCGCCTCGGGAAATTTCGGCAGACGCGTGGGAGAGTCCTGAAGCGAAAAAAGTCTCGAGAGTACAATTTGTCGGGGATAAATTTCGAGGGTGGCTTGTAAAGGACGTGGGAAATTTGAAATCTTTGGATAGCGACTTCGCATTCGAATTGACGCAGATACACATATATATATATATATATATATATATGTCGAAAGAGGGATTCTCATGAGCAAATGATTCGTCGAACTTGAGCAGGAAGCCGCGTGCCGGATAATCGCCGATTGCAAAGAGGCCGAAGATGCCGCCCTATAAAGGGATTACAGTTAATCGAGTTTTATCGGCTCATTGAGCGCGATTAAGACGCAGGGATTTTCTAGGGTGATATCCCGTCTCGAAGGGCACGAGCCTAAATAAAGAAGATCGATTTTTTTTATAAAACTTTAATTACTTGAAAATTTCATTACGTAAATTAACGGTCGTCTTAATTAATTGTAATCCTTTATTGGCTCAAGTTTCCCGACGTTATTAATAAAAGATGGAGAAGAATTTTAAGATTCTAATTTAGAAAAATAACAGAATGATCGTGAACACGAATTAACTAAAAGATAAAAATTAATACAAATAAAAACAAATTGTTAAATACCTGTTGATTTTTCTTTCGATCATTCAGATGGTTCACTACGTATCGGCATCGGCGTTGACGTCCCAAGCTCGGCAGAGTCCACCAGCGGCGCGATCCAGCCCCGATCTATTCGGGCAATTATTGCGTCGAGCGGGAGGAATGGGCGATATTCGCGATTGTCCGGTAAGTACCAATTTCAATTAATTATCGCATCGTTAAATAATTTCTTTGCGAAAAAGAAAAGTTAAACAAAAGTCGTCCAATCCGTGATATCATTGCAAATGTGAAATCGTTGGAAGAACCGATGAGTCGTTCTCTCGACGCTGTCCTCCACATTGCGTGACGATGTGTTCCCCGAACTCGGTTCGCAAAAGCGAGATCCTTTCGCCGTATGGACACATTTTTTTTCGTCGTTCTCACCAAAGGAGAAAAGAATAACGTGCGAACGAAGTTACTTTCACCGCGATTCAAAGAGCTCGCGACGCACCGGCTTGCCAATCGAGCGAATTATATTAATGGATATTAATTGTCGTTGGATGTTCAATTGTGACGCGGGATTAGGAAGATAGTTAGGGTTCGTCGACTAACGGAAAAAAGTGGAAAGATGGTATAAACGAATCTTTGACTTTACAGAGCGCATGCGGGGCGAAGATACAAATATGCAGAACTCTAATGAATCGTCCGGAAATCGTCTCTGTTGGCGTCGTATGGGACAGCGAGAGACCTTCCTTGGAACACATTATGGACGTTTTCGCGACAGTTGGAACTTCCCTCAGATTGAGTGACGTTTTTCATAGTGTTGTCGACTCCCGATGGGGCGCATCGACCGTTCACAATCTCGTCGGTGTCGTCACTTATTACGGAAAGCACTATTCGACGTTTTTCTTTCATACGAAATTGAAGGTGAGCCTGTTTAAAATTGTAACGTACATAGAATTAAGAAAACAGAAAGGAGAATACGAGAGAAATGTTTTTCGAGAAAGAATAGAAATTGTTTATAAATTGGTGCAATTTTGTCATCAAGGTTTGGATATACTTCGATGATGCAACAGTAAAGGAAATAGGACCACGTTGGGAGCAAGTGGTTGAAAAATGTCGAAGGGGCCGTTACCAACCTCTTCTGTTGCTGTACGCTACCCCCGGTGGAACTCCAGTGAATACGGAAAATGCACCAAAGACCGTAACGCCATTCACGAATGGAAACAGTCTTAAGACACCTCCGAAGAACAATGCGAGGAGATCGGTAACTCCGAGTCCAGAAAAGCCAGCGATGAACAATACGGCGAGACGAGCTATCACCCCCAATCCCGACAGTCCGACGCATATTTATACACAGAGAAGGATATACAGCGATTATCAGAATCTCGCTGACATTCAAAAAAATATATTCGTTAATCAGACGAATCCTGTGTCATCGAGGGATGTCGTCGACGCCGAGACCGAGTCTAAATACATAAGTCGTAGAACCGTCGAAACGGTCATGCAACAACAGAAGAAACAGCAGATGCAACTTACTCGTAGTTTGAGCGCAGGCTCGACCCCCCAGGATGGCATTAGCATTCCGGATCATCTCAATGTTCCGCGGAGGCGAGATTCCGGCAATTGGTCCGGGGATCGCAATAGCGCATCGTCCAGTTCGTCTACCACGATGGACAACCCTTATCTCTACATCGTTAACAAGATGCAGAGAAATTCCGGCGTGCCGAAGAGTCCTACGAGCAAATCTGGCGAATTATCGAGTAGCAGCAGTGGACACTACGATGCAGGCTACGATTCGTATTCACTCTCATCCACCGACAGTCTACCCTTGCAGCAAGGGCTGAAGCATAATTTACAGGTATGGAGATTTCTTTATTTTTACTCGATTTGCGAGGGTTCTTCTCTAAGACTGCCGAGAGTGTGAGATGCAGTGAGCATTTACGAAAAATTGATATTGATATCAGTTTCAAAATTTGCAGAACTGTCTTATTGATTGATTTTTATTGCGTTATCGTTTTAGCTTGCGCAAATTCCCGAAGGTTATCAGCCCTCGCCGGGTGACGATTGCGAGCGTCTTTGTAAAGAGTGCGATGCCCTCATGGATAAGTCAAGGGCAGCTGAGGTAGCCGGTGATCTTGGAACAGCCGTTGCTCTTTGCAACGCGGCGAGTGGCAAAGCGAGAGCAGCTATGGATGCACCCTATAACAATCCGCACACTATAACGACGGCTCGAATGAAGCACAATACATGTGTAATGAGAGCGAGAAGTCTGCACAGGAGGATACTTCAGGAGCAAGCAATAGCGAACGTCGAGAAGGAAGAGAGCACTCCCGAAGGCAGACACTCCAGGGAGAGCAGCAAATCGGGTCAGCACTCCAGGCAGGGCTCTCGCGATAAGGGCAATCATTCTCGGCAGAACAGTCGTGAACTTTTGGTGAACGCACCGGTGGTCATCGATACTAAACCGGTAACGAAGAGTATCGAGATTTATGCGACACTGCCGAAGAAGAAGACTATAAGGAGCAAAGCTACGGCCGTAAACGTCATCGAGGACGAGGAGTACATGCTCTATGACAGACCGACTCAGAGAACAGGACTTTTCGGCCGTACGAAGCGCTGTGACGAAGACAAGAAGGATAAGAAGAGAGCTCGGAGCGAGGAGAGAAATAAGAATGTTTCGAAGGATTTTTCCATAGCTCCGTCGCGCACATCGGCCTCGCCGAAAACTGTGAAACAAGACAAAACGAACAAGGACGCGTCGATCGACGCCAACGTGGCCAGTAAGAACGCGCAGAATGCGTCAAACGTGACTTCTGGTGATCAGAAACAAGGCAAGAAACAGCATAAGATTCGGAGGAAGCTACTGATGGGCGGTTTGATCAAGAGGAAGAACAGAAGCATGCCTGATCTTAGAGAGGGACAGGATGGTACTCCGGCTCCCGATCAAGCTGGAACGAATAACAATAATCTGCCGAAACAATCGGTCGATGACTCCAGCGTCGGTTTGAAAGGCAACGAGGTCGGTCAATCTCTGAGCGGTTACTTGTCCGAGGGACATCTCGAGTTCGCCGGGAACGGTAACAGCAACCCTAACACGGGCAACCCCAATCTCGAGCGTAGTCGTCTCATGAGAAAGAGCTTTCACGGGAGCGCCGGCAAAACTTTGCACGTTGCTAAGGTTCCACCCCCACCACCATTACGTACCACTTCCCAGCTTAGCAAGTCTAAGTTACCGATCGGTGAAGTGCGAAACAATGAGCATCAAACCGACAAATCGATTTACGGCATGACGACCGAAAATATAGGTCCTAGCGTCGTCTCGCAGGATCATACATCCTCTTACTGGAACCACACCTCAAACGGTAACTTTACGAACAATGTGGCTGGTAGAAATGGAAATTATGCCGATTATTCCTCCGAACCTCACTCGCTTCCGTTTTTACCATCGTACAACGTTGAACAGAGCGCCGTTGGTCAAACGACCTCTTCGTCCACCAGCCAGCAAGGTTACAATCAGAAGCCGAGGATTCAGGACGACGTTGTTCAATACGCTAATGGAATTCTATACGAACCGACCTTTGTTGTTACTCGTGCCGATGTTCACAGCGAACAGAGTCCTGGCAAACAACCGCCTCAACAGCAGCCGCAGCAACAGCACGAATCTCTGCCACCTTATCCTGAGAGTGGAAATGTTTCGCACTCTAGACAGCCTAGTGAAGAATTTCCTCCACCGCCATATCCATCGATTCCATCGGTGACACACTCTAGACAACCGAGTGAAGATTTTCCTCCTCCACCGCCAGAGGTCACGAACCTTCAGGATGGTGTGCAAATTCACGGACAGATAAGCGCGCAGCAACACCAACAAAATCATCAATATAGGCAGCAACCGACGAATCCTCAACAGCGTCAGCAACAACAGCTCGAAGCGCAGCAGATCGGTAGCCTTTTGGCTCAGTTGCAGCTGAAACGGGAGCAGATTTTAGCTTCGGTTGCTACCGATGACAAAAGAATTCCCAATCAGGAGATGGACGACGATGATAAAAATGCTAGTGAGACTTGGCTAAGAGAGCTGCAGGCGAAACAAGCTGAGAGAAGAATGAAGAAGCAGGGGCCGCTCGACGGTCAAGATGTGCCGAAGATCAGATCTTCCACGACAACTTCCGGTCCAACCATTGCGAGAAGAACGAGCGATCTCATGATGAACAACTTAGGTCAAGTGATGGAACAGCCGGCAAGTCGTGACGTTACCGACTGCGCGAGAACGGCCGTTTCGTCGGTGAAGGACATGGCCGCTCGTTTCGAGCAGATAAAAATGCAACCTCCACCGAAGCAGGAGCCTGATGCTAAGACGCAGAACAAAACGGCCGCTACAAGTCGCTCGGTGTCCTCACCTGCGACGATCGAGCCACAAGAATTTCAATATGAGTCACAAGACGATAACACAAGCAGACAGTCAGCAATACCGAATGAAAATCTCCCTGCTTTCGTAAAATCGGACCCTCAATCGGTTATGAATTCGAGCTTCGAGTCGATTTCCAGTCAGCATACTTTCGTGGCCCCAATCACGGCACTGCCATCTTGTCCAGCCCCGCAAAATAGTGGTTTGAACGCGGCTATACTGTCAATGTCATTAACCTTGCCCCACGAGAATGGATTACCAATCGACTATCCCGAGGACGACATAAGCGAGGTTGCTATGCAAAATACGATTCAAAACACCACGATCCTGCCAAACGAAGATGACATAGCACCAAGAAAGACGAAGCGACGAATAGGCAAAAAGAAGAGCGTCTCCTTCTGTGATCAGGTTGTCCTCGTCGCGACGGCTGAAGACGACGAGAAGGATTCTTACATCCCCAATCCGATTCTCGAAAGAGTGTTGCGCTCGGCGATGAACAAACCGGAAACGGCTCAGGTTCTTCGTGAAATCAGGAGTCTCCAGGAAGCGGAAGCGAATCGCGACAGCAACGCCGCTGCAAAATTTCAGCAGCACACCCTTCCACTGAAATCAGAGGCTGACAGCATTCCCGCTACTCCGTTTCAAGATCAATTGAGAAGCGTTAATCCCGCCCCACCCGTTTCTGGAGAAAATGGACGATTGCCCTTGAGTCGACAGAGTTCCAACGATTCGGTTGGTTCTCTTCAGGATAAGAAGCTGTACTCTTCGTATGGAAATGAAAGCAGAGATCCGATGAAAGAGGCTTATTCGTGTTCACCGACGAATCAACAAATTAAAACACCCATGTCCTACTCGCCCCAGCTTCAACAACAGCAACAGCAACCACCACCACCACCGCAACAACAACCACAACAGCAGCAGCAACAACAACAACAACAACAACAACAGCAGCAGCAACAACAACAACAACAACAACAACAACAGGGCAAATACGTTCAAAATGGCTATGTAGCTTATCAGCAACCTGCAAACAGTTATCCACAAACTCAGACATCTCATCCTCGAAATCAAACGATTCCGATATCACAGACTCAGAAACCAGCGAGTCCGTATCCAGCTCAGGTACATAATCAATATCCTCAGAACGTCGTTCAGCAGCCGAAGCAGATCAATAATTGTCCGAAGAACGGCTATCAGAATTATTATCATCTTGAGCAACAGCACAATCAGATGAACAAACAAATTTCGTCTCAGCAGCCGCAGTGTCAGCAAACGGTTTTGAATCAGAGGATACCGAGTCACAACGCGAGTCCCATAACGGTTCAACACTCGCAGCAGTTCGCGTACCCGTCGAATCAATCGCCGAATCCTTATCAGCAATACGCAACGCAAAATCAATATCCCCAAAGTTCCTATCCAGCTTATCCTCAGCAGAACAGTCATCAACAACAGCAGCAACAGGTCAATAGGCCTAACCAACCCTTGCCGCAGTACCAACCTCCGCCTAATCCAACCGTTTATCAGCAACAGCACGTGCAACTTCATCAAACCCTCCAGCAGCAGCAATTGCCACAACAGATGCCACAGAATTATCAACAGCAGCAGCAGCAACAGCAGCCTCAAAGGATTGAGAATTATCAGAGACCGCCCCAGAAGGTCGAACAACAAAACGTTCTAGCTCCGAACCAGACTTATCCAAATCCATTGCAAAATTGTCAGATTCAGTCGAACATGAAATATCCTAATTATCAGCATCAGGCGGTTTCTAAACAAGCCAAGCAACCGCCTTTTCAACCTCCCTCGAAGTGCATCACACCTTCGTTGAATCAAACGACGGCTTCCATGCAGAAATCTTCTACACGCGCAACTCCGTGTCACTTGTGTCGAAAAAAACAGGTGATCGAACCCGCGACCTATTGCACCGATTGTGACTTTTACATGTCACGATTTCGACCGAAAAATTAGAATTTCTCGTATCCGTAAGTTGGGGTTTTTTTTTCATCAAAACCTGATTACATATCACGTCAATGTGTGTAAGTGCCATTCGACTTTTTCGTCACTATAAGATGGATGAATGAAAACAAAGTGTCAAACCGAAGAGTCGACTGGTTTTCTACGTGGATATTTTCTCCACATCGCTATGTACAAAAATCGTATAGAATTTAATGATTTCTTAGAGATATCGTCGACGAGCAGCTTATATACTTATGATATGGAATACATACATAATTCCACGAGTATTTCAACTAGCAAGCTATGATCGAGGTGTAAATTAGAAAATTATTTACAGGCGCAGGTTATAGCATCGCGGTTGAACTTTTAGATTGTTGTATGCGATATTAATTAATAATTACAAAAAGAGACAAATCATTTCTCATTGTTCTCTCGTAGGAAGCTGAAAGAATCTTCGTTTTATATATCGTCCCTTAGCTTGTGCTAGTGTCAATTAGTTGTACATATACAAAATGAGATTAATCTTTAGGTATTGTTGTATGGAAGTAAATCACATAGAGACCGCAAATCACAAAAATACAGACATAGAGTTTCTCGACTTTATTAACGATTGAAGTTGGCGTATATTAGTTTATCTCTACGAGATATACGAGTGTTTAATGTTATTTCGACGTAGTATTGATGACGTCAGAATTGTGATACTAGACATGCTACTTAGGATTCTTTTATTCGTTGAATAACGTTAATTCACATAGAAATATATATATATATATGTGTAGAAATATTTTATACGAAAAGTATGGATGGGAAGTTACAGCGAGAAATAATTATAAATTTACAATTAGAAAATTGATTTTAAGAATAAAAAAACAACAATGATCTCTGAGCATGCGTGGAGTCTTTATAAATATGTTGATAGAAGTAAATGTTGCATATAAATATCGTAATTGTTTCATGTATTATATTATTATCTATGTGCTATGCCAATGTACAAACTATGAATCTTTATACCTTCATGCATGGGTATTTTGTTTTAAAAATACTACATTTTCGCGAGCCCCATTCCTCCAAATGTCTCGATAATAAAATTTCTCTGAAAATAAATGTCTTTGTTATTTCTTGTGCGAAGATCCTTTTTTATAACAGAGCAGTTTATCAAACGTGGACCGAGTTAAGTCTCCACAGTTAAATTAATACGTATTCGATATAATTTTTAATAAAAATAAATCTTTCGCGGATCAAAAATATTATCATTTTTAAATCAATTCAATCCGATAAGATAGAATCTCTTGGTTATTATCAATCGACTGTTGCATAGTCAGGATTCTATATTATCACCGGAAGGTAATCTGTTTTACCGTCACGATTGCCGCGCGAACGCTGGTAAGTACGAATTTCGGTCGTTGGTTCGAGGCGCCACCGTCTAGCGTCGCGGTATGGACCCTTAGGTCAGTCGAGAGTTTGCAAGTCTGACAACCAGATCGTGCCGCTAGTGCATCACAGTAATGGCGTGTGACGGCTGAGAAAACGCCAACAACAACGTTTTGTGTGTCACGAATCGTGTTTTATCGTCGTGGTTTAGTCGTAACGTTTCGGAGTGTCTGTCACGTTTAAGAACAAGGCGAGATAAACGTAAGGCAAGTTCGTGTGACGAATAATCGTTAAAATGACGAGTACAAGCCTGTTGCCATCGTATCAACGTTTTGTCAATGGTGTGCCGGTTCCGTTGTTTTCGCGACGTTCCTTTCGTCCTCGCGAGAAATATCTCATACTCCTTGTGTTTTTGACGTTTGGTGTAGTGTGCTTCGGTGCGTTCTTCTTTTTGCCCGATTTTCGTAGTGGCAATGCAGGCGGCGCTGCTGTCAACAGTGTTTACAGGGTTTATCAGCGTATACAAAAAGTTGGACCGGAACTGCTGATACCGGCGCCACCTCACACGATTATGGGTCCCATGGACCCTCATGGGCCTGGCGGTGTAAATGTTAATGTACCTCCGCCAGGTTTGGCTGGCCACGGTGATTATCAAGATCAGGATGTACATGCCATTGCTGACAAGCAGAAGCTTCAGGTTGGTATTACTGTTCTGAAAATAAAGAAAACAAACAACGAAATAACGGAAACGAAACCAAGAGTGTCGTCAAAGTACTTCGATTCGTTCTTCTTATCAGCTGGCTTCTCGTTTCTTACGAATTCCTCTCTTATCGTCCGAGCGCTCGTGTTCCTTTTTCTTATTTTCGCTATTTTCTTTTCTTTTATTCGTAAAATCGATAGCGATTCTCAAGAATGAGAACGTTAATCGTTCAAATCGTCGAGACGATAACAAAACGAAAATCACTTCCTGTGTAATGCCGACGTCGGCACAGCTGTTCGTGCGCCGTTTGTTTACACGCAGCCATGCCATGCACATCTATATATCCGTACTATACGTATACACACAAGGCTCGGAGCACGGCCGACTCTCGGAAATAATGAACGTGTGTGTAATCGAGATTTTCCATCTAGACAGGTTTCAGGAATTGTTCCTTGAGGCTAAATCATTCTCCAAGACGGTTAACATTTACGGCAAAAGTAAAACGTTGGATCTTGGTAACTTAATTGCGCCCATTAGGCTATTTTTTGTAAAAACTGTAAAGGTTATCGGACAAAAATTTACGCTACGGGTAGACGATGTCGGTGAAGGGTGGCGGGGGGAAGGAGGGAAATGCGTCGGTCGGCTAGAAGGTGCGCGCGCATCATCAAGTTACAGCAGTGGAAAATTTAAATGCTATGGAGGAGTTACGGCGCTCTCGATATTTCGAATAACTTTTTCGATATATATATAATAATATAATATAATATAATATATCATATTATATTATAATTATATATATTATATTATATTTTATTATAATATATTATAATAATTTATATAATAATAAATACATATAATATTTATTATAATATATTATAATAATATAATATAATATATTATAATATAATATAATATAATGTAATATATTATAATATAACATATTATAATATACTATAATATAATATAATCTAATATAATATAATATAATATATAATAATATAATATAATATATTATAATATAATATAATATAATATAATATTATATAATAATATAATATATTATATTATATTATATTATATTATACTATATTATACCATATTATATTATATTATATTATATTATATTAAATTCGATTATATTTTATTATATTATATTAAATTATATTATATTATATTGTATTATATTATATTATATTCGATTATATTATAGATATGTATATGTATGTATATATATATATATATATATATAGGAAGGCAACAATTTGAATATTCTAAATGGCCAGTATCGCTTGAAATCCAATTGAGTCTCGGTTTGAGATTATGCTGAATTGTCATATCGAATTACAAATTTTTCCTTCGTCTTGATTTTAAACACACTTCCTGCGAATGTTATCATTATACCCGATGTTCTAATGCGTAATCTCTGCGAATATTTCGCGAAATAGTATCGTCGGTTTTCTTTTTTTTTTTTTAAGCATTTAACTCTCGGTCGCGTCCAAAACTCTCAACGCACATTCCAAGTTGTATACGCGAAGGCACATGCAATACATATATATATACACACATATGCACGTCCGGCACGCGTATTCTCGTACCTTCGGTCGAGATACCAGATAGCCTTGATAAAGATGTAGGCCTCCGTTGCTCGTTGGTTTCTCGTTCCCGCTCGAATGTAGATCGAGCGTGAAGCTCGCCCCCGTCTCTTCCTCGACACGTTCGTCAGTCGTGCTCCTGCAAATGCGATTATAGTACAGAGCGGGCTATAGTATATACCATGCACATGCACAGGCTGTTCCATATCGAATCGACCAATCCTCGGCTCGAACACTTTTCAAAATGTTTCATAATTTTTGTCTATAAATTTTTTTTTAATGAAAAAATAACTTTTTCTATTTTCGTTAAACTTTTCAGATCAAACGTTAATTATAAAATCAATTAAAAAAATCTAATAATTTATAAATCTTATTTATCTTACTTGAAACAAAAGGTCGAAAGAATTGAAATTGGCATTTTACTGTTGAAGTTCAAAGATTGTTTAATATTTGTCTTTTGTTTTTAAGAAATGTCCATTTTTTTTTTGAACGATTAAATATTTTTTTATTAAGATTTTTTTTATCGGTAAAATTTTTATCCATAAAGAATTGTGGAAGAAATCGGTGAGATCGGTGCATTAGTTAAATTGGAACGGAACGCTTGATATAGTTTACTGGTACGTGGGACAGAACCGTATAGATCGCGCTACTTCGTTCATATAAGCGAATGTATAACCCTCGACAGTTTCATTGTACGGTAGACGAGACGACCGATTAACAACGGCGATATATGTATCCATGAGCGCAAGGGTATAATTTGATTCAACTCATTTGCCGTGTACAAGTTGATCTTCGTGCCTGTAATGAGTAAAACAAAAATTATATATACACCTTTGGCCCATAATTAATTTATTATGAAAGAAAAAAATTGCTAATTCTTCTAATTATGATCGTTTCTATTTTCTTCGACAAAAGAAAGAAAGTAAGAAAATATTATTTTTCGACTGGAGTTCGAGTTTTGGAATTTTTTATCGTTTTGCGAAATGCTTTTTGTATTTATCACCTAAACCACATTAACGATAAGATAGAGCGATAGTGAAAGGAGAATGATAAGCGAATGGGGGCAAATGACGAATTTAAAAATCGAATTTGTTGCTTTGAATTAAAATCCTGATGTAATTTAATCGATCATATTATCTTTTTATACTATTGTATATTTTCTTTCTTTCTTCTCCTTTTTGCCTCGAATGCGGCGATAACGATAAGAGAGGAAATTACAACTCGGGTTTTTCTCCAACTCGATCCTTTTTTCTTTTGTAATCAAATTCTATATTCCACCATGTCGAGAAAATGAAATTTGCTCATTCTTACGTAATAGCGATTTTCTCATATTTATTTCTCTCTCCCTGTGTCTCCTCTCCTTCTCACTCATTCGAGTATCGAGATAACGAGACAAGAAAAAACTGGCGTGCGTATGATTTTATTATTTCATTAAAAGAAATTGAATTATTTTATTTCAAACGAAAAAATTAAAAAAATTAAGAGATTCAATATATTTTTTACACTATCCTTCAACAACTATATCGTTATTATTTAAGAAAAGAATAGTTTTTTTAAACCAAAAATTGTCCGCAATTACGATTTTGTTTACACATTTCTTTCTCGCGTTTGAAAAAATCGGGCTCACTCTTGAGTGTGAAACGAGAATGCACTCGGATAAAGAGAGAATGACTCGAAGTAACGAAACGAAACGACGAAAATTATTATAGGCAAAGATAAACGAGGAATATCAACAACAAAAGACATTGGAAAAACCGGAAGTGGTGGGTAGTGAAACGCGAGTGATCGGTACGAGTAGTGAATCGATTGTTAACGCCGCTGATCGACGAGGTCACGATCAGGAATTACTGGAAACTGTGCCACCGGCGCCTGCGGAAATATTGCCGAAGACCGTTGGCGGCGAGGACAAGGATCCGGTAGCCAGGGAACGACGCGACAAAGTGAAAGAGGTACTGTACCGACGATCGTTTCTCACATATTTCTCCTTATTCGTGTCATATACGACGTCTTCAATACCATATTTACATAACTACCGATTGCTATTAATAATTTGTTGTTAATTTTCTCATCGTTTAGGGAAAAAAAGGTTTTGATAAATGATAAACGATAAGAAACGTCTTAAAAAATATTCCTTTATCGTTTAAAAAAATTAGTTTGATGACGAACATATGGTGAGTTTTCTTTTTTGGAACAATTTTAAAGATTCTTGGGATAAATTTCGTGCGATAATCCGCAATGTAGGCCTTAAAAGAAAAGCTTTTTATGAACTTCGCAGATTCCGAAGGTCGTGGGTGGATCGATTTAGCCTAAAATAGCCCATGTATCTACGTACGGATCGCGAATGGTAGCTGTTCGACTTTCGTTTCCGTTCTCTCTTACACGCGCACCCTCCCTCTTCCTCTCTTTTCGTTTGCTCTTCCTTTTTCATTACTATACACACACGAGCTGGTGTTCTCATTAACTTGGAAACTGGATCAGCTCGGATAGCGTGCAATCACGGTATTCGTTATAGTCAAACGAAAACTTTGGGCTTGTTAAGGCGAGAATTCGCCTTTTTGGAACGTTTTTACAGTTTTTTTTTCGGTCAATGTTTTTCGAGGGACGTTATGGGTTATTCCCATAAAATTGAGCGGATATCTGTATTAAAGCTTTAATAGGATGTGGAAATTTTTATTTTTCGACCTTTTTCTGTCGCAATGTAGAAAATTAGGCTCCAAAAATCGATGTTTCGGAATTACTTTTTTTTTAAAATATATTCTTAGGGCTTATACCGATTGGAAATTACTGGCTGATCATGAATTCGTGCTTCGTTTTTCGCTCGCATAAAAATTTATATATGAAAAGTTGAAAATACATGAATTTTTATCGTTTTTCCGACGTTTTGTTTCAATTATCGAAGGAATAACCATCATTTTTGCAATCAGCGAGCAATTTCCGATGGAAATAAGCTTTTTTGCAATCGTTTTTAAGAAACTTGTTTTTGGTTATTGTCTCGTTTTTGAGTGTCATTTCCCTTCCTAAATTTTGGTAATGTTTTTTCCTCTCGATCCATTTTCCTCACTTATAATATCGCAATTTTTTCGCTGATTACGAATATCACAGTTGTTTTTCTCCCTCATATTAATTCACGGGTGAAAAGTGGAAACACATAAAATTGCACATTGTTTTAGCCGCTCGAAGGTCGCTTCGACGGACCAATTCTCGAGGTTTCAATTTTTGACGAGCGTTGCTGATCTTTCTCCTAATCTCTGGCCTCATATTAACATCGATTCGTTTCGAAATAGTGCTAACATCAAGGTTCGCAGTAACAAAATGCATCTACCTATATATATACAAGAACCTGGGTATGAAATTATTTCGAAATGTCAAGGATTCATGCACGAAATCGTGGTGAATCTATAAAGGACACGCTCGTATATTAGCCTCTTCGTAATATACCAGAGAGCCAACTTTCTCTTAGCAGGCAATGTACATTAAAAAAACAAAAAACGATTTTCGCTCCATCATCGAAAAGAATAAATCGATAAAATTCGATTCCTTCGTTAAAAAAAGATTCTTATTTCGCGACGATCAATATTAATTATAGCGATTCAACAATATTCATCGATCCAAAATTGAACAGCCGATTGGTACAATCGATTACAAATCTTTCATTTTCTCTTTCACTTTTTATTTAGTTTTCAATAAAGGAAAACGTCGCTTTTCTGGCTTTATACGTATTTAGAATTGTAAGAATGTTACGTAGGAAACTCGGTAAAAACCACGCATCGATATAGCAACCGGTCGCTGACCATACAGTCCGCATTAGTCGATCGGCCACTGCACCGACTGGGAACGACGAAGAAAACGCGAAAGTACTATGATACGAGTTGTTCAAAGCGCGAGACCGTTATAGCTATCTACACGATTCCCGTAAAATAATGGACCGTGATGCGGATTCAAATTGACCCACGAGTACCTGGTAGTAGTTCAATATCCCTGGACAATAAGCCCCACCTATTCAGTATGCAAATTGGCACGATGAGAAACCAGAGTTCCGCGTTTGGTTATCTCCCTTGGAGGCGGTGATGATCACGATCTGTATATATATATATGTGTGTACGTCTAAATTTTTTAACCCCGTTGATCAATTTCTCTCGCATTAATAATCCATTTTATGCTCAAGGCAGTAGACACGGAATACACGCGGCCTAGTTGTAAGATTTCTTAAAACTCGACGTACCAATTATTTTCAAAAAGTATTAGTTTCGTCGTTGCTTAGAAAAACAATACGACTTTCGCTAACCCTTTAACCACCGACGTCATTTTACACTTTTCTGAGAGCGCTAGTTAGTTGGTAAGGTTGAAAATATTTTGTTGATTCTGAAAAGATAATTTTATATGTTTTCAAATATGTTAAAAAGGGCGATTCCTTCCCTTGGTATTTTGTATTCCGAGTTGTGAACACCAATTGCATAATTAAGGCACTGAAAAAAAATCCTGGGGCTAAGTTTCATGAATTTTTATAGAGTTTTCATTGCCGACGGTCACTACAGCGTTGCGAAAAATTGTCCGGTGGTTAATTGTATAAGAAAGTTAAAATTGACCAAAGTTTTTATTCTTTTTGACTTGTATTAAAAAATCAGAAATTATAAAATGGAAAATCTGTCCAGAGCCCATTATGAATTGTCCCACAATTATGATATAAATATTTTCAATTTTTATCTCGTAATTAGGAGATAAAAATACGTTACAGAGTATTCAAAATTTAGCAAATTCTATTTACTTTTTAAATACCAAAATTTCCTACAATTATAAGAAACGCAACATAAAAGAAAAACGTATTAATATCACAAATCGATTGTTGGTAAAAAAAAAATAGTGTCGCCCACACGATTCAACGAGCAAATCGATGTAGGGTTGGTAGTTTGCCGGGTCTCGATATAACGTGCACACTCGGTTAACGGAAGGAGCGAGGAAAGAGCGAACCGTGCGTGTAAAAATGCATTCATGGTACATGCAGGGACGGTATTATAATAACGAGGCCAGCTCGCCGTCATATAATCGATAATGACTCTTGGCTGCTGGCATAAAGACCCCCTTTCCTCCTATCGCAGCTTACGCAGCGGATGCAGAGATCGAAGAATCATGGACTCGTGCAACTGAAAGCTGTTAATACAATTACACCTGTAATCTTATTTCGTCGATAGAATATAGAACGAGCGGCAAGAAAAATGTATATTTGTTCAAATATATGACATGTGCATTATCACGAATCTACATCGGCGACATAGGGCAATTGATAAATCTATGAAACGATTACTAATGAAAGAAGTCGACACACACCAGGTGTTTGAATTATGATTGATGCTTCTCGTCCGGTAAGTATATAACGTGGTCGCTGCACAAATACAAATAAGTAAAACCTATACATGTGTGCGCGCGTGTGTGTGTGTATGTTTGTGTGTGCGTGCGTGCGCGTGTGTGCGCGCGCGCGCGTGTGTGTGTGTGTGTGCGCGCGTGCGTGTGGATGTGTGTGTGTGTGGATATCTAGGATACATTACTTTTTTGCACGTGTTTGGTATATATAAAGTATGCTGCACACTCTCGAAGGAGAAGCAAGTGTAATGTGCAAATTACCATACCTCTGGGCCATTCAACGCTGATTAATTCGATAAAGAAAACACAATTTTATTAAAAATGATATTTCTTGTCAGGTAAAAATCTATATTTAAATTTATTAATATAACGCAATTGCGAAAAGCAAACTCGAACAAAATTTACCAAAATTATATTCTTGATTTCGAAAAAATAGATTTTTGTTTAAAAACCTTCTTTATTACGATTTACCATATTTACATTTGTATACGAATTAGGATTTTTGTTTTTATCGGTTTCAAAAGTATACAAATTAATGAACGTTTAATGAATAAATTATATTTGTATGGAACATCGAGTTAAGAATGGAGTGATGGAAAACAAAATTTTGCAGTCCAAGAGTAAAATGAAATTTTTCGTCGAGTCTGCATGAAACGTCTCGTTCGCATGTGCATACTTATGTACGTAGGAAAGAACTCGTCTCTGACGTATTGCACGCAGCAACACTCGAGGTACCGCCTATTTATTCTCGAATAAATTGATCGTGTCAGGTGTGTAGTTTGTATATATAGACGAATCAACGTACGTTGAATATAAACTGGGATGTGTGTACAATGTGTATGTACGTACATAGGCGTTTATCGGTTCGCCACCGTTGATGCCGTTGCTACTTTTACAGTTATATGTAGAGAGGGATAAAAAAGGAAGAGAGAGAGAGAGAGAGAGACTCGCAGGTTCACCCGTCGTACAACCGGTGATAGATGGACGCTACGTGGATTTTATATGGCGTTCAGTCGACGATATTATCAACCCCGATGCTTTTCTCTCTCTCTCGTCGACTCGTACTTAGTCTCGTCGTCGCCAACCCCCACTCCTCCGGCAAATTTTTTCCTTCCTCGGCACGAATCTCCACTGACGAGCTTTTTCAAAATAGATTTTTCGATAAGCGCCTTATGATGGTTTCTCATATCTGTCGACTCTCGTAGACATCGTCTGGAAATAAGATTTATAGATAAATAATAAATCGTTAATTTCCATTGGTAGAAATAATCGTATTTTATTATTGGCAGTGATTTAATTTGTGTTCTTTAAATATTGCGCTTTGTTCGTAATTCGTTTTGAATTCATCGAAAATTAGTACATGACACTTGCGTATAAAAATGTCTTAAATATTTATACGTTATTCGTTTAATATCGACAGTGTATAATTATAAGCAGTAAATAAATTATTATAAAAATTATTTTTAAATATTGAGAAATTAATAAAAATAAAAAATGAATGATTAACGAGCATTAATTAAATGAGATATAAATATAAATACAAATTATCATGAGTCAAAAATGAATTAGAAATTAATGCATGATAATTTTTATTCATATTTTCTTTTTATTTAATTAATGCTCGTTACGCATAAATATCGACGAAGGGAACGAAAGAGGAAGAGATTTTTATTGTTTTGAAGGATTTCAGCGTTAGCAACTGCCAGTCATGGCTTCTCGAATGGCAGAACCTCTTTCGCCACGGTCACGCGCGTCCATAATCGAAGCTCATTTGGCTTTCAGGTCGTTGGGATTTGTAATTCGTTTTTGCAAAAAAAATGCGATTCTTTTATTCATTTTTTATTCTCCCGCTTCATATAGCTTTTTAGCCAATGACGGACTCGACTCATCGAGCCAAGGCTGTACGGAAGGTTGGCTACTTTTCAGAGGCCACATCAGAAACATTTCTGGACTTATCAGATCACTTTTTTTCACGAGTCATTTGTCATCGTTTACTCCTAGGCGGCTGTGGCAAAAAGTAGAACAGAATAAGGCGCATGGCGCATAGTAATGAAAAAAAATTCAATATTTTCATAAGAATCTGCATCAACGTTAAACAATTTAATTGAAAACGACAATTTTATACAATTTATCTTACAAATATATAAAAATTTTTTTTATCAATTATTTACGCAATTTCGTTATAATCGGGCTAAATCCTAGTTTTACCCTGATGATTTTTTATTGAAAACATGAAAAGGATATAAAGTCAACGTTCGGGGGAATTTGTATAAGCGAGCGTTTAACGAGCACATTGAAATTGCACGAGAGAGAATGATATCAAATTTCGAGGACTCGAGCTCTCTAATTCCGATTGCGCAATGCTATAAGCTTGAATTTTATTTTCGAAATAAACGATTACCAGACACCCTCTCGACATAAATGAGAGCAAATCTAGTCGGTTCATTACCTGATATTCGAGGTTGCAATTGTACGGGGTTGTCAATTGAAGGATTCAGTTTCCATAATGAATCTTTTTGCTAATATTTAAATGTATACTGATCCAAGTTTCAGGTACACCGAACGAGTATCAATTAACGAGCGATAATAAATTAATTCCAGCAAAATATACGACGTTGGTTATAACGTGGTCTGCGAATTTCTCCAAAATAGATTTTATTTCATCGTGTTGACATCCTTTTATTGAGCCAGACAAATTTTCGAAAATGAATTTACATCGATCTCTCGGTTATTAAATTCTCCATTAAAACTCTCGAGCTCCCAGTGTTCATGTACGCCCAATACGCGTTTGCAGAAAAAAATAGTATTCGCGAAATAATGACCACCGAGTTAATTGTTGCTGTTCGCGTATTTTGCTTTGTTCGTAATTCAGCTCGAATTCATCGATAATTAATACGTGGAGCTTATTTATAAAAATTTGTAAAATATTTATTCTATATTATTCATTTAGTAACGACCGCGTGGATATAATTGGTTTTTGAAATATTCGTTGAGTTAGTTTTATTTACATTTTTGAATACTTCGATCAAATCGCAATTCACAATAAATTCTTCAAATTCCGAATACCAAATTTATCTTTCCTTTGAAAAATTAACGATGATATACGTTCTTTTGTTCCCAAAAAGCGAAAATTTGCGTTTCGTTTGTATAATCGATCATTAGAAATTGTTCAATGTACGACGCACTTTGTTTAATTACTGCATCATGTTTTTAAGAGGGTAAACTACGAGGCGGACAAATGTAGCAAATTTTGGGATTTTTTTTCAAAGAAACTAAACGACATATCGAAATTCGGTAAAAAGGTTCGTATTATACAACTATCGAGCATTGTTTATAAATTTTATCAGAGCTGTACTAAACAAAATGGCGGCGTTCCAGCATTTTCCCAACCGCGTCTTTTCTTTTTCATCGCTGCCTGGCCGAACCCATAACCGCCGCTATTTCAAAGCGACAACAATGAACCAAAAACTTCGATATTTTGTTTACTTTCTGTGAAAAAAAAATCTCCAAATTCGCTATATTTTTCGGCCTTTAGAGTAGTTTACCCCCTTAATTAAGATAATTTGGAAACCTCATCGAGTGGAAGAGAAACTGCGGAGAGTTATTTTTTAAAAGCTTACTAGGAGCGACAGAAAGCGCTTGATTGCGGATACTTGTTGTTTCATCGAAGTGCGATTGTTTCACCGCAATTTCAAAGCTTTGGTGAAATGAATACGTATATATATATATATATATACATATATCCGTTTCTGTGGCTCGTTCTCGCGATATTTCACGGTTCGTGAATATATTACTTTGACTATATCGCCCCGGCTACCATCGCAGTTATATCGTACGCGAGGAAATTCTGCGAGTGAAGCGCTCAAATTCGTATAGAATTCGCGATAACTCAGGAAACGAACGTTGCAGACTCAGCGATGCGTAGCTATGCCTCCGCGTCTGTAATTTTCGTGTGCATTACGCTCACAAACAG
The DNA here is from genome assembly GCA_946811545.1 of Netelia fuscicornis. Taxonomy (NCBI): domain Eukaryota; kingdom Metazoa; phylum Arthropoda; class Insecta; order Hymenoptera; family Ichneumonidae; genus Netelia; species Netelia fuscicornis. The sequence goes on from OX328012.1 coordinate 12,253,915, forward strand.
AACCAAACATGTACGTAGCGATTCAGTTTGGATTATTCCTAAATTCTATCGAATTAGGAGCGTATAGTTGGCGAACCGTGTTCAACACTGTACAACGACACCATTGATTATTATATTCACATATAGTAACAAACGGGTCCGGAAGTGTCAGTTTGCGTATCTGGCTCGAACAAACGAAAACTTCCACCGTCGTGCAGCGTGCGTTAGTTTGAAACGTTACTTATCGCTTTGTAGTTTCGCAACTGCCCGAGATCGTGGGGTTTCAAATCCATCGAAAATATCGTTCGAAATAGACACATATAAGTATATCAAATTTAATGCCACCTGTCGCCTCTCACATGATCACTGCATTTGAAAAAATTCAAGGCATGAGATCGTCGACGAATGTAAAGAAAAGATAAGAGAATAATGAAAACTTGTAATTCGACAATTACAGTAAAATCCCGAAAATCTCAATCGAATTTATTTACGATGGTCATCAATGGCGACTGGGTAACGGATTAATCAACTGAGCTGTACGAAAATTATTTAAAAAATGACAAAATAAAATAATTAAAACGAAAGAATGAAAATTTAAGTTTTTCGATTTTAATCCTCGTAAAAGTGATGCTTGTTTACAATTTGTTGTTTCTATTTTACGCGGGGATAATACTAGCCTTGCGAACAGGCGCACAAATTGTTGTCTTTTATTGTTTTTCAGAACCGAACAATTTTGTTGGAAAAAATGAAATAAAAATGGATAAAAAGCACTTCATGCTCGAAAATTCAATCAAGACTCTTGCGACTCCATCGATCGTTACGTCGTTAGTAATCAACGTGAGTTAAAATGTACAAACAATATATATATATATATTATTCACCAGCGCTAGCAAACACCGAGGCCGGTACATAGCCCCTTTTATACCTCATCACCGCGTACGTTCGTTCCCGGAGAGAAGAGAGCTGTGGGTTGTGGATCGTCGATTCTGCAGTATAAACAATTTTGTCGAACGATCGAGCTTCCAACAGGAGTTCCACCAGGTTGTTCCGCCGCTCGTCGACGATTCGGGACACACGGGAGCGATGGAAATTCGAGTGGATCCACGCACAATCGAGAAACGAGGGGTTAACGACGTTCCTCGATAATTATTTTGTTCGAAGTGTGCCCGAGAGTTTCGCTGATAAAAAATAGAACGACTGGGCGTTTTTAAACTGTCGACGACTGAAACGGCGATATTAACACGTAGAGAGTTTACAGATCCTAAATTGAAAGAAATAATGAAGGTTTCCGTCTCAAAATCACCGAAACATTTCCCTGTTCTTTCAAATTATTTATAGACATAATTCGCAATTTCCGGTTCATTTCTGGAAATGGTTCAACCATAAATATATCGTTGTTAAATAATTTTGTTTGTAACTTAATTATCAACGAATAATTCGTAATGGAACGATATAAATTTGATTAAAAAGACAATTGGGATAATTAAGATCGACTCGATTCGACATGGAACGCCTCGCACCTACGCGTTCACACCGCGTTCACGATGGTTGGGAGAGGCCGAGAGAACGATTCATTTGTAGTATATTGTCGGCATGGCTAGAGATGCGTTAACGAACACAGCGGCTTCGGCACATCGTCGATAGTCAGCCTGGGTAAGCATGCGTGCGTGCACTTGCTTGGATCTGGAATCGATCATTGAAACTGAAGAGGCTGTAGTGAACCATGCTGTTCCGGGGAGTGAGAATAACCGAACGAGCTGATGTCTGCGCTATCGGTTTCTCCGGCTGAATTAGTAAAGGATGTACGCCTTGTTGGGTAGCCTGTGTTAGCGATCGTTATATCGCTTCGATATACATATAGATAGAGGGAAGAAGGATGTAAAGCTCGGAGAGTGAGCGAGAGAGAGGGAAAGAAAGAGAGATCGTCGATGAATTTCCGATCGGTACGGAAGACTTACAGGGGTGATACAGTAGCTATAGACTCGTAGCAATGGCCGTTGAGCATGTGTCGAATTGGTTCATACCTACTGCAGGGATGAAACAGGTTGTTCAGTTTCCCACGAGACTCCCCTATCACCAAGCGTATCTCGCTATCTCATCCACACCCGGAAAGCTTTGACCGCGAAGCGGGTAAACACGCCATCACAATCCACGCCCACGTAGTTTTTTTTTTGTTCACCGTAACGAGACTCGGACGTACCGAAAAAATGTGACCAGGGTGCGGGTGGATTGTGTTCTCACGCAATTCACATGCAAAATGGTTTTTGTTTATGCAAGTATATATTGTATGTTATATATAGTTTGTAGTGACTGATGATCTTTCTTCTCAAGCGAAGAAGTCTCTTACCTAAACGATTTTTTGAATTGGCGAGGGTTGGATGAAAAATGTAGGAATGTTCGATTCGATGAGTAAGCTTGACGAAGAATATTTTATTCTCCCGATGAGATACTTTCTATGCCGGAACATATTGCGCCATTACGTAGAATAGCTTCTTGATCTTCCAACGAGAGCATAAAGTCTCGTTCGACTGTTTCTCATATATTTTCTGCCACAGCCGATGCGATTCGGTGCGAATTGATCGACGATACCGATATTGGACGGGCTTTCTATACAGGCATTATGTACGTTCGATACTTGAGAGAACGAGGTCTCGGGTCGAAGCTGATGGCTCGAATATTTATAGATGTAGATCGTTGAGCTAGAAATTTATCTCTCTGTATGTAACTTTACCATCTTATTTTCTCTCTCGCTCTTACTGTGTACGTATGTGGCTTCCTTCATCCGGTTCTTATTGTTAGCTTTACTTCTCTTCTTCGCTTCGAAAGGGCGCGTGCCCGGGCAAAACGATAATATGATATCTCTCATGCGGCGTATGTACATACATTTCGATACGCCGAGGCACTTCCGCGCTCTCTCCCGCACGTGTGTTTAGGTACAACCATAAGAAACATGTGGCATTCGAATGAATACACATGTATACATATATATATACATACATGTGTGCATAACAGATATCACGGACGTTTCTCCCTTCCATATCCCATCTATATTACAATATTACATATGCATAAATCGCCCAAGGGTACTCGAGAAAGATATCGCTTCGGATATCCCGCGAGACCATTGGTTTTCACCGACGTGTGTAAACACCATACACTCGTGGGGAAGCTAATTTTAAGTGAACAGTCGGAATTAAACCATCTGATTTTCTAAAAATATATGCGATTTTTAAATATATTAAATTGTAGTTAAATATTTTGGAAATGTTATGGATAGTGGCGAATAATCGGAATGAATGCAGCATAGTTTTATCGCAAGATGATTCAAGAGAGTATCGAAAAATTGAGTTTTGCATTGCAGTTTTGTGTATGGGTGTATCTGGTTGTATTGTGATAGGAAATAAAACTAGGGAGCTGTGGATGTCGTCGCTTGAACGTAATTGTCGACCAAGCTTGCGCAATCTCGATTACCGGAGCATAGATGGCGCATTAGGATTAATTCCGACTCAATCGAAGGCTCGTATTGGATCGTATTTTGACAAATCGTCATTCGGAAGGCGGCGGAAAGAATCTTGGAAGGGATGCGAAGGGGTCTGCGAGCAGGGATGGCTGCGGCCACGCTAGGTTCCTCATGTTGCTCCTTGCGATGCCACGATATTGCTGTAGATGCCCGTGTAAGAAATTAGTAGGGCAGCCATAACAAAATTCGGGGCCCATGAGGGTTTGAATATGGATTCCCTACTAGGGATTTCCACAACACAACCCGACTAGGCCCCCGATAGGAAAATAACAGGGTTGGATTATTTATGCAAAAAAGGTCGTAGCGAGGTAAATGATAAAGGGCCCAAACGGGATTCATGAGGGCAGTAATTATTTCAGAGCATATACTATTTGCAAAGCTATTTACAAAAAATCTAGTTTTTAGACTTATTTTCCATAGATGTGATCTATACATATAAAGTTTAAGGTATATGGCCACTTGATGCTCTACTTGCGTTTACTCCTTGCCATACTCCGCATTTAGTCCTTTGCCTCGCGCACGAAAAACCGACTAAAAAGGGAGCGGTGGGCATGACGAGTAGCATGAGGAGTAGCGTAGTCACACTATGTCTCTGCCTATTTCTCTCGCTACTTCCCTCGCTACTCGTAGAGTGCGTGGTCGTATCATATGACTAACGCTACCTTGCAGCTAACTAAAACTAGATGGACAAAAGTTCACCCTTTGGCCGCTGAGTTGTCGCAGAACCAACTCTCTTGGTTTCAACTTTTGTCGAGCGTTACTGATCTCTTCCCTCATCTCTGGATGTATCGTCTCTGATCTAAAGGGTACGGCAATCATCGATTCTCCAGCAATCTGTTGACATCCGATCGTTCGTGCAGGAAAATAGTCAAACATCTAGATATCTTTCGTTCACAAAATCTGTGTATTAAACGACATCGTGTCTTTGAGATACGTAAAGAGGGTTAGTAGTAGTCGCGCGTTAGCGATGTACGTGGAAGATTTCAAGGTTAGTCGTGCGTCGCTGTGTCTCGGCCTTTGTTTACGTTCCGGGCGTTTCAGCTCTATTTTTACGGTCGCCGAAGGAAAATAGATCGGTAAAGCGAGTAAGGAATATCAAACAGGATATAGTCTTCCAGTCCACTGTCCCTCGTCGCCATAGAATCGCGCAATTACCGAAAAATATATACCGATTTTCGATGTCTGCAGACCGAATCGTCGTATGAATAATGTATAACCTATAAATCTCTTTTACCCTTTTGAACAAATTAGGCGACCCCTCGTGACTTTACGCACTCGTTGAGCATTCGTTGTCTCTCGTTGTTCCGTCGCGTAGTTATATTTCTTTATTTTATATATTTCAAAGAGCGACGCATGGAACGGTATAGTTTAGGACTCGGACAATTTTTCAATGCTATTCATTTTCATGTTTTATTATACGGTTAAGAACCATTCGTTAGAAGCTCGAAAATTATTTCACGACTCTTTTCTTGCAGCAGGACAAAGCCTCCTTTTTTCCAATCAGTTTATGTAACGTATAAAATCTGCGGAAAACCGACACAGTAACGTCAAATTCAAATATCTACTCTTCAGATTTATTATTGCTTCAGCTGCGCCGCACATGTACGAGTTTACGATTGTTCCGTTATGAGTTACGATTATTACGATTGTTAATCCTTTACAGGGCCGATCGAGGGCGTAACATATAGTTCAACTTTGTTTGCACGTGTGCTCGAGCGGTCATCGGCGCAGCACCTTACCTTTTTTTGGAAAAATCTTTTTACCCCACCATCTCTTCACCAGACGAGTAATTTTCCAAACCTATCAGCTAATCAATTTTCACAATTATAACCCAACGACACACCCACGAAATACACCAAATCGTGGTGTATTCTCAGCGACAAATTTTAAGTTAGTTATAATTTGAACTCCGTCCGGAACACATCTTCCGAGTACGAGAAGCTCTCTCGATGAGACTTCTAGTCGCTTGATCCAAAACTCAAGGGTACAACATAACATACATTATTTTCATCATACATTAATGATTTTGTAAAATTGAGTTTTCGTTATAGTGATTAAATATTGTTAAACTAATACAATCTGTGTGATCACTAATAACGACCCTCATCCCATTAATTTGTAGTGCGGGAGTGCGTGAAAAATAAAAGCAACGGTGTCAAATTTTCTTTAACAATTTGGTGTCAGAATTTATGACCCTTGCTGACGCGCATTTCAAGTCGCGTCATGCCGTAGCCGCGCACACATAACACTCGTACTTAGTTACAACTCTGTGCACACACACACACACACACACACACACACACACACACACACACACACACACACACGCGTGCATATATACCAGTTGTAAAAGTATGGAACCGGAATTTCTCTGTAGATGGAGCTAGCCCTCAGTTTAGGGACCGTAAGACCCCTTCTGCAGCGCCATTATCTCTGTCTAACAGTTGACGACAATTTTCAACACCCGACAACCCAAGTTTCATACACCGGTATATTTTTCTATAACCTTAAATATGTCGAGTTTTGTGTTTACGAACTACAATTTGCGGACAGCATTGGTTTTTTGTTATCCTTTGAAGAAAACCCCTGCAGAATCGCATCGAATGCTTGTCGAAGCTTACGCTGAACATGCTTTTAGTAAAACACAATGTTTCAAATGGTTCAAACAATTAAAAAGTGGCGATTTTTACATGTGAAACGAAGAGCGTGGGAAACCACCGAAAAAGTTCGCAGGTAACGAATTACAAGCCAAACTCAACAAGAACTCGCGGCTCAATTGAATATGACGCAAAAAGTCGTCTCCATTCGTTTAAAATACTTTTCATCATTTTTAACACTAGATTTACCAGACCAGTCATTTTGACTGGTCGTGCAATTTTTAATTAAAAATTCCTACTGCATGTAACATTTGTTTTCTGAAATGACGTTATGACTTCTATAGCTGTAAGTAGAAAATATATTTAATGAACTCAATACAACTTAATATATATTTGTCACAAATATATTTAGATAGAAACAGGTATATGCAAATAGCTGGTAAATCTAGTGTTAAACAACAGATGTGTAGTTTTTACAAAAAAAAATCGGTTTCATACTTATACACATGGAATATTAATTTCTGATATTACGGTGATACGGACAATTCTGTTTGGGTCAAATTATATGCACGCCTACGTCCTCTGTACGTTACCTAACGTGCAAAATGTAAATATCTCCATCGCACGTTATATCCGAGTGTTTGTAATGTTTTTTTTTTCGTAAAAGGGATGCACGGGAGTGGCCTGATGGCGCTGCATATATTGTCTACTTCATATTGGCACTATGTGCACATTTGGGTGTGCGTATATTTGTACGGGTAGGCGTGTAAACATATATGTGTATATATATATATATATATATATACATGACTGTCGTATACGCATTTCTATAACGATATATACGTGTTACAACGAACAGAGCAAGCGTTGAGGGGATTTGCGGGGAATTGAAAAATTGCAAATCGAACGTATAGCCACGGCGTGGGGTTGCCGCATCCTGGTAGCTGTACAAAGCGAGTTATGCCGTACAGAGAACGAAGGGCGAATAGGGGTCATTCAGGGAACAATTAATATATTTCTGTCACAAACAAACTTATTTCAGTAAAAAAAGAATAATACTACGAATACACATCGATCGTCCCAAGAGTTGAGTGATGGATTTGCTATTTCTTTCCGGATGGATAAAGAAAATGGACGATTCCATGGTCCTTATTGTTGGTGACCTGGAGTAAATGGATATCGTTCTGTTAGAGCGTTTCTCGTATGATAAATATCCCAAAACTGTCGTTCTTGATGAAATATAATCCGGTGTTATGTTATTTGAAATTATGTTTGATTTTTAATGACGTTTTTGTGACGTTTGCAGCCAACTTGAATTACGTCCGGATCCTTTTATACGCGCCCGTCGGTTTGTCCGCATTGTCGAGGGAGGTTTGAGAAAGTGCAACGTTCGTGTATACAGTCACGGTTTGTATAACGGATCAGAATGATAGCACCGGGTTGCAGAAATGAAAATGGATCGAAAAAGGTTCGATCTCTGCACAACCAAAATACTATTTGTTATTACCCGGATGGAGGCGGGTTGTCGTTGCAATAGAGCAATGCAACTCTCGTATAACGAGAAAACGAGACGGAGGGGAAAAGAGCGAGGTAGCGAAGGAAAGGGAAAATGTGTGCATTTTAATAATGCACTCAGGGCTTTATGGGGTGATTACTGTATCACTCTGTGATTAAATTCCCTCTCCGCCTATCCGTCTGTCCCGTCTACGTATTACTCTCTCTCTCCCTTTTCCCACAGCTTTCTACACACGTTATAACGTTCTATACATACGAATCCATCTCATTTTCTCTCTACGTATATTTCTCTCGAGCTCCATACATCAGCGACCCCGAACAATCCCTTCACCGAACGCTGCAACTGATTGTTTTCCAAAATAGTCGTGAGAATGAGCGACCGAGGGTCGAGAGCGCCAGAGAGAATCAGAGGGATAGAGAGCGAAAGAGAGGCAGAGAGATATAAAGTTTTACATAAAATAGTATTTCACATACAACGAGGGATTCGGAACAAACTCATTAAGCACGTATACACGCGAGAGGGAGCCAGTGTACGTGTTTTTCGTGTACGACCGTTGGACGGAGCGAGTTACACGAGTTACCGAGAGTTTCATAGAGGGCGCAGTGTGCACTGTATAGTCTTCATGCGTTTATTGGCAGTACCGAGCGTTAAACCGGGATTTTCATATTTATTTTACCATCCATCGGAAGCTGGCGTGTACTCGGGAACGTAGATATAAATCGTGGTCTCGTGCAGAGCGGAACGGGTGGTTTTTCGGGGTGGAGAGAACGTTATGGTGGTGTACGCACGAGGTGATCCATACACGACTATGTACTTATGTACGAATACATATCAATATACATATCAACGGGTATACACACATATAAATGTATATATATGTATACATTACAGTTACATACATAACTCGGTACGTCTACCCAGTTTCCAGCAATTCGCCGGAGGCCCAACCGCAATGGCGTCAATTAAATAACGCGTATGTATTGAATGAAATTTCTACTCTCTCTCTTTCTGTTTCCCCTTTTCTATTTTTAAACACTTCTCTCAATGTGAGCTAGGATTTCATTATTTAAAGATCGCATTAAAGTTCGTATCAATTTTATTCATTTTCATTGTACATATGGTATTCTTTCAATCAGTGAATCAATCATTCCTCTCTTTCATTTTTTTCAACGACCATTCACGTATCGTGTCGTGTGAAAGACCGCTGCTACGAATCGATAATGCTTCCTGTAAATGCCTACTTTTTACTGATGAATTATTCGAGGAGTCGGGAAAATATTTTTAGATGAAAAGAACGGTGGAAGTTTAATTCGATAAGGAATGCATTTCGATTACGTCGTTTGGATCTTCTTTCGCTTTGGATAAAATTCATTAGTAGGTATCGATTAAGTCCATTAATTTGGATGAATTAATGAGCGAAATTCTTGGTTGGCTTTAATCAGGGTTTAACGTAGGATCGTTGACAATTTTAGCAAATTTCCATCGAGCAATGAACCGTTATCTCGCGTTTCTCTCGCGGTCTCGCGCTTTACCGACCGCGGATCGAAAGCATCTCTGCGGTAGGAATTTTGTCGGGAGAAGAGGTCATAGTCTCGCGTCTAACTACTGTGTTCTTGGCGCAGGGTTGAAAGCACCATCTGGGATATTCGCGGAGAATTTCATCGGTGAATCCCACGAAATCCACGAGATATTCGAGAGATGGCACCTGGACCGCGAATTCCCGTAGTTGAAAATGTATGTACCCGTGCACATGCGATTGGTTGCAGTCTCCGAGCGTCCCTTTTCACTCTGTCTTGCCACCTCTTCCACGCTTTATACGCCTTTACTTTCCATTCTCACTAGAATATTAATAACTACCTTTGCAAGGGTGATAACCGCCCAGCAACGAGTACGACACAATGTCCCTCCTCTCCTCTCTCTCTCTCTCTCTCTGTCTCTCTTATCGTCCTCGACCTCATCCTGGGTATGTGTACACCTAGTCTCTTGTTGCACGACCGTTCATTCTACGAAGACTCACCGGCTGGGCCCTCTCGCGTTATATCTTCTCTCGTCTTTACCTCGTTATCTTGATAACGTGCGGTGTTATCTATTACCTTCTACCATCGCCCTACTATCCACCGCTGTATTAATATTGGCTCATCGATTTCATGCAAAATGTAGTTTGGGCCGATATCAATAAACCCTACAGCATCCCAACTTCGTGTAATTAGAACGAAGTATTATAATGCACGATAAAAGCGGATCGATACTTTATAACTTATTTCCATTTAATTCCGAAACATTTGGAAAAGGTAGGGATCAACGAACATTTTCTAGGAGTATACACTCTTCGAGCGCCAAGATTATACGGCGTTCCTTCAATCTCGTAAGATATTCCACGAGACTAGACTTCGATACGCGTCCTGGTTCTAAGATAAATATGAAGGAAAAAAGCTCCACTTTCGGAGGAGTGGGTAGGTACACTGATACGCCACGTTTCCCTACTCATCTCTATAGTATGCAACAACAGGATTAACCACTTCCATATATCTGTGTACGTATACAAACTGTTATATACATCTATGCACGTACATATATGTAGTGTGTACTCTATATGCACCGTGATAAAGCAGAGGAAGACCTATGAATATTCGAGGAAGTGGATGACCCGAGAACCGAGTATGCGTATCAACGAAACGAGTTCTTGCAGAAAACGTTAGATCGAACGATCGTGGATGCTCTCGTTGGGCTTGTTTACCATCCAAAATATCTTAAGTTTCGAAAACATAGTTGCAAGGCAAATTCAGGCGAATAACATTCGCCTTAGAAACTAACTCTTACATATGCACCTTAATGATCTGTAATTATTAATTTTCGTATTGAAATTTAATTCGTTTTATTTGAAATTATGGGTCAATTGGAAGAATGAAGAATTTTCGAACTACAATAATTTCTCATGGATTTTAACGGATTTTGGTGATGTATATGTTTGAAACTATTACAATCAAAGGTGTTGGGTGATGATGGGACAAGCACAGCGAGCAGCGCGAATGTTATTGGATTATGGAGGCTGAATGGACGTTTCACCCTATAATTCGAGGTCCTTTAGCCGTTAGCCAGAGGTAAGATAGACAGAGAAGCCGTTCCCTCGCGCTCGGCCCTTGCGGTTCAGGCATAGCGTATCGCAAGCAGTACGGTGTTTCGCAAGCATAGCCACTCGGTGGCATCCTTGCCCTTTCAATAGATCGATCGAGGGGTCGGTCACGCCGGAACATCGAGGAGAACATACAACCAATAACAATCCCTTCGATACTCGCGGATTACGCACTAACGGGTTGACATATCTATACATATCTTATGGCACATACCGGATTGCGACGATGAACCGGCTATCTGCATCATTGAAGTTCCACGTATTAGGGATGCGGATAAGGCGGCTCGTTATATCGTTGCACATGTATAACTTGTATAACAGAAGCGGAAAGCTCTTAAGTTATTAAATATTCACAGGACCGACGGAAATATTGTCATACGACTGGATTTAAGTTCATCCGACTAAAAAAAACCTCGATTACAATTACGTATATCTAATAATTACTACCGAGATTTAAATGGCTTCATCAACGTTTCTCCTCGAAATATGTGCAATTAATTTTCTTCAATCGAATTAGATTAAAATTAAATCATACGAGTCGAGTTCAGATCATTCGAATACAAAAAAAAACTTTCATTATCGTTATGTGTAATTCATACAGCGAAGGTAATAATGTTTGCATCGACGCTTCTCAATTAATTAATTTTTCTTATTACTAATTGATAATTCATTTTTCTTTATTGAATCAAATCGATAACAATTCGATAATAAAATTGTCAAATTCTTCTTCGAAGTTGCAATCATGAAGAATATTAAAGCAGTTTGAATTTACTGCCGCCTGAAAATTATGGCCCTCTCTGTCTTTCTCTCTCTCCATGTCTTTTTTGTGCTTCCTTGATACAGGACGAGATGAACGAAACGTATTCTACGAATATATAGGTTATATATTTTTTCTTTCTCCGGACAAAAAACCAACGAGAAGAAAAGAAGAGGAGAATAAAAACGCGAAAAGAAGAGGTAATGTTTGCATTGACGCTTCTCAATTAATTAATTTTTCTTATTGCTAATTAATAATTCATTTTTCTTCATTGAATCAAATCGATAACGATTCGATAACAAAATTGTCAAATTCTTCTTCGAAGTTATAATTATGAAGAATATTAAAGCAGTTTGAATTTACTGCCGCCTGAAAAGTATGGCCCTCTCTGTCTTTCTCTCTCTCCATGTCCTTTTTGCGCTTCGTTTATACAGGACGAGATGAGCGAAACGTAAAGCCACGAATATATAGGTTATATATTTTTTCTTCCTCCGGACAAAAAAAACCAACGAGAAGAAAAGGAGAGGAAAATAAAAACGCGAAAAGGAGAGGTAATGTTTGCACCGACGCTTCTCAATTAATTAATTTTTCTTACTACTAATTAATAATTCATTTTCCTTCATTGAATCAAATCGATAACGATTCGATAACAAAATTGTCAAATTCTTCTTCGAAGTTATAATTATGAAGAATATTAAAGCAGTTTGAATTTACTGCCGCCTGAAAAGTATGGCCCTCTCTGTCTTTCTCTCTCTCCATGTCCTTTTTGCGCTTCGTTTATACAGGACGAGATGAGCGAAACGTAAAGCCACGAATATATAGGTTATATATTTTTTCTTCCTCCGGACAAAAAAAAACCAACGAGAAGAAAAGGAGAGGAAAATAAAAACGCGAAAAGGAGAGGAAAATAAAAACGCGAAAAGGAGAGGTAATGTTTGCATCGACGCTTCTCAATTAATTAATTTTTCTTATTATTAATTAATAATTCATTTTCCTTCATTGAATCAAATCGATAACGATTCGATAACAAAATTGTCAAATTCTTCTTCGAAGTTGTAATCATGAAGAATATTAAAGCAGTTTGAATTTACTGCCGCCTGAAAATTATGGCCCTTTGTCTTTCTGTCTCTCCATGTCCTTTTTGCGCCTCCTTTATACAGGACGAGATGAACGAAACGTAAAGCCACGAATATATAGGTTATATATTTTTTCTTTCTCCGGACAAAAAACCAACGAGAAGAAAAGGAGAGGAGAATAAAAACGCGAAAAGGAGAGGTAATAATAACGCATACTGTTCCAAAAACGTCGTTTCGAATACCGTGTATATTGGCTACCTTCGGGTTCATACCATGTCGTCGGAAAGGGAGTTTAGTCTACGGGAACGAGAGAAGCTGCAAGGACAGAGAGATCGTTCGCTCGCGCGTCCTAAAAGTCATTTCTCAACGTCGGATCGGTACGTCGCACGTCACAGACAACGAGAGATAACAGTCCTGCTTTTACCCCCCTATACACCTTTCTCTTCTTTCCCGCTTCTCTCTCTCTTTCGCCTTTCTGCTCTACGTTTTGTTTTTTCGATCTCCCATTCCACGCCATTCTCCCCTTTCTTCGTCTCGATGAGAATATATAAGAAATTACAAGATGCTTACCCGAGTTGCGAAGGCTAATGGTTACTCCGCGATTCCACGAGGCACACCGCGGCCCATAAAGAGCCCAGCGCGTCTCCGAGGAAAGAACCCTTTCGAAACAGATCGCGCTTGTGCGTGTGTGTGTGTGTTTCTGTGCCCTGAATCACCAGCCGACTGACAAGTGACGTATACGGACAGACGCTAATGCTCCTCTTCTCTTCTTCTCCCCCTTACCCCCTCATTTCTCTTGCTCCCGTTCACCCTCTTCGTCTCCCTCCCCAACGGAGCATTCCTACACGAACTCTCGTGTGTAACAGCAGTCCAAGGAACACATCAGAAGTATCTGTTGGTATAAATATCCCGAACGAACCGCCCCCAACCCCCTCTCGCCCTTCTTTCGGTCTCTACACTAATATTTGATCAAATCTTTAAATATCGCTGGATTATCGATACGTCACGCGAGCTATCGCCTTAATACATTGCATTTTTGTTATAAATAATCGGCCTATGATACGTGTATCGTTTATACGTGTTATCTACTTTTAAACCACCAATTTTTCACAATTTTCATCCCTTATTTGAGAATATGAGAGATGAATGCTCGTGTAGTAGGGAGAATGATAAAGTAAGGGAGGCGGGGGATTGAACAAGATTTAGAATCCCTTATCTCCGAATGCCGGCGAACGGCAATCGCGGATTAGGGGTGTACAATGCTCTATACCAAGTGTCAGAAGTAACAAACGATTTACCGGAGACGGGGACGAACCTGGCTCACCTTTCGGTAACTCTCCTGGTTAACGGCGCGATCCCGGGAAAAGAAGGATACTTCTTCCTCCTCGTCCTTTTTCAATCGAAGCCCCATGTGCCGAGGGTAAACGGGATGACGGGGGCTCCCTCGAGTCTCTTTTGTCTCCTTTAGCCGAAGTGACAACAAACATAGATAAAGCTATACGTCCACAAGGCCGTTAGTTTAATTACGCGATTGCTTAATCACAGTCTTTTGTAATAGTCGTACATATCAGCGTAGGAGAACACTTCAAACAAATCCCATGACACATCTCCGATAAGATAAATTGAATAATTGTATAATAAAATTGTGTCATTAGCTTTAACCATTTACTAACTATTGGATCTCGATTCAAGAAACTTATTGGACGCATGCAATTAATTGGGTCATTATTATGCAATTAGTAACTTCACCACCGAAATTAACAAGACTGTTCGACGTTTCTTAGAGAACGAGTCGACTACCTTTCTTGTCCATTGACCCTTTCCTCGCTGAACAATGGACATAGTCAGCGTTAGCCACTCGACATTGGACTCAATTTTTCCATCACTATTCTCAGACCGGACAATTGTTAAAAATTCTATTTCAAGTTTTATTCTCATATCCATCCAGATGGATAGCGCATTATTTCCGATAGGATTTTTATCGTAGGAAAATCTTTCGCACCTGCCTCGACAAGGCCTACAATAAAATCCATCGATCGTGGCGATTTCCGCGAATAATATCGTCGTTCTCGCCTTTCATTACAAAGAGATGCCCATATAAGCTCCGGGGATATTTTGTAACCAATTGTTGGCCCGCGAGCGGATCGAGCGCGATGTTTCTCCTCGATGTTTTACGATATAAATCTGATCGATCGGGAAGAGCTCTTGAGCACACACATCGGTTTGCCGCCCAGTTCTCCTTATCGCGAGGAGAGGCCTATCTTAAGACATTCCTCGCAGCTGTCTTTTCCATCTAGCGGAATAGGCATCTCGATGGATCTATTATATACGATATAAAACACACTTGGATCGACGCAACACCCGCAACGTCAAAATGGCTTTGTAGTCGTTTTCTCTCTCTCGCACACGGACCATCCTCCATTCTCTCGTTTACCTATCTTATGTCTCGTGGCTATACACTTTCAATGTTTCTCCTCGATCGTAAATATGCTCATAAATATCGTCTGACTGGCGTGCTAGTCGGAGAGCTTTATTTACCAGTGAGAAGCACGGAAACCAGTCTCTCGCTCTCTCTCTCTGTCCCTCTGTCTATCGTATTTTCCTTGTTCACGCGCGTAGAAGGCTGCGAGAAGTTCATCACGATGCGGCAACCGCGAGTAGCGAAATCTCTTGCGAGTTCCTCTCGTGTATGGATTCGGCAAAGAGGCAAGCTTTTCGTGAACAAGATAGAACGTTGATGGACTGCCGAATCTGCTCACCAGCCGGTCTGGGTCGAGACCGCTCCAATAATTTCGGAAAGCCCTTCCTCCATCTCTCTCTCTCTCTCTCTCTCTGGCTGTTAGCTGATACATAAATTTACGTAACTGATTTTGCTGTCTGCGTCGGTGAATCCACGGAAATTGCCACTCTCGTCTGGCTGTGGGACATATATTTTCATATATACATGTGTATGTATGTATATATTCGTTTATAACTGAATGGGAGAAACGTTCGGAAGCCTCTCTTCGTCCCTCGTGCGAATTTTCGAGCGAATGAGATTTTAGAGGTACCCACCCACACCGGCACCGATGGAGTTACAATTTTCTATCGCAGACGTAACGCAGTTGAAAATAATTCGTTTCACAAAAATTCTGGACTTTCGCGCTTATCGATAAAATTGCAAGGCTTATAACTGTATGGTGGTGTCATGAAATCGGAAGTGTCACGCTGAATATAAATATTACTTCCTGGTAACGAGTTTCTAGAAATTTCCAGTTAGGGCGACAGAAAAACGAAAAAATTTCACATTTTTCAAATTTGATCAAGCAAATTGCGAACAATCAAGAGTGAAGGTAATATATTTGTGATCCATGGCAAATTTTTGATTTTATAATCTTTCTGTAAATGTTCAGTTGAATAAAAAAAATTGTTGATGACGTTGCAGTTGGATGAAAATTTAGAATTTCATTTGTATGATTGTAACTTTTATCCACGTTGAACTTAAGACTTGACGATACGTTGTTATCGAATTCTAAAATTGACAATGAATTCATCCCAATGTAACAATCTTTCGATTTTTCACAGATTTTTAACGTGGACAAATTGACTTTCGACTTTTCCATGGGAATGAATTTACGCGAATTTCAAATGGCTTTTACATCCCGGTAAATTGAGAAATCATAATAAACCCAGCGTTATTTTTCAGATCAACATGCAAGCTTTAAAAATGTCACGTCATAAATCAAAATTGCTCCAACCGGTCCAAAGTTACACAACCACTGAAATATGCAATATTTTCACATTTTTCGGGTAAATCCTGCGAAACGACTTTTTCGCCAGATTACCTAAAATATCTCGTTTTTAACATTTTCCAATATTTCACTATCCCATCGAGAATTTCTCGTGCATCGCGAAAATATTATCGTTATACCTCGTATATTCAAGCATTGACCAATAAATTGCGAAAAAACCAGGAACTTTCGACTTCGACAATGGAATTTCCTATTGATCTACGGTGCTCTCTCTTCTAAATAAGTAGGTAAAACAAAAAAAAAGTAGAGCAGACGATTGAAAAGATCGACTAGACAAAACGAATCAAAGTGCGCACTTCGATGTGAAGAACTTGTTAACGGGAATAAGAGCGCCATCGCACTCTCCTCGTGTGCACAGAGTGGCGTTTGTAAGAAGCGCCCGGACGCTGCAAGAGAGCAGTGTTCACGAGTGTGCAAACGCGTCGAGGGAAAACATCCCTCGTTGAATTCTCTCCCTTCCTTGTATCCCGGAATGCATTCTCGAGAATTCGCGCGAAAGAGAGTAGGAGTAATTCTAAAGGCCGTTCATTAGTGTCCAAGGACCGTGCGAGCAATCTCAACACGTACGTATAAATATATCTATATAACCCGGATAAGCGATATAACAGCGAGAGTACTTACTGCGCGATTGATTCGAATCTGTACCACCTCTCCCTCCTTTTTTTTCTCGCATCTCTCCCTCCTTTTTTTTCTCGCATCTCTCCCTCGCTTTTTTTCCCTCACATTTCTTCCATGTTTTATGAGTTAGCCCTCGAGTCGGTATACAATAATGTAGTCCTCGGCGATTCTCGAATCGACTTCCGGTACGAAACGCGTCGAATGAAAAATGTCGAGGGCAACGTGTCGTTCACAATTATCGGTTTGCATTGAGTGAAAATAATCGCGGTATTTTGTAACAAGCTGGACGTGACAAAAGCCTCGATGAGAACGGAATTCGTGCGACGACATTTTCAAAAATGAATACAACCTTAGTTATATATAGGATGATCATGCCGTTATCGTTGGAATGTTTAAAACGGCCTCGACCCTCTTGATTTTACAAAATAAAACCAATATATATATATAGTTGTATACAGATGCGATACACCCTCGATGGTGTAATAGCATTATAGCGTACGAAGCGGCCGAGTCGAGGGCTGGAGAAAGTACAATGGTTTAACGAGGACGAAGAATGCGGTCGCGAGCGGATCGTGCGTTTGTGTAAGTACCTACGTGTGTGTCGTAGCCCGTTTCGGATCGATAACGAACTCAGTTGCTGAAGTAGGAAGGAAACGTGGCATTAGTTTCTCCTCCATGGAGAACATACCCCCGCGTGTACGTACAGCGAAAGAGGAGAATAGACGTGTATATATACCACGTGGTGTTTTCAGGACAAGTATCTCGGGGCATAGTCGCATCTTACTGCCGTAGGAGGGCGCCAGCGTGCACGCCTCTCATCGTACGCGAGGAGAGAAGCGTAGGTGGAATTCGAATACGCGCGTCCTGGAATGCAAAGTGGCCGGGCGATCTCGGCACACTCGACAATGGACGAGTATATATGTATACGTCTCTTTCTCTCTAAGCTCGCTTTTGCTTTTGGTCGACTGGTTTTGTGCAAGGGAAGAGCGTTACATCCCTTTTGGCTACCGCTCGGCCCTTGCAACTGTCGGCCCGCATTCCCCAAATGGAGATGTTTTTCTTCCGGGTCGAGAGACTCGGTTTGGTACACCGACCGAGGTGGTACGTGAATATCCCGAGTTCTCCTTTCATCTCTCACTCTCACACTCTCTCTATCTCTCTTTTTGGCTTGTATCTCCCCCCTCTCTCTCTCTCTCTCTTTCTTTGTATTTCGCTCTCCCTACTTCTCACGTCGGTCGACTGAAAAATCGACTTGACCATGTACGAATTTCATGTTCTCGAGAAGAAACAAAGATCATCGTCGTTGTCTACCTTTCCTACTGCAATGTTCTCACGCTTTTCAACCTCATTAACGCCCAGTCTTCCTCTTCGAACAGCACGTATGTACGAATGAGAGAACGACAAAACTATCGAGAATCATTTTATATAGATATAATCGTGTTAAATGAAATAGACAATATTTATTATAGACAAACGACGATTTATCACGTATTATTATCAATTATTATATTTCATAAATTGTTGCATAGTTTACTATTTTCTTCAATCATATTGAATGATTTTCTGGTCGCAACGTGTCACAATCACCCGGAAGAATCCTGAATTTGCAGGCGATAGTATGTAACGAACTCTTCGCGAGTAGCTTTTTTGTCTTGCTTAGGATGTTTTTTTTCCAATCGGGTGATGGTCATAGCGATAGTGGGAACTAGCTGGAATAATCGGGAAGCGACGTTGAAGAGCTCGTGAATGAGCCTCGAGCCAGAGTTTGCCTGGGAAATGAAGGGGCGGGGTAGACGATCGCACGGATGAGGACGATGGAAGGGACTATGAGCGCCGCGCCTGGGGAGGCAATGCACTACTCTCGTTCTCTCTTTATCTCTCGCGCTCATTCCAGGAGACAATGAAGAAGAAACGTTACAGCGAGGCACGCGAAGGCGCGCTTTAATATTCGTAGGATATGGCCGGCGAGCTGCTTGGCTCTCGTTCACTCGGGCAAACGAGACGAAGAGGACGACGAGAAATATATATATACGCCTGGTGTAACAGCAAGAGGGGGGGGGGGGGGGGGCAGCTTTTGCTCGCGCTCGCCCCGAAGCGGCTCGTGTGCCAGATTGCGATCGCAACAGCTTCGTTAATTACTAGATCCTCGCCGCTCTCACTCCTTCCTTCCCTCTTGTACATATACCGTCCTTAGAACTATCGCCTCATCGTTGCTCGTGGTACTTCTTTTTTTTGAAATCCTTTTCGGTCTTCTATACTTCGTCTCTTCCCCCCTCCCACCACGATCTTCTGATTTTTTTTTATGTCGTGCGACCTGAACACACACAGAGCTTGTCAGTTCTACGAGGGCCTTCCGGCGGTTGTCTTTCACACCACGGGACCATCGGACGCTGGACTTTTGCCGATTTGCCCGTATAGATATGGCGCATGCGCTTTGTCGAGGGCTACGGCATCCATCGGGACTTCCCGCAGGGCTACGGTACAAATTATTTCTGCATACGCGCCGCTCCTTCCGGCACAAAGCTAGGCTAAGATTACTCGGGTCGTGATCAAAGATTCTTACCGTTTGTGTATTCCAAAAACTAACAACAAAAACAGAAACATTTTTCTCGGTAATAAAAAATTGTGGAATACCGCGATTGATTAATTAGCGTTAATATTATTAGTGCTAATTTATAAGGACATTATAAGGAAAGTACATTTACCAAGGAATTTTGATTACGAATTAATTTTTTTCATAGTCAAAGTTTCCGGAAATGTCGAATTTCGGGGAATGATCGAATGATCGATTAACTTACGTTAATATTATTAGTACAATTTGATAAGTTGATTTCGTTAATATTTCGACTGTTGCACTTATTACACGCGTTCTTTTTATTCTTGGTTTTACGATGAAATGTTGTCTATTTCTATTTGACACGCGGGATTTTTTTTACCGCAGTATAAAAGCGAAACTATCAGAGGGTCTGTAGTGCGGGAGATCTATAAACATAATGTTAAAATTCTGCAGTTTTTCATCCGGGAGAGGCAAGGAGGAGGGAGGGGGTCAAGTCGCAGAACCGCGAGCCGATCGTCGATACAAAACTTTTTGTACGTGCCTCTGTTGCCGCAGCATCTCAGTGCCGCGCGAGGTCTCTCGACACGCTGTGAAGTCCCGCGACGCGCCGCCTCTCGTTCTCTCTTCTCTCTCTCTCTCTCTCCCTCTTGTCCTCTTCTGTACAATGTTGCGGAGGGTACTACATTCAACAGGTTGGACCGAGAGAGGACCTCTTCTCTCGCTTATTTCGTGCTTCTCTCGCTCCTAGAATCCGTGAGAAAGAGAGGGGGAGAAAGGGAGAGAGGGCGAAAGAAAGAGAGAGAGAGAGAGAGAGAGAGAGAGGAGGGCGAGAACCGCGAATTTAATTTATTTAGACCGCGCCGAGAGCTAAGAGGAGTGTAAAGGCACCGCGCGCTACAACACCTCGTCATCACCTCTCTCCATTCTTATCCGCCCTCTCCCGGTCATCCTCTCCGTCCTTTTCGTTTGGCTCTGTTTGTTCGTTGAATGGATCGAAAAGGCTAATGAGATACCAAAAATCTCGACCCTCCCATTTACTACTTTCCGTTATAATCGTCGATTTACCTCGGGATTTTTGAGAACAAGCGAATTACGACGGCAAAAACATGTTTCCGGTTCGCAATTTTCTGAAGGCTTGCTTATTTCACTCACGTTTTATTTCGGTCATTCATTTTCTTTTCTTTTTAAATTTTTTTTAAACTCACTTTAAATAATTGCGGTCAACATAGAAACCCAACTTAGCCGAAGTTTTTGGATTCTACGAAATAGACAAATTAGCAAAAATGTCATTTCGACATTACGATCGTTTTTGTAAGTCATAAATATCAAGGTTTCGCGGGGGGGGGGGGGGGGGGGGTGAAAAATCTACTAAGAAATTTATTTAGTGTGCACATAGACATAGCCGCAGGTATTTTTCCGTTTCGGAAGGGACTTCTATACTCGTACACGTGATGTCCTCGCGCTTATTTCACCTTTGAACGTTGTGCTGGTCGTGGAATTTCAAATCGAATATAGCGAGAGAGAGAGAGAGAGAGAGAGAGAGAGAGAAAGCCCGAAGGAGAGGATATGAGAGGTCCGTAAACCGTGCTACATTTCCATTTTTCTATATATACATAGTCATAACAGCATCCTGCATTGCCGTGAGTAAATTTATACCATTGCGGTGAACGCTTTAAGGTAGATACTGTATTCCACGACGAAGACTGTCTGTGCAATATCATTTCGAACGGGACCTGCTTATTTCCTTTCCAGATTTTCCCAACCTCCTCCAACCTCCTTGCCTATATTATTCTGGACAATGTACATTTTTTCAAACGGATACACTCCACGAATAGAATAGTTGTAGTAGTAACAATGTAAGTCCAAGTAGCAACATGAACTTTCGGTCACGACATATATGATATACACAAGATCGAGTCATCATTTGAAATGATCTACTGTCTAAACACATAGTGTATCGTCATTATTTATTTATTTATTTGTTTATTTATTTATTTATTTATATTTGTTATTAATTAAATTAATTATATTACTCATTAAAGATGGTGGCAAATCTATTGTTCTACAGGTACTCATATAATAATAAATCTCATGGATAATTGTTAGGAGTTACATACGACGTTTCTCGATTTGTACAGTTTTATTGATTAGCGTTTCTGTTCATCTATTTATCAGTATAAAAATTCAACTCGTAGGACAAAAAAGCAAACGTACGTTAGATAATAAATGATTAAATTCGTATCTAATGTTGAGTCACTAAAAGGTTGGTCTTTCCTTGTCTGTTACCTTGTTTTTAGATTTTTATTCGCAACATTCTCCTACCCAGTATCTGTTAAGTCCTGTCTCATCGACAACTTGGCGAATGCAGTTGCGCCAAAAGATGGCTGAGAAAAGAGGCTGTATAAAAGTCCCTGTGCTGCAAACCGATAATTGAACATACATCAAGGGTCGAGAACGTTAAACACGATGGCGACGAAGAAAAAGAAGAAGAAGAAGAAGAAGAAGGAGAAGATGCAGAAGAAGAAGAGAAAGAAAAGAAGAAGGATAACGATAAAGAAAGAAAGAGAGAGAGATAATTCGCGTTGGAGCAATTTGAGGCTTCCACGTCGGCACGACGATATAAATTCAGTAAACGCCGTCATTAGGTCCAATCCGAAATACCGTGGTGTCTATTAAACCTGGAACTAAGATAATTATCCGTACCGTGTGCTGATGCGCGCGTGATGCCCGCGCTTCGGTTTCGAAGTAGAAAGAGAGAGAGAGAGTAAGAGAGAGGAAGAGAGAGAGAGAGAGAGAGAGAGAAAGAGTGAACGAGCATCTCCCTTACGTACAACGAAGAGAACGGTCCCCGTTCGGTCTGCATTGTTCAGCTTTTTTGCGAACTTGCTTTTTCTCCCGCCTCTCTCTTTCTGTCTCTTGCATTCTCTGATATTCCAGTCTGATGATCCGCTTTGCCGAGAAGTCTCCGAGCCGAAGTTGTCTCTGGATTGGCAACAACCACAGGCTCTTTCTGCTTTTCAGCAATGCCTTCTCGGTTTCATGATCTCTTTCGGACTCCTGAAGCAAACCCGACCCCCCTCCCCTCCTCCTTCTCTCTCTTTCTCTTTCTCCAATCTTTCTGCTACTCCGAACGATCGTTCGTTCTTGCGCATCCCTTCGTCTTGTTCTCCGCGCGCAAACGTGTCGTCGTGTCTCTTCGAGTTGTCCATTATGTTCCGGCCAATGCCGCTAACAGCCCCCGAGAGACGACTGTTTCGCGGTATCATATGTGCTGAAATTGTTAGTACCAGTACGGAATTTTCTCAGATTGCGTATATTTCGAAAAAAAAAAACAAAACTATTCGACATTTACGACAATGATTATAGTTATTTTTTTATCGCAAGATAATAATTTGTAATAATTTTCTACTAAGCAAGTTGTCAATTATTGTATGATAAAATTAATTATGTGTTTTCATATTACAATCCAATCATAATTTAGATATTGTAATTGCGATTATAATGATAATATCGGTGAAAATAATCGTTTAGTTATAATTATATCTATCTTATCTTATCTTATTTTATATCTTCAATATTGTCGTGTACTAATTGCAAAAATTGTTCTCTCGAAACGTTTAAAAAACTTATCTTTGTTTCCTATAATTGCGATCTATGTTGATTGACAGTTCTCAATTTATGTCGATACACCACCAGTGGTAATACGAGGGAGAGAAGTTTCAAAATTGATTTAAAACGATAGTTGTTAGGGAATGAGAAAGTCGAGTCTCACAGTTAAATTTATCAGCTGTTCATCTTTTCCTCCCCGTTTGTTCTTTCTCTTTCTCTTTGTATGAGAAACATTCGAGGGAAAACTCATCATCCGGTCCATTCACTACAAGTAACGATAAAAAAGCCCGGACCAAATAAAGAAACAAACAAGTGAGTAGATGTTTTCAAGTGTATGGTGGAGAAAAGAAAAAGAACGTGCGCACGATGAGTTGTACCAGCCGATAGAGCGAGGTTCCTCTTGTTTCGTGTTTCGTTCGCCACTCGGCTCGGGTCACTATGCGTGTGGATATATATTTATATACGGCGTCATATCCCGGGTCATGATCCTCGTTCCACGAGTCCTTACCAAGATCCTCGTTACTTCCTCGGACTCCGCCTCCTCCTATTCTTATCCTTGTTCTCCTCTATGAGCTCTCCTCTCTCCCATCCATCTCCTTTTTCTTACACAAATATATATATACATATATATACGTGTATACTCCATTTAGTTCGCGTCTTTCTCGGTCCACGATTTCTCGAGGATTTCTCTACGCCCTCGAACGTAAGGGTTGATCATTTTTTTCCTGTCCCTTACTCTCGATAAAAGATTTTATAGCATCCCCTTGGTTACTCCTTATAGCACTTTCCGTCTCATAGTTACGGAAAATCTTGTCGTCGGAGTAATGACGAATTACATGTCGAAAAATTGAAATTCGTCTGATCACGAATTTGCATTCCAGATCAAATTAACCAGATTGCACAGATGAAACTTAAAACGAGATATTTCTAAACGCTCTGTTGTACAAAAAACTATCAAACAAACAGTGGAAAAAAGTTGAAGGATACGTTCTGTAAGCGAGCTTACCGATCCCAAACGAGAGACAATATCGGTTTCCGTAAGTTCACGACCTCGAAAGCTTCCGCGTTCTCGCATCGACTACAGCAACGATTCGTAGAATCCATCTTGCGTTATGCGTCTGGTGCGCACGGACGTGCGAAGATACCGCGTATACGTCCATCCGTCTGTCCGTCATTGTCCATTGCGTTCGGACGATCGAATCGTGCCGGTAGAAGGATAGCTACGCGGGGGGTCATGCAACGGGGTCAGGAACGAAGCGTTAAACTTCACCGACGAGACGTTCGACAATAAATACATAAGTACGTTCATGCAAATTTAAAAGTCAACGAGAGAAAGCTAGAGGGAGTGAGAGAGCCTCTTGTGTCTCAAAGTCCGAGTTCCTTCAACGAGGTAGCGGCAGTGGTGGAGGCCGAAGCGAATATGGTCGAAGCTCCCTCCGGGCCATTACTAATGGCTTACCAGCCTCGTAGTGTTTGCTTTCATCGAGCTTACTAAAGTCAGTAGCTAAACTTCCAGCGTTGAAATTCCCACACCAGCAAACGTTATCGCGATGGCTTGCGAGTCCAACGGAGTGTCGACTTCTCGAACCTTCGAAGGTGTTCCCTTTTAGCCCAATTTATATACTCCATTCAACCGGTGAATGAAATTTCAGCATGTTGGGTCAGCAAATTCGAGGGTTCTATTAAAGGCTAAGATTTCGTCGACGAGCGCATTTCAAGGGTTTCATTGATTGGTCGCGCTCGGTACCGTACCGCATTCGAGAACTTCTAATCCAATTAAACGTAATTGCCGGAACCCCAAAAACCAAGTTTCGAGTATTCCTTCAGCTTCGTGCTTATTACCTTCGTTTTTTTTCTCGTACGAAATAAAACCCTGATATTTCGTTCGAACATTTCAATTGACGCCATATTCCTATGAGCTATACGCTGATGCAAATTTGAACAAACCACGATCGTGAGTGAGTCAGCGCAGGATATAATGCTCGAAGAGATGGCATATGAATGAGAAATGTAAGTGGTAAGTGCATGCCTTAGATAACAGATATCGGAAGAAACGGAGGCTCCTTATTGCGAGTAATATGGGATGACATACGGTCGGGTTTTGTAGGAAATAAAAACGTAACTAATCATTTTTTCGCTAACAAGAAATATTAGCTTACGGGCCGGATGAAATGGCAAGACATGAAGTGAGAGTAGCAAGGTGACGGGGTGTTACGTGGCATGACGCGCAATAGCTTTTAGCGAAACAGGTTAAACTAAGCTTGTTAGCGGGGACGGCAGAGACAGTATGGCCGAAAAGATGATTGGTCACTTTCTTAATCCTCCATCCCTCAAACTCTCGCAAATTTTGTATGTTCACAGATTCCATCCCTTAAGTTGCGTTCAATGTCTCCCGATAGTTTTTATCTCCGTTATCCGTTTTATCGAGATTCCAATTGGCACCGCATAATTCGTTGCTGCGCGATGTGGTGAACGCATCGGATCGCGCCCGGTTCACAAGGTAAACCGCATACGCCTCCCGTTGGTTGCGCCCGATCCTTTTCCGTCGACCGTCGACCACGCGAGAGTCTTGTTGAGCGCGTTAAACAGTGCGGAGCCAACCGCAGGCATGTTTTATCCAATGGTCATTCTCCCTTGTCCTCGCTCGAAAACCCCGACTATGACTCTGTCACCATAGCTTTATCGCTGAAGTCCGGTGACCCGGGTCCTACCGAGTTTACCGTCGCGTTCGCTAGTCCACCGATACACCCGTTGTGCACTGCCGTTATTTTCGGTGATGCGAAGAGTCGATAGCTTTCGGGTAGGACAGGAGAGACAGAGGTTGGGGTAGTGTTCACACTCGATCACTGTTAGTGATTAACTTTGTGAGGGTCGAGCGCGAGAGGACTCTTTGTAATCGGTGGCCGCGGTTACTGTGTGAATAAGCGTGAAAATACGTAGATAGACCCGAGGATTATTCAATGGAAAACATTGTGGGGATTCGACAGTAACGCATTGGCTGTCGCAGCCCCAGATCTAGGGACGCATAGAGTTCCATTGACAAAAACTGTTTTTCCCGTAGTCGGTTCGATAGAAACCTAAGAAAAACGAAAGTCGAACTAGTGCCCTGTGCCAGAGGCACGGCATCAATGGGAATAATTGTCTTCGGGCACACCCAACGTCATTCTCCCTCTTCGATCATATTTATATATGATCGAATATCGAAAACATCCTTGGGAGCAGGGTCGGGGAATTTGTCAGGCTGAGCTCTTTCATCCTCATGAACTCTTAAAACTTATCCTTGAGCGAGTGCCTCGGTATACATCTCAAACGTGGTTTTCATCCTTCGTCGTTCATCCCTTTCTCTTTCGTACCTCGATACAAATGTTCGTTGATTCAATTTC
Source organism: Netelia fuscicornis (assembly GCA_946811545.1). Classification (NCBI taxonomy): domain Eukaryota; kingdom Metazoa; phylum Arthropoda; class Insecta; order Hymenoptera; family Ichneumonidae; genus Netelia; species Netelia fuscicornis. The sequence continues at coordinate 12,280,451 of OX328012.1, forward strand.
ATTAATTTCGCTCATCGACTTGGCAAAACGTAGGAACGAATAGATACAGCAAAGATGGTGCTTGTTATTTATTCAGATCGATATTATTCGATTAACAAAATAGGTTGAACCCGATTACTTTAGTTCGATTGCCAAAATATTTTTTTTTTTAAGCTCCCGTGCTACTATCACTTTTCATGAGAGTTGCCTATTATCATTCACGCATATCTATCTACTTGAAGCGTTGCCAGTTAAGCACGTAAGGATCACAGACAACGAGGCGAAGGCGACGAGATCAGAGTGCCATCAGGCATATCTTCTCGCGGGATAATCTACTCACGCGAGGAGGGAAAGAAAGAAGGAGGGGGAGAGAGAGAGAGAGACAGAGAGAGAGAGAGAGAGAGACAGAGAGGCGGAAGAACGAGGTAGCTCGTTAATTGGCTGATACCCGGTGGATTATGTGCCAGCCCAGGATTTTCCAGCTCTCGCTCACGAGAGAGACTCTCTAGGAGTTGGCGCTATCGATCCTCCAAATACACGTACACAAACGCGCCTAGGACACGCGCGAACACTATTCACCAGCGCGGTATTGGCATCGCCGGTTACAGCCAGTACTGCTGCTAGGAGAATCGATAAGTGTGTTTACTTGCGGGTCGACACTATCTCGCCTCGTTGGATCCTCGTTCGCGGCTCGTTAACGCGTACGAGCGCTTTGCCGCGCTTTAGTTACGTAATTAAACCTGGGGCAGCTCTCGTTCTGATCGGCGGACGGCAAGTGCAGCACACTCCTGCTTCCCTCAGCTTTCCAATAGATTCGAAATCCCAAAGCACTTGGGCCGGGGGCTCGCTGTGTACTTCGGCGTTTCGTAGATCGGTACGGGGAGGGAGGCTTTTGTGCTCGGGGATCATCCCGGTACAAGAGCGTCAACCACGAGATCTGGTACTTTAATCCCTTGCATATAGGATAAGCCTCTAGAGTGCCCGATCGTTAAAGGAAGAAAAAATGGATCTTTACTTTGTTTGTTTCGATCTTTTGCTAGCTAGTTCTCGAAGGATTATATTCCAAAAGTGTATCGGGAAAATATTTTGGATAACTTTTGCAATACCCTTTTTGCTTTAAATTGATTTCCATGTTATATTATTCAGATGGTAGAGTCGACCATTTTTGTAGTTAGCCAAATTAAGATAGGCTACGCATGGCCATTGAACCTTTTATATGATTAGAAGCGGGCATTCTCTCTGACGTACTTATCTCAATTGTAATTGACGTAATTTTTTACAGTTAATCCGTTTATAATATTTTTTTTTGATGATATAGCGAGTCAATCCGAAGCATCAGCATTCACGCGTTGAGCAAATTATCAAACTTATTATCCGTACTAGTTCACACTATCCATACGAATATTATAAACTCATATTAGTCATATATATTCTTACATATACTTACATACTTATATAATATTATAAACGTGAAAGTAACCCCATCTGTCTGTCTGTCTGTTACGCTTTCACGACTAAACCGCTGAACCAGTTTTGATAAATTTTGGTACAGGGATAGATGGGATTTTGGAGGCAGCCATAGATTACTTTTGTTGCGAAAATACAACTTGAAGAGGGTGAAATAGGGGGTGAAAGTTTGTATGGGGAACCAATCATTTTTCAAGCTAGGAATATACAAATTCATCATATCTAAACTTTTGGTAACGAATAAAGAATGTTTCTGCAGTTTTTACCAAGAAAGGCAAAATAGGGGATGATTTTTATTTTTAACTACTTATCTACCATTGTCTATATATATATATATATATATATATATATATATATATATATATATATATATATATATATATAACAGTTCCGTGAATAATTGGCAGACAACGCTCTGACCAAATCGCTGCGCGTAAAGGACTGAAAAGTTGACGGTGCATTTCTATAATGACATAGATAATCGCTAAGGAAGGATGTTTTGAAATTTCGTGTCTATACTAGAGCCTTCTATTGTACACGTGCACCCACGTGTAATACACGAATACACGTACTACACGTGTATTTATTTCACGAATACTTAAAAAATTATGAGAACATTTTTGCATATTTTTCGTTTTTTTTTATCCATCAAAAGACTTTTATTGAATAGATATGAAGAATTTATTATGGATTTAGGTTCAGATGGGAAAGAAGAAATGAATTTTTGTTTTCAATAAATATGGAGGCTATGTTCTAAAAATAGTGAAAACATAGAATATCTTTCATATACAATAGTTCAATATAAACAATATGTAACAGGGATAAACACAACACAACAATGCATAATTTTAATGAATCATGAATGAATATACTATAATCATTATAGTAATAATACTGTGAAAAATCAACAGAATTCCTTTATTAAGACTCTTCTGATCGTTTATCGCGTTTTTGCCCCACCTGTTGTTTCACAAGTTTTCGATTTTGGTACAGAAACACTAACAAGTTGACATTTTCAGGAAGTACACGTTCAATTGGAGCATTTGTTTCCAATAATTCTTTTACCGTGCCATACAACTATTTTAGATTCATAAATATCGTGATGAAGATCTTTATATCTTGGGTCCAAAAGAGAAGCAATTTGCCTTATTGAAACTAGATTTTCAGAATCATAGTCTAAATTGAATCGTTTTCTTATGTCATTTGTAAGATTTTGTTTGAATTATTCTATCAGCTGAGAATCCTCATCATCAGGAATCATATGCTCTTTTAGTAACCTATCTAATTGGTAGAACCATAGAAATAGAAGCATCTTCACTGCAAAGAACGAGAGTTGTTATTTGAAGTGGCTCAAGGACTTTTGTAAGATTCTCCATATCAATCCACTCATTCGCTGAAATTTCAAGCTTCTTTGCCATAGCACTACTTGTAATGTTCTGATCAATTAAAATGCTTATCACTGCATTTCTGTTTTTAACAAGTCTATCAAGCATTAAAAAATTGAGTTTCATCTAGTCCTGCAATATTGTAAGAGCGACGACAGTGATAGTCCCCATTCTTCTTGTTTTTTTTATAAAGCATATTTTGCGACATTTGAGTGTTTAACATGGCCTACAGTTTTACTCGCTTTGGTAATTAAATTGTGAATATTTTCAGAAGATAGCGAATCGTTAATAGCCAATTGTAAAGTGTGAGCAACACACGTCGCATCTGATTTTTCCTTAACATTTTTCATAGATTTGACTCCTTTAACTACATTAGCAGCATTGTCAGTTACGATAATCATTTTTTTTTCGTTCAGATCCCATTTCCTAAGTATATCAGACATTTTATCAGCGAGATTTTCGGACGTGTGTCGTTTATTTCAATCGTTTCTAAGGTAAATGTTTTGCGAGTCCATACATCATCAATGAAGTATGCTGTCATGGTTATATAAGACTGTTGAACAACTGATAACCAACAATCTAATGTACCTAAAAGCTATTATTTCAGTTTTATCGAATTTTGCTTTCATAGAAACTTCAATATTGTCTCTAAGAACTTTCAGTCTACTTTTTAGAGCTTCTTCTTTCAATAGTTTTTAATTTGGTTGCGCGACTGACATAAATTGACAGAAACCCTCGCTTGCACAAAAAGAAATAGGCATCTGATTAATTGCAATCATTTTTGCTAAAGCTTGATGAATTTCCTCAGTTTTAACAGGTGAACAGTCATTTATATTAGAAATTGGTATTCTCTTTTGAATTCTTCAACGCTTAAGAGATGAAGATCCTCCAGTTGTTGCAAATGAATTTTGAGTTTCATCAGTTAATTCCTGATTGGGTTCTTGACTGGATTCTTCATTTTCTATATCATCTTCTGATCTATAAATAGTAAAAAGTCTTACATTTTGACTTGGAATTCCATAAATTATGATTAATCGGATTAACCTTCCACGATTATGGTCGTTAGACTGATAATATGAAATAAATTTATTGTTATATGACAAAATCCGAAAGAAAATTCAGAAATAAGAAAAATTAATAACTTAAATTTATAATTGAAGAATTGAGAACATGAGAAATAGAAGAAAAAAATGCTTGTCTTCAATATTTCCATTTTAATCGATGGTCGACTTAAAATTGACAAAACACAAAAAGTTATAAATATGAAATAAAATTACCTTCGGTTTTGAGGTGATTGTGTTTGATTTCTCGAAACTCCGTAAACACCTAATAAATGCCTCATCAAAGAACCAGTGGAACCATCGCGACAAGAGAATTCGTTATTTACTTCTTCGCTGCATAAGTTGCAGTAACCTTTATCACCTTCCCGCTGTGCATATTTCCAAACCAAACCCTTCATTTTTTCAATAATTTAGAATGATTTTAATTGAACAATAATTCAGTGCACATTTATGAACGAGACACATGATATAGAAACGTCACGCCGGAACTTAAGAAGATTTATAACTGAAGCAGAAACTTGGCCTACACCTCTATATATAATAGAGTATAGTTATTATTTGTTACAATGTATGACGCTTTCGCAATTTCGTGGAAAACACAACAAATCTGAAGAACAGTTAATAAGTAGGAAATCGTAAAGAAAGGTTCGGCACGTCTTCAAAATGTCGATAAAATTTATGAAATTGAAAAACATGTACAGAATACAAAAACAGAAACGCAGAAAAAAATCACAAATCTAATATTTGGTTGGAATCCCGTTTTGTTAAGAAAAACGCTTCATATTATAAATATACATATATGTATATAAACATTTTTCTTCTAAGGAATATAAAAAGAAGAACAACAAATATCTATATATGCAAATACTTATAATTTGGCACAAGATGTAAGATGATGTGAATACAAATTTCTTATAATTACCCGTGTATACATCAATTACACGTGTATCCGCGGATATCCGTGTTAGATATAACGTGTAGCACGACAACACGTGTCACGTGTACACGTGTATTTTAATACACGGTTCTGACTAGGAGCTCTAGTCTATGCACGGGTAATTGGGATGAATTGGAACAGTCGAATACGTTTGTGTGAAAAATCGTATTCTCTGCGTTTCCTCTTTGTGTGGATCTTCTTGACGGCGATTACGTTACGGAACTGTTTTGTATATAGAGATATAGTAGTAATACCGCTCGCGGCCGGCAGGTGGCGCATGGCCATCCCGCTTCTCGCCAGCGAGTCATACGTTCGCATGCATTATAAATGCGTAAGCTGTAGAAGACAGCAAAATATTTTGGTCGCTTTCGAGCTGTTTTTATTCACAGGTTTATTTCACAGGTCAATATGCTATTCTGAAAAGAATTAGCTTACACTCGTATAATATCCTATCCAACCCTTGGATATTCTAACCATATATATCTATATATATAATATATCTTGGAAACTTATATATATTATGACAATATATCACAGAAATGTAATATTTGCAACAAAAGCTCGAAACGATTCCTTGGTAGCACCGAAGAAGGGGGAGACCTTTGTTGAGCATAAAGCTGGATCTTTGGACCAATACAAATGAATTTCGGGAAGTTTTACTATTTCCATCCTCATGATGAGCCCGAAAAAACGTTTTATTTCGGTTTTATCTGTCGGTTTCCATTTCTTTAAGTGCGATGACGTTTTCTCAAACATTTGTTCCGCATATCGATTGGTTTCTTGCACTATAATTTCGAGGAGTCTATCATCCAGTAACAAAAAATAAATGTCTCCTACGTTTTCATAATTTCAATTTAACATTCTTAAACCATGTGCACTTTCGAAAGGCGTAAGCTGTGGTTGGTTTCCAATAGGATTTAGACCAGTTCGTGGTCGAAGCATTTGTATTACTGTTAATAGTATTCGATTCATCTTCTTAGTTTTTACTGCTTGATAACATTATATTGCGAACCACAGGAAGGCGATGAAAAGTTATTATGTCGATTGAGCCGTCTGTTGAAGAATCACGAGAACTTATGCGTGTAATCCTACGGCGTTTTGCTATAGCTTGTGACAGTTGCATATCAGAACCCTCGCTCGAAAATTGTTCATTGGGCAATTCCATTTCTGATCATAAGGGGTAAATATTATATAATTATTTGTCTGTAGCAGACAAATAAGTATATACGTACTGCATGTCATGTAGCCTCCGTTTGATTTCACTTTACAAATAAAACTGAAAAATTTTCAACTGTACAAACACCATCACATAGTAATTGTTACTTCAACAACGCGCGAATAAATGACTAAATTATAAAATGTCTGCTGTTTGATAGAGTTGACATAAGACGGTTGAACAAAATGACTACCACGCCGCGTGGGGCGTTATGCGCCCCACATTACAATAAACGCTCTATACATGATGTGAGGTTGTCTATATTTGACTCAACAATCATTTTTTAAAGAATTAATTGTTTTTTAATGAAAATTCTAAATGGCCTGAACTGAAAGTGCAGCGGGGGTCGTAAACGCCTCACATGGCACGGAACGTGTTAAAGCTACTATGAACACAATAATTTTTTTTTTCATTATATTTGTTTCTAACCAAGTATTTGAGTTAACTAATTGACCTCTGAAAAAATTAAAAAATTTAGCATTACCTTTTTCCGCGAACGAAGTTTCGGGCACGGCTAGTTATTAATATAACATGGAAAAAAATTTTGAAAACTAAAAAAGTATTTGCATCGGCCGGGAATCGAACCCGGGCCGCCCGCGTGGCAGGCGAGCATTCTACCACTGAACCACCGATGCTGATGTTTGAACCTGAGCCTAGCATGCTAAATGAACGCAAGAGACGTGAAACGTCTGATGTTCTCTTATGGAGAATGGAGTTTAAACAAATGATCCAATCGGTATGAAATAAATCTTATACTACTAAACACCTGCCAACAATAAACAAGGACTACATGTACTATTCAACAACGCATTAAATATGCAATACGAGGGTGGGGTGAAAAGTTTCCAGCCTGACCAAGAAATGGCGCCACTAGGTCTACTTTTGGAGTGGCGTCCTATAGAACCATTCCTACCAAGCTTGTATGTAAAGTTCCGGCCCAATCGCTACGTTAGTTTGCATTTGAGAGCACATTGCGCGAGACCCTTCCGTTGTTTTCGTGAAAATGGAAAAATTGGAAAAACGTGCTGTCATCAAATACTTCTATTTGAAAGGTTTTACACCAAAACAAATAAAAGAAGAGATGGATTCAACACTAGGAGACTCCTCCCCATCATATTCAACTATTAAGCAGTGGGTTTCTGAATTTAAAATGGGTCGTGTGAGCACCTCTGACGAGCCTCGCTCAGGACGGCCCGTTGAGGTCACAACTTCAGAAATGATTGAGAAAATCCATAAAATAGTGTTGGAAGACCGCAGGTTGAAAGTGCACGAGATAGCTGAGACCTGTAGGATGTCAGCTGAACGTGTGCGAAATATTTTGCACAACCATTTGAACATGGAAAAGCTGTGTGCAAGGTGGGTGCCGCATTTGCTAACGCTCGACCAAAAACTGCTTCGAAAAACCATTTCTACCGACAATTTGGCGCGGTATAGGCGTAATCCAAACGAATTTTTGTGCCGATTCATAACTGTTGATGAGACTTGGGTCCACCACTACACTCCTGAAAATAAAGAACAGTCAAAACAGTGGGTTGGAAAAGGGGAACCAACTCCAAAGAAGACAAAAATAATTTTATCGGCAAACAAGATTATGGCTACTGTTTTTTGGGATGCGAGAGGAATTATATATATTGATTACCTTGAAAAGGGTAAGACTATCACTGGTCAATACTACGCAGAGTTATTGCAACGTTTGAAGCACGAGGTGCAAATTAAACGACCTCATTTGGCGAAGAAACAAAATTTTGTTTCATCACGATAACGCACCAGCGTATTCGTCGATTATTGCCATGTCCAAAATCCACGAATTGAAGTTTGAATTGATGCCGCATCCTCCCTACTCTCCAGACTTAGCCCCCAGCGACTATTACCTGTTTCCTAACCTCAAAAAATGGCTTGGCGGTAAAAGATTTAAGAGCAACGAAGAAGTTATCGAAGCTGTAAATCAGTATTTTGAGGAGCTTCATGAGTCCACGTTTAAAACTGGTATAACTAAATTAGAACACCGTTATGAGAAATGTATCAGTGTTAATGGAGATTATGTTGAAAAATAAAGCAAAAAAAATTTTTAAAACGTCGTTTTTCTTGGTCAGGCCGGAAATTTTTCACACCACCCTCGTACTGTACATCCATCTAAAAATTCACGTGTAATCAATTTTAACACCTTTTCATTCTCACAAATGTAATTGACCTTATCAGTAACAAAACAGTGCAATAATCACTTATTCAGTAAATACTTATACATCAATAGCAGATCGGAGTTGTAATATACATGTTCCCATCGTAATATATATCACCCCATATAAACAAGCGACTAAAAACGCGATGAGTAGAAACGTGTTTATCACGTTTAAAATAAAGTTGTCGTGGCGTTCTTTCAGTATGTGCGAATAATTCATAACATAAGTGTAAATCTCATCGAGAATTTAGGTCGTAAAATTATTCAAATCTAATATTATCGTACAATTCATACAAACCATCTGTAATCAAAGTGTGTATATCTATTTAGAAAAAAAAAGCATCAGGATTGCCTAACGTGCCTAAAGAAGTATAATTTCAAAAAATTCTCTCCGGCGGGGAATCGAACCCCGGTCTCCCGCGTGACAGGCGGGGATACTGACCACTATACTACCGAAGATGATGATGAAACATTTTTACTAATAGACAAAAAATATACAAGAAACCGGCAATGGAACTATCCATAGAAAATAAAGACTGTGTACTTATGTACGCACATAAGAAGTTATTCTTCTTTGATGTGAGTAAAAAAGATTTTTTCATGCATTCAAACAAATATTATTTTAGCCAAATGATCAATAAATGACACTAAATACCACGAATATAAGTTTGCATAAATGACACTTAAATGGACTTAAACAACTGAGTGAATTAGATATTATATGCATATGCGTGCGAATTAATTCACTTGGGTCTGCAGAAATCTTACGTAGTATTTCAATATGTTACTATACAGTAGAGCTGGTATAGTATATGCCATATGCGCCTCACTCGCATAACTTCAGACCAAAAAATAGAAATCTTCACTCGCAACTAACTTCATAATGCGTGACGCATAGTACGTGATATCGAGAAAATACAGGCCCATCAGAAATACCTAACGTGCCTAAAAGAAGTATAACTTCAAAAAATTCTCTCCGGCGGGGAATCGAACCCCGGTCTCCCGCGTGACAGGCGGGGATACTGACCACTATACTACCGAAGATTATAATGAAATAATTTTGCTAATAAACAAACATTATACAAGAAACCGGCAATGCAAGTATTCATAGAAAAAAAAGATTGTGTGTACTTATATACGCACATAAAAAGTTATACTTGGGTGTGAGAAAAAATGAATTTTTCATGCATTCAAACATATTTTAAGTTAGTCAAATGATCGATAAACGACACTAAATACCACGAATACAAGTTTGGAGAAATAACACTTCAATTGAATTAAACAACTGAGTGAATTAGACATTATATGCATATGCGTGCGAATTACTCCACTTGGGTCTGCAGAAATCTTACGTAACATAGTATTTCAATATGTTACTGTACAGTAGAGCTGGTATAATATATGCCATATGTACATCACCCGCATAACTTCAGACCGAAAAAAAGAAATCCTCACTCGCAACTAACTTCATAATGCGTAACGCGTAGTACGTGACATCAAGAAAATACAGGCCCATCATAACTGCCTAACGTGCCTAAAGAAGTATAACGTAAAAAAAATTCTCTCCGGCGGGGAATCAACCCCCGGTCTCCCGCGTGACAGGCGGGGATACTGACTTTTTTTTTTAACTTTTTTTTTATTATTGTAAATTACATATAATAAATTTTAACAGCCATACAGGTTCTTTGGGTAGTTCTACGTATAGACAAAAGTTTTATAAACTAGACGTATATAATTCTTTGATTCAGTTTGTGTCTGTAACGCTTTGGACTGATTAATACAGTGTCTCGAAGTGTTAGGTTATTTTCCTGTGGGATAGAGGTTGGGTGTATATATTGGTTTTTATCAGGTATGTATGGTTCATGGAATTTTGGGAGTGGGTTGCGTGGAAAAAGGCTGATTTTGGCTGGTGAACAAAAACCACGCAAAAAGTATTTATAATTGAGTTTGAATTATGCAAGAGTGTGTGTCTCTTGATGTTAGAGGTGATAAATTGGTTGTGCGTTGTTAGTGCATATGTATGTAATTATATTCATATATATATATACCGTTGTGCACATATATTTTTGGTTTGATTGTTTTTTTTAACTGCACATATTTACATGCTTATTATAGCGTATATGTGTATGTATTTTTATTTATTTATTTTTTTATTTGCGTTTTCTTCTTTTTCTTTTTCGGTGTGGGCGAGTATTTCCGTATCTAAGTCTGTGAGTTAGGGCATTGATGTGGGTGGCCGATGGGTCTAGCCAAAAATATCTTTTATCGAGTCGATGGTTGTCGATTTTATCTATATGTGGTATTGTACAATCATAGATAAAGTTTTGTGTATTGGCTAGCATATAGGCGTAATTTGGCGGTAATCGGTTGTTAGCCGCATGACGCTGCCAATGCAAAAGTGTGGGTACGTTATTATGGTTTTGGATGATTCCAGCTCTGTCATGTAATATGAATGATTCAGGCTTTATGTATCCGGTGTTCATTGAGATATTGGTTATTATGGGATCAGGAAAGCAGAGAGCTTTGATGGTGTTATTTTCTGAAATGTGATTATTGACTATGTAATCTCTGGTTAATTTTATTATAAAGTTATCTATACGGGTGATATTGGCGGTATTATATATAATTGAGTTTTTGACTCTGTGTTTGAATTCAGAATGGATGGATCGGTGTAGAAAGAGTGCGGTAGGGATGGGCGATCTCGATTCGATTCTGCCAAGATCGATCCATGAGGTCCAAAAAATCGATCTTTTGAATCGATTCTTTATTGTCTCGATCTTCCATGAATCGATCCTTCATGCTTATAGTAGAATCGAATCGATTAGTGGGGCCTATCCGGCCTAAAGGTCTATATGCGTATTTGCGACTCTGCGGCTGCGCGCGCTGCGCTGAAGTTATGTCCGGTTCTTGCACTTTGCGAGTTTCCACCGTCTAGGAATAAATAAGAGGATTGAAACGTCCAGTTTCCATTACTTTCGTTGCTTCAAGTGACTCTATCGATGATAAAGTCGCGGTGTAGCGCTGCCCAGTTATACGCCATCAGAAATTATGTCTCGCAGCAGACCGGATAGTCAAAACTTGACGATCGTAAATGCCTGAAACTGAATGAACAAGTGGCACACGCATAAGTTTGCCGGCATCAATATTGTGTAATGAATGTTGTATAAGGTAAATAAATTTACAGAATAGTTTCAAATTAACGAATCGCATCGTTGGCATTCACTGTCCTGTACATTGGTTCGCCGGGCGAGAATTATTTGGTTCCTGATCCCAATCTCGTTTTTCTTACGGCAAGTTTAACGACACTCTGATGTCGTTACTGTTTTTAAATTCGCTATCGTTACTGTTTTTAAATCTCAGACATTTTTTTGTTTTTATTTTTGACGATTTTTTCGATCGATTCTTACTAGATCGATTCATTGACAGTCGATTTTTAGGTGAATCGATTCTCGAGACGGCGATTCAAGATCAATCTAAGAATCGATTCTTTTGAAAGAATCGCTCATCCCTAGAGTGCGGTGCGCAGACAAATTCTTTCAAATTTCCTTAATTTTTCGGCTTGGGCGGCACCAAGGTTCCATAATACCGGGGCTGCGTAAGTGAGTATCGGCCTGATAAGTGTTAAATATACTATTATTTTGGTTGTGGTTGAAATGTTTTTGTTATGCATTAATCTATGTAATGAGTGGTATCGGTTTTTGGCCTTTTCGAGTTGTATTGTCCAATGGTAATTGCCTCTGACGAGATTGTCGATATGGACGCCTAGGTATTTGACAGTAGTTTTTGTAGGTATATCTATGGGTTCTCTGGTGTGAGGGTGGAGCGTAGTAATAATAAAATTGTTTTTTTGGATACGGTCCGCGGAGTTTAGGTACCCATTTGGGCGTCTAAATAGAATAGTTTCGCATTTTAGTGGGTTGATTTGTAATTTCCAGATGGTATAATAGTCATTGATTTTGTTTATTAGAGTTTGAAGTTTGGATTGAATATCTAAGACGCTTTTTCCTGCTATATAAATGATTACGTCATGAGCGTAAGCTATGGAATGGGAATTATTGCTATTGTTGAGGTTGAATGCGTTAATTATGTCGCATGTAAATATGTTGAATAATAGGGGGGAGGTGACCGTGCCTTGTTGGAGACCTTCTGGTATTTTGAATTGCTGGGTAGACGTATTGATTCCATCCCATATGTTAAATTTACGATTTTGAATCATGACATATATGATGTGACATAGGTGCATAGGAAAGTTTTTTTTCAGAAGTTTGTAAATTAATCCGTCCTGCCATATGGTATCGAATGCTTTTTCTAAATCTATTAGGGTTGCACCGATCATAAACCGAGAGGAGAGATATAGGTTTATGTCTGATAAAAGCTTGTTGATAGTTTTTTTTTAGTATTGGGAGCATTTGCGAATGTTTCCATGCGGTAGGGAAGTATTGAAGGTTCAATGCGTTGCTGAATATTGTGGTTATGTCTTTGATGATTTTTGTAGGAAGGTGTTTTAGTACTATGGGAGGTATTTTGTCGGGTCCACTTGAGGATTTATTGGGGAGCTTTTTTAATATTTTAGAGACTTGCGGTATGGTGGTGAAAAAAATTCTAATATCTTCACTAGGTGCCGGTGTGTGCGATCTATTGTTATCGCTAAATTTTGTGACAGATATTGAGTTGCGTCTGATGGATGTGTATTCATTTTTAAATGTGTTGATCTTGGTGTTTATGATTTGGTGTAGTCGCGTATTTTGGTTTGTGTGTCTTGGTGAGTTTATAGCTTCATAATGTGCTCCGAGTATATATTGCGAACCCTCATCAACCCACGACGATGTCGCGCGTATGCTCCCCTTCCTTAAAGCTCCCTCTCCACACGGTACTGGTGTACCAACTCCTTCTCCCTTTGTGTTTGTGTTTGTTTGTTGTGCCATAAAATAAGTGTATTATCTAAGGTACCGGCCGTCTCCGATCACGGTAGGTCCGAGGGTGGTGCATGCGTTCACCTTGTCGTCTCACACCACAACTTAACGACAAGGCTATTCCGTCTGAAGTAGGCACAGCATCTACTTCCCGGAACCGCGTATCCCCATCATCCCATCCTCCGGTACCCGCCCTGGAGCCACGTGTTGACGTGTAGACTGCCGGGGTGGTACTGTTTCAGCGATCATCCAACACATCTCGATTGAGCAGTGTCCCGCTGGCATACACCCTCCCCGACCCAGGTACCGAAATTATCACTGGTTCGCCTCGAAGCCTTCGCCAGGAATCGGGGTGGAGTCTGGGAATATAATATTCCCTTTCTCCACTGCGGGGATACTGACTGTTTCGCATCGACGATCTCGCGATTCGTATTATTTCGAATTTCTACGAGAATTGTAAGTTCTCGTACGCTATGCTGCGACGGGTTCGTACGGTGCGGTTGCAGACAAAATTAATCGGCTGCAACTGGTTTCGCGTAAAATAAAAGAATAGGATCGGACACGTTAATAAACTGTAACAAAACTTTATTTACAACTTTACCCTGAAGCGAATTTACACGGTGATAGCTATGTGAAAAAGTAAACTTGACTTCCGAATTGTCTCGGCGACTAATTCTGGATTCGTTATGACTGGAATGGATGACTCCTCGATTGGGACTGACTTGTCTTGAAAAGTTTAAGAGAGCCTTGAATTTTTGTTTTTTCATTCCCAAATGGAGGGAGAAGCGTCTTGCAAACAATCATGCATTTTTATTGGTTCGTGGATTGAATATTTTTGGAAGTGGGGAACCTCTTGAACTCGCGGTCAGTGGGGGTACATAGAACCCCCAAAGGGTCAACCCTTCAATAAAACATTTGGCGACCAGAGCCTGATTCATGGGTTTTTTTCCGTATTACTAATTTGGAGGAATTTCCCAATAATAAAACATTTGGCGACCAGACGTTGGTCGCGAACTGTCCTTTTCCCTTTTTTATGGACCCGAAAGGATTACCGCGGAAAGGTCTTTCCCTAGAAAATGCATGATTGTCTACGGAACAATATTGAATTTACAGTTTGCAGATATAAGTTTTACAGATCTCTTAAACATTCAAGAAAAATAAAATGAATAATAATAAAACATAGCTTATAGCGTCTTAGTCGACGCTCCACTGATCACTATACTACCGAAGACGATGATGAAACATTTTTACTAATAGACAAAAAATGTACAAGAAACCGGCAATGGAACTATCCATAGAAAAAAAGACTGTGTACTTATGTACGTACATAAGAAGTTATTCTTCTTTGATGTGAGTAAAAAAGATTTTTTCATGCATTCAAACAAATATTAACTTAGTCAAATGATCAATAAATGACACTAAATACCACGAATATAAGTTTGCACAAATGACACTTAAATGGACTTAAACAACTGAGTGAATTAGACACTATATGCATGTGCGTGCGTATTAATCTTACGTAGTATTTCAATATGTTACTATACAGTAGAGCTGGTATAGTATATGCCATATGCGCCTCACTCGCATAACTTCAGACCAAAAAATAGAAATCTTCACTCGCAACTAACTTCATAATGCGTGACGCATAGTACGTGATATCGAGAAAATTACAGGCCCATCAGAACTACCTAACGTGCCTAAAGAAGTATAACTTCAAAAAATTCTCTCCGGCGGGGAATCGAACCCCGGTCTCCCGCGTGACAGGCGGGGATACTGACCACTATACTACCGAAGATTATGATGAAATAGTTTTGCTAATAAACAAAAATTATACACGAAACCGGCAATGCAAGTATTCGTAGAAAAAAAAGATTGTGTGTACTTATATACGCACATAAAAAGTTATACTTCTTGGGTGTGAGAAAAAAAGAATTTTTCATGCATTCAAACATATTTTAACTTAGTCAAACGATCGATAAACGACACTAAATACCACGAATACAAGTTTGGAGAAATAACACTTCAATTGAATTAAACAACTGAGTGAATTAGACATTATATGCATATGCGTGCGAATTACTCCACTTGGGTCTGCAGAAATCTTACGTAGTATTTCAATATGCTACTGTACAGTAGGGCTGGTATAATATATGCCATATGCACATCACCCGCATAACTTCAGACCGAAAAAAAGAAATCCTCACTCGCAACTAACTTCATAATGCGTAACGCGTAGTACGTGACATCGAGAAAATACAGGCCCATCATAACTGCCTAACGTGCCTAAAGAAGTATAACGTAAAAAAAATTCTCTCCGGCGGGGAATCGAACCCCGGTCTCCCGCGTGACAGGCGGGGATACTGACCACTATACTACCGAAGACGTTGGAAATTCATTCCAAATATCGTCTGTTCAAACTGAGACCATTACTGAATTTCTAGACTGATTGCAAAAAAGAGTCTTGTGGTTAATTTTGTCGATGTTGAGATTAACGATCTCTCTGATATTGAAGATCATCGGAGCTCCGCTCAGTATATGGTATTTGAGCAATGCTGCCATAAGGTATCTCTAAAAGCACTCCGTAAGCTTGAAGCTTCGATGTTTTCAAATATTGAGACACTACATTGATCAAAAGTTGGTTTATCAGGAGTTGGTTAACGTTTTGAACTCCCGTAGCATACGCCCGTTGTCTATCGACAACGAAGCCTACATTTTGCAACGTGTGACGTCGATTGTCGGTAAGCTTAATGCGTCTACCCCAGCTTAATAAATTAGCATTGGGACGTGCCACGACATTAACTGGTCCGTTTGGCGCGATTTGAGGATCGAGATCCCTCTCGATATTTCCACCATTGACATATCTCAAATCACCGACGATACGAGCGATAGTCATTCCTAATGAGGGTAACGTTTCATAGATGACATGCGTCGCATCATCGATGCGACCAAAACCATCCGTCGTAATCAACTGTCTTGGTGTTAGACAGGTGTCCCTGGATAGACAGCAAATTCTTTCGTCCATCCATATCCACGATGTCTCAAATACTCGATAAGA
The DNA here is from genome assembly GCA_946811545.1 of Netelia fuscicornis. Taxonomy (NCBI): domain Eukaryota; kingdom Metazoa; phylum Arthropoda; class Insecta; order Hymenoptera; family Ichneumonidae; genus Netelia; species Netelia fuscicornis. Next base: position 12,296,643 of record OX328012.1, read on the forward strand.
AAGTATTGACATAAACGGGTACTGCTAATTCATGGTTTACAATTGCAGCCAACCTCATATATCGGTCGACCCAGGAGGCCTCGTGACGACGCCACCCGCCAGAGTCTCTTCCACAAAAGGACAAAACAATAGTATTGCTATATTGAGAATGAGACAAACTGCTGCAACGAGCGGTCAAATAGAATTTGTGCGTCGTATGACGTGTGCACGAGGACAGCAAAGCCTGAAAAATCCAGTTGGAATCTTCTGTGCTGCTGAATCTCCTGAAAACTCGACAATCCTTCAATTAGTATAAATTGCTTTAAGAGTGACTCGTTCATTTCTTTAGTGTACTTGTGTGAAACAGTCAATGGTTTGAACGCATCTTGAGAGAATTGGTCTCGTGGTGTTTTCGGTCGGGTGACAAGTTTTGGTCCATCTGATTTTGGAAATCTGGACTTACCTGTAGCGACTTCTTTCTGTCCCTGTCCTCTTCGCTTCAATACATTCTGAAAAAAATAAGCCAATTAAAACACAATTGTAAAAATAGAAATAAAGGCATGCATCTTGGTAATTTAGCTTCATTAGAGTTTGGGCTTTCGTATTAGCGTGTATTTCTTCGATGACGCGTCTCCCATTCTTCGCGTGTTGGATTTCGATCTCGTACATTTTTGGCCTTAGTTTTAGCAACTGAATCATTTGAAACTTATGATAATGTTTTACCTCAGTAATACGCAATTCGTCGATTCTGGCATTTGATTCCTTCAGCATATTTTCCATTTTTCTCGTCTTTTCCAATGTCTCATTTCTTTCACTTTTCAGTCTTTCAAGTCTGGACGAAAATAATCAAATCAAAAACAAATAATATGTAATAAAAATTGTCTGAGAGAAGCAGAGATGGAAACGTGCACATATGTGATATTCAAAATATTGCATACTTTTCTGTAAGGCATTGAAGTTTTTTGGCATGAGGCATTATGGATAACATTCCATTGCCTCTTATAGTGGCGATGGTTATTATTTTTACTGAATAGTTCATAATTTTTACGTTGTATATGTAGTTCCCTGGGAACAATGCAGTAAATGCAGTCACTTGGAGCGCAATTGTTGAAATATCTTTTAACAGTTGGGGTAAGCAACGTTCTTCTGATTTTTTTTAAATTTTTAATGAACAAAACTCAGAGACGGAGATGGAGAGTGTGCAAGAGACTTGTATTTTAATTGGCTTATTTCTTTCAGAATGTATTGAAGCAGAAGAGGACAACCTCTCTTCAGTATCATTCACAATTGTTGGATTGTCGCAAATTGATAATAGCCAATGAACAAAACGCAACTGCAGTGAAATTTAAAGAGCGTATGTTCGTAACAAAAATGCATGTGTTACAGAATTTACATGACACATATGAAGCCGCGAAAAAATTTTGTGAAGAGCTCGTAAGCGAACTAACGCCCCTCCAAGTAAAAACACAAAAATTATACGATCTTGCTATGAAAAGTATAAATCACATTAGTTGGGAGGATAAGCCATTCAAACCTTTTCATACGGCCTTCACAATGCTCCCATCGGCGATAGACGAAATCGACACAGAAATCTGTGAGCTTCAAGCACGATTGTACTGTTTGGGAGAAAACGCGGACGCGGAACAAGTGACGGCATGACAAATGCAAATAAAGTCTGCAAGACCTTTAAAATTCCATGGTTCACAAGGAACCATAATGGAAATACTGGAAAACGTTTAGTTACGCCTTTTAATGTGATGCTAATTCTGTACTTTTTAAAAAATCAGATTCTCCAAAAGTACGAGAGAGCACAAACGAACGTTATAAGACTGATCGAAGAAATAGAAGAGACAAAACTTGAGCGATTCACGACCAAGTAGACCATCAAGGAGACGAGACTCTTGTCGTTAACACCTTTAAAAGATTTCGTCGACCGGATTGATACAAAATTTAGTAGGAATTTCCGTATGCTAGGATGTGCTGTCGAAGACCCTGGTCCTTCTTTCTGGCCGTCACTGTAGATGAGGAGGTGGGCGGCGGCGAAGGAAGCACCGGTGTCACTGACCGACACAACGGTGGCGAAGGAATCGTCAACAATAACAGCGAGAGCGGGCAGACGAGCCAAGAGCCGCGAAATGACCCCCCGCCGGAGCTAGCGGCAGAGTTGAGGAAAATAATAATAGAGAAAAGAAAGAGGAGAAGACAAAATCAGAAATGTTCGCGGGTCAGGCAACCGAGAGGCTTGATAAAACCCAAGGACGCGAAGGACGTTGACACGGCGTTAAGCCACGTATTGACACAAATAAAGAAAGGAGGGTCACGAATGTGCTGAAAGGGATGGCACCGTGGGAAGCAGCGGGGGAGGACAGCATCCCGGCGGGAATATAGAAATTATTGCCAGCTGCGTAGGAATACCTAAGGAGCTTCGCGACGGCCACCATCAGAGGGGAAAGGAATCTCACGGAGAGAGACGTTAGAGCGAGGGCGGTATTAATATACAAAGACGGAGACCGCAAGAATCCTAAAAACTACAGGCCAATCGCGGTGTTAGGCCGAAGCCGCACTATCCGTTTTCGCCGGCCCGGTTTTGACGGATGCCGCCGGCCCGGTTTGTGACATACCATAGGTTCAAAGGAGAGGTGTCACACTAGTGTAGCGTTGCCGTTTCTGCCGGAAGCCACCGCAGCATGCTGCGGTATACTTACCTCGCCGGATTGCCGGATACGGGACAAAACACATTCAGTCTTATGCCCGGTGTCACACTTTACGGTTGTGTCGTATACATTTTTCTCGCTTAAAACAGAAAAAATGTTTGATACAGATAATTTTACTGAATGTGTACACGAAAAGATTTGATTGTTCTTGCATTCCCGTGTCAAGGTTCATGTTGTTGCTGTCTGCGAGAATGCTGGAAGCATTATCGGTTGCTATTTGTTCTGACAGGGATTTGTTTGACGAGCTTCTATTTATTTTCTTTTGGTGTCATCCATTCGTTCTGCCCGGGTTGGGGGTGTTGATTCTCCTTATTTTCGTCACAGCATTTTGCATTACTGCGGTTAGGGAGGTTAGCTTTTATGGCTTTTGCACGCACGCTGCTATTTCCATATTCTTTGATAAAGTTTGTATATTCTCTGTCTAGAGTAATCATTGATATCGACATTTTAGTTGTTGCCGTATTTTTGTTTTGTTTTTTGGTATATGTGTCCATGCTGGTGCTGTCTATTTTTCTTTTGTTAGCAGCCATTGTGTTATATCGATCGGGGCAGCCTCCATGTGGGCTGCCCTGTTGCGCCGTATTCTTATGATTTATTTTACGTCTTAGTAGCACACGGGTTTGTCTTTACACTATTTGATTTCGGAATTTGTTTCACTATGTCGGGTATGATCACAATGAGGATGAACAGGAGCTTTTTTTGTGAATCCACTTTATTTTTATTTTACGTGTATCGTATCGCAGCGTAGCTGCAGGGATACGGGGATACTGACCACTATACTACCGAAAATTATGATGAAGCAGTTTTGCTAATAGATAAATAATATACAAGAAATTGGCAATGCAAGTATTCATAGAAAAAAAAGATTGTGTGTACTTATACGCACATAAAAAAGTTATACTTCTTGGGTGTGAGAAAAAAAGAATCTTTCATGCATTCAAAGACATTTTAACTTAGTCAAATGATCGATAAACGGCACTAAATACCACAAATATAAGTTTGGAGAAATAACACTTAAATTGAATTAAACAACTGAGTGAATTAGACACTATATGCATATGCGTGCGAATTAATCCACTTGGGTCTGCAGAAATCTTACGTAGTATTTCAATATATTACGGTACAGTAGAGCTGGTATAGTATATGCCATATGCGCATCACACGCATAACTTCACACCGAAAAAAAGAAATTCTCATTCGCAACTAACTTCATAATGCGTGACGCATAGTACGTGATATCGAGAAAGTACAGGCCCATTATAACTGCCTAACGTGCCTAAAGAAGTATAACTTAAAAAAAAATTCTCTCCGGCGGGGAATCGAACCCCGGTCTCCCGCGTGACAGGCGGGGATACTCACCACTATACTACCGAAGACGTTGGAAACTCGTTCCAAATATCGTCTGTTCAAACTGAGACCATTACTGGATTTTTATAAGTTGTCGATGTGCTTCAAGTTAACGTCGTAATCTCTGGAGATTTTCACAATAAAGTTATCGAACCTCGAGATATTTGCCAGATTACAGTTATCTTTACTGTTTATGAAGTGTTCTGAGGCCCTTTTTCCAAAAAGGTGCAGAGAAATTCGAATGCATGAACTTTCGAATATTTCCAGGTTTTCCATAACGGAAGCACTTATGCTCCATCAGATCGGGACGGCATAACCGATTACAGGGGGTATTAACAGAAAATGATAAATAATTTTAGTACGAATTGCTATTGTTAAAAGAAGTCTGCCGTTCGTCCGGAATGAGCTATATACTTCGCATAGTTGGTTTTTGATATGTGTGTTTAGACGGATTAAGTAGTCTCGATGGACTCCAAGGTATTTTACTATGTTGTTTTTTGTTCTATTGGGAATGTATAATTTTGTATTTACACAAATCATATTTGTCAGTGCGTCTAGCTACATTGTTCGTTTTTCTATTTCTATCTGCTCTTGTGGAACGTTATTCGGATTGTCTAAAACTTGATTATACATAGTGATCGCATTATGTTTATCCGCAACCACGGTACACGGTATCAAATACAAATGTGAATTATTCAACTATTTCCCCAAAGCCAAATGCTTCTAACTACGTTGTCGATACATATTGCTCAAACTCATATCCATTATTTGCGGCTTTCTGTTGAATCATGCAAATTTCGGCTGGCTTCAGGAGGAAACTTTCATTCACATGTACACCCGTATGTTCCTCCGTTCCACATATGCTTTGTTCACATGCTCTTTGCGAGCTTTCTCTGGTTTCCCGGTGCAATGATACAAGTGTGTTTCACTTTTCCTTTCTCTAGCCCACGCCCCGTCTCGCAACCACTTCCCTCTCTCTTTTTCGCTGTTCACCATCCCCGAAAGTTTAGAATGGCATGTTGTGGGAAGTCTATATATCCATGGCTCGTAACTCGTAACCTCGTAATTAGAGTAACAATGCCGAGGCCAGTACTATACTCGTACCGCAAACTTCGCCGACGGCGTGTTATGCAATTATTATAACTCAACGGAAGGCGAGGGCTTTATAACGATCGAATTCAGGAGAAGGGAGAGAGAGAAACAGAGAGCGCGAGATGCATGAACGGGTGTGGGTGCATGTGTGTATGCACGAGAGAGCAAGTCACTCCGATGTTATATAGTACATGTAGCATATTTGCCCGAGTTGAAGGTTTGTGGTGAACTCTAAACTAGAGGAACCAACAATGTTGCAAAGGATGCCGCGGACTGCGGCAATGGCTACGTCCAAAAGTCACAACCAGGAACGAAATATGATGATACCGTGATAAAGTTATTCTGCTCGGTTGAGTATCCGGAGAAGGGACTGTCCGACGACAAGCAATCATTGGGAATCGTATGATGACTTTTGGACTTCCTCATCTGTCTCAAGAACACCGCGATTTTCACTGGCATCTTCCGCTTGATTCATGAAATTAAATCAATGACGCCACGAAAGTAATCAATTTACGATAATAAGATGAATATATTTGATTACTCTTTGTTTGGAAATAAATACATTTAATAATAATTTATTAATATATATATATATATATATATATTGTAAGGATATTGTAAGCAACGAGTCCTATGCCCGAGTGAGTGACGGGTCATTGGTTCTATATATTCCGTGAAGGTAGTATGGTATGGAAGTGTGATGGGCACTATGCGAGACCTCCGCGTTGATAGAGATTTGATAATCAGTCCGCAGTACATATTAGAGATGTTAAAATGCACGGTTGATTGGCGTGCCCTCCGCTACAATATTATAAGTAAAATGTATAAGCGAAATGTATGTATATTTTTATGTATAATAATAAGGATTGAAATACAACGCCCAATTTAACATATGGTAAAGTTAAAGTGATCGATGGTGCGTACGGAATAGCAAAATAATTTAATCATAACAATGTGCATATATATTGAAACGGCTATTGCCTTTTCATTCATTTTTATTGAGATTCGGTGTATTGTAGATACCGAGCGATCTCGTGATTCATTTGAGAATTACCACAAGAGTCGTAAATTCTTGTGTGCTATGATGCAACGGAATCGACGGTAAAAATGTTGGAGTCAAAATTAATCGACGACAACTGGTTTCGCGTATGTAGGAAGAAAATTGGGATTCAGAACCTTTGGAAACAACAAATAATAATTTATTCCCGAACAATAGTAATCGTTTACAAATGGTAAAGTGAACGTGTTGTGTGGAATCGGGTAGAGTGGTCTCTAGACTCGATGTTGACGTGGTGACGAGGAGTTAAGAACTGCCTAAAAATTGTAGATACAGAAAAATTCTCAATTTTCCTTGTGATGGAGGGAGAAGTTTCAAGCGACAGTATTGAACATTCTCATTGGCTATATTTTTTAGACAATACGAAACAAAAATGCGATTGGTCAAGGGTTGAGCTCACCCGCGGGTCGGTACGACGCGTCTCGAGAGGCGGGCTCGCGGAAAAACCCTAACTCGTTTTATTGCTGGGAAAGTCGACGAGATCGACTCGTCGGCTTTCACAGCAATAAAACATCTGCAAGCCAAAAGTTGAAATTTCCTGTGAATTATAAGCCTTTGAAAATGTTCGATTTCTTAATCCTCTAAATGAACGCATTTTTGAATGCCTGTGTTTGTGTGTTCGTGTATAGTTGGAATATTATTACTAAATTTAATTCCACTTAATATTCTGTGCATAGCGTCTCTTGCGACGCTCCATTCGGCTTGAAGGGAAATTGAATTTTTGTAATGCCTTGGGGTAAAATTTAAACGGTATTGTTATTTGGTACTTTTGTACATATTTTGCGAGGTCAATAATTTTGATCTGGTCTCTTCTTTATCAAGTCGTTTTTTGATTATCTTCCTTCACAGTTGGCCACAGTTAATGTGAAGTCGACCACGGCGTAGTCGATTTCCTTGGTCACTGGCAGGATGACGTTGCTGAATTTTCCACCGGGATCTTTGCTCATCGACGCTCTTCCTTTACCGGATTCAAGATGTCTATCCTTCTTGACTAGCGGATCGACGACGTTTTGCTTTTCAGATTTCTACTTCTACACGTCACTGAGTCGATTCTCCGTCAGTCCCGTATGCTTATTCAGCCCACAGGAGGGATGTCAAACGGAGCGCTGTTCATAAGTAATTGCCGTCAAAAGATTTTGACTTCGATGTCGTTTTTGATTTTTTTTTTTTTTTTTTTTTTTAACTTTTTTTTTATTCATGTAAAGTACATATAATAACTTTATACAGCCATACAGGTTCTTTGTGTGATTCTACGTATAGGCAAAAGTTTTATAAACTAGACGTATCTGATTATTTTATTCGGTTTGTATCTGTAACACTTTGGACTGATTAGTACAGTGTCTCGAAGTGTTAAGTTATTTTCCTAGGGGATAGGGTGTTGAGTGTATGTGTTAGTTTTTATCAGGTATGTATGATTCGTGGTATCTGGGAGTAGTTTGCGTGGAAAAAAGCTAATTTTGGCTGGTGAACAAAAAACCACGCCGAAGTATTTGTAATTGAGTATGAGTTGTGCAAGAGTGTGTCTCTTGATATTAGAGGTGATAAATTGGTGTGCGTTGTTAGTGCATATGTATGTAATTGTATTCATATATATATACCATTGAGCACATATGTTTGTGGCTTGATTGTTTTTTTTTTTTTTTTTTTTTTTTAACTGTACATATTTACATGCTTATTATAGCGTATATGTGTATGTATTATTATTTATAGACTTTTGTTTTTTTATTTGCGTTTTCTTCTTTTTCTTTTTCGGTGTGGGCGGGTATTTTCGTATCTGAGTCTGTCAGTTAGGGCGTTGATATGGGTGGCCGATGGGTCTAGCCAAAAGTATCTTTTGTCGAGCCGATGGTTGTCGATTTTATCTATATGTGGTATTGTACAATCATAGATAAAGTTTTGTGTATTGGCTAACATATAGGCGTAATTTGGCGGTAATCGGTTGTTAGCAGCATGACGTTTCCAATGCATAAGTATGGGTACATTATTATGGTTTTGAATGATTCCAGCTCTGTCATGTAATATGAATGATTCAGGCTGTATGTATCCGGTGTTTATTGAGATATTGGTTATTATGGGATCAGGAAAGCAAAGAGCTTTGATGGTGTTATTGTCTGAAAGGTGATTATTGGCTATGTAGTCTCTAGTTAATTTTATTATAAAGTTATCTATACGGGTGATATTGGCAGTGTTATATATAATTGCGTTTTTGACTCTGTGTTTGAATTGTGAATGGATGGATCGGTGTAGAAAGAGTGCCGTGCGTAAACAGGTTCTTTCAAATTTCCTTAATTTTTCGGCTTGGGCGGCACCGAGGTTCCATAGTACCGGCGCTGCGTAAGTAAGTATCGGCCTGATGAGTGTTAAATATACTATTATTTTGGTTGTGGTTGAAATGTTTTTGTTGTGCATTAATCTATGTAATGAATGGTATCGGTTTTTAGCCTTTTCGAGTTGTATTGTCCAATGGTGATTGCCTCTAACGAGATTGTCGATATGTACGCCTAGGTATTTGACCGTAGTTTTTGTAGGTATATCTATGGGTTCTCTGGTGCGAGGGTGGAGCGTAGTAATAATAAAATTGTTTTTCCGGATACGGTCCGCGGAGTTTAGGTACCCATTTGGGCGTCTAAATAGGATAGTTTCGCATTTTAGTGGGTTGATTTGTAGTTTCCAGATGGTATAATAGTCATTGATTTTGTTTATTAGAGTTTGAAGTTTGGATTGTATATCTAAGACGCTTTTTCCTGCTATATAAATGATTACGTCATCAGCGTAAGCTATGGAGTGGGAATTATTGCTATTGTTGAGGTCAAATGCGTTAATGATGTCGCATGTAAATATGTTGAATAATAGTGGGGAGGTGACCGTGCCTTGTTGGAGACCTTCTGTTATTTTCTCGTTTTTTAACGGTACGAGACAGGGAATTTTCTTTATTTTCACCGCCTACTTATGCTGCTCTTTACAATTGATTTCTTGCGAGAATGCCGATGTCCATCTATGTGGCGTCGGGTGAATTAGAGGGTCCTCGTGGCACCGTCGTGTCGCGCCGGAGTGGGGAGAGCGAGTCCGCTGCTCCGTTTCAATATATATATATATATATATATATATATATATATATATATATATATTGTGACGAGCCCGTTACCTGAAAATTTCGCTTAAAATCGGCAACGAGCTACCAGTCCAAAATCTCTCATGACGCCCAGTATTGTTTTGTTCAATGCACACCTTTGCCTTATTCCTTATCGTTAGGCGCCAGGTATTTCTTTCGGCCCGAAATACCAAGGGTATCGTCTATCTCTTTCAATACTATTCCGGCTCGTCCTCAGGAATGGGGGGGGGGGGGGGATTCGTAGGACAATCAATCAATTTTCTTATGCTAAATGAAATAACGGGTGAGCACCGATAATTACGACGACTCGAACAAATGTCTGTTTATTATTTTAATTCTATTTACAAATGTCTCATTCGCGCGTTACACACACTCTCTCATTCCCTTTTTTTAATCCATCATGCCGACCTCCGGAGACGCCGGGGGACACAGCCTACACGTGAATGTGCGAGGGGGGGCAGGAGTGGGACGCACTCTACTGCCTCACGTACTATGAGAAGAAAATGCACCGCGTGCGCCTACCTTTTCGTCGACGTCGATCGCCTCGGTGTCGCACAGCGTCCTCGGCACGTATCCTCTCTCTCGCTCTCTCTCGCCGGTACTCCGGTGGCTCAGCCTCGCTCTCTCCCTCTCACGCACACTCAATCCTTCGATGTTTCTCGCTCTACTGCACTCTCAATCCTCTCTCACATTCACAGTCTCACTCTCCTTTCTAACTCTTTTTTCTCACTACTTCTCGGTCGCTTTTCAAATCTAACTTTACTCTCACGGTCTTCCTCTTTATCCAACTTCTACCTTTTTCTCAATCTAATTTCTAACTCTCTTTCTCGACGCTCAAAATCTAACTCTCACGCTCGCCAAATTCTAACTAATTTCTTAATCTAATTCTCTCTCTGTGTCCACCGGCTCGTGCGTTCTCGCTCCCTTGTTCCTCTGCCGGCGAAGGTGGGGGTCTCGCGGCGATCGCTCCTCGATCGCCGGCACAGCCATCCCTCTCGCTCCTTCTGCCTTCGCACAGCGTCGCTCTCTCTCGTCGTTGCTGCTGACGGTTGGCGACCGCTCTCTGTAAATAAAGGAAGCCTCGCCGACAGAGTGTGTCCTTCTATTTCTTTTATTTTCACGGGAGCGAGGCGTCGCGACTCTGCTTTTCTTTCCTGCTCATATTCCCTCACGAATATTCTTAGCGAGCGCGATCTGCGGGAGAGTACCGCCTCGTCACAATATATATATATATATATATATATATATATTTTTTTTCGTTTTATTCTCTCGACTGTCACAAGTTGTTGAATACATAAAAGCAATAAGGATGAAAACGAGAAACATCAAGGGCTCACACGTGAGAAGACGTAGAAAACGCGAATATTGGCGACGTGAAAAATGAGATAAGAAGGCTAATACGCAAGGACACGGGCATGTAAGCCTGCCAAAAGTCTCGGCGAGATTCCGTTCATTCGATGCTGCGTGGCCGGTTTTCGACTCGCAGCTGTCGATCAGCGTAAGCTTCTTTGGCGCGGCTTAAGATCGTGACTGTGCTCGCAGAATTTTTTTTACTCCATGGGACACGATATAGTTGTAGGATCGTAAGCGACAGTGACAATCCGATATCGTGAACATCGGTAGAGACGGTATAAGTAGAATCGGGAATGGAAAAATCCTGAAACTGCGTGCTGATAAAATAATGAACGGAAGTATGTTGGAAGAATGAGGTAAAGAGAATCCCTCCAGAGATTTACAAGTTTCCATCATGGAAAGTGGCGCGAAATCCGAACTGATTCATAAAGCGTTTCATTTCTAAAAAGAAAATCCGTCTTATTCTTACTATTTTTATCGTTGTCTTTCCAATTATTTTGGAATTAATTTTATTGGATCATATTTTATCGATCTATAAATTTATTTCCATATTATTCCCGTTATTCGTAATGCGATCAATGTGAATATTATTGTATACGAAATACGAATAATTTTTTCATATTATTCATACTGTACGAAGAAGAAATATCCGTGATTTTTTGCACGATTTGTATCGTGCAAAAGTGATTTATCGCGCGGTTATTCCCTTTGCTCCCAATAAGAGAGGAGTGAAAACACAACGATGAACTATTGTCCGTCATGGGGAGTCGGCATCGGTGTGAATCATTTTTTGTGGCACACCCAGCACCATTCTCCCGCATATGAACAAATATCGTCGACATCCTTCGGAACATGGTTCGGGGGATTTGTCAAGCTGAGCTCCTTCACCCCTCGTGAATTCTTAAAACTCATCCTCGAGCCAATACCTCGGTATGCATGTAAAACGCGGCTTTAACCCTTCGTCGCCCCCCCCCCCCCCCCTCCCCGTTTGGTACTTCTTGAGAGTCTTGAGAAAGCGTACGAAAGAATATTTGTCACAAAGATGACGTTCATTATTTATTCAGGAGCTTATGCGATCGAAAGAATTAATGAACGGCCCCTAATTGTCAGGTATTGTGTTATTTTTCGCTATAAAATTTATGTTCATGGATCAATAAATTTTCAAACAAACCCATGATTTTGTTTAACCCTCTGGGTCAAAGTGATCTTTAGAGAGACTTTCAAACCGAATCCCTATCGTTTCTGCGCTTTCGACAAACGACGTCGACATTTATCGATCGACGGGTTGTACAAAGATTATTTTTTGTGCTGTTCGGATCGCCAAACGTGGTGAAAGAGGAAAGAGAAAGGGCGCGGAGGGTGCGGCGAAAGCGAGGCATCGCTTGTATAATATATGGTAGTCCGCACTGTCACTCTCCACGATTGCTTCCAGCGAATGGAAGCGTGACGTTAAAAACTTTCGACGCTTTTCTCGTTTGGCATCTCGTTTCGTGTATATACACTGCGTGGCGAGGTAGAGAACGGCGAGAAAGCGGAATGTACGAAAAAATAGAAAACGAAAAAAATACCACGGAAAAGCCAGGATGCGGTCGTGGACGCCCGTCGTGTGGGAGTCACGAGACACACGTGAGGGAAACCTGTCAATGTCCATTACGACCGTCCCTTATAGGCTCGTGACGGAGGTTTGACACTGACAAATGCCGTTTAAAATCAATCATCCTTCTGGCTACCGGCTTTCAACCCAACAGCAGAGCATTTTTCTCGTTTCTTCTATTTCTTTTTTGTTCACTTCCCTCTTCTATCCCTTTCGCCATTGGATTTTTTTACCCTTGCACTTTACTCAAAATGTATTCCCTGGAACTTCGTACGTCCGATGTTTCAACACCTCGCGATAAGCAATCGGCCGTTCCCACAGTTTGTATCGCTGTTGGCCTTTCCTCTTTATGAAAATTGTGTTCGACCTTTTATCGTTATTTTTTGTTGCCATTTATTTTCTACAAAAACGTAGGTCCCATCTGAATTCATAATTTTAATTATCGTGAAAAATAATGTGCGCTTTTTTTCGCAATGCATTTTGATAGAAAATCATTTGAATAATTTAATAATGTAAGTCGAGCGCAGTAAACTTCCTCTGCGTTTACCTTCGTAGTTGTTAAACTAAAAATAGATATATATGTATATAGACATATATGGTTCATGCGAACGAAGAGTAGCAGCAATTTCCTTCTTGCAGTAGTGCCAATTTCAAGTTTCATTTTTGCAGTATTACGTTTATGTTTCCCGTTCGAACCGCGCAATTCTCCGTTCTTTCCACGGTCTTGTATACCGTTATTATCGAGGCTGAGGTTAATTTGCAACACGAACATACTTTGAATGAACCGACCATCTCGATCTCTCGTGCGGAACGTTCGTTTACGAACTTGCACGCAATTCTCATTCACACTCTTAGTTCTTTGAGCGGCATTGAGTCGGAGAGAAACGATATTATTACGGTTTACTTCGTGACAGTTGTCACAGCACGCCCGTACGTACCGTTTGGTGAGTGTGCACGGGTAATTACCGTATGGACATCGACTTATCTGTGTTGGTATTAGCGGCAGTTCCGCGGCCTAATGACTACCGTTCAACCGTACTAATTGTACACCTGGAACTGTTTAGTAAAAGATTCACGCTTTACCTATTTTACGCAGTCGCTAGTTTTTCGATCTAGCGAGTAAGCCTCGCTGCGACAAAGTCACGAGTGACGTCAATATTACGCTTATTCCATCCGTTGGCTTTACAATTTTTTGAATTTACTTAATTTTATTAATATTATATCAAAATTTTGATATCACATTTAGTTTATTTATTTAACAAATCCAAATTTACTGCAATATTTAAATGAAATATAACAAAATATTATTATTATTGTATGTTAAACACGTTTTTCTGGTTGCCAGGTATTTCAATTTTTCTTGTACGGTTTCAAGGTCTTTTTGTTTTTCCACCTTAGAGAGACATGCATATCCCACTGCGAAACAATGGTGATGCGATTATCGTGGCGTAATTTCGCTACTGGTTGTATTATGGGCGAGAGTCGTAGGGGAAGGGGAGAATAAGGGCTTCATAGAGATCTAATTCTCGCATTTCTGGTTGGCTCTACTGTCAAGGCCGGCTGAGAATATTTCACTCCCTCAAATTGGATACCGTCATTCTCGGTACTCACTACGCCGGGTATTTCCGGCATAAGTAATCGTGGTTATGAGAGACCGTCCTGGGCATAGTTGTAGGTATACGAGATATAAAACATACGCTCGTATCTATAACCCCCGCCTGCTCGACTTTGCGAGACTGTGGAGTCAGAAAATTGTACGCGCTGGTATTTTCTTGCATCCAACAAACGAAAAAGCATCAAGCAACAAACCGAGAGAGGGTGAATAGAAGTGTCGACAAAGATGAGACGAACAATATTCTAGTACTTCATCCCCTTGAATAAAACCACTCGGTGGCGGCGAGCCGAGAGGAAAAATAGAAGGAGGGAGAGAGGGAACTGAAATGAGATGAAAAACTGGCTTTACATGGTGCGGGCATGCCGCAAATTTAATATAGCCTCGTTATGCTACGGAACGTCGCGTCTCCGAGCATCCGTCTCTTCTTCCATCTTGCGCAATAAAAAAAGAAGTAAAGAAAAAAAAGATCCAGCGAGTAGCGTTACGCGTCGCGTCCCACGAATCAAAGTCTTGTTTGAAATGTTCAGCTGGCTTCCTCCTCCAACGTCTGATAATGGGTACTGCAATATCGCCGACAGACTACGGTCGAAACTCGAGGAGGATGAAATGCGCGAGTACGCGAAGAAACGAGTTTGCGAACGATTCATCATAAAGGACTTGGAGATTAAACTTTTAATAGATTCGAAATCGTGCTCCTTTTTTCATAAGGAGATATGTATATATGTAGATGTTGGGAAGATCCCGATTGCTGGTATAAGCACAGACGAGGTATCGTTTCTGAAGTCTTTAAACCAAGGGTGAACGAGTTGTGGGAGAAGATGAGACGTTTTGAAAAATTTAGTTTCTCTCTCTCTCTGTCTCTTCCCTTCCAGTTTTAGGAGTACAGATGGGGTAAAAGTGCTGCGTCAAACTCGTAATGACACATATTGGAAAACTTTCAACTTTCGAAACGTTGAGAAAAGCAATAGGGCTATGCAGGGTTGGAAAGAGGGTTGATGTTAATTTTCGACGCAAGAGAGAATTTTCTCCCCATAATGTTATATCGCTTTCAATCATACAGTCGTTATACGAGCCCTATCTCAGATTGATTTCCCTAGACGTTGTCTTCGTTTTTTCCAACCCACCCTATAACCTTCGAAAAATTATACTTGGGCGATTTTTAACGAGAGATGGAAATGAATTGTGGAGAATTACGGAAAGAACGGAGAGGGAGAGAGATAGAGACAGATTGTTTAACCCTGTGCTTATACATCCTGGAGACTCGAGACTCGCCGTAATAACCGCCTACGATGAAATATTTTATGGATTTAACATGCAAAGCTCCCTGGCTCAACGTAGATAACGCCGTTTTAACGATCTTGCACCTTACTATTATATGAAGGCATAATAGCGACAACAAAAACAAACATATCTCTTCCCTATTTCGTTGTTTGTCTTTTCGAGCGCCTATTTGTTTTTACGTTCGGTCGTGAATAAGACTTGATGTATATAGTTTTATGCACCGGAAATGGACAGTAATTATTATTAGTCAGCCGATTAGAACCGAGCTCTCTAATGAAAACCTAAAAAGAAATGCATTGAATAACAATTTTTTTCCAATACAAAAGATAAATAAATAAGAAAAAGCGAATACTTCCTGTTTAAACAATTCCAATCACAATCCAGTGTTTGCCATGTACATAGATGGAAAATGTAGCATAAAATCTGTAAGTTAAAATATAGTAAAAAGGAGAAGGGTCGTGCATAGGCAAATGAGAAATATCGAGACGAGAGAAAGGTTTTCACTTCACGATGGTCGCGCCATCCAGTCGATGAATTTCGTCGTCGACGTACAATTATCTCGGTCTCTTTTGAGGTGCCCTCTCGTGGTATTAAGACGAACTAAACGCCCCGGTGGCCCAACGATCTCTCTCTCGCGCTGTATACCGGCAAGAAAGCTTTCCTGGATTCTTCGATACGGTTTCGTGAACGCGCGCCCTCTACCAAGGCGGATGTCCGGCAACGGCGGGTGCGCCGTAATACGTTCAGCCGCCACCGCCGCCGCCTCTCGTCGAGTCTAGTATCTCGAATGCAAATTTCGTTCGTTGGGAGTAGATGGTTGGAACGAAACGATGAATAAAGATATCTTGCCACGACCTCTCGTACATACCTGTACACGCTGAACGTTTTCTTTCTATGGTTTTTTTTTCCTTCGTCGTTCCTGTGGCCGAACCTCCTCGTTCACCTCCCCTCCTTCTTATTCGCAGTCCGCGTTTTCAGTTCTACCTCTTGCACAGCTTTATATCTTCTATCCCGCGCTTTATCTCTAGACCGTGCCTTTTTCTTACTATTTTTCCTATCTTTCGTTCCTCGCATCTGCGTGTCGTGCGTGTTTCTATGGATTTGCTTTCGGGCAAATGAGGATGAAAAGAATATTAGTAGACTTCTTTTCTTGGTAAAGTAATTGAGAAAATTATTCAATTATCTCATCAATTATTAATTATAAATATATTATTTATATAATTACTACGATATGTATTATCAGTAATTAATCAAGCAATTAAACGGGTTTCTAATTTTGTACTCGTTATTTTTATAATATAATGATTAATTATCAATCACATTGATCACGATTACTATACGATATAATTTATTTCAAAGACTAATTTAATATCAAACGAATAATTAATTTTCAATATAGCGAAAGATCCAGTTTTACCGAAAAGCTCATTTTATATTTATTATAATGGTCCGTACGTTTTCCCACTGATATAATTACCTAAATTATCTAGGAAATAAAATATCGATCCAAGTGACATGTACCTACAATACTATAAGTAATTGGCCGGTATAGTACAGATTTACCTCGAATCTATTTTCTTACCATTAAGTATTAATACTTCGCTAACGAGTCTCAGACTCATCTTGTTGAATAATACATCCGTGTCTTTTGTATCTCTCGAGTCCACTTGAGGTTGTCATTCCTTACGTTTTCTCTTCTCGGTATATCCTCCCGTAGGGGGTTTCCAGACCAAAATGTTGTCTTTACTCGCAAAAATCTCTCGTGTACAATTTCGCCCTCTCTCCGTCGAAACCCAATCTTGCGAAGTATAACAGCACACCAACATTGGGGTTCTCGACGCTGCTCGTAGTTTCTACCCCCGGTTCATTAGCTCTCTCATCGTTTGCCTACTCTCCGGGCTATACGTACGTACAGCTAAAGTCGCGACGAAGCATAATACCAAAGCGAGGGTAAGAAAACTAACGGAGAAAAACATCTTGTAATTCTTCTCTTCAAGACTCGAGAGAGTCTTGGGCGAGGAATAAGCATCCTTGAAACGATAAATAATTAAAAATAATTTTTTACCAAGATATCTTTCAAATATGTCGTCCAACGAAATAATTATGGGCAATAAAGCGATTTAAAATACGATGAATTGTACAAACTTTGAACTAGCAGGATTAAAGCAAACACCTCTCGACGATTGAAATTATTCCTGTTCCTCGTTTTTACGGCAGTGGGCGGGATCTTCCATAATTAACACTAGATTTACCAGACCAGTCATTTTGACTGGTCGTGCAATTTTTAATTAAAAATTCCTTCTGCATGTAACATTTGTTTTCTGAAATGACGTTATGACTTCTGTAGCTGTAAGTAGAAAATATATTTAATGAACTCAATACAACTTTATATATATTTGTAACAAATATATTTAGATAGAAACAGGTATATGCAAGTAGCTGGTAAATCTAGTGTTAAATGAATGAAAACAATTTAGGTAAAAAAATCATCGATGCGTTTAAATTGATTGATACTCGTGAAAAAAAGTACTTGATAAGTCTGCTGACTCTAATACGAGAGAAAGAATTTGTATATCTGTCTTACATAAATAAATGTTGTATACATTTGTATCGATTTAAGCTTCCTCTTTCCTTTTTTTCTCACTCTATCTGTTTGGGTGTAAGTTTTATGTTAATCGTCCTGTTATATGTACCACGCCTAATTGCCCCGTTTCACGTAGTTGCCCAACGTGTTATTTTCATCCCCTTCTCCTCTTTCGTTCCATCTCTTTCACTCGCGTGTTCGCTTGCAACAAGACAGTACAAGGAAATAAAAGAGTAAAATGGCGGAAATGGCGGGACGGAGAAAAGAAGCCTGTGCATTAAGAAAAATGTTCGGTTCTCCGTGAAATTGGAATCACGATAGTTCGGGAAGGGCTCACCGACGAGATTCTCTCTTTCTCTCGCGGACATCATGAGAGAGAATACTCAAGCGGGAATACTCGTGGATTCTCTGTTATTTCTTCCGTTTCCTTATTCCTTTCAGTTTTCTTAACGTTACCGAGGCTTCTTCTCTTTGTTCGTTTTTAATTCTTTTTTTTCTCTTTAATTCTTCCTTTATTTTCCTTTGCTATACGTGGCTGTGCATTAAACGAGCCGGAGAGAGGGAGACGGTTGAGGTACAACAACAGCGATGCGCAGGCGATGCTACGGCACGAAATTGGAAGAGCTCTATTGGCGTATAAGTACAAAATACGTAGAAAGGTTTATAGCTGCGTTCTTTTGCGTATTGCATAGCGGCAGTAGGTATATTTCTAAATTTTTCACGCACTCTTCAATCTCGATCTTCTAATTTCTAGAAGAACGATACAAAAATAAAAATACTAAGTTATAATAAATATTAGACCCAAAGAACAATGCGTTTTTACAAGCTTTTATTTAATTTCACCTTTCCCGTTGTCTGTCAGTCTGTAATCAAATCTTGCAAGTTAAATTTGATCCACTTCCCGGTTAACGATTGAGCTGAAATTTTGCATGCATGTATAAATCGCATGACAATGCAATATTATTATGACATAGAGCTGATCTGATGATGGAGCTGGAAGGTGGCCACATAGGAACTCCGTAATTAAACGACGCAAACCCATCGAGTTTGGGCTCATTTCATTCGTCTTGACGAGTAGTTTAATACGTCGAAGTAAATCTCGAACTAAAAATGCTAAAAAGTTAAAAATTAAATTAAAGAAAAAAACCTTTTTTAAAAACAAGCTTTTATAATTTGTTAATAAAATGAACTAAAAGGTTAAAAATAAATCTAATAAGAAACTCTAATAAGAAATGTGACACTTTATAAGTTCATTGTAACCTTTAACGATAATTAAGCTTCTTCGTCTACGACAAAATAATTCCATATCGTACATAATTATATATTTTTAACACTAAAACTGTACACCTTAATTTTTAAATCTTCCCGTTTTTATTACAATCCTAATTTTATAAATAAAAGCATGTTACATTGTGATAGCAAGAGGAAAAAGAAGGTGCTAAATGTTCTCGATTATACCATCAAAATGTAACACGCTTTTATTTATAAAATTGGGACTGTGATAAAAATGGGAAAATTTAATAATTAAGGTGTAAAGTTTTAGTATTAAAAATATATAATTATGTACGATATGGAATTATTCTGTCGTAGACGAAGAAGCTTAATTATCGTTAAAGGTTACAATGAACTTATAAAGTGTTATATTTCTTATTAGAGTTAATTTATTTTTAACTTTTTAGTTCATTTTATTAACAAATAATAAAAGCTTGTTTTTAAAAAAGGTTTTTTTTTCTTTCATTTTTGTAAAATAAATTCTCTCAATAATATTACAGTATTGGCGATATTTATTTATCACAATGGATAGCATTCTTCAATAACGATAAATAGTCAATCTCAAATATCAGAAAAAAGAAAATTGTTATTTGTAATTATCGGATTAAGGGACTATCACGTATGGTGAGTCGGTCGATAATAACACCTTTGATTTGCCTCAGCTCCGTCGAAAAGTGCGGATACCGGTTACCGCATATCGAATATGCAAATACATTGTTATTCGGACGGTTTGTGCGTGGGAGGCAGAACTCGATAGTGGCGATGCCACCGCGAGGAACGTGAGGAAACACGAGAGGGGCAATGAGAGAGAAACAGGAGGTGTGGAAAGAAGCGAGTAGGAGCAAACGCGTTTTAACAAAACCGACTGGACGTTAATTAATTAGTGTAAAGTCGTGTTATAACTACAGATACGAGAAGAACGTGATATCACTGTAGTAGTCTTTTTTTATAATATCTTAAAGCTTTGAACCTGACCCTCGAGTCAACTATCGATAGCAAACAAAAAGATAAGCGTAATTAAAAAATTTATCGTCGATACTTGACAAAAACGAGATATTTCGTGCCCAGAATACAAAAATGGGATATGCTTATAAACCGCGGGGTTTTTAACCTTAGGACAAATTTGATAATACCGTAAATTGCAATTTAACTACGTATAAATAACAAATACAACTGATAGCGCGTCTAGACCGTCTCGTAACAATGAATTTATTCATTACAGGGAAAACCCATTTTGCAATTCTCCTCGTCACTGTGTAATCGGGTCGATCGATTATACATTGAATAAAATACGCTGGAGCCAAATTCCGAGATTAATACGAAAGCAATCTCGAACAAAGCGAGACTTTTGGTAGTATTAAGCAAGCACATGGATAGTGAATTTAGGGAATATTCATGATTTTTGCTGTCAAATCGAGAGTTAAGAGATCGCCCGGTAACTTATCGGAAAATATCGGAAATTGTTTATGTTCACGTGTATTTGTGTTATCGTGCGTGGCGCCGTTCGATTTAGGCGCTAGAACGCGTTTGTTTTCTACGGGTGGACCGAGCGATGGAATGGATGATCGCATCCAGGTGATGCCACCCTCCCTTTGTCCGCGTTATTCATGCATGAATGCGTGTATGATAAGAGTGAGCGGCGTAATGACCACGAAATTATGCGATAAAGCACGAGAGTTCGATGACTATGTATTGATGATTCTGTCAATATTGATAATTATAGTTTTGACCATTCAACTCGATTTATAGCCATTTTGAACGGCGCTCCGATAATTTAAAACTCTAGACGAATGAATCTCAACAAGACTGTCCCTTTTCGTTCATTTTCTTCTTTTTCCTCACTTTATCCTCTCATACTATTCCTCTCGATTTCCCTATTTTTCTTTTGTTCCATTTTACACGTAGATTTCCAAGTAGGGTTGAATCAAATTGAACGAGTAGCTGTTTTTGAATCTCGTTCTCCTTTTTCGATACTTACCGCGTACTCCACAAGAGTGGCAATTCCGCGGAGTCTACGCAATAGGTATTATGCAAATAAGGCTCCTCGTGAATGGAAATCCAAACGTATTGATTGCTCAGCACTCCCGAAACTTGTCAATTATTCGACGCGACTCTCTCATCGGAGCTGTATTTGCTTACAAGAAAAATGGACCCCTTCGAATCGTGGTCATTTTGTCAGTCGAACTGTAATTTATTTGAATCGATGATTAGGTCTACTTGAATCGAGGACAAATTTTCCAGGTCAAAAGTTGAGCACGTTTGTCGCTTGTTCTGAAAATACATTTTATCGGTATGAAGTTAGTTCAAAACAAATAAATTTATTTGTTTTTATCAACGTATAAAATGGTGTTTTGAAACTACTCGGAGTTGAGAAGTTGGGAATAGAGCGCTGCCCCGATTCCGCAGTATTACGAAAAGCACTTTATTGAAACTCGAAAATATTCTCCTTTTCGATCGAAGGAACAGCCAAGGTTTCTGTGGTTGAGTCTTCGTAAGTATGGAAGACGATGAAATAGAAGTTTTCGTGGTGACTTTGGGAGTTTTACGTCATTTGTTGAAATTATTCGCTCGGCCATGGCGGGGTTAACATTAAATTTTGCCTCCAAGAATTGTGAAGGTACATGGTCCAGCGCGCATTTCAAACGAAGAACGATTAGTGGCGCTTATTATTTTTTTTTTTTATAAAATCAACAATTCTGGAAGAAAAAATGGAAATAACAAGTTTTCTCCTTGAAGCTCGATAAATGCTGGAAAGTTGAAAACGGGACCGTGAACTTTTTATTGGATAGAAAACTTTTGATCGAACGTGGAAGCCCTTGGAGTTAGATAAATTATTTGAATTGACCGGAATGCAACATATCGCTTTTTCGATGGGTTTCGAAAAAGCGTAAAAAAATGATATTTCGAGGAATGGCATCTTCGTTTCCGTTCGTCTAACTCGATCTATAAAATGGCTCGACGTTTATTCGAATATATTAATTATTGTGAACACGAACATTTCGACGTTCACGATTCATTGAAATTTTTGATGAGAAACAATTATTCATTATGTCTCGTAAACAATAATTTAATAATGGTTAATTGAACATATTTGTCTCATATTTCTGATACACAAACAATATTTTGTAATTGTATTCTTCGCACGGTGAACATAAATTTTGAAAAGTTGAAAACGGGACCGTGAACTTTTTATTGGATAGAAAACTTTTGATTGAACGTGGAAGCCCTTGGACTTAGATAAATTATTTGAATTGGCCGGAATGCAACATATCGCTTTTTCGATGGGTTTCGAAAAAGCGTAAAAAATGATATTTCGAGGGATGGCATCTTCGTTTCCGTTCGTCTAACTCGATCTATAAAATGGATCGACGTTTATTCGAATATATTAATTATTGTGAACACGAACGAGGGAACATTTCGACGTTCACGATTCATTGAAATTTTGATGAGAAACAATTATTCATTATGTCTGGTAAACAATAATTTAATCATCGTTAATTGAACATATTTCTGATACATAAACAATATTTTGTAATTGTATTCTTATTCGCACGTTGCACACAAATTTTCGAACAAATAATTATTCATTATTTATAGCAAATATTCGTTTAGCAAACGGTTATAATTATTTCAATAAATTTTTGCAATCGTTATTGAGAATGAAAATGCTTAAGAATGATTCTTTTGTGTCGATGGTTTGTTCTTGAAGATTGTTAATACTTCATCGGTCTTCGAAAGATGCGGAATTTCGTGGTAGCAATACACAAAAGCCTATGAAAAATAACGTGTCACGTGTGAAGAGGGGTGAAACACGTTTCTCCTGGGTCTCGTCGAGCAGTAGTTGGCTCACACGGTTTTCTCGTGGGATTCCGCGAGAAGAAGACCGGCGCGGTGCCCGAAGTGGGAAGAGATAAAGACGGAGAGAAAAAGAGTGTCTGAAACTGTCTTTTTCCACTTCCGTGACCACCGTCCCGACCTCGGGATCTTCGAGCGCTTTTCGCGGCACACACGTCGCCTGTTCTTCGTCCTGCTTCGCATCAACGTGAGATCTTTCAAACGCGAGAGTTGCACGTTCTTCCTTCCAGTCGGAGAAAGAGAACGATAGAGAGAAAGCGAAAAGGACCGAGAGATTGAGCCAGTGAACTACGCGGATACACATCTCTCTTCGCCATAGCCGGAAAACGTTTTCACGGCGAATTGAGCCCCAGCTAGTGCGAAAGTAGGCGAGAAAAAACTTACCTTTCTCATTCCTCCTTCTCCATCTTTCCACCCTCTTTCGTTTCATTTCCACGTCTTTCCTTTTGCGTCTCTCTCCTTCTTCTTCTCCTCCACCTCGCTTTTCTCTTTTCTTCGCTATCCCTAGAAACAGCTTTCCTTCCTTCTTTGCTCACGGTATACTATATGTAATTTATGTGCTCGAGTCAAGAAATGTGGGGGGTGCGTCTGTTTTTCCGTGCATGTTAAGAGTCTGACGCTACTGGGGAAGAGTCAGAGATGGAAAAAGCGAGAAACCGAGTGGATATGAGAGGAGAGGGAAAAGTGTGTATTATCTCTATTTTTTCCGCGGTCTCTCTCTCTCTCTCTCTCTCTCTCTCTCTCTCTCTCTCTCTCTCTCTCTCTCTCTCTTTCTCTCTCTGTAAGATGCTCTATCCAGTTGTATACACACTTGCTTGAATCGTCGTAGATTTTCTATAGGTTTCCCAACAGGGACCAAGCTGTCTCGATGCTGGTGGTACTGGCGAGCGAGGAAAACCTGTTTACACGTCTGTGCGAAACGGTAGGAAAAATCGTGCAACTTTATCTCTCCTTTCGCCCCCAGATGTACCCTCTTTTTCCTTTGCCCATATTTTTTCTTCCTCCTTACCTCCCTCTTCATCCTTCCTTCTTTTCTCTAACTTTAGCCCCCTTTTCCACCACTTCTACAATTTTCTTTGCTCGCTGGTCGTTCCGTTTGATCGTGTATTTTCTCTCTATCTCCTCTCTCTTTTTTCATGGCAGGTACCTCGTGTGCATCCTCCCAACACCCAACCACTCTTTCCGTTTTCTCTCTATCTCAATGCTTCTACCTCTTTTCGCTCCAAAGCTTCTCACTCTCTCTCTCTCTCTCTCTCTCGCTCTTTCTTTTTCTCTCCTTCTCTCCATCCACCTTTTCTGCGTTGTACTTAATTGTGCCTCTTCAACCGTGTGAATTTGCTTCTTCGTGAGTTTTCCTCGGAAAAGCGCGAGCCCGGACTTTTGCCTGTTATAATGCCCAAGGACAGCAGGCGGGTCTGCATCAAATTGCGAATGGTTTATCCAAGAGATAGAGAGAGTGTGCGGGGGAGGGAGACGAGCGTTGAAAGTTCGAGAGCAGGCTTGAAGTCGAACATTTGGAACATTTCTGACCTCTGTTGCGAGGATAAAACGTTATTTCAAATATGAATAATTGTTCAACGAGAAACAAGCGGAACACAATTATTCATTCAAAATATTGACATTAACGAACGCATATCAATTAAAAATATGAAAATAATAACGATAATTAATTGTGTTTTCATTTTTTGTTACAGGTAAGTGAAGGAACATAGATGCAAATTCGTATGAACTGGTAAGTTCAGATATTGTTCCGCTGAGAACGGTACGATAATAGAAAAACATTTCAGTCAAATCACATAAACAAGGAGAGAAACAAAGGTGAAAACTAGATGGTAAATAATTCCAAACTATTAAAAAACAAAGCTGCGCTGCACTTCTTTCATTGTTATCAGTTCGCTAATCCATCAAAAATCAAAAAGGTCATAAAAATCCTCGATCGACTACGTAGGTTTTTTCAAGGTTATGACTATCCTTTGCAAATGTGGCGTTAATTACCACAACTTCCTTTCGATCACCTTCTCCCTTTCCCTCCACTCAAGGGATTATTTCTTCGTGGTGCAAGAGTAATCATCCTTTCCTCATATTTATGAGCCAATCACACACAGCGAGAAATTCAGTAGTTTTCCGAATTCTCCAACCAATCTTTTGATATTTAGTTTTGATAGTCTCTTTCTTTTATCGAACAAATTAATCGTCTTACGTCTTTAAATCCACCTAGTCCTTATTACATCTTTCAAATCCACGAGTTTTTGCAAAAATTTTCAACCTGACGAGATTTAATTTCAGCCAGACATTCAAGTTTCATATTTCAATCACTAACAAGCAGTAGTACACGATAGACTCCGCATTTAGATCTAGTCATTCCTGTCGTTCAATTAATTCAAGTTCTCAGCATTTCGTCCATTACAAATCATAAGACATTACAATGTATATAAATTTTGTGACTTTAATTGTGTTTTATCAAAGATTGTGTTTCTCATTTATCAAACCATCTTCGCAACATTAATTTTTCATGAAGAGTCTTCGGGTTGTGGTGTCATAAAATATTATGGTGCTCAGATTTACGACGTGGGCTGACTCATCCGAACAGAGTCGTATCGCAGCACGATGATAATACACATATGAGACAGGAAATAATTTTTGTCAGTTGGGGAACATGTTCCTGCCTTCAAGTATTGGGCGTGGGGAAGGGGATAACCGTTGATTTATCAAGTTCCTCAGGCGCCACGCGAGAATTTTCGACAAACTGGTTCGACTGGTTGATCGCGTCATCTGCCGGTGGGCTTAGGTTTTCGTCGCAAAGTTTTGCCATCGGACACGAGAGAAATGCACGCGTGCACAAATAGCGCACGAGCTGAGTCATGACACACACGTATATATATATATAACCCTTGTATACACCCTCACATGTGCAACCATACTGTGTAATACACGTAGCTCTTATTAACGGCGCAATGGCCGCGCGCGAATCGATGAATTATCGCACAGGTTACATCGAATTTTTGTGTGCGCCGGTCGCGAGCCAAAAAAATTTGGATATATATATATTCGTCTACAACGAGGACAGCGGTGAGGGAGCGGGAGAGAGAGACAGGATCGGGGAGGAAATATAACCCAGGCTCGAAAATCCCGCGGTGATTTTATTCACGTCGCACAGTGGTCCGAAAGCTCGAATTGCTGGTCAAAACTCAATAACTCAAATGCTTCTCAGCGATAATTGCTAGTATTCCTGTACTTGTAGTTTTTTGGGTCGCTGGTTCCGAAAATGAATGCAAAAATGCGAATTTCAAAATGGCGGACCAAAAATGGCGGGCATTTTTCCCGAAAAATTTTACGACTTTGCTGAAATTCATACTCTTACCGTTTTTTGGATCGCTGGTCCCGAAAAGAATCCAAAAATGCGAAATTCAAAATGGCGGACCAAAAATGGCGGCCATTTTCCTGAAAAATCTTACGATTTTGCTGAAATTCATACTCTTACCGTTTCTTGGGTCGCTGGTTCCGAAAATGAATGCAAAAATGCGAAATTCAAAATGGCAGACCAAAAATGGCGGACATCTTTCGCGAAAAATATTACGATTTTGCTGAAATTTATAATATCAACGTCTTTTGGGTCGGTCATTCCGAAAATGAATGCAAATATGCGAAATTCAAAATGGCGGACCGAACATGGCGGAAATATTTCGTGAAAAATGGTACAATTTTGGTGAAAGTCATATTTTGTACATTAATTTCTTTAATTTAAACAAATTATTTATTATAAAACAAAACGACATAACGTTTGAAGATATATCTTAGTCGCTATCTGAATTTTCATTATCGACGTCATTTTGATCAATGACGTCGTCCGCGTCGGCTTCTCGAAAACTGAATTGTGCATAACTTAGAAGCGCGATCGCTTCAGGAAACAAACTTTTTCCCATTTTGGGAGGTGCCTTTCGCAAACTCGAAATAAGCGGATCTGAAGAAGCTAGAAGTCGGAGAAAAATGTCTTCAATAGTTTTTTCTCTCGAGCATTTTCGTGAGTAATGTTCACGGTAATTCCGCACGTCTTTATTTCGCGCCTCCTGAGCTTCTTCAGAGAGCTGTCCTATTGGCAAAATGGCTAATTCAACAATCCGTGGACCATGTATAAGTACTTTATGTACAGTTGTGGGCATACAAAACCATGGGTACAATTCAACGAATCGATCAGCAGTCTCGTTGCAATATTTTTCAAACAAATCTACTTTGACGTTGAATCCGCTCGAAATAACTTGCAAAATGACATGAAATCTTTTCATCAACTGAGCATCGACCCCGAGAATGCAAGCAGACGTTTCAGTATTTTGAAAAAAACGCCGAGCCGTATTGCCGTCATTCGAGTTGCCCATGCCTTGCTTTGGCCGATCTATGATGAGGTGCAGTTCGTCTTTGAACGCTTTCTGAATACAATTTTTACGTATTTTCAAAGCGTTTTTAGCTTCTTCGCCACGAGACTGCCATTTTTCGCTTTTCAGTTTATATCCAACATGGAGTAAACACTCGAAAAATCTTATCCAACAATGCAAAGTTGATAATCCGTATATCAATTTTGAATCATCGACTTTTATCTGTCGGATAGCCTGCAGATCGTTAAAATTTTTCGACGTTGCATTGCACACGTAACATCTCATTGCGGACTTCGTACCAGTTACAGTATTGCAAACCTTTCCATCAATCATGGTAAAGGTTAATTTGTAACTCACTTTGCAATCTTTGCCGTCAATTACGGTCTGCAAAGGTTCAAGTCTTGCAATGTGATCGTCAATGAAGCGCTTTTCCTCGACGATCGATTGTTCCGTTTCGGGTTTAAATTGGAGTCGAATCGGTCGACAATACCATGGAGAAGAAGGCCTAGGGTTTTTCCAAATCACAGGTTCGGAATTTTCATCTCCGTCGTAGCCAATAAGTTGTAAGGGAACGAGAGAAGTTAGGAGAACACTGGAATCGGAGCTACCTTCTTGAGAAAATTTTTGTTTGTACTCCTTTTGTCCAGAACTTCCGTCGAACCCCCACTTAACAACGAGAGTCAAATTTTTAAGTACATTGCCGCTTATTGAATCCAAAACATCGTTTTGAAGTTCCAAAATTCGTTTACCCGTATGGTGCAGAAGAGATTGTAATTCAACTTCGGCGCAGTTTTCAGAAATAGAAATAGTTGGTGGATAACACAGTTTTTTGACCTCCAAAACGGAATTGTAAGTAGGAAAAACTGTACTATTGCATAAGTGCGTGGTATGCCTGATATTTATATACTGCGACTTAGATAATTTTGAATCAAGAACGAGAGCTAAAGCAGTATTTGGGGGCATTTTTGTTTCCGTTTTAGAAACCTTTTGCATGGCAGATATGTATTTCATTGCTCGCGTGGGAGATTTGGAGGTTACATCGTCGACAACTTTAGCTGCTGAGACAGCTCCAGATTCGCGAAGAACCATTTTAGTAGCGTAGGAGAGCTCATCCGCGCTGTAACTCTCACGCAACTTCTGCACTTTCCTCCGTTTTGAACGGTCACTCGATTCGGAAAAAGAAGTTTGGGGACGCCCACCACTGTCTCTTGATTTTGTGGAAGCCACACTATCATTTGCATTTCCTTCTTGGTCCAGGAAGACGACCTAGTTTTATATATTGTTACACTTACGTTAATTTCTATATAATTAATATTTACCGTAATGCTTATCGATCCATCCAACCAGCTTTTGTTATTTTTTAGAAAACGATGCTCAACGCGGCAAGCATTTTGCCATTTCATTTTTAAATTGCAAATGACTTTTTTTAACGCCTGTCGTGAACGATCTTCAATATGGAACCAATGTGCAGCTTTATTAAGGAGTTTAACGCCCAAAATTTCGATAAGGGTATCGAGATTTTTGTCCCATTCCTGATGCGTGGCGTCAAACAGTTGCTGTCGTGTCCACTGCACAACCTCCATCTTGGGTCCTATCATTAAAAATGCAGAAATTTTACTTACATTTTTTTAAGATTTTTCCCCACTCACACAGGCTTTTCCCTCTAAGATATCAATTCCCCAACAAAAGACCGTAGTTATGAATTATATGTTGTATTAAGCGTCTCAGCTCATCCAGATTTATATCGTCCAACTCACACAGTATTTAATGTACACAGCTAATTCAATCAGTTCTCTCTTGTATCACGCAGCTCTAATATTCTCACTCAGTTCTAGTCTTTGTCTCTCTCACTCAGCTCTTTGTTCACTGTCGTTTTATAATACTCGCACGCTTTGACTCTTGACTGCTCGTAAGCTTGTAACGTTTTTCTACGCTTCTTGCCGGTCGCTCACGTAGCGACGCCGTTGTCATGACACTATTTAAAATCTGCTATTTCATGGCCACCACACTGTCATCTATATCGGCCCGCCAATATTACACATATACACAAAATAATACACAAAACAAAAGGTCTCCAGCGCCCCGTGGCATCAACCCACAAGGCGGGCCACGAGGCTCCGACCGAGTCGACATAACACTGCTTGAAAGAATGCGTCTTTTTTACCAATGGAGCAAACAGGAGCAGGTAATGCCAACGGCTTCACATTCTCTATAATTTTTCACACTAGGAATCGTTGAAACGTCCGTAGGATCTCCTGGGATCATAAGTAATTCTCTACAGATAGTAATGCAATTTAATGAAACCAAGTAATTTACAGCAATCGTATTGCATCATTAATATCGTCACCATAAACTCCAAAAATTGGCTCATTCAAAAAGTTTACGTAATTCACTTACCTTCTGGAACAATATCCATTTTTGTTCACTCATTTTCGATGAAAATTGCAAAAACTACAGGCTTTTTTCTTGAGCGGTCGGAAGCATACACACACAACAGTCCCGCGCGGGTCTCAACGATGGTCACTTTTAAGCATTTACCACGGGCGAGGGATTCAATATAAACACCTACCCTTTTCGATTTTAATCTTCTAATACCATCTATTGAAATATATATGAAGCTTTACCTCGTACGATAACTTTCAATTTTGGGGTTTTGGCCAGGAATTCGGGCTTTTGGACCACTGTGCGTCGCATGATTTATTACCGAACGGAAATGTACGTGCGTTCATCGTTGCAATATATATGTATATATAAATATATATCGGTAAATGAATCATGCATCGTCGCATTTATTTATTTTTTTAATTACCGGTTGCATTTAACGGCGAGTCTCTCTGTGTTTTTATTCTCCGGTGGAAAACGCGTACAAATATTTTGTTCGTTATTTTTTTTTGTCTTATGATTCTTTTTTCATTTTCGATGAGAATTTTGCGGTCGCGATCGTTGTGGCCAATTCTCGGCTATTTACCTAACCCCCGTAACCCTCCCCCGTTCCTTTCATGCCCTGCGACCCCACGTCCGCTGAATTCATTCGCGGCTTCTCCATTCTCACTGTGGCAAACTGCGAGCTTTGTTTGCGCGTGACCGCTTTTTTTTTGTTTATTATTCGATCACAGAGGCTTCTATATCGAATTTATTGGAAGGTGATGTAGCGTGAGATACACTGCAAACCACTACCGGTCGCTCCATTGTCAGTCCAGTATTTTTGGCGCTTTGAACGAAAATCTAGGCCACGTACAGATCCTCGTTGAAGTTGTCGTTTTTTTTTTTAATATCACGACTCTGTAAATCTTGTTTTTCTATCTTTGTCTTCGTATATTGTAACCCGAGAAGCTCGCTATGAATGTGTATTTATATCAACGAGAATACGTAGATCGCGAAATGCGATCGGTTCGTTTTCAAATCCTTCGCTACTTTTTTTCTGCATCCAGGGAACAAAAATCACCGATTCAATTAAGTGTGAAAGGAATGACGCATTGAGTGACGCAAATTTGCGAAAGATCAGCTCCGAAGTTATATATCCGTGGACGAATTTCACAACGTAAACTCTGTATATGCGGGAGTGTGGATAAGCTCCCCTAACATCGTCTGGCCGATTTACGTATTCGCGAGCTACCGCCACTCGTGAAATATTTCACCGAAGCTGGTGAGTTCGCGCTCTCCTCCCCCTCCATGACCCTGCCCCATCCGGCTGGTGGAAAATTAATGAGCTTCTAATGGCATCGAGGCTCCAATTAGGCGATCCTCTCACTTCAGCGGTGATAGTGGCGCACAGATCGAAATTTCCCCGTTGGCTGTCGCTCCGAGTTCTACAGAGCTTTCGCTCTGGTGAGAGTGATGAAAAAAAAAGATATCGGTGCTTCCCGTACCGACTGTAATATAGTTTGCCAAGTGAGGAGCTATCGCGTTGTATTGTAATCAAACGTAGTACAATGTCCGGGAGGCCCGTTACCGTTGTAATAAATGCGAGACTGGGGAAAGGACCACACGTATTTTCATTTAAAACTGTGAAAGCACATCACCGATAGTTGTCGCTTTTTTTTATAGGGACAACATCGTCTTGCTGTAATTTTAGTACGACTATTATTATCTCGACTCGCAAATATTATACGGATGACAAGCGTACAAAATGGACTCCGGATTTTAACACACGTTCGTGCAACGAGACATACACGATTTCTTCGGGGATAATATAAGAGATTCCCGGAGCCTTTTCCCTCGGCTATTAATTGCGAGATCAAGCGGGGCCAAGAGAATAAAGAAGGGAGAGGGAGGAGAAGAGAGAGAGAAGGGAGAAATCCGTTGGCACGAGAAAAGGAGAGGAAGGCGAGATTAGGAGGCTCGAATTAATCCGGTTATTAATTGAGTACACCAAGACTTCCTTCGCGGCTACTTGGGAGGTAAGGAATCGCTCCTTACTTTATACACGATCTTGCCCCTTTCTACCCCTTTCTTTCGTCTTTATATAACTCGTTCTCTTTCACTCTTCGCGTGCCTGCCCATCGCTCTTTCTCTGTCTCTCTTTCTCCTCTTCTTCCTCTAGAACTTAATTTCTTTTTTGTCGTGAAAGAAGGTTTCGAAGGATCTTACTCGCATTCTCATTTCTCTCTCGACACGGCGTCTTCATTGCTCGCAGCTGCTTCTTTCTTTCGGAACTGACAAATTGGGGGACTTGTCACTTTTATTCACTTCCTCCTTGTCCATTTTCCTTTCGTATCTCGACCTGCTGAAACTCCCTTGTCTGAACTCATTCCAAGAGATCCGAGGGATTCACGTAAACTCGAATAATCGCGGGCAATGACGTAGTCACGTACCCGTCTCGTTAATGCAAGATGGGACGAATCTCTTATTTGATGAATCCTGATTGCAATCAATTTTAGCACATCGCGAATAACAATTCCGAGAGTTACGAAGGATTCTCTTCGAAGAGGAATCAAATTATGGTAACGTGATGAATTAGTCCCGACTAAGTTAGATTGTCACGGTAAGACGACTTTTTTTTAATTAATTATTTTGAATTCTAACCATCTTTTGTCCTTTTTTTAATTCAAAATCAAAATTCACCCAGCGAATCTAAAAATAAAAATGGAGCAGCGATTTATCGATGCAGCTCGAGTCCGAGATCGCGAAGGGACCGAAACTTGTTGAAATGAGCAGAAATCTCCCATACCTACCTACGCGTACATTGCATCAGCAAGCAAGAATATAAATAAATTCAAGTGAAATCAGAGTACGGAGCGATATTGCATTCGTGGGACGAATTGCTCTCTGTGCTGCCTATATACGCGTCCTCGTCCTGTTTACGCAAATCGACTGAATCTTTTTGTTCCTTCTTCCCCCTCTCTTTCTCTTTTCATTTCTCTCTTGGTCTACCACGTACACGCGTTTGATTTATTCTTCCCATATACTATTATTACTCGCAATTACTATTCCTCGTTCAGGTTTCCATTCCCGAAGGTCGCATTAAAAACGCGGCCATTTGCGAATGAAATTCTCTATCCTGCGCGAATGACAAGAGAATAACTTTTTGCATCGATAAATACTCGATTGAGAGAAAAAGAAATGAAGCTCACTCTTCACAGTATTTATCTTGACAATATTTCGACATATTTTCTCGTTGGAAAAATGTTTTGCAATTTTGAGACTAGAACCGTATCACTCCGAACGACAGGAAAACGAATGGAAGATGTTCGATCTTGTCGTTGTCGTCGAACGGATCGGACGAAACGGTACAAGCCTATTGCACTATCTCTCTCTTGCTTTCTATCTCTTCCTCGGCAACAAATAAGAGAAGCCTCGGGGATATCCCTCGACCTCCAGAGGGATCCTTATTTCCACCATCCATTCGATCCGCGGCTCAATTTCACGATCCCACCTATAAATACATACACACGTATACACGTGTCTCACCAGACATCTCTCTTTCCCTTATACGCGTCCAGTCCGCGATACGGTTCAATTATTTCCGGGCCTGGGCTGCTCTCACCCGTGTCTTTTTCTATATATGTATATACCACATATATCTCTCTTTCGGCCTGTATTCCCTCTTTTCTCCCCTGGCCGCGCTTGTTTCGCTGGGAGAACGAAATAACAATGCAACGTAAGATAAACACACGATGAACGCTCGGATGTGGAACGAAATGAAATTGCGAGTGGGAGAGAGAAAGAGCGAGAGCTTACCGACGCTCGCGTTGAGGGCGCGCGCTCAACGGCTGTGGCCGGTTCCACAATCGGCCACAAAGCTTCGACCGTGAGCGTTGCTTTCGCGTATTCATTTAATATCAATCGGTGCTCTCTTTCTCGCTCTGTCTGTCTCTCTACCTCTCAGCCTTCAATCTCATTCTCTCTTTCTCTGCCTTTATAGCTTCGCACACACACACATACACACACTCCTCTTTCCCGGTACCCGCTTCGATCTCGCACATTGTAGATCTTTCGCCTATAATATACGTATGCGCATATGGCGTGTGTGTGGTATCCTCTATCTCCGCCTTTTCCTCTTCATCTCTCGGGGGCGCACCGAGCTGAAGCTCTTTGGCCTGCTCTGTGTCGAAATGCATTCTCTCTCCCGCACACGAAGCGACGAGAACCAACCCCGGTCTTTCGTGGAGTGCATATATATATATACGTGGATATGAGAGGACGGTGGAGGAGGAACACACTCTGGGGCAGAGTCCGATAGTTTCCATTAGTTGGTTCTGGATGCCGGCCAGCAAAGGGAAAACAAGATAGACAATGCATTTCCTACGTTTCTGACTGCTAGCTGGTCGTCGGCTGGCCAGAACGAGAGTATTACTCTCTCTTTCTCTTTCTCTATGCATATCTCGTACGTACGTATATTTACGTGAAGTTTAAATTCGTCGACCCGTGCGATGTTGAGCTCGTCTGGTCAGTCGTTTTCGCCGGCGACCGTTCAAGTGGCCTCGTCGAAATGGTTTCCCGGTGCATAGCGATAAATGTCGATGAGTACACATAATGGTGGGTTGGATATTGTGCACGGAGATTAGATATTCTTTAAAACTGGCTAGAACTCCATTTCACTTGACACGGTTTTCAAATTATGAAGAAATAGTATCGCGCTGAATATTCACGTCGTTATAATTCGATATGTCTAATAGGTACCAGTATAGCATTGCATAAATGGTAATAGTGATACATCTACCTAAATTGGATCATTTCAGTTTCCATCTGGCTCGTCCGTAAGCCGAATTGGCCTATTGCAGTTGGCGCCACCCTGCAGGATAAGAACGATGATTGCATATTGCGATTGGTGAGGCATCGTCGGACGAGCACCAACCAGCAGCTTTTCTCAAGGGCTGGGCGAACTACAAGTCGTTCTCGTACTGTCCTTCTCTCTCTGCCTGCTCTTCTTTCGCTATCTCACTTTCTCCCTTAGCTGCCAGTTGGTTCAAATAGAAACTCCGTTCACGTGCCGTACGCGTATCGAGGTGGAATAATCGAACGAGCCATTCTCCGCGTTTGGAAGGGAATAGGCGGTTGGGTAAGCATCTCGAGACACCAAGTTCTGCAGGACTCTCTCTTCCATCTTCCTATCTCTGTCTCCCTCTCTCTCTCTCTCCATCTTTCGTCCCTTTGCAGGTTCTGCAACAGTTTGTCGAGTGCCCTCGTTGAGGGTCTCTTCTATATACTACTATCTCGCTTCTGCTTGGTAATTTCGACGTGCTGAAGACGTTTACGATGATTTCTCGGTCCTTTCATTCTCTCTTCCCATTGCATTTTATGCCACGTAGATATATCTATATAACGTCAAGAGACCATTGAAACTCCTTCAGCTCCTTGCACGCCAGCCAACTTCCGTTCGGATACATGTACATAGAACTAGAAGAGATCTTTGAAACGTATAAACTCAGGAGTATGACCCATGTGGACTTCACCCCTTTATCATTGGTTCATCTCTTCTATATTCTAGTCTTCGCGCGAAGTGCCCAATTTCTCTCGCGAAGTCCTTCGCACTAACTCACTTTTCATCCTTTCCTCCATTGAATTCAATTCGCCATAGTAAGCATCTCTTGGATTCCACAATAATCATAACTCACCCTCCATATTATATATCGCAGTGCCATTAATATCATTGATAATATTAATATTATTATTATCGATATACTTTTCGACGGACTTTCGTCGATAAATTTCCACGCTTAGTTCCCTCCTGTCTGCGCTCTACTACTTAGCAATAGTTTTGGCTAGACGGCGGAAAACTCCGGCCGATCTCACCACTCTCTGGGACCGCAACAATTGGTAGAAGTAGAGAGATAGAGAGAAAGAGAGCGAGTAACGGAGGGAGAGAGCGAGAGAGATAAAGTTAACTGGCGAGAGATCGCGGCGAGAATTCGAAAGGATCGAGGAATTATGGTGCCCTCCTCTCTATAGCCAAGTGGTTTTCGAGGTCTTCTATTCCGTATATATATATACACACAACTATATACCTACCAATTCGGCTCCAAGTACGGGCTATATATACTTTGTAGATAAATGTATAAAAGTTATATATATATGTGTGACTGAACAGGTGAATTGCCCGAGAGTGTACATTTTACCCGTGCTCTTCACATCGGTATCCCCGGAGAAATACAGAGAAGGTAACAAGCAATCCCTGGATTGTCTGGAGGAACGAGAAAAAAAAGGGAGCAACGTGATATATATAAAGTATAAATGCAGAGCTCAACAGTAGCGGAAAAGGAACTATAAGAGGGATAGAATAGGGAGAGGGAGGTGGCGGGGAAATGTAAGAATTAAGTTGAATGTACAGCACGACCGGTGGGTCCCTAAGCGACCAAGGCAATGTACCACGATGTTATAGCTAACCACACCAGGGCACTGCCCGAAGTCTTTGTACTCTCTCGCTGTGCTTGGCATGATTACTGATGTACGTTTTCTCTTCCCACAAAACCTTCGACCCGCTCAACTCCCACCCACTACCGTCTCATTTCGACGAATTCTCTTCAGCGCCATCGTAACGAATGGAAGACTAATTACGGTTACGCGCGGTGCAACCACAAATAGCGAAAGCATGCCGAAGGAAAATCGTAATTGGAGCAGGGCATTTCCTTTCCACTTTGATCCCCTCGCGTTTGCTTAGAATTACAATTATCATCTTCGAGGGAAACTATGGAACGGATTTTGGTCAACGGGTTGGAGAAATTGATATTTTTTCTTGAAGTAAATATCCAGGGCAAAATTCCTGTCTTGTCTCTACTACGAAGGTTTGATCGTCAGAGTGTTAAATAACGTAGGTTGAAATTGTGGAACGATTGAGGGTTACCGAATGAGGGATTCAAGTGAAAGCAAGTGGTATTATGTTTTTGTGCATAGTGAACTGGCCGTTTAGGCTGCTTCTACTTCCGGCATAGAATCTTGGCGCAGTACATCGTAGAAACGTGTACGGTTGCGACGTGTACGATGATGAAGAACCTGTGGGTGTTGTATAGCGTGATATGGCGGAGCATACGTCGTATCGTAACTTGGATTACGTATATATATGTGTGTGTGCGCCTGTGTGTTTGCTGTACGTATAGACATACTAATGGTTCCTAGACAAAATCGAGACGAAGATAGGAGTATGTAGAGATGCATGCGAATCGGCCTGTCATGTACCATGGAGGATCCCCGACGGACTCCTTTAGAGAACGGTGATAGCACAGCAGCAGCAACGGAGCAACCTGCCCCGTTCATTGTCTTACATGCCGGAGGCTTGCGCGCAAAGGATCGTACATCACGAGAAAGAGAGAACAACATGTCCACATATATGACATAGAGGAAGACCATCTAGTGGGAGGGAGAAAGCCATGAGTGTGTAGTAGACGAAGGAGAGTCAGCGAGCTTCCGTTGCCGATGGTGGCACTGGGGTTTGTACATGACGTCGCGGTGAATCATCGGGTCTCTCGACGTTTGATATTCTCAAAATTTATCGGGTCGGCGTGACGACGCCAGAGGAGCGATTTACGATCGATCGAGTGCCAAAACGTGAATAATCCGAGGGCCGTACTCTGCTTTATTGTCAATAACAACGATCGAAGGCGAGTAATTCACGTTATTGGTGATAAAATGAAAGTATTCGTTGAAATTGATTTATTTCGAAGCTAGAACGAGAAGAACGTGCATAAGATAATCGCTGAAATAGTGGAAAGAGTGAGGAAAGGTATACATAGACGCGAGAACAGCGATGTGCTGTAGGATTGAGAGGCGAACGCGGGAGCGGTGATATCGACTAACCCCTATCTCTCGCCAAGCAAGACTGTCTAGGTATACGTAGCCTTCTTGGTAGCTCACCATCAGCAGGGAAATTACGAATATCCATCTTCCTCTCCGGACGTTCGAAGACCCGCTCCGGCTAGGCCGCTCACCTCTCGTTCGTCCTATCTAAGTCTGGTAGAGGGTGAAAGCACCTTCAGAGAGAAGAAGGCATTAGCAGGAAACGCGGGTAACACCATCAATCTCGACATGCGAAATATCTACGGGATGATCCCGGAGGCTCCACTAGGGCCTCTTACGGATATAGGTACTCGAGAGTTTTTACTTACGAACCTTTCGAAGCTATAACGTCGCACTAACCGGTCTCTACTACATCCCAAAATTTAATGGCCATCTCTCATGAATTCGGAATTTTTAGGTATACTATTGCCCTCGATATTTAGAGGGCAACTGAGCGAGGAACGAGTTTCCCATTCCGTTGTCAAATACGAATCTGTATATCTAAAATATAGAGATATATTTTCTGACACTTTTTTCAAATCATCCGAAATTTAAAAATATTTAAAAAATTGTGTTGAAAAGCTGATAATTACTCGACTTATTAACTTTTGATTGGGAACTACAGAAAAAATGGAAATAATAACATTGTATTTGCGTAGTGCTGGATTTTTTTGATTCCATAACTACCCATGAAGTCTTTTTCGTCGAACATAAAATCCGATTCTTGTAAAGTGTACACTTCCTACATATACAACATGCACACATGCATTTATGCAACCCAGATGCTGTTCGCTCGCTTATTATTTTACCATAACGGAGAACGAGAGCAGTGTGAGAGACTCGAAGAGATTCGAAGTGACAAACGTCAGATGAGTCAATGCTTGGAAAATGGTGCATGGCACTTTCGAGGCACTCAACTGGAGTAAAAGCTCTTGCGACAGAACCGAACCGAATATCACTTGGACGTCGGATTATAACAACACAACGCTCTCTCCTGCATTCCTCTTTTTATCTGGCTCTCTGATTTTTCTCTCACTTTGAAATTCTCTCTTTTTTTTTCTTTCGAGAATCTTATAGTTCTCTCGTACAACCGTGTATGGGCTCATGTATTATATCATCTTTTTATTCCTCATAAAAACAAAGCACAAAGATATGCTTCTATCCTCACCCCTTTCCAAGTCTCCATGCCCACGGGT
The DNA here is from genome assembly GCA_946811545.1 of Netelia fuscicornis. Lineage (NCBI taxonomy): Eukaryota > Metazoa > Arthropoda > Insecta > Hymenoptera > Ichneumonidae > Netelia > Netelia fuscicornis. The sequence continues at coordinate 12,335,276 of OX328012.1, forward strand.
TCTTTATTATTCTCTATGTGATTCCACTCTTCGTTCGACGAACCTTGGAAGATCGTTGGGAACAAAGTTGTCTCTATAATCTCGTTGGATTTACGAGAAAGTACCCAGTCTTATGCAACATCCACTCGTTCAACCGTATAAACAAATGTATACAACAAAATAAGGAACTAGTAAAACATCCATCCGTTTATTTAGAAGAAAAACAGCTCGAACAATGGATATTATAATTTCGAAAAAAAAATTACTGTTATAGTAGTAATGGTGGTAATTTTTATTCAATGCTGTTTCATTTGCATTTAGTTACAGTTTGCCTTTGGCTTTTTTTTTTATTAAACATGTGTGCTGAGATCTTCGACGATTAACAATTATTTGTCTTACGATTATTTGATGTTGTTTAAATTATTATTATTTCTGTTTTCGATTATGCGATTATTTGGATGATAGAGGCGATGTGATGAGGTGAGGGGTTATTTTCAAATTGGAGATAGTGCGAGTAAGCTTATTCACATCTCTGATCTATTACCGAGTTATGAGGTCTTGAGAGCTCGCTGTTAATTCCGGTTAGGTGATTGTCAAGGTCGGTTAATTATTGTAGATACGAATTGAAATTAGACGTGGCTCTTTCTTTGAAGCTTGTTTCACCGACCATCTCGCAGAGATCTTGGGCGAGGGTGCATCGTAGCAAGTTCCCTATTTTTAACATTTTTATATACGCTATTTTTTCTTTATTAAAATTATTATCACTGTACAATGAGTATAAGCAACCCGTTCCGTAGAATTACTGCCATATCCGTAAGTTTTTTTTTGCGATCTCTTTGCAAAATATTATTTGTTATTGTCTTTTAAATGAGCGAGGCTGTGATAGCTGGTGAAACGAAGATAGTAAAAATAAGGGGTGCTCGGGATGAAAAAAGCCGGAAGGACGGAAGCAGCGGCCACTCACACTGCTCGTGTGGAGTAAAAAGTGCGCTGAGCGAAACAGGTGACCGTTGAGGAGAGAGCCCATGGGAGGGTAGCTGAAAGGGCTGGTGGAGGACGTGCGAGAAAAAGTAGCGAGACGCTTCCGGTTTTCGCGCACAAGCTCGAGCTCCGCGTTTCCCCCGACGTACACTCCACACCGTGCTTAACAATACTACGCCATATATACATATATATAAATATAAAAGTGTGTATACGCGAAAGTAGCGCCGTATATATAATCCTTCCTCTCTTTTCACCGTCTCATCCGGCCAAGCTTTCCACGCGCGCTGGAAACTCCTAATAAAAACTCTAACTTCTCGTGATCGCGTTGACACCGCATGAGCTCTCATATCCCTCCGCAGTACCGGGAAATAAAAGTTGCGACCCTCGCTCTCGCCTCGTTACTCTTGTCTTATTTTTAAAATGCTCAGGAAGATTCTCTGCCTGGTTTAAACAGCATGGCGTCTCTATTGTTCCGCCATCCTGGTTGTTATCAATGACATGGCCTATTCTCGTTAGTTTAAAATTCCACGTACGTCGCATATACGTCATCTCATTCGTGAAGGAATAATTTATTTCACAAAGCCGCCTCCGCAATGGCGTTCATGCTCGCGAGGCTCCTATCCACTTCCGATTATTTATATTAGCAGTTAACAGATTTATTCAATTTTACTCCATATTACATTTTTTATTAATCAACTTCTCAGACCCGCGAAATTTATTATTTTGCATATATATAGAAAAGAAGATGTGCCTTCAGTATCGCCAGACAACAATGTCCTAATTACGGACTAGACTTTGTATCGTGTAATATCCTTTGACAGTATATCAATTTCCGCACTGGATCATCTAGCTCGATCATAAAGTCGAACGGAAGGAACAATGATTCGATTACATGCGCTGGTACGTTAATGAAACAGAGAGCGCACGTGGAATTGAAAGCCCGGTGGGTAATAAGTCAGACTACGCTCTGCATTACTGATAATTTGATAATAATCCAACAGGGCGTTCCATTATATCTTTCAGCGAGGGTAGCGTAGAGCGGAGGTCGAATAATTTCCAATTTATCAAGATGAAGCGCAGTGAATTAGTAAAACGATTGGTGTGGCAGTTTGAAAGATGGCTTCGCGGTGTGATATATGATTCTGACTAATGTCAGACGTCTCTATCTCCCTCGTATAATACTTCTTGGTCCTGCGAATTCACCAAGCGGGCCAGAGTTTTTGGGCGAGCCAAGAGAGGGAGAGAGAAAAAGAGCGAGAGGAAGGGGGGGGGGGGGCAGGGGTGGAGGTGAGCTTTCGCTCGAGCGAGTCGATTCACGATCTCGAGAGAGATGTGCTACTTGAAGCTCAAATCGAGAAATGAGCGCGAGGGAAAATATATATACATATGAAGGGGAAGGGGGGGGGGGTCTACTATTAATATATAGTCGTATATATATTATAGATTCTCGGGTCACACGCTCGACTGCCTTTTAATCCACCGACTTCGCTCCTCCAGCGACGATCGATTATCTCGCTTCAAGAATCCCGCGATAACTTCTCTAATAGACCCTCTCCCTCTCCCTCTCTCCCTCCGTTCTTTAGCAATCTATATACGTATACTTACGCGAGGCTGCGCCGAATGAAAGCAATGAAGGGAAAATTTCACACGAAATCGCTCCCTTCTCTTTCCTCGCAATTTCATTCGCACCAATCATTCTGCACAATATCGATGTGTAGTACATCCACCCAGATCTAGTTCCCGCCACGAGCAAATTATCTCGATTGCGTCCATCGTATTCAAGAATTATATAAATCCAAAGTAAGAAAAAAACAGAATGACTTTCGTAATTAATCTTGAATTAATCGTATTTATAAATATTCCAATCGCAGAGGATAATCAAGCGTCTCGTATATAATCAACAAATTCGATTTCCAAGTTTAAGCCGTAAGCGGAAGTAGGAATTTATCGTTGGAGTCTTCCATTTACAGTCCCGACTCTCAACACGCGAATAGTGCGTGTACTTTCTATGTCGATATATCGATATAAAGCTAAAGCTTACGTATTTCATATATGTTTCCCATTTGATACTCAACTTATCGATACGTGTATGTCGTCAACGATCGCACATGTATATTCACTTGTTATATTGACACAGAGGATGTCCGGACGTACGAGGCTAATGGATAGGGTGAAAGGAGAGTGAGTGAGTTGGGTGGGAAGGGAGGTGGGGGTACCTCGTATATAGAGGACCGTGCCGCCCCGTAGCCAATTATATCGAATCGGTACCCTATTAGCGAACGGTCTCGACGTGCAGACCGTGAGTACGACGTCGACGACAACGGTGAAGGCAGAGAGATCAACGCCTTATCTGTGTCCTCTCTCGCGCTGTACCAAGACTCTTCGACCTCGACGACGAAGACGACGAGGAGGACTACGCTACGGAGAAAAGGAACATTGCGCCGGTTTGATCGGGAAGAGGAGCGTCGAAACGACGCGGTCGTAGTATCACGCTTGGCGACGTATAACCCCTCGCGAACTCCGAGAATGTCCGCTTAATTGCAGCCTTCGTTATATCCTCGCCAGCAACGAGAGGGACTCGCTCGTGGCGTCGAGCTGTGTCTTTCGTTTTCCCTACCTCTTTCTCTCTCTGTCCTCTTCTTTTTATTCGTCGGTTCTGAAATATAGCGCGGTGTCCAAAGCATCGGTTCGCGGGTGTCGTAATCATTATCCAAAATCTCGTGGGCCCTCTCTTTTTTTTCACCGTTATTCTCCTGTAACGGATTTTTATTTGTTTACTTTTGTATACGAGATGTAATAATTATTTGTGCATCGAGAAAAAAGAGTAAATAAAAGATTGTAGAGATCGTTAAAGTTGAGATCGAGCGAAGAAATCGAAGAGAAGATCGTTGAGTACAATGAACGCCTTTGGCGAAATGCTGAAGGAATGTGCGTGTCTCCTTAATCAATTTATATCGGACCAAACAAAATTTATATCGGACTAAACAAGAACCTCCACAGTTATGAGCATATAAAGAAGGCCGTGGAATATTTCTTTGGGCTCACGCGTCGTCGGTCATAATGAAACATGCTCTGATTAACTTTAGGCGCCGCGTACGTCAGCTTCATAGACGAAGTCTTTCGTTCCCATTTCCTTCTTTTTTGTCTCGTCTCTCGGTCTACGAGAAACGCGATGGAGCAAGCACGTGCTGTTAGACTAGGCTAAACAGAGTCTACGTTCATTGAAAGAGTTTTCTGGCGCGAAAACCAGCCGAGTTTCGCAACGACGAGTATAAAACACTGCGCGAGAACCCCACCGGGGACCAAGAGAAAGATTAAAATCAACAAGAGACGGAATCTTCCGGGACACATTCTTGCGAACGTGCTGCTGGTCTGGACTCTTGATTATTAACAGGCAAATGTTTGTTTAAGAATTTTTATGGTGATATTCACCCTACGAATGTCGTTCACTTACTCTCCTTTCCTGCACACTTATTGGAATAGGACCGTAATTTACATTTATAAATTTAAATAAATGTAGTTAAGTGCGATTTGGGAAATCTTATAAAAATCAAATTAATAGTGAAACTCGATAATTAATAAATTCTCTTAATTATTATACTTTTTATGATTGTATTCTCTCATCTTCGATACACAATTCGTAGACAACATCGATCAATATCATACCTTCTTTCTTCGAAAACAAATTGCCTCGTAGATTAGTCGGGGTGAATAAAGTAGATAAAAAATGGCAATTATTTTAACTCGTTGTCATTTGACTTCCCCCATTACCCAGAAAATCAGATAAGAAGACAATCATTGAATGGCCGGCGATTACAAGAGACAAAAGAACAGTCGACAAACCAAGCTGCAACAGTTCCATTCCATCGTGCTCTTTTTGCCACGAATTACTAGTCTCGTTTATATCCGTGCCCTCGCCATTTTTTGATATGCTGTCTCGGATAATCCGTAAAAATTTTCAGATTATTCTCACGAGTTATACGCTCGCGTGTATAGCGATAGTCTCAGATATCAGCCAAAAGACAGAAAGCTGCGAAAACTTTTCCACACGATAAATTTCATCTCATACAGCAGGGTAAGAGAAAGGATGCGCGAGAGAAAGAGAGAGAGAGAGAGAGAGAGAGAGAGAGAGAGAGAGAGAGAGAGAGAGGAGGAGGATGAAGAATAAAGCTGAAGAAATGGCGAGGGAGAATATCCCAAGTGAGGACGGGATATCGGGAAGCGTGTGCGAGCTGGGATTTGGTACTGCCAACATATCTCCATTAGGACGTTATAGACATATAACTATACCTATATATACGACAGTTTGTGGGGATAAATATATAGGAACGTCGTAGTTGTCGACCAAGGTGCGCTACGAGAGAAGCAAGGGAGGAAAGGAAGGAGGAAAGCCCCACGTGTGACTATCTTCTCTTTGGAGACAACGGGCAAAAGCGCTGGACGGTTCTTACACTTTTCCGGTGCTTCAGGCGCGGCTATATCCCCGGAGACGAACTTCGAGAATGAAGATTAACACCAGTAAGGTCTAGCGTGCGAAAAACCTCCTTCGTCATTGTCTAGGCGTTAGCGAAGAAAGATTGGACCGTATACGCGTCCTAGTCCCTCCGGTGATGGCACATACCGTATACCGGAAAGACGTACGGAACATCGCGATGTCAAAAGAGGGAATAAGTATCGCAAAATCTTAAGGATGTGCGTGAATACGAAACAAAAACACTCGACGAGTAAATAACGATGAGTCATAGAGCGTTAAACAAAATGAAAGTTCCTTGCTGTAACTTCCTTCTACCGAATGTTCGAAGGAGAGAACGCAATTACGTTCCGTCGCGACACGTGGTGGGCAACTTTTGACTAGTTTAAAAACGGGAAAAAAAGAGAATCTTTTTGCAGTGTTATCCAAAAAGCGGTGGAGAGAGTGGTTGATAGCGAAAATGAAAGATGACTTCAGAAAAGCAACGGGAACGAGAGGTTCGACGCATTGATTTATGAGAACTGGAAAACTTTAATACCGAAACTCTCTTCTCGGTGTAGTCGACTCTTGTACGAATGAAGTAGCGAGAAAGTACGAGAAGGGGTTGAAACTTAAGACTCGGACATTTCTCTCGGTTGGCTGGTGAACGTTTTCGACGCAGGGGTTGTTCACGTATGTTTAGTCAAGCAATGTCGTTATCCATGTCAGTCTGCTGAGAATTCGCCCAACTTTGAGGAAATACGGAGCATAAATATTTGCACATTCCTAGAAAAAGCTCAAAATGAGACAGAACCAAGCTTTCCCAACTCCTCAGCTTCTACGGTTTTGCTCATAGGGGTCTTGTGTGCTTCTCGGAGAAGACGAACTCGTCATTAGTCGGATACGAAACGAGACAGACGAAGAGACTAAAAATACATCCTATTAGAACTCTCTGGAATTTTGCCAGATCTTTTTTGTTACGCAGTCGGCTCTTAGCATACCAAAAGTTTCTCGTCAAGTCACTCAATTCTTTCTTTTCTTCTCACCATCTTTCGGACATTTTTCATCTCACGTCCAGTTCTCGCGACAGTTTGGAAAAATCTTCTACGAATCATTTGGGATTTGTGAAATTAGCGAGCTCTTTATAACGTCAACGTATCGTGGAAATTGCACGTAGCGCTGACAAGTCTCCCCCAGTCCACTTTTAGTTCCCAATCAACTTCGAAATTTCTCAACGAAATTTCACACCCGACCCGACGAAGATATGAGATTACTTAGCGCGCTTGGAGAAACTTTTCACCACTCAGAATACCTAAAAATCTAGCTCAAAGTCTAGCACGAGTGTACATCGAAAACATAATTATAGACTCGGTTGTTTGTCTTCTGATTTTCTATGAACGTAATTTTATACCAACTAAGTTTATTGGCGTTAATCAAAACTCTGATTAAATTTTTTGTCTAGGTATTGCAGCTCTAAAAAACTGACTCGGTTCCAATGTTGTAACGATAATTCTTTCGTTCAAAGAATCTTTTTTACCTCTTATCATTCTCCTATCAATCCAAAAGTCTTTATTAATAAAATTTCGATCAGTTTGTACGAATATTTGCATGCGTTCCCTAAGAAAACGTATCGTGTAATGGACGTGTCGACGAGTTTCTTCGAGTCTTGTCAGACGAAAACAGTGTATTTTGTTTCCGTGGACAGGGCAATGGAGTTAAGTCCTCGGGCAACAGGATGAAATGATCAAGCTCGCTCATGTGACGTGGGTGGTAACTAGAAACGCCCACGTGCACTTTAGTACGAAGGAACGAAATAAGTGAAAATGGTGAACGTGTGAGTGAGAAAAGAGCTCTTCTACGTCAACGTCCCGAGCTACCCTGAGCTCCCTTAGTCTCGTTAACAAAATAATAAATTTCCCTCTCGTTAATCCACACGCCAGACGGGATGGAAATGAAACTTCAGAAGCTTAAAATCTACCCGTGGCGCTCCTGTTGCTCTTTTGCTGCTCGGCTGTTACAGCTGCCACGCAATACACTGTAATGAGCAGGGAGTAACACCATTGCTAATGCTACGAGATCATTTTTTCTGAGTTCTCTCGGTACACCATGCGTTTACCGGTTCAACTGTACCTACGGAACATGGAACGAAACGGTAGCTAGCAAACAATAAACATCCCTTATATATAGTTGTTCTTTCTGTCATTTTTTCCATCCCTCCTTCTCTCTACCTCCGTCGCCTCGTGATAATCCTGAATAACGGACGAGCCTTCTTTTTAACTCGTCATCATGAAGTGCTGGGACACTGTTGTCAGAGACGCGCTGCGTCGCGTCAGATTAGAGCGAAGAAAGAAGGACGATCCTTCGGCTTTTATTATTTCTTCGTTGATATATATAAACCACCCTCTCTCGTCCAGTTGGACGTTCATCAGAAAAATTCAGCGTGTTTTATTTCGCTTTTTAAATTCTCTCTGGAGGCTCTCTTCGCATTATTTTTTATGCCTCGCCGCTTTCGAGCTTCTGCCACGCGAATATATTGCGCGTGTACACGTAGCGCACCCGCTGGATGAACTGCCAAGCTTTCCGTACTTTTTTCTTCGCTTTCTTTCTCGGCTCTCGGTTGTGGGCGGGTTGTTTCTATATCGCTTTATTCCTGCCCTACAAAGTATATAAAATAATACCCGGAGGCGAAAGGTACGCTGGAAATGCTTTAGGGTCCGATGGAAAAGCATAATATTTGCCATTCTGTCGCGTTAATAAAGTTACCGATTTTTTTTTATTATATATAATAACCGAATTCCTTGAAATTTTGTGCACATATTTATCTTTTTTATGCATTTTCATTGGGTCAGTGAATGTTTATCGCATGAGTAGGTAATGAAAGTAAAGTCCGACAAAAGAGAAAATTGCTTTTTCTCATAATTTTAATTTTTCAATAATTTGTTTTTTTCTTCTGTTTGCAGACATTTTCCGCTATCTCTCGACATCTAAGAAATAATGATTTAATCATGAGAAGATAACGAGTAAATTTACAATATTCAAAGTGTTTGAACAGCGAAATGTGTATCGACTTATAATTTATGTATTATCAAACAACATCTAACAATTGAGATTGCAATCATTTTAACAACGATGCTCAACATATCAACGTCGCTAAATTATGTCCGATTATCACTCCTACAAGATCAAAAATTGATCCACCGACGTTTTAAAATATCTCTTCCGGTTCTATTATTTTGACTTTCACAAACACAAATATAACTCGATGCGCACGGGAAATTCATTAGTTCTTGGAGCCAAAACGGCAATGCATAATCTCTAGTGTGCGATATCGAGCGTTAGGTGCGCACAGAGTGGCGGCGAGCGGTAGCGAGCACGAACCGGGGGTCAAAATTTCGGCAGCAGAGGCGAAGCGCACACATGCGGTTCCGGGGCACGGTAATATAATCATTGTGGTCAGTCATCGCCTCGCTCCAGGCACGAACCAACGCAAACATCGCTCCTGCCGCGAAGACAAACACACTGGGCTTTCTCTCTCCTCTTTGGTTTTTACCTCTCTCTCTTTGTCTCTCTCCCACTCCCTCTCTCTCTCTCTTGCCGATCTGAAGTTGGCGTTGCGAATTCGTCCCTCACCCTTTCTCTCGCACATTCTCTCATCCATATATACAAACACATTCACACGCGTATGTACCTCTTCAAAGCGATGTTTTCGAACCTACCTGCTGCCGATCCTGCGGGCATTTTACGAAAGTGCAGGACTCTCGCAGCTCCTGTGTAACATATGGCACATATATAGCTGCTTCTGTGTGTGTGGATACGCATTTACTACGGCTATATACACATGGATTCTTTCGTAACGTATATATATATATATATAGTCGCTATGTGTTCAGCTGTTCTCGATTAGTTTTTTCACAGCTTTCACCACCGCAAGCCTCCCTCCTCTCTCATATTCGCGCACCGCTTCCATCAACACCCAAAGCCCTTCGCTGATAGTTTGTTCGCCGTGTTTCTCTTTATTTTGCGCGCTCTTGGCCTCGGCCCCCTCTGTATTCTATTCCACTCACACGCACACTCTTATCAAGAATAATAATAAAAGGGACTTTGACTCGTCTCTACCTCTCAGCCATTTTTCTCTCGCCCTCTTCATATCCTCGGTGATCCAACCGAGTCAGGTACGCTCTTTGCTTATCCGTATCTTGTATATTCTTTTCTTGATTTATGCACGTACCGTGAAACGTTAAAATGCTCTTTGATATTATTCAATATTTGCGCTGGGAAATGTTTACCCCGAGAAAATCCATTCGAGTGTAACACATGCAACGGAAACATCCCGTATTTTTATTGCACACTGTATGGTGCTTTGTAAGTGACTTGTACCAACAAAATGTGCTCGATTTTGAGAGTCATGAACATTTTGACGTTTTACGCTTCAAATATGACAATTATTGTGCCACGACCGTACGCTTGGCACTTGCCGCAAACTCCAAATCTTTACAAACGTGCGAGACGTTTGCGACAAATATTCTTTGATTTGTGACAAAAAACTGATACTCGTGGATCGGTTACAAACGCTTGCAAACCTACGCAAACCAAGCCAAACGCTCTATCCGCACGTTTAAATTTGCGATGGTTTGTTGAGGTTTGCCAAACGTGAGGTCGCGGCTTTAGGTTTGTTGCAAATCCATTGTGTTTTTTTTTGTTTTGTTATAGATGGACATGCATGCCCATATACTTAGAATATGAAATGGATGGATACTTGGAATAATAATTTTATGATATTTTGTTGTTAATTTAAAAGATTGAAACTTTAATAATGTCCCATAAGTTTCCGAGCGTTGCGAGAGAAGAATGGTTTTTATGACACGGAGACAGGATATACCTACTGTAAGAATTTCTTCGGTAGCTCCCTCGTCCCTCGGTCCTTGCTGTCGTCATGGTTTATACTCTTTTACCGCACATTCCAAACCGCAAACTCCTCGCGCGCGCCCTTCGCCAGCCTTTTACCCATTCCTTTCCCAGCATTTCTTACCGTTGCATCCGGCCTCTTCTGCCTACCGCGTCTTACTAAAACTCGGCGTAAAACCGCGGCGTCTCTCGCCGCCAACGGGAAAGGATAAAGAAAGAGAAAGAATGAGAATGAGAAGACAGAAACAAGGGTGGTTGCAGGAGGGTGGGATAGGGAGAAGAACGAGGCGAAGGAAGGAGTGAAAGAAACGCGAGAGGTAACACAGGTTCGTGGACCGACGACGACGACGACGACGACGACGAGTGTTTATCTATCCGTTGTAAGGACTTCTCTGTGGCTCAGGTCGTCTTCGAGAGAAACTCGTTGGCTCAAACCGAGAGAAAGAGAGAGAGAGAGAGAGAGAGAGAGAAAGCACAATGTGCAACCACGAAGAGGTTTCTCATGCAAATCTCTCATTCCACGCGAGTCTCTTCGCTGGAGGGACCAGAGAGAAATAAGCTCGACCCACACTCGTCCCCAACGGCTCTCGTTCCTTCATTCCCTTTATACCCAAGTAGAAACAGCATGCACAGACGTGCGTCTGCTGTTGCATCTCCGTTACTACTCCTTTGCACTATTTCTCACTGTAAAAGCCTTTTCATAGCTCTCTGAACTAGAATATAAATTTATGTATCGCACAAACATAGACGTATATATATATATATAGGCGGTATGATTAACAACAAGTAACGTTAGGAAAACGATAGATAAATCGATATTTAAATGAGCCCAAGGTAAAACAAATAAGTCGTTAATCGATAATAGATCGAGAATATAAATTAATCCTTTGCACTTGAAGTTTTTTTTCATAAAAACTGAAATTGCAACTGATTTGCATTGTCTCCGTAGCAGAGCCCTCGAGCTTGAAGACAAATTTTAAATGGCTCCACTCCCGAAGCCCTCGAGTGCAAAGGGTTAAATAACAAAGAAAACTATTTGCAACGATTTGAAATTTGTGGCTAGATTCAAGTGGTCTATAAAAGAAAAAGAACGGTGGTGAAAGGAGAAAAAGTGTAAATTTTATTGGTAAAAAAAAGAGTAAATAGACCAAAGGTGTTTTTATTTCGTTCGTGATTTGATTAACGATGGAAGGGCCGAAGCTCTGAAGAGTTGCAATTGTTTTCATCGCCCTTAAGGTACAAATTTTATGAGCCAACAACAAGCATACATTTTACATGCGAATTCGTGATTTAAAAAACAAAAGTTTTCCAGTCGAAACGTATTTCTCCGGTTTCCTATGTGAAACACGATACGATTTTATATCCCAGAGGACAACAGCCACCGGGCATGTATACGTTTGTTTCACAATCGACTCGATAAGTTTTGGAATATCTCCCTTCAGATGAATCGTAATCCACCGATTCCCCGTGGAATTTTATTTTTCCACCTCGTTACGAATAGAACGAAGAGCATGGAATTTATTACAGCGTGTGACAAGAGGATTCATTTTCCCCATTGGATTCGCAGCGCAATCTTTGCACTCTCTCTCTCTCTCTCTCTCTCTCTTTCGCTTGCGTTTCCTCGGTACAAATAATTTTCCGGCAGCACGGTTTATCAATGTCCCGCTGCGAAATTCGTGCGAATCTTCTCTCATTATTGCGTTAGCGAAATTTGTTAAATAATCAGAGAAACGGGTGAGAGAGACAGAGATTGGTACATCGGTACATGCAACATATATATATAGGTTGAAAATGTCGTGGCGTGGACGTCGAGGAGCGTGCTGATTGAATGAGGAAAGTTTCGTAAACGTGAACCAGATGGAACGTCGTGCGCCAACCGGGTAGATGCCTGATGGTTTGAGGGAAAGGGGACGAGAATTTCGAATTACTTCATCTCTAATTGGGCGAATGAGTTGTTTAATTGTTGAATGGCACTGGAGACGGTGGAAAACGCTTTGCCCGTCGAGCTATATAGACCCGTGCCTTTCTTCTCTCTCTCTCGTTCTGTCGTACGCGAGATAATTCTCGCACGAGACTAAGGAGAAACACTTAGAATAGCTTCGCGACGCGGAATGAAAATTCTTTATTTCACGCGTGGGCGAGGAAGCAAATGGAGGAGAGCTTCGCTTCATCAAGTGCGATTTCTACGTGGTCTTTGGGGGAGAAAGAAGGAAGGGGAAAGAGGAAGCGTCTGCGGACTGTTGAAAAAAGTTTTTTGCTCGACTTTGATAGAAACAACAGAACGCCAGTACAAGACGTGACGAGACAGGGAAGATAAGATAATGCCATGGACGAGAAAGAGAGAGAAAAATGTAATGAATATATACACAGAGAAGTATACTAAGGATGTTTAGACTGCCGAGACTCATTCAGCTTCATTCTCTTCGTCTCTCTTTCTCTCTCTCCCTCGTCATATTTATTCATGCATCGAGATGGTGCGCCATCCCCTGTATGTAAATCCGAGTTATACGGTTAGCTCGCTCGTCGGTACTGCCAAGTCTCCCTCTCTTATTTTCCCAGCAACCTGAGCCTCTCATCTGCAATTCTCTAGTATACCTGCTCGATGCCTGTAGGTACTACCTTTTCCATATATACCCGTAAATAGTATCCCTCCTACTACTCTTCGAGTACAGCATCCGAAACCGCGGTCACGTGGCGTGAACCATTAATTCACTTATTAGGACGAAATCTCCTTGCCGCAAAGTGAACACATGTGTCATCTGATTTCAAAAGCTAATATTGACATTATGTGGTGACAGTTTCGATGCAGTCATATATTGCTGCATACCATTTTTTGATAATAATAATAATAATAATAATATCAAATATCAATTATATTATTATTAACCTCCTGACCGCCCTTGTACAACCCATAGGACATTGAAAGTTTTACGGAGAAATACACAAAAAAGTATCTCGAGTAGTCACAAAGTTAAAAATTATTAAATTTATAATGAAACACGTATAATATACTTAATACATATAGTTAATATGTGTAAATTAAAACAAATAATTAATTTTTGGTAGAAATTAAATTTACTTAATTAAACTTCCTGAATTGATTTATTACAATATTTCATTTGTTTTTGGGATTTGTTTGGCAATTCATGGTTACTGAAAAAAGAAAATAGTTTTAAGGGAGAGCCAAATTCTTTTCACCGAATTATGCACGGTAACGCGACGATCACCGACTTCACGATGCTCTCAATTCTCCTCGAGTATTTATGCACATGCCAAAACGGTTCGAGTTAGTACGCGTATATATTCGTGTGTTCGCGTACCTTTTTCTTCCTTTGCGAAAGAACAGTCGTTAATGCGCGAGTCACGAGACTCTCCGGACGCCGCGGCGTAACGTATGTTAAACATTCACGGCTAATAAAATTCCGCGAGAGTCGCGCCGTGGCGGGTAGCTCGGGTTACCCGCGCGTTGCAGCAGCCGGTTACACCCACACACGAACACACACGTGGAAGATCATTCGAGTGTGCTCACGTTCCGCGCAAAGGTATGCGTTCGATTCGTATGTGCATGCCGGTAGAAAACGAGTAGTTGGTATAAATAGAGCATGAGAGAACAACCGAGACGAACACACGAAAAGTCGTTTCTCTCGCTCTCTCGGTCCGGAATGAACGTACACGGGTAGCCCAGAAATTCGTTCTCGCGCCTTCTCGCTGAACGAACACTGTCTGCCGTATACGACCCAAACCTTTAGCCATCCCAGTCTTTCTCATTCTCGAGATTGAAGGGTTTATGCGACGCGTCGCGTGTTATAACACCCCAGCCCACTTCCAAGACCGTATGCCATTTGAGTGCCTCGTTCGCGCCACCGTGTACGTATACCGAAGCAACTTCCACCGTCGTATAATTCTTGGTCTTAAACTCCTGCGCGAACTCGCCCGTGGGACACGAAATCAAAACTTTCGCGAGAGAGGCAAGCACACGGCCCTTAATTACGTACGTATACTGGGGCTACGGTGTTATATCACACGCTGCATTACACATATACGATATATAAGCAAGTAGAGGCGCGTTCTTGACCGCGCCACTAGGTGTTATAAACGAAACAACGAGATTGAAGGGCAGAGTGATAAAACTAGCCTTGAAATCTCAAAGGATGTTACCACAGAATTATGATTCCGGGCGATCCTTATGCTCCATAATAGTCTGACCAATATTTTAACACTGTCGGTTACTCGCTCTCCAAAATATACGAAACTCGGCATAGATTTTCCAAAGTACTTTAACATTGTCCCAGATCGTAGCTGTGAAAGTTATTACGAAATATGTACCTATTCCGTAATTCCACAGATCCTCACCCAAAGACATCGAAGACTACTTGAGAAGCCATTAAATATTATTCTCTAACGTTCCGTGCGCCCATGAACAATTCTCAGTGATCTCAAAGTGGCAATAAATAAATCTTAACGTCTCCTCCTATAATACCTTTTCACCTCGTCCTTTCGATTTTGCACTTGCCTTTACGTGGTGCGTCTTTCGCTCAATCGCTTCTGACAAAATTACACTCTTCGGATGGAACGAACAGGATAGACAAGGAGAGATAGAAGAGAAAGGATTCGTCGGGTAACGTCGAGCAGCGTCGTAAAGTAGCGTCGCGTTTTTCATGTGCGATCGCGAAACTGCGCTGAGAGTTGGAAACTGAGAGCCGCGGTAAGACGCTGTACTCTGTAGAAACACCGGTATATACCTAGAGGATATATTGCTTCGAGGTAACACACGAGAGCTATGAAAATGTGCGTCTGTGCGCGTCCTTTGTCACACTACCTCGATATCAGAACGTATCACAGGGCTCTAGGGTTAAGATCTTCCTTCGTGATATACATACGACCAAGAGGCTTCTTTATATACCTCTTCGCGAGTCCCGAAGTACCACGTGTATGTCTCTCGTCGTATCCTACAAACGCTTCAAACGATGTGCCAATGTGGCTTGTAACCGTTCGTTACGAAGGATAGCGCGTGCGCGTAAGAGAGAGCTTATTTCCGAGAAATTCCCATCTGCTCCTTCCTCTTTCCATCATCTCTCATCGTTTCTCTGAGAGAATATCACGTAACACAATGAGCTTCAATATCCTTGAGCATGCGTTCACCAGAAATGGACAAACCCAGAACAGCTACTGACATTTGGATCTCGTGCTTTCTACCGGTATAAATAAATCTATTTGAAACGTATCTAGGTTAGTCGAAGCAAGCTCCATCTATCAGAAGTAGGATTTTAGACAGTTGGACTATCTTGTTTATGATGGAGAAGTTTTTGTTGGGGCACTACCGGCGGGAGATCGAACGGAAGTCGGCTTTACTGTCGGCGGTCATGGTGAACCATCTCGGGAGGTAGCTACCTACGTTCCAAGATCAATCCGACCGCAAGTCTTTCCCCGTCTGTAATAAAACGAAATATTTATAAAACATAAAAATAAAATCGTTTTTTATCGGGCAGACGCGAAGGGAACGAAGCTGCATCGTTTGGGTAAATTCAGCTTCAAGGTGCGTCAAGTACATCGTCTCTGTTCCTCGTTAATTTCTCTCCCGATGATAGCCAGGGGATACTTTATAATGCTCGTTGGATCGATGAAACAGCGGCGTATGAACGAAAAACCAAGCGAGGAAAAAAGAAATCTATAAAATATAATTACGTTTATCTGGATTTGGATAACATTTTTATCGGTAACGAAAGCGACGGAGGGAACGAGGCGGTCGAGTTCGCCGCTACTTAAGGGAAAAGAGGATAGGGGCCAGTTGGCAGGTGCCTGCCAAATCAACGCGAAGAAGAGGCGAATAACGAGGGAATGAAAAAAAATGAGCTGAAGAGAAACCGAGAGATGAAAGAAAGAAGAAGAAGAAGAAGAAGAAGATGAAGATGAAGAAAAATAAAAAGGACCATCGATGAGCTGAGCGAGAGAGGAGGTATATTCGACCCGCCGGGGAACGTATAATGCTATCGGAAAGAAACGATCCGCGAGGGCGAGTCGAGAGCGAGAACGGCGAGGGGGTGAGGATTGAGGGGGTTGGGTCACACAAGGCGGGGAGAGACGAAAACGTGTGTGTCCGAGATCTCTGCACGCACCAGAAGCGAGATGAGACCGCGAATGGCCCTCTCCTCCGTTTCTCTTCTACCACACAACGATGATGCAGCTTCTGCGGTTGCTTTTCTGGTCTCGCAGCCATGAGCCAACGGACCAACCGGTGCGTGCGCACTAGTGCGTGTTTATTTGTACGAGTGTGCGCCCATCGCTGCCGTAAACGCCAAAATCCTCATGCTCTAAATAATTTCCCATACGGATAATCTTGACTATCTACTACATGTCACTTTGTTCACCATCTCTCGTGAATAACCGAGGAACGTCGCTATGCATCGCGTACAATACGGTGCAACAAGAGGTAGACGAACGGCAAATACACGTCCGAGACGATCCTGTAACAAGTTTCACTTTGCGCGTACACTGGCTTCCTTTCTCGTGAGTAGCTCACTTTGTCTAATGCAAATTGCTGTTTATACCGTATGTACATCGTAGGTAAGAAGCTCCTAGCAACGGGAAGAGACATTGAGCGAAACGTGGTCTATGTCATTTATAAATATACAGGGTGCGTCGGAAGTCCTGCGCATGTTTAACACATTAAACGCCGTATCTGTTCCGACAGATCGACGCTAGAGTTTCAGCTTACGACTCGCCGATCCAAACGGACCGGATGTAGACTTTTCGTTCATGTTATTGCCGCCTGCGCTGATGGTCCTTGGGAACCTGTGAGACTGAAATTGTTATTTAGGCAACTTCGGTTTTTGTTTGATCAATGCTTTAAGGTAGTCCTATCGTTGGGTGGGGGATTAAAATTTTACTCCCGTTTTTTCTCACATTGAAAGTGGACCAAGCGTTAAAGTTCATTAAGAAAAGTTGTTGCAAATCGACGAAAGAACAACATACTCAAAATTCAAATTGATCCTATGGAAAGTTTATTTGTTATATAATAAACAAAATCATGATTTTTTTCTATAAGATTTGTTATAAAAACTAATCGAAGCTTCTTTGATGTCATATAAAAATGTGTGCAAAATTTCAACAGGCTTCATCGACCAAATGATCGAGATACTCGTTGTATAATGTTGCGATATTTAACACGGGCTCTTATGGGAGATTGCGAAAAGTGACGATTTTCAAGAATAAATATCGTCATTTTTGAGTCAATAAAGGCCCCTGAAATTTTACACACATATACATATGACATTAAAGAACGTTTCTGCAAATTTTCAGTGAAATCTAACGGAAACGCTGTAACGATAGGACTACCTTAAGGAAAATGATATAATAGTTCAAAACATTAATGTGATTTATTTAACGAAAGGTGATATCTGCTGTTTATACTGACTCGCCTATCGGCAATCGGTCCGGAGTCGTCCGCTTGACGGCAAACAGTGGTGTGAACAAAATGGCAGGCAAAACTGGCATTAATACTTCCGGATAGTTGGCCGACAAATTAATGCGCGAAGTCCACGCGACAAGTTTTGGGATAAATTTTAATCGAAGGACAATTGAAGTTGTCCAATCAGAAAGCTGGTATTGGCCGGGTACGAACGCGGTTAAGGGGATACCAGAGCGTATCTAAAGTTGAAAGAGACATTGATTGTCCCCAGCGTGAAGGCAGATTGGAGGCTATAGCTATCGGATATAAACTACAGCTTATAGATCGTAGTTTGTTGGGACTTTGCCCACGCACTGCCAAAGAAGGAGGAACGGAGGTTCGAACTCGACCGATTCCAGATCTGATTAGACAACTTGGATCGTCTTTCGGTTAAAAACTACAGCGAATTGACCGTAGGAACTTTGCACGGAAATTCGTGACAGCGATACCTACTTGCAGGTGTCAACTGTGCATTGCACTTCTGTGACACCCTGTATATATATGCGTATACATATATATTTATCAAACATACTAAGCACATATATATAGTCCGTCTCTCTTACAATAGTAGTAGTAAGGTACGAACTCGCAGAAACGGATGCTGGCTAATAGCAGAGGAAAAAGAGGTGACAACATGGCTTACTATGTCAAGTTAATTACATCAAGGAAACTTTACCGGACTCGCTCGTCCAAGCGCAGGCCCTGTTACTCGGCTCTTTCTTTGTATCTCCCTCTCTATCCTTCTCGCTCTCCACTCTCTTCCCTTTTCATCTCTACTTCTCACTCCCTGGTATATACTTACTGCTCGAGGATACTCAAATTCTTGCGTTAGAGCGATATAGAATGTTCACTCTCCCTTCCTCTCGCGTGCTCGAACATGAGATATAAACATGTCGTATGCACAATAATATACCTATATTATTCCACATATACCATGAGATACATATTCCAGTTACAGTTTGTGTAATATAGGTACACAGCGGTTGGTAATACGCGACGGTGAACACATACTGTACGTTGAAACCTCAACTCAAACAGGGTAGAATTCTCGCGCGCGGGATTTAGTAAACGAGAAGGTGCGCGAGTTTCTGATGGTGGAGCTTCTTCTCTCTTTATACTCGCGAATTCAACGTTTTCCGGAGATTGCCCCCCCCCCCCCTCCCTCGCTACTCTCCCATCCCCGGCCTTCTTACCGTATGTATTGCGGAACGAAACTAACCGTGTTGCGTATCGTTATGTAGAAACCGTCGACGGGACAAACAATAGCACGGATTACCCAAGTTTAGACATTGTATTTGCTTGTCTGTATTTTGTAAACACGATGATTGTATAATACTGAAATATGATTCTTGTTTGAGATATTTTCACAAGATTCCAGGAAAATGATCGACGTTCAGATATCTATTATAACGATACACGCTCGTAATTCCAATCTCCATCGATTTATTTCCAAATTTTGCCAGATAGTTGTCTATATGCCACTCGAAAATATATTACGTACGAATAAAAATAGATTCACGCTTCTACTTGAGACACAATATGGATAAAGTTATATGGGTAACTATCCGTTTTTTTTTTAAAATTATAATCAAAGCGACGAGTCGGAAAGCCAAAGATCCGGGTGAATCGCGCGATGAAGTTGAAAAACTTGAAAATACTACTTTCTGGAAGTTCTCTTTTTCATCGATCTTTTTAAGCGCTTCGGCATCTCCGCGGAAGTTTTAATATTGCATAGGAGCACGCACCGTGGCAAAGTGTACGTACCGTAGTATTTTAGGCGAGCACATATACGTATATACAGCTGAAAGAAACGATTGGATATTTTGGCAGGCATTTCATATCGGTTCTCCATATCGCGTTCTCGTACACTCTCCGGATCGGGCAGGGGTCCGTCTCTCGCTCCCGTAATTACGGTAATGTTATGCCAGCTAATTGGAAGGCTTTTTGTCAGAGCCGATAAAGAGGAGATTACACGAGCAAGATTGGCCCCAAGTAGCTCGTGCGTTTCGAGCCAAGTGGCTTCGGCGCGTTTTCGTTGCGCCGAAAGTAAACGAGAAATTGGTTATCGGCAAACTCGACAGGACTAACCCGCGGGGGCCTTCAACGAACCGCATCACCACGAGCTTTTGATGCCTCTCTCTCTCTCCCACGTTTCTGTCCAAAGGAAACTTAAAAAAGAAAGAGAGGAATAACTAAAAAAAAAAAGATTTTTCAACTCGGATAGCTCGCGTATCAGCACCGACCCGTACGTGAGTCGCTGCACTATGCAATTACAACGATTTGCGCCCGAATTAAAAAATCTTCGTTCCTTCAGTTGCAATCCAAGTGGGCCCGCAATCGAGATCGAGACCATGTTTTGCGGTTACAGCAATAATAATAATAATAATAATCTTGAAAACGGTTACAATTTTCCAAGTGATGAATATCGCAATTGTTTTTATCTCGTTTCATTCCGCAGCTTGTTCTCAGGCTTCTTCTTGATATACAATGGGGACAAGGGGCCAGGATAAATGGCCGCGTAGGGTCTATACGCATCCCTCTGACAACTAAGTGGCTTAAACCGGTGGTTCGCCTCGAGAGCTACCGGACAACGGAAGGTATAGATATAAATATACATATATGTATATGCACATATGTATGTATGTTTCGACGAGGACGAAGCGCAGCACGAGCACGGAGCGGTGTTCGCGCAAATGCACCGGACTAGCACAATGCGCGGGATATAGGCCGGGCGTAAGTAATGTATGCTCGCATTGTTTACCGTCGCCTTGGTTGTGCTACGGGGCTATTCCGCCACGTTACGCCAACTCTCTCGCACATTCTCACCCCCCCGTTACCTTCCGGTATTCTGGCATCTCCCTTACATACATGTAACATGCGGAAGGTACGCTCGTACAATTTACGGTTATATATTTTTTAATCTCTATTCCCATTTTATCGTAAACGTTTATTTGAAATGAATATTTATAATGAAGGGATAATTATCGCTCCAACACCCTGTGTTTTCCATATGGATGAGGAATTATTTGTTAGAATATTCGACAGATCCATCGGGTTATCGAATTTCCGGGCAATATTTGAATAATTAATGAATATGTCAGCTTTGTTATGCGATTTATGGATTCGGGTTTGAATATTTGGTGGATGATTTCATTTTGATTAGATACCCTAGTCACAACGAGATTGTGTATAAATGTTTGAATAAGAAATATTGATTTTGAGGTGGATATTTGGTTTGATCTTTCATAATATTTGAAACGAATTGTTGATGAATGACATTGTGTGTTCGCTATTAACTATACGGTGTATAGGTGAAAAGTAGCTTCTTAGTCATTTATAATTGTATTTCAGTATGAAAACAGAATGTTTCATGCCAGTTTGTACGACAATCGATTATACAGCTGCGGTTTTCTTCAAATCTCCGAACTGGCAGCAGTCACGAAATCACGTTTGCCTCCATGCGTTATCTATTCATAGAACGGCGCCGCGATTAAGCGACTTGCGCTGAGCACGTGTGCGACCTTCGCTAGCCCGGACGACCGAGCAGCGGCACTGCTCGTTGCTTTGGACACTGTCCGCTAGATGGCTACCGCGCTGAAGCTTTCTCACACCCGTTTACGACCTCTGATGCCTATAAGTACCCGACGAATTCTCGAAATTATTAAGATCATACTTCACAGGATCATTTCTGTAGTATATCTTCGATATCCCTCTACTGTAAAGTGGAGTCGATGCAGCCACGATGAGGAGGTATAACCCTCTTCCTTGAGCGTGAGAACGACTCGGGATTTCGTTTTTAACGTAATCCCAGTCATCGATGATCGTTCACCTTTTGTGCTTTGCACAGAAGGCATGGGAAGCGGGTCTTCTGAGTGGTTAACTTATAAATCTTTTAAAAAACATAACAAATAACTTGAGAAATTTCTCATTTTATGAAATTGATTACGCAACCTACCGTTCGTTGAGTTTCGCAAATCGAGTTCAGTTTTCGATGTTTCGAAGCTCTCTCCCCACCGTACCATATACCGAGTTTGAGGAGAGATAGAACGGACGCGCAACCGTGTATTAGAGAGACAGCCAGCGGCGAGATTTCATCTAAAATCGGACTAATGGCGTGCGTTGTTTGCCATACGTAAATATTTATCGTCGCGGCTTTGCCGAGCATCGGCCCAAAAGCTTTATTTAACAGCAAACATTGTCTGTGTACTTCGAGCATACGGCAGAGTTCGCTGTGCTTGAAGTAGAAATATTCATGCGTGTGGCGATAGAATTGTTTTATAACGCCAATATTCTTCTTTGTCAACCAGGGGCAGTTCATTCTGACATTGGATTGTGTTGCCATGAAATATGTGTTTGAATAATATTGATTTTTCGTATTCGAAATCGTTGATTTTCTCGTCGACCAAACTATAAGTGCTCGAGATTGTAATCTTCGCGAATTCAAAAAATTTCGCAACGACGCACAAATATGAGAGTTTGTGTATGTCGATCTGCGTGATGCTCGGTACGTACGTGGCACGTATCATCCAAATTCCTCATTTGTCAAGTGCAGACACGAGTGGGATTAAGAGAATCTCCCGGGTGAAAGGTACGGGGTTTTGGGTCGGAGGTGTTGAGAAGGCAACGGAGACGGTCTGAAAGGGAGGGTACAAACGAGCCACCGACGTTTCAAGGATTTAGAATAGATTTAAGTCAACGCCGCTCTCTTAATCCCGACGTTTTTCGCGACTCTTTACAGATTTTTCACTCCAGCTGTCGCGAGTAAAAAGAACGACTAATTCATTTTCGCTCGAAGGCTTTACCTACGTCGCAGGATGTCTCCTGGGATAATAATTTTTACGTCCATTCTCCCTCACAGGCAGTCGGACGTTAACAAATGAAAAGCACTTTGCGTAATTTTCTCTCTCTCTCTCTCTCTCTCTCTCTCTCTCTTTGGGTCTTCCCATCTCTCTCTTTCTCACCCTCTCGCCCTCTTCGCGTTCGGTAGTGAAATAGTGCGGAATTATAACGATCTCTCTGACAGACGCGTACAGCAGGTATACACGGACTCGAAAACTACGGTTGGCCCGGTCGGTCGACCGGGGGTAACAAATTCGAAAGCCACCCCGAGGATAAAGCAGCTTCAAGAATTATATACATATGGTATACATATATATTACTACTGTACTATAGTTTCGTATACGAATGGTAACGTTATCCGCTCGTGACCCGCCAGT
Source organism: Netelia fuscicornis (assembly GCA_946811545.1). NCBI lineage: Eukaryota > Metazoa > Arthropoda > Insecta > Hymenoptera > Ichneumonidae > Netelia > Netelia fuscicornis. The sequence goes on from OX328012.1 coordinate 12,358,257, forward strand.
AAATCGTTTTATCCGGGTACGCGCATTTATTTGAGTTTGCCCGTTGGGAACGAGACGACCATTTTTCTGAAACTATTCCAACTGCAGCCCATTAGAGGAGGCGCCAGAGACTTTAAATCGTTCGAGCGGCGGTGTGTCGCCTACTCTGTGCAACCGTATATAACGACGCAACTTTCTCGTCCTGTAACGGCCAGTTGCTACTCGAGTATAGGCTCACCCGGCAATTCCTTATCCCCAATTCGCCTTTTAAGTCGAACTTACATTTTCGGCTCTCCATCCTTTACCTGTGTATATCGTTTCCTTTGTTTTTCCATTTTTCATCCTTCCACCAAAAACAATGATATTGTTTTCGAAAATATTAAACTCGAGCTCGATATTTTGGGTCGTAGATCGTAAAAATGAACTGTACTTGGATGTTGTCATTAATGGAAGGTTGGGAAAAGGCAATCTGGACGTGACCGCGAAATTTGAAGTTATTCGTTGACATTCTTCGTAAATGTACAAACAAAAAATGAAAAAAAAGATCGTTCCACTCACCAAAGCTCTGTAACGGAACTTTTATATAAGAATACTGGAGAAGCACTCGACTTTTCTCCAGACCCTCGGTACTTGACATTTTTCTTCGCGTTTCTTTTCATCTCTTCGAAACGACTCCAAGCGGACATTGCGAGAGTCCCTCGAACAATGAAATCGAGAAAAGCTTATTACGCGTACCGGGAACTCCGGGTTGGCATCGACTCGCTTTTTCGTTTCGAACGTGTACGCGGAACGCCAATATAAGCTCACGTTCATTGGTCATTTCTGTAGTCGTCGAAACGGACGTAAACGCCCGGACACCTGTGAACTTCTCTCTGTTCCCGTGTCATAAAACACGTCGTACACGAACGTCGCATATTCGTTGGACAACGCATTGGTAAGTGTATGGGTGGGTGGTTTATTTTTATATACGCATATATACATATACATACATATGTATATACGATGGGGCACATAACGTGAGGAATACACGCGCTATTCCGTCGACCCTTTCTCGTTTACTCTGTCTCGGTGTACTGAATCTTGGTAGTACAATGCTATAGTCGGCACGGAGAGGCGTTCGCCGATGTAGCCATCGTTATTGTTACTTTATTGGTCATAAATTCTAACCAGGGGCTATATTGTGTGAGTATGGATACGAGGAACTATCACAGTGTCGCCTTGAGAATCGACTGCATCATGGATCGCCTGTAGAAGAGAGCCCGGGCTTTCGTTACGTCGGGCGAAATTATACAGTGTTGTGCTACTCGAAATGCAATAAAAAATGATCCGATATTGTTTTTCTATACCAAAGATCATTTGACGAAATGGTAAAGTGTGTAAGAATTATGTTTCGAAAAGAAAAAAAAGTGGCCCATGAGGGGATCGAACCCGCGACCTTCGCGTTATTAGCACGACGCTCTAACCAACTGAGCTAATGGGCCGTTCTTGTAAGATGCTGTTTTGTATCGCTAGTTGTAGTAAATTGAAATAATTCACGAGATGTAGGCGAATTTTCGTAATAGAATGGAGACAATGCCAGTCTTAGTAAATTGAAACCTCAATAGTAAAAATGTCAAGATGTAAAGTGGCCAATGTTGGGTTTGGACATGTTTCGTTAGAATTTTTCAAATATGTTCAATTATAACTGAAATGCAAGAAAATAATTCGATATTATTATAAAAAAAATGAAAACATTGATAATGATAACACCAGTAATTTGAATACCTTACTACTATCCCAATCTATACTCACTATCTGATATGGTAGGCAAATAGGTCATACCTATCTTAGAATATAATATATTTTCCAAGTATTGTTGTAGAATTCTATTTTATATTCACTTTACTTCGGAAATGTACTTTATTTTCGAATAAGTACACGTTATCGTTGCTTGTGTTCAAATAATAACACGAAAAACAAAGTTTCATCGGCCCATTAGCTCAGTTGGTTAGAGCGTCGTGCTAATAACGCGAAGGTCGCGGGTTCGATCCCCCCATGGGCCACTTTTTTTTGCATATACCTTGCCATTTATTATTGCACCCCGTTATCAATTTCTGATCACCCTTTTTATATCTCGTTATAAAAACGGAGTTCTACGCATTTTTCTTACAATGAAACATCGTTTGGACCTTTCTATTCTGAAATACAACCGTATATTTACACTGTTTAGGTAAAGTGAGTTCCGCTTAAGATAATATCGCACTGTTGTTTAACGAAGTTTTTTATATTTATAATTAATTCATATCGTATAACTCAGCATTGCCATTAATGAATCACCTGAAGTACAGTATTATTTAAAAGGAGCCACAACGGCCCATTAGCTCAGTTGGTTAGAGCGTCGTGCTAATAACGCGAAGGTCGCGGGTTCGATCCCCCCATGGGCCACTTTTTTTTCCATATATCTCGCCATTATTATTGCATCCCGTTATCAATTTCTGATCACCCTTTTTATATCGCGTTATAAAAACGGAGTTATACGCATTTTTCTTACATATGAAACATAGTTTGGACCTTTGTATTCTGAAATACAACCGTATTATTTACACTGTTTATGTAAAGTCAATCCCGCTTAAGATAATATCGCACTGTTGATTAACGAAGTTTTTTATATTTATAATTAATTCATGTCGTGTAAGTCAGCCTTGCCATTACTGAATCTACTGAAGTACAGTATTTTTTAAAAGGAGCCACATCGGCCCATTAGCTCAGTTGGTTAGAGCGTCGTGCTAATAACGCGAAGGTCGCGGGTTCGATCCCCCCATGGGCCACTTTTTTTTTCTCTTTTTTTAAGGCCAGAATTTTTTTTATCGAATATAACGCAATCGTACCGTAAGAATATTCGTTCGAGAATCATTAATGGATATTGGGCATTTTTTAAACAAAAGGCTAGTACATTGACAGCCTTATTCTAAGCCAGGCAGTTTTCAGCATGCGCGACGCTATTAATAGTATATACGTAAAGCGTGCTGTGTTTTTAAGATTGTGCTAAATTCATGCCGTGTATAATTCAAGTTTCAAAACTCTTTTGAGACTAAAATATTTATTATACGGAGTTTTCATCTTATTGGTACGAATGGCCCATTAGCTCAGTTGGTTAGAGCGTCGTGCTAATAACGCGAAGGTCGCGGGTTCGATCCCCTCATGGGCCACTTTTTTTTCTCTCGAGTGCCATTATTTTTTTTAACCTTAATTTTTGTAATATTAAAATAATCCGACAGTTAACTCTTTGGCTATGGCTTTGACTATATAAACCCCTTAAATGCCTATCAATAAACACGAAAGGTGTATATACGTCCTCGTAAATCCATCAATATAAGCCCTCTGCATTTTTTTACTATAACACACTGTTTTATCAATTGGCTCAACATGGAATTAATCGCCCTGTGTAACATAGCAACTAAATATCGTCAATTTTTTCAATATTCGTCTTCGTTTTTATATAGTCCACTTCAATTCTACTACTCTCGTATAATCGCGTCATGCATGGGTTCGTGCAAATCTATGTGTTTACTGCATATGTAAGTGTTGCTTCGTCTGAGCAACAAAATTTAATTTAAGAAAAAATAAAAGGCGACTTGCGCATTTTGTTTTTTGGAAGATGAGTTTATAAACACTACCGGCGGAAAGTTTCCGGACAAAAGTTGAAAGCAGTGCCGGAACGTTTGTTTATGCCATTTCGCCGGTAGTTGGCGTAGGCCAATTTAACCAACGCCATTTTAAAGAATAGGGATTTCCCTTCATTTTGGAATTTTAACAAAAATTGTACGATTTTTTTTACAATTAGCATCCAGTCTTGAAAACCACAATTTTTGGTCGTTTTTTTGTTCTTTTGCAAGTGGACCCCTTTTGCAGTAAAAATATTTTTAACGAATTTCTTTCACCATACTCATAAAGGGGGTAGTCTAAGCTTCAAGTTAATTTTTTGGAAAATTGTGTACCATTTTTTTGTTATGAGATATGAGATATATCGTTCTCATTGTTTTCGTCCTATGGAGCAATTTTCAAATTGTATATTTTTTAAATTGACAATTTTCTAAAAAATGAACTTGAAGCTTAGACTTCCCCCTTTATGAGTATGGTGAAAGAAATTCGTTAAAGAAATTGTTACTGCAAAGGAGGTGTACCTGTAAAAAAACAAGAAACGACCAAAAATTGTCGTTTTCAAAACTGGGTGGCAATTGTAAAAAGAATCGTAAATTTAAAAAAAAAGCCAAAATGAAGAGAAATCCTGCTCTTTAAAATGGCGTTGGTTAAATTGGCCTAGGCCGACTAACGGCGATATGCCATAAAAAACCGTTACGGCACTGTTTTCAACTTTCGTCCAGAAACTTTCCGCCGATAGTGTATATGTTTTTTAATTATTTGCGATATTTTTTTTTAATTCTAAGAGTGGTATCAATTCTCCGGATACTGTTTTGCTCATTGTCAGTGATCAATAGACAACAAGTCCCAGTGACTGACATGCAAATAATACGGCGTTCGTCTTAACGGATTCCTCTGCGGGTACGCCTCAGTCACAGGGTTAATAACAAGTTTATTATCCGAATTGATTCTAAACAGATACAATGATTTTTTGTACGTACATACCAACCAAATTAATGTAAAATTATTAAGAGTGTATTTATATCGCTTCCGTTTTCAAAATTGCATATTACTTCCTCGTAATTTCGGCTCATTCACATACACGTCTTTATGAAGCATGTAATTTCCTTTTGTGTCTCACACATAGATAAAGGTTTGGATTGCACATAGATAAAGGGCTTGTATGAAAATTGCGTATAAAACTAATTCTATCGTTATATCGATTGAAAAAAATTATTTCGGTTCGGTATTCCTATTTGGAAATCTTTGTGCAGATTGGGATCATAATAATTATATATAGAAAATATCATATTGAAGGGAAGAAACAAAAAAAAAGAAAAAAAAAACTTGGCCCATGAGGGGATCGAACCCGCGACCTTCGCGTTATTAGCACGACGCTCTAACCAACTGAGCTAATGGGCCAGTTGTGCTCCCTATGAAACATTATGAATAATATGTGTAAGATACATTACTTTCTAACTGTTTTTCTTTTTTTCTGAGCTATTTAACCTCCCGACCGTCCTTGTACTACTCATAGGACATCAAAAGTTTCGCAGAGACATACAGACAAAAGTACCTCGTCTCGTCAGGTGGTTAAGAAGTCATTGATCCCAAATTCTTACTTAAGGTCAGTGCCTCATATTGCGACTCCTGATCGATTCTTAGAGTGCACCTTTACCGCTCAAAAGCCTTCTCGATTATCCTGAACGTTCAAAAAAACATTTCGCTTAATTTGATCTTATCGAGAAGTCGGTCTGGCGAACGTGGCCGAGTGGTTCTTTGGTTTGCCCTCTCCGGTTCTCCTGCCGGTTTGGTTAGCATACAGAAAGATAGCCCTTCGCCTCACTCCTTCCCCTCATCCCTTCGCAATATAAATTATAGCTCGGGGCCCGTCGTTCAATGTAAATGAAATACAAATTGGACCAGGACTCTTATTATTATTAATTGAAGACATTTGTTAGCTTATCTGACATTCGTGTCCTTTCACCGAGAAAAGAAGGTCCTCTTTCTAGAATATACACATATACCCAACTGTGAACCAGAATAAAACCAATTTTAATTACCCGGCAAAAAAAATCTTTGTATTCAACACGATTCAAAATTGTATGATACCACAATCAAAAATTCAATTTTTCGATCATACTAACCAATCGTATCTAAAACGCATATTTGCGCTGTATGATAATTAATTTCGCGATGCAAAAAAAACTTGGCCCATAAGTGGTTTCAACCCCTAGTTTAAGTGTTTCGGAGAGTTAATACTCTCGTAATGAGAACCGAGGATGTAAAAGATGTGTATATTATCCGTGAGCATATATTTATCATTCTCGGTGTGTAAGGAGGACGTATTAATATTTATTTTGTTAAGTAATGTACTGTCTTTTGTAATATGTTTGTATCTGATGCAATTGTGGAGAGGAGGGGTTTGGCCTAAATATTTTGTTAATTTTAGGGATGAGCGTACGACGCCCTAACCAACTGAAGGGTCGTGAGACATAATATTATTGTAAAATTTGTACACCAAGCGTGACGATTCTAATTTAATCCCATAGATCACTATGGCTATCGTGAGAACCTCTGCTGAAGCTCACCGTCATTCTTGCAACGAACAGAAGTGCGAGCAAACTGGATATTGACACATGGACTATGTAGTGCGGTCAAATCAACATCGTCGGAGCTAGCGATAGCTTATTCGGAAATTGGTTTATTCGCTATGCGCTCGAATCTAAGCGTATGGTAAACGATACATGAACGTTGAAAATCAATGGTAATTGCACCTGCGGTCTCCTCGCAATTTACGAATATCGTATTGTTTCGAAAATCCGTGTGCTAAATTATTCTCATTATGTTTTTTTTTTTCGAGACCAAATCTTGACAATGCCACACATTTTATCCTTCTCCATCGCTGAAACACCCCTCCTCAAAGTATACCGATTGGTGTTCGCAGCACAGAGTTCCGAAAAAAAATGCTCCATGTATTACCACGGTACCGCTGCATAATTTTCGTTACAATGGCGAACCTACCCAGAGAACTCGTGTAGCATTTGTGCTTTCGTGTTAATTTGCAAAACGCTCGCGGCAGTGCTGCTCGAATGCACGAGCTCTCTCTCGCACAATGCCGGGATCACGACTATCCTGGATTTCTCTTCTATTCTGGAGAATCGAACGAGATCCCAACTTGAAGCCCTGAGAAAAGCCGCTCTCGTTACCTCTCGAGGTTGCATGTTTTACTCCTCCCTCCGCCTGCACCTTCACTGGCGTATCATGCAGAAATTTCTTGCAACGACCACAAAGCTACCTCGTGGTAATGTAAGATAAGTAACGGTGTACGTGAACATTGCTCGTTCATACTTTGTACTAATCAGTATTCCCTTGGCACAATTGCAGAAACGCACGATATCTTCGCTTTATCCGCAGTATCGTATCTCTCTCTCTCTCTCTCTCTCTCTCTCTCTCTCTCTCTCTCTCTATATATATATATATATATATATATATATATATATATATATATATATATATATATATATATATATATATAATTAATATTCTACGTTATGTATTATTTTATTACCAAACGTTATTCGTGTAATATTTGAAGTATCTTAATACGGACCGTCTTTATTTGGTTCTTAGGAAATTTCATTACGTTTCCTTGTTTAATACATGTTACGTTCTGGCAAAACATTCTGGCAAAACTTTCAGGAAAGATATAAGATACGATGTCTTTTGCTTTATATATGTTATATATCTCTGCACATGTAATTTCAATGAGTTTGCTTGTAGTGACAGAACCGGATGGAATCTCTGATGGACCGACTTGTGGAATCTCGTTCAGGCTCTCCTCGTTTCGTTTTCAAACGAATCTCACCCGAGTGTGTGCACTTCTTTCTCCCTCTCTCTCTCTCTCTCTCTCTCTCTCTCTCTCTCTCTCTCTCTCTCTCTCTCTCTCTCTCTCCCTTGGTGTCTTCTATCCTTCTTTCTCTTTCTTAGTTCGTTTTATCTTTGCGTCTCCCTACGTTCTTATAGGTACCTTTATACCTCCACTACTCTCGACTTTCAAGACTATCGAATGATCCGGCAGGATCGTCTTCGTGCGAGTGCATACTTTAATCGCATTAGCCCCTCCTCACCCTCCCAAGGACATCTGTGCGCTTACGAAAGTCCTTGGCGCAAGAGGGTTTCCGATCCTATCTGTCGGGTAGTCTCGCTAATTAAAGTAACTCGAATGTGCCTTTATTCCCAACTTCCATTTTCTTCTCTCTCTCTTTCTCTTTCCTCCCTTCTCCTTCTCTCCCTGTCTCTTTCTTTCAATACCCAACTTGGTAAAAGCATGATGTCCGACTATGAGATCAAGCGAGTGTCAACACACTATCGTTGAAAAAAAATACCTCATTTTGTATCGTAACTAGAAGCAAACTAGACGAGATTTCTATCTTAATCTAACGAAACTTATTTCATTAGCCTCAATCTTCTTTCCCAAATGCATTTCCGCGGTAATATGCTAATTATGGATTAGAGCGCAGATCACGTTTGATAAAGTAAATCGCTTATATAAAAATGCATCCTCGATCATCGGATAATCCAGACGCAATCGCGATTACGGAGATGCAATTTATTCAAATATTTTTTATTAATTTCAGCGCGAAATTTTGTTCTATTACGAACAGTTCCTTTACCATATACATAAATGTAGTAAATGCAATCAGTCATAAGGATATCCTCGTATTTTTCTTCCGAAGAAGAATTTACTCGATACGGCGATGCGGATCAACGCTTCTGTTAATGCGCGCGTAGAGTGCATTCGACTGTTCACTGCGAACTCCGCACGTTAGTCGGAGGCGAGTTGCACAGAGATTTCTTCGCTCGTTTACGACTTGGTTATTCTCGCTCTCCCTCTTTCTCTCTATTTCGATTTCTTCCCTCAGTTTTTCGCTTGCTTTTGCTCTTCGTCGAATTTATGACTTCCTGTGGTGGATTGGTACGTGTGTGTTTCAGAAAGACGCCGATCGTTACACACGGCTGATGACCCAAGTCTTAACGAATTCTCCATCTCTGTCTTTCACCTTATTCTGTCACTCCATAGATAAATTAAAGCAGCGTAAAATCAGCACTGCGTTGCCTTCGAGGATAAACATATATGAAGCTACGGTTATATTACACCGAAAACGTGACCTCTGCTCGTTATCAGTGCACCGAGTACCTATCACTACTCTGGTGGCAACAAATTATTATTATTTTCACATAACGCGATGTTTTTTCCCAAAGAGTGGAGACGCGATTAATGTCGTTGACTACGACAACAGATTTATCCAATTTACGATAAGAAAGTGGATTAGATAAGACAATTGACTTTTGCCTCGATTATCATCGCGTAACATTTTTTTTCACGACAATTTTTCAATCGATCGATTCGACACGTATACTTCCAAAGATTATACGTACTAATCCGGAATTTGTTCATAATACGAAAATAATCCGAAAACGACTAAATGCTAATTGAAATGCTAATTGAATACGTGGTTGAAAGAACTTTGATGCATAATCGAGCATTACAATGAAACTTCGAGGAATTTATATTGCCTAAAGTAAATTGCTCGCACCGAAGTTTGTACTACTTGGCACTATTAATGAAGTTAATAAACTTGCAGCCATGTGGTAGATGTAATTTAATATGTTACTGCATCCGTGTATAATAACGGTAATTGCGAAGATCTGGCTGTGCAATAAAACGGTGCCGAGAAAAGCGATACTTCTGGATCAGCCCGCATATATTGCGCATCAAGCTGCGCGAAAACCAACTTCCCGGCGAGACGCTTATTCTTTTGCCCGAGATACGTTCTTGGCAAAAGGGCGCCTGCATCACACTCCTCTCATCCTCGCGCTTCTTCCTCTTTCTCTCGCTCTTTCTCTTTTACCATCTCTTCTTCTCATACTGTATCACGTATGGTAATGCAAATGCCACGTTTTGTATCGTATAGAACGACATATAGCGCATTAGATGATGCGGGCTCGATCGGATGCTTTTGTTGTTTATTTGCTTTCAGAGTTTGCCTAATGACGTCGTTAAAAGCCGATAAATATCCATCTCGTCGTATCAGGACGGCCAGTATGTATTCCATTCGACAGTAGAACGCGGTATATACGAGCAAACTGCATATATGCATATGCACACATTCTCGTTGTTGCGATTATTGTTGCAGCGACAAAGCAAAAGGAAAGCGGGGCGCCGTCGACTCCGAAGCGCGCTCCCTTTCACCGCGCTTCCCTTCTTCTTTGTTCACGAAAGCTTGCCGACGGCTCTCGGGGACTCGGCGAAGTCCGCAGCGCGATAAAACATTTTCTAGTTTATATGCTAATGTTCGCTCGCGAATGCCCGTCCATTCGTTCCGTTCAGCCTGATTGGCCTATGAAGGTGGGGGTTATGTTTAACCAGAAACACGACGAAAAACCCCACGGGTCTCGATGAGTCGCATACACCGCGTGTGAACTATCGACAGTGCCACAATGCGAAAAGTGCATCGTATACCCACGCTCCAGCGGGCATCGATCTCGTTCGAAAGCCTGTCCCAGTTTTCCGCGAATCTTCGATCGCTCTTTTTATAATTAAATTTTTCATCCACGCGTTCTATTATTGGTCAATGATGGATTTATGAAATCTGAAATATTATGAAATGGCATTGTAAGAAATTTGGATAGATCGGGTCAAATTTCATATCGTCAAAGTTTTTTCCATATTTCTCTCGTTGCATTGTATTTTATTGACATATTTTTTAATGTGTCTTCACGCGGTCACGTTTCTTCATTTTTAAACAAATATATTAATTATTTTACATGAAGATTTCATTTAGTTTAAATCCGAGAATGATTATGCTACAGAGCAATTGTTCTAGGATTTTATAAGAGGGACACTGTTTTTTTTTATTTTGGGAGGTTTGCTGTTGAACAGTCACGATCGTATTAAGCACGGAGGTATTTGTGCTTTGCTCCTTCCGGATGTGTAATACACATAGCATTCCATAGGCAAAAGCTATTGTGGTCATGGCACTTTGGACTTATGCCAACGTTTTCGTAGCGAAATTACGCGATCGCAACATAAAACCCAGAATTTACAATGCTGCAAAGTGTCGTAACGACGTATAACGCGTGTGTTTCGAGACAGTTTCAAAAGACTATTTTTTAAGTGACAATATAACCATTTATAGTTCAAAGATTTCATAGAATAAAAATTGTGAATTAATAATTCCCGTTACGATAGTTTAATTGAAATTTCTGTACATATATTATTTCGTAGCAATGCCTCTATAAGAGAAATATATTGCTATAGTTTAAATCGGCCCATTAGCTTAGATGGTTAGAGCAGCGTGCTAAAAATGCGAAGGTCGCGGGTTCGATCCCCTCATGGGCCAAATTTTTTTTCACTTTTTTTTTTACATTTTTTGTCTCATCGTTACAAAATTATACAGTTTGCATAGGTGTTATCATTGTACACATCGTTTCGAGTATATTAAATGGTCTTTTGAGCGTTTAAACAAAATGCATTTTAAAACAAGAGCTTTCGTGCTTCCACTCATTAAATTTTCCTATGTATGTGATGCATCACGAATTGACTTGTAAATACAAATGTATACAAAAATAATAATTTTCGTAAAAAAGTGCAGCAAAAGATAATTTCGCCGATCCTGCCAGGATTCGAACCTGGAATCTTCTGATCCGTAGTCAGACGCGTTATCCGTTGCGCCACAGGACCGTGTTGGGGATGATTGGTATAATACGGTAGATATCTTACGTTTCAGTGCGACACATGTGATATATTTATAAAGAGCGACAAAATTGTTCATGTGAAAAAAAAAGATGATCGATCCTGCCAGGATTCGAACCTGGAATCTTCTGATCCGTAGTCAGACGCGTTATCCGTTGCGCCACAGGACCGTTTTGGGAGTGGTTGGCACATTATGAGATATATCGTATTTCTGTGTAAGATACGCAGGATCTATTAATAGATCACCCATAAGCGCTAGACAGAGAGTTTCATTTGCCGCTGTTCGTTTCGGTTCAATCGGCATAAACGCTGTCTTCGGCCGACCGAACTTATTGCGAGTTTGAATAATTGAACCAAACTCAACGTCGAGGCCGCATTGCGAAGGGTGAATAATCGGGTATTTACCGACGTTACAACAGTTGGGAGAATTCCCTCGAATCTACTTTCTCTGTGCCTTCTTCACGTCGGAAATCTATGAAAGATATTCGCTTCAAACTCTTCGACAATGAGAGGAATAATTGGGTCTTCACTCGGGTCCAACCAATGCCTGCCCCCCCCCCCCCCCCCCCCCGTCTTATCAAGTACAAACCGAGTAAGTAGAGCTCACAGATGCGAAGAAAAATTCCACCTGAAGATATTTAAGCTTTTCATTGAAAGCGCAATAATGAAGAAACGCTTCTTTGCATCTTACTTTTATTCTTCCTTGATGTGCCTCCCTCCCACTCTCTTCCACTCTTTATCGTTCGATCTCCCTTTCTGCCTCTTTCTCCTCTGTCCTAATACTCGCTGCTCGACTACAAGCTTTCCAAATAACTTCTATTCAGTGCCGTTCGAAGCTCAAACAGACTTCTCCTTTTGAAACTTTAACGTGAAAATCTTTCGAGCCTCAGTTGGCTTCACTCGTCTACCCCTTCCACCTTACCGCCGCGTCGCGTCTAAACTTTACGAAAAATCGTACACCGTTGCCTTAGAGCGATTGCTTTTCGTTTCAAGTTATTGGAAAATTTGCCGAGCAGGTAGAAAGTTCTTTCTACGAATAATATATATGTATGTGCGGGTGTGATGGTACTTGGAGGTTTCAATACTTTGTGCAGGAACGGAAAGCGTTCGTTCTCACTTTTTAACCTGAAGTTTTATTGCGCTTTTATCCACCTTTGTCCCGAGCCCTTGCGTCAATGTACAAGCTTTTTCCGCGTCTGACCTAATATATGATTATACTTGGAACGTACAATTTGTGAAAAATAGCTTTTATCTTTGCCCCGAGTGATAAGGAGCCGTTTTAATTTTTGTACTGTAAACGTTTCGTAGTTTCCAGTAGCGTTAGATTCTGGTTGCGCGTTGTAGTATTGTTGTTAGTTACTATTGTTTCACTCGTCATTAATATAGACACTAGTGAAAACGTGACAATCTGAAAAACAAACAAGCGTTTGCGTAAGGTCGTTAACTATTCCAGCTCACCCGTAAATATCGAATGGTTGTTCTCTGGAGAGTCAAGGTCCGAGCGTCAGAAATAAATCTAATTTTACTACCGAGTCGATGTCGCCGTTATAGAGGGGTCGCCGATTCGAGGATATTGGACAAACCCTCGTAAAAACGAACTTCCACATCCCGCGAACTTGTTATAGGCCGAACGAGAGCAGTAGGATAACGGAAATGGCAAAGGTGTGCGAAACTACGGCCTCGATTTCCGCGCGATTCATTTTTTTTGTTCCTTTCAAGGTCGGATCAATATAATAAAAGAGCCGAAAAATCTGTCCTAGAGGAAGAGATGTCGAGAAAAAAACCTTCAATTTTATGCATTTCGATTCTGGAAAATAAAATGATCCGAAGTCTGAAATTCTCGACACCATACAGATAAATATACTCGCAGCTTCGGGAATAACAGTAACGTCTCCATGAACTGCATACACAGTTGTGAGCGACTCCAGAACTGCTTGAACTTTATGCATGCGCGGTGCCTAAAACGGGCAAACTTCTTGAAGTTGAATTTACTATCCGCAATCTCTTTTCTCGCGCTTGTCGATGTATTGTGTACATACTACTGTATATACAAGTGCGACGGTGCGCGATGTTGAGCGAATCGTATAACTGGTTCCGAGAGTCGAGTACTTTTTCCAACTGGTGCATCGCTAGTCTCGTCCTCGTCTGATAGTTTTCTTTCTCGTATTCTTACTCCGCGCAGCTTCATGCATTGTTGGGAGTTCGACACACGGGCTCTCATTGTGTTGCACATACATACTAGACTGATATATATATACATACGTACTTTTCTATGTACATATTTTCATCTAGCGTGTACGCATACTCTAACAAAAATATCTACTTTCAGACACATTCCATCGAACTCTTTTGCCCCAAGAGAGAACGCGCTGGACGGTTCTACCGAGCGACTTGGAAAATCGACAACCGAGAGTAGCTTCGCTGTGTCACCGAAATCGCGCGTATGACATACACCGTAGCCCATTAAACTTTTACGATTTAAGTTTAGTTCCTGAATTTTGTGTGCGTTGTGTGCGCGAGATGTCGCTGGCGATTTATCGTTCCTGTGCGGTCAATGTCGCGCAGTCTCATCTCGCAAAAGCTTTCGATCATGCTCGACTTTTTTTTCTTCATTCGTATATTTATTCTTGGAGTCTGTAGCAAAAATAGCGAACTCCTATCTACGTAGAAGTTTCATTCTGCTGCGCGTACGGCGAGAGAGTGTGTCTCGGTATGCTTCGAAATCGCGAACGATGGGTCAACGTCGGAGGGTCGAGGGTCACGTACTCGTGGAGACAGTAGTCAGAATGCTGCTCGATCACGACCATCGACAAACTACCTTATATATAGTAAAAGCACGAGAGCTTTATGGGTATATAGATATACTGCTAGAAGCGAAGCATTCGATGCTAAGAAAACAACCCCAGAAACCCCTGTAACGGCCCGAGCGTTCGTGTATGTGTGTATTTGTGTGCGCGCGTATGTGTATGTACGTATCTACAACTCAACAGGGACGTTGAGCAAAGAAAACTAGGTAAGGAAAGATCGAAAAGTGGATGGAGAGAGCCTCGAGGACTATCGAATTGCCCATGGTATAACCGTGCAGTTTCTTCTCACGTGTAGATATACTACTTTCTTACTTTATATTTCTCCTTGAAAGTTTCGGCACACATAGCCATATACAAACGCTATAATAATAATCCGACGTATGTGTATTGGAAAGTTCTCGGCTCGTTTGTCCCATTCCCACTTGAGGGAAGTTTCCGCGGAATGGCACCTTTACGCATAACCTCAAAGACCTCCATAGAGATTTCTGAACGACAAATACTGTCAAACTGACAAGCGATAAAAGTCCAACGATTCATAAACGATCAATAAAGCGAATGAATTTACTGGCGTGAATTTCAACTTGATGCTAGATAGGGTTTATGAATTTTCGTAGACTGATGAAAATTTTAGTACTATCAAATCGTATTAAATTACTTAGAAGGTCGGAATTCAATGTTTGGGTTTTGGGGTGTATTTTAGGAGTTAGCTCGGGACTTCCGAGATATGTAAATTTAGATTGTTCGCTGATATTCCAACGATAAAAATGCGATAAGTGTGGCTAACGAGTCAATGAATGATTGAAATTCCCATGAGCATCATCGCTTATCATAATGCTTTCAAGGTCTGACCAGGTTGAGAAAATTCCATTTGGTATTTACGCTAGGGTGAAGAACGTGTGCTCGTATTCAGCGGGAATTGGCATTTCGATTCTGCATAAGCGTGCGAGAAAGGTTCGCGATTCGCGTGGGAGAGCTGCAGCACGTCCGCTTCCGGAAACCGAGACCCTTACCTACGTCGTATGTAAATAATATCCTTGCACTCAGCGATCTCGCTGGAGAGTTACCCCCACTTCCCCGTCTCTCTTCCGCTCTTTCTACCTCTTTATTCCATATGCTTTGCTGATGCTGGATAGAAATCGTGAGTGCTGAAGCGTTTCGGCTCTGCGTAGCCGGATATTGTTTTACATCCACTCGATTCTGTTTCGTTTCCATTCCGCATGTGATCCACCGGAGAATTGTTGTATATTCGAGAGGGTCGCGACAAGTTTTTGGTAAATCAAAAAATCAAATTTTGTTTAGCTTTCGCTATCATAATGTGATCGTATGTAAACGAGCAAATAATGGCTATGTACATAATTGGCTCGTAAATGTAAATATATACATGGTGTACACAGTATATACACGAGCTAGAGTTCTGAAGATGTATTTCTCCACGAATGTATTTCTCAACGAGAATATAAAAGTTATTATTGTCGTTCACTCTCGCCAGTCTCCCGCAGAGTTTCTCTTCGTAGCACTCCCCTTGTTTTTTTTGTCGCGAAGCGAATCTCAATAAGAGCTGCGTCACTGCATGAGCTTCTCTCGCAGCTCAAGGGCAGTACAATAAAGTATAACAAATATTGGTATACTGTATGAAAATTGCAATTTTCAAACTTCTTCCCAAGCATCGAGAACGTAACGTGGAAACGGATGAAAATTTCCATTCGTCACAAGTTTGATTTATTATCCTCGTTCGAAGATTATATCTTTATCGCATCGCCATTTCGACTCGGTTCAATCGAGAATTTGCCAATTCCACTCTGGGACCATTCGATTCTCTCGAAAGTCCGCTGCTGCTGCAACTCGGGGTATCCCGCAGAGAGAAGATGTGAGAGAAATAGAGAGAGACAGAGAGAGAGAGAGAGAGAGGGAGAGTGAAACTGTTCGTCTGGAGAAGAGACGCAATATAAGCACAACGCGCCGGCGTCTGGTCAGTCTGTGGGATAGAGGAAAAGACGTGACCTGCTGGCAAACGTGAGTGTAGGTTGGGCACGATCGGTGTGTGTCCCTGTGTCTCAAACCAAAAGGTACATATATACGTCTATATAAAGAAAGAGAGAAGAAAGGAGAAGAAGAGAAAAAGAGCCCGTAGGACAGAAAAAAGAAGAGAGAAATGCGCGCGATCGTGCATGTAAAAAATTATTGCCAATAAAAAGCTTCGTTATTATTTATGGGGACCCAGGGAGGGCAATCCACGGGATATTATCGGTTCGAAGGCGCATCTAATATCGGGGTTATGTGTGCATGTGTGCCTGGGCTTGACGTTTGGGCATTGGGAGACTTGGTCTCATTCGACACTACGACACTAGAGAAAGAGAGACAGAGAGAGAGAATGTTTGAGGTATATGGGCTACATTGGGCGACCGTCGTTCCGTTTATTTTTCCACATTCATCGTTCGCTATTCTCGATCCCGACTAGCATTTCTTGCGGATTATCTATATCCTTGCGCAAGTCGTGTGGGACTCTCTCGGATAATGCTTCACGCGTGTGAGAAAGGGCATTACGGGTCCCTCGCGGTTATCGGGCTGCTCGATGAAACGTGCGGTACGAATGCGTGCACTCACGCGTGCACGCATGAACGCGCGCAAAATCGTCTCGCTATAGACCCGTTCTTCATATATATATATGCGTGTTGCCTGTACGTACCGCCGCACACGTTCATTTTGTAACCGGAAAGGACTTCGAGAACGAAACGAGAATTCATCGTAAATCATTGGTTGGCCTGTAGTACGTTTATTCACTGTGGGAACGTGCAAGGGCCTTGTCTGCCGATGTTATTTCGTACCCTGTTGGTATTTCGTTTCCAACGCCATATCGTATAAAAGAAATGACGAAAATTGAATATACTTTTATAATTCGTCTTGATAGAGACTTCAGGGTCGTTGAGGTCGATCATCGTATCACGATAATATAAATACTAAAAGGTACGTTCATAAGCTCTGATGATGTACAATAATTCGTCACGACCGTCTAGTCTGAGTTGTGAAGTCTAGATATATTTTCTTAAGATCTAAGAAATGCGGTTATGGGAGGGTGGTAGCTTGTTGGTATCGGCGTGTCTAGGTGTTCATGTTTATGATTTATTTCTTTAGTGTTTAATATTTATCCTTGCGTAGACGGTCAATCACGCTTTCGAGTCTATACGAAGAATTAATTTATCCATTGCGATCCTAAAAATAAGGAAATGGAACTTCCATTCTCATCAACGCTCTTTTTGTATATTTCCTCCAAAAAATAATCTATACCATGTGTCTGTCACACGGTGTAAGTAATTTATAGCCTCGACCTTTCCTTCCAAGGTATGGGTAACACTCTGACCTGATCCTTTGCTCTGTACATCTCTCTCTTTTATGATGTGTCATAAAAATGCTTCAACTTTTTGGATATGTCTTTGTTTTTGACCTTCTGAACATTACTACGTGCCTCCTTTTGTTTCTACAACATATCTCTTCTTAAATATTATTCTCAAATAAAATTTATCCCTTCTCCCCAAAAAAGGACGTTCTTACCTCTTCGAGAGAGTCAACGCCAGTTGTCCACAAATTGTTAGTTATCGTAAAAATTGAGGACAGTTTCAAATCAGACTTCGCGAGGAATATATACCCATTTCTCAACTCTGTGAACTTCTATCTAAAAAATCTCGTGCTCGATATAGAGTGAATCGCACTTCCATTCGACACATTCGAATAGGTGTATGCAATTACATTATATTTATATAACAAAGAATTGTTAGAATGGTAATTTGCTGAATATCTTTTCGAATTGTGATATCGAAGTGAAAAATGATCTAAATTCCCTCTTTGCTGTAAACTGATTTTCATCTCATATTATTCGAGCGGTAGGATCGACCATTTTTGTCGTTAGCCTAATTAAAATAGGCGGCACACGGCCATTGAACGCTTCAAATAATTATTCGCGTGACGGGTTTATCTCAATGGCAATTGTCGTAATTTCTGATAGTGAATTCATTTAAACAATGTATTTTTTGTCTTTCTCGATGTAACAATTCAACCCGAAGCATCAGTGTTCACACATTGGGCACAATTATCAAACTATTATTATTAATATGAAATGAAAAAAAAATGAAGAAAAACATAAAAAAAAATGCATCGGCCGGGAATCGAACCCGGGCCGCCCGCGTGGCAGGCGAGCATTCTACCACTGAACCACCGATGCTCACGTTTATCTGTGAACCTAACACGCTAAGTGAATGGAAGGGATCTGAAGCATCTCATATTCTCCCATTAGGAGAATGGAGTCGAAGCAGATGATTCCATCATTTGCAGACATATTTAGCATGGCAACATTCATCCCAGATACTAGAGAGGTAGCAATAATTCCAACAAAGAAAGCAATGAAATGCCTAGGGATGCATGTAGATTACTTGTTACGATGCAAGAAGCTTCTAAATATGCGGCTAGAAAAAGCAAAAATTCGTTAGAGGGTTTTATCTAAACTTTTTCACAGTGGCAACATCAGCAACAGATCCAGGGTAATACCTGTTGCTAATACGACCTCTGTTCATGTATACTGTATCAGTATGGAGAAACCGGAATAACATAGGTCATTAGTGGACGAATCAAAGGCATGTAACATATAATTTTAGCACGTGAGAATAGAGTCTTGTTAAAAAAGAGCCTGCTGATAACTCGAAATGCATTATTTGCCCTGCTTAGTTAATTTTTAACGTGAGCGTTTAGTCGACCTATGGGGCGTCGACTGAGACGCTATAGGCAATATTTTATTATTATTTAGTTAATTTTCTTTAATTTTCACGAGACTTGTAAAACTTATACATTCAACGTCGTACCGTAGACAATCATGTATTTTCAAAAAGAAAACTGTTTTGTCTATTCCCGACTTCCGAACGGATATTCGACAGTCGTAGAATCACAGGTTGCCGTATTTTCACCTGCGTAGTTTTGGATCCAGGAACTTCGGAGGCTACAAACGAATGCCATACGGGTGTTTGCTGAAAGAGTTTAAAATTGTTTATTTTACAAAAATTTAGTAACGAATTGGTTTACAAATATCTAGTTAGTTTGAGGAGCTCGCGATGGATGTTTCTCCTCTCACTGTGTCGTTTGAACTGTTGAAGAATTTTTACATTTTTTCGTTGTAAGTTCGAAAATTTCTGGGGGTAGAAGACCCTGTGTCGGGGTGGGGATGACTCTCGCTTGATATTTAAATTTCGTACCGTTAAAGGATTCGAAAAACTGCGTGGGCAATCTAAACCAGCCTTTGTATTGGAAAAAACCCGAAGAGACAATAAAACATCTGGTGCACACTCGGTCAATCCTTTTTACTCGGCACGAAATTTGCCAATGAGTCATTTTCACCACTCGAAACTTTCCGACTTAGGATTATAAAAAAAATTTTATATTTTTAAGCTTGAGAAATTCTAAAACACCACGTATTACTCGGCAACGGCGGTCATGGCGAAATTCCGCAGAAAAGAACTCTATCTTTAACCTTTTTTTCCATTGAATTTTCTCTTGTTTGTCGAGACGCGACAAAAACCTTTTCCGAGTTAATCCTTTCAGGTCCAAAAAAGGGAAAAGGAGAGTACGCGACCAGTGTCTGGTCACCAAATGTTTTATTATTGGAAAATCCGTACAAATCAGTATATGGGAAGTGTAAGTACTTTTAATGCGAAAAAACTCATGAATGAGTGTTCCGTCCTTAGACAACGTTTCATATTTTTTCTTTCTTTACATATTTCTATTCGAAAAAACTATACAAATCTGGTAAGTCGAGCCATCGCCTTCAATTTGTTTACCTCACTACGCCTGGTCAGACTGCAACTCTCGCCCAGCTGACCGTCATAAAGTAAGAAACAAGGGTCTTGCCTGTCTTCGACGCGTGCTCGATGACTCACAAGACAATAAAACATTTGGCTACCAAATGTCTCGTCGTCGAGCACCTATCCCATTGAAATCTTTCTATTTTTTATATATACAGCATTGTTTTCTGAATATTCATATACGTGACTTCTTTCTAATCGCGAGACTTACCAGACACATTTCCTGAGCTCTCGGAAAAAAACTCCGTTCAGTTTTTAGTAACGTTTTTCATTTATCTCAACTTTTTTGGGATTGGTCACGACAAATCTCCGCCTTCTGCAGGCAGCCCTAGAGTGACCAATCAGCATTATGCACAAAATAAATTGTGAAAAGAAAAGACCGAAGGGATTGTTCGGAGAGCTCTAAGATTTCAGTCTACAACCAAACACCGTACGCATCAGTCGCTTAAATTCAATACGCGATCTGGTAGATTCATACTCGTTTGTAATATAAAAAATATATCTCAAGTTCAAGTTACCATCGAGTGAATTATTCAAAACAACCCGAGTTCGTAGGCGATTAATTTCACTTACGAACGTACCTGACGATTAGCGTCAATATCCAAATTGAGAACAGGCCTTACAACCCGGTTCGGTCATTATTTTCGACCGCGCCGGTCTCAGGTACGCTACAATGAGGCTCTGGTCGCCAAATGTTTTATGGCAGGTAGACCCTTTGGGGTTCTATGTACCCCACACTAACTGCGAGTTCAAGACGTTCCCCACTTTTGAAAACGTTCAATCCGCGAACCAATGAAAAGGCAGAATTGTTTGCAAAACGCTTCTCCCTCCATTTGGGAATGGTAAAAACAAAAATTCAAGGATCTCTTAAACTTCTCTAAAAATTCAGTCTCAATTGAGAAGTCGTCCAGTCAAGACACAGCGAATCCAGAATTAGTCGCCCAGACAATTCGGAAATACAGTTTAGTTTTTCACATATCTCTCACCGTGTTCTCTTCAGTGTAAATTTGTAAATAAAGTTTGTTGGATCAAGTCATTTTATTTAACGCGAAATCAGTTGTAGCCGATTAATTTTTGTCTGCAATCACACCTCACGGACCCATCGCAGCATAGCGTACGAGAGCTTACAACGTAGAAATTCTAAATAAAACGAATCGTGAGATCGTCAATGCGAAACAACCTAAGTCGTTTATTTGTATTCCAAGGTGTCTTACGGCTTTGTTATATTCGATTAGATGAACTAATTGTCCTTTTTTTAGTATTTATATTGCCATAGCTCTAATCAAGACTTCAGCCTTTTGCTGTACGATACGAACTAAGCTCCCATTGTATTTTGAAAGCGCGAAATATAATCTCAGTCGCCCGCGTGACAGATGGGGATATTGGCCACTATACTACCGAAGATTTCTTGTAGACCTTTGCGATAAAATAGCTTTCAAGTATATTAGGCTATATATACATACATACTTTGTGTAGAATATTTATGGTACAAAGCAAGGAATCTAGAATGGAGAATAAAAAAAAACCCCTCATACGCGATGTGATGGCTACACGCGCCATAACCAATCGTGTCGTTGCCTCAGTATCTACAGTTTAGAGGTCCCACAAAGTCGTGCACAGGGGTGACTCAAAATCCGAATTTATCGACTGTGGGGAGCGGTAAATTGTTTCGTGGAAGGTTATGGGTCGCAAGGCTCGGAAGGACGTTATTGAGCCATTAAATCGTGATTACCCCCGCGCGTTATTGGGTGCGGTGACACGGAGAGGAGCAAGATGTTTCTTCCACTTGTTCCTTCGCCTCTCAACCAGCCCACACTTTCTCCCCCATCGATACGTCTGGCCCCTCGAATCTTCAGATTTTCACAATGTGATTTATGAAATAAGATAATATTGATTCGAGGAAATAATATTCATCGAGGAAAATGGAGGTTGTATTGTAGGTAATGCACTACACTGCCACACGTTCCTATTTTGTTTTTTCGTTTCCTTGATAGCGAAAAGAGGACAAGAGAATAGTGCGAAAATCCGACTCAACGCTATGTGCCTACAATTCTGCAATGTTCGAGAGCTTGGAAAAGCATGCGGGATCGGGACAAACGAATACCGGCAACCACGCGGAGGAGTGTCTGTGGGCGTAGTGTATCAGGGCTTGGTTTCGAGTTTTTTTTTCAGACCACGCAACATCCAAGCCTAAGGACAATTTATAACCTCGTGCTCTACGCATATATATGCGCCCAAATGTAGTCACATTCATTTTTTTCTCAGTTTCATCCGTAGCGAGAGCCAAAAAAGAGTGAGAAACGAAAAAAAAAGATCGGGATAAAAGGGTACGCCGACAATTCTGCATTTTTTTTCAAACACCATTGACGATCACGCATGTTTGCGAGTCCGCTGTTTCTGCTAGCGTGGGGACGATGTGGGTGGATCAACGACGCATTGTCCATCTCAAAACAAGTTTGTAAATTCTATCTTCGTCCGGTTGAGCGCACCGCAGGGTTTGAGCGAAAACCGAGCAGTTTGCTGACTCAACGAAGAATTCAGCAAAGAATAATTTTCAAACGATTTTGTTGATCAACTGTTGGTTGTTGCGTGAACATCACACAAAGTTAGATCGATTTAATAATCAACATCGAATCTGAAAAATATCAATCATTTAAAAAAAACAATCAATTTTAGTTGAAAGGATACGATCGCGTTATCCTACGATGGCTTGTCAGGTCAAAGAATCTCACTTTGGTCGGACAGTCATAAAAAAGGGACAAGGGCCGATGTACAAGTTCGCGACGTACCGCCCGTACGCCGGACCACGTGCAAGCAAATCCTTTTCCAACATTTGGCAACCAGACAGCACCCTTTTTATTATATTTTCTATCGCTTTCTATATAGAATTTGTAGACAATAAGACTACGCTCTTAAGAAAAAACCCGTATGATGCGAAGTACAAGTATGCGAGCGCCTCGGCACATGCCATAAAGAGATTAACCAGACGCTCGCTAAGTTTTTGAAGTCATCCACTAAATTTCTTTATGACGGGAACAAGCGTGTCAGACATTATGTCTCGATGGTCAGACCTAACGTTTGTCAATAGGTTTTTCCATAAATATGCATTTTTACCATCTCTTTCGTGATTGGTGACAAGAAAAATGCGCCCACTCTTTCCTTCGAATATGTTTTACCAATAATATTCATCGTTACATGCAAGCGAAAGGTCACGTCGTACTCCCCTCTTCTTTTTGTACAAAGACGCTCTTGTCAACGATCACGAAAGTGAGTCTAAACCTTGGCGCCAACCTCGACAGATCGACAGCAACTGACTCTTCTAGCTCAGATTGCAATCATATTAGCTTCACTTCACGAGACGCGCTAACCTGTACCATAGCATAATTATTATCTTACATCTAGTGCAATTGAAGTGTATATCCGTTGTTATTGTTTTTTGTTAGTAAAATATATCTACTGCATACAAACAAATCACATGTTCAATCAACCCTACATTTAAAATCAGCTGCACAATATTAAGTTGGCATGCAGTGTACTACCGGCGTCATCTTCAAGCCACGAGTGTCGGGACTTACAACCCCGTAGATTCGAACGCGAATCGTGACACCGGCGGTACAAAACATTGGTCTATTCGCAAACAGCTGGCCTATTCGCGAAATCATTCGTTCAATTTACACTCATTTCAGTGCCATTTCCGAACTCCTTCGGAAAAGAACACGTATGATTAAGATCTCCTGTGATTCCGATTGTTAGGAAAATACGATATCTACCGGATTCGCAATTGCCGAATAGATGCAGCGTGGGTGTGCGTGTCGACGATGGTTAGACCTATAATTGTCGGTGCAGTATGCAATGATGATGGAAGCCATTGGAAGGGAATTCGAATCCGTTGCAGGAGATGCAAGGATATCAGGATCCAAGCAAAACCCCAAACCCGCGTTGCATATACGACCACCAACGAATGGAACGTTTCATATTCAACGATTAAGTGTGATGTACGAGTTTTGAGTGTCGCGGCATATCAAGTAGCCACGTAATCGTACAGGTCCGACGATAAATTTTCCGTAATTAACTAACAGTATGTAGCTTGAAACAGGAACAGCGAGGTTGAGAGAGTGAAAGGAACATGTAATGACGCGATGCAACGGAGGCACGATGCGTATATACCACGATATAGATCATTGCCGTGGTATTGTAATACGCATATATCGACCATGTTGAGGCACACGATGATACCTTGTGCATATGTACGTTTTGTCTATATGCATCATATATATATATACTTGATACATGAATCGTACAGGACATTCTAGGAATGTAAATCGATATGTATACAGCACATGGTGCGAGGCACCGCTGCTTTAGGGTCTCCGAATGCAGCCCATCGACGTCTGCTTCTGTCGTACTGATTCTATGCACGTCATAGTGGTAGAATATGTAGAGCAGTATGCTATTTCGATATACATTACTATAACGGTGTATGTGCATGTACCAATACTAACACACCCGTATATGTAGGTACACATGTGTAGAATATATGTGCATGCACATGTTATATATGTACATGCGAGTGTGCAAATTCTGCTATACAATGTGTATGTCAAGCTGGAAGTTTACATTCGCGAAACGTCACGAGAGACCCATCATGATATTATACTATAGAACCGCGCGTCGCTCGGTGCTTTGATATCCGATGTCACGAACGTACAATTCGATGATCGATTGTGGGATCGATCTATCCGGGTCAGTCATAGCTATACGCTCCTACCCGATCATAAATACGATACGCCACGACTCCTGGACCGTGATATTACGTTTGTAACGGTATACATATAGCCGTAAATCCGTTTTGTGCAGCACGTGTATTTAGGACTTGGGCATAATATATATGATCTTCGTTCTTTTGACTAACAACGATGAAACACGCGAGCAACCTGAAGAAAGTACTCGTGATCGGGATATAACTTGATGAGGATACCAAACGAACCCCTATGTGTGCACCAAACATTTATAAGCGAGAGCTCGAACTCTCCGGACGGCGAACCCAGCGCGTGATTTCGCCCCATCGGTCAAGCTTCCACCGGTGTTGGTTCATGTGTATATTCTAGTTTACCTCAGCTATGAAACTTCGCGGTAGTATGAATATGAAATTGTAACAAAGGTGTGCAATTTTTTTCGTTCATATTCGAAGATGTGCGATTCTTGTACATGCTCAATTTCAATCATATTTTTGTTCACCAGTTTTGAGGTTATATACGATAAAAATCATTAACGTTTTATTTTCAACTCTTCATGAAGCCATTCTACTAATTGTCTTTGACAACCCCGGTGAAAATGCGTTAACTAACTCGGATCAAAACATCATCATTAATGTTTTCGATCATTGCAACTTGTGTATTATTTATTTATGTACAGCCAAACGCTAGTATTTGCAGTATTAGTTGTTATTTTTTTACTTATTTTCTTAATGCAATGGAAATTCGTGTATAAAATAACAAAATAAATACTTAAATAACCATTACTCTCTCTTGTGGACTGAAATCATAACAAAGACATCGTGTTTCCAACCATCTTCGGTAGTATAGTGGTGAGTATCCCCGCCTGTCACGCGGGAGACCGGGGTTCGATTCCCCGCCGGAGAGATTATTTTTTTGTTTTTTTTTTTCTAACACCAACACTGTTTTACTATTGCAAGATAATAATGATTTTCTTTTTTTGATTGTTTTAGGTGAGTGCATTAGCCCAACAAAAACAACAGCGATCTTTGAACGTTTCTTCTCATCGCCCACCTATATGAAGGCCAAGAACGTACCATTGCTTGTGAGTGGAGGTGGCGTTTGCAGCAGAAGTATGAAATCTCTCTTTCTCTCTCTTTCTCTCTCTCTCTCTCTCTCTCTCTTTCTTTCTCTCTCTCTCTCTCTCTCTCTCTCTCTCTCTCTCTCTCTCTCTCTTAGTATTGTACTTCGGTACGCGATTTCAATTTGCACTTTCGACAAGCAAATTCCCTGCTTCCCACCCGAGCGTTCCCCTCGTCACCGTCTGACTACCTGCAGGAACGAAGCTTCGAAAGCCCGGAAGTTTGGTGTTCATTCGCGCAACGCCCAGCCAGCCGGCGGCGTATAACGGCTGCTGTAATTTCCTTGCGAGAGGCGCCGTCTTCTTGCTTTGGCCATGTGTGTGCACGTATGTGTGTCTCAGGTGCAGAGCTATGTAATTCCGTGTGCGAGAGAGGGGAGGGCGGCTCGAGCTGGCGTGTGGGACGCTCGTTTATCGTTCTCGCTTTGTTCCATCCGCCCCGTTGATGTACTATATATATGCAAGCCGCGGATAATAGCATCACCTATATAGGGTAATTTACAGACAAAATGTCGGAGAAATCAGTGTACCGCGTGGGTGTTTTTGGAAGCACGAGAGTAAAGAGGCTGGTACAATAGACATTGGAAGTACAACACATAGAATCGTAATTTTCAGTACTTTTTAAAAGCATAATAGGTGCAATCGGAAATTTGTCGAAAGTATAGCGTACCTGCACTCCACTAAAACCTCGACCGTACGCTCAATAATCAATACAAGGTATAATCCAGAATTGATTTCCATCTTTGTACATATGTTAGGGTGTTACCGTATTTTATGTCTGCAATTCTCTCTTCTTTTTTCGGTGATCTCCGGATTTACAACCCCCATTAGCCTCCTATCCCAAAGGGTTCGTATGTAACTCTGTGTACACGTTTCGAACGTTTTGCCGACGTCAGCGTAGCAATGTCGAACACGAGGCATTGATGAACGAAATAGAGAAAGAGTCACCCCGACAGAATCGTCCACAGCTGCCGAAAAAGAAAGAGCGGAAGGTAGGTTTTGCCGGGACGCGACCGCAATAAGAGGAGAACATGGGTGAGACTTCACCACCGCGACGTTGTACGGGAGGTTGTTACGAACACCTGCGGCAGCCCAATAGTTTATGGCCTCCGCAGTGGCCAACCTCTTCCTTCAATCCAAGGTACACACACGTACACATCCTCGTACACCCATGATGTGTATAATGCTGATACACCCAGGCTAAGATTTTTTCTCCGACGTTCATAAAAAGTTTGCATGGTCCGTGAGATTTTTGTTACCACGCGCAAAAACGACGAGAGAGCGCGTCATGATTCCTCGATATTCCCATACTGTTACATTCTGTTCTGGTAGAATACTTCGAAATGTCAGAATTAAGTTAGTTTTTGTGCGTATGCCGAACGTCATTGTTAATCTGGAATATCGAGGGAGAAAATTGTACAAAAAGCAATGGAAAGATTTCTTCACCGGAAATGGACTTGGTTACGGTTCACGACACAATGATTTATCGTTTTTACGTGTGTGGCTTGTGAGTCTACGTGAACTTCCTCTTCTTCTCTCGCTCTTTCCGTCTTGAATCTTCAAGATGCAAGAACTTGAAACATTGATATGTCGTTCAAAAGGTAGTTCGTTTCTCGCCTCTGCGGAATTTTTACGTTTTATATTCGATGCCGGTAGCTCGCTTCTTGCACGAAAATTGAATCTTTTTTCTAACTATCTCGAATGGTGTTTGGAAAGAATTTTCACTTTTGAACTACGCGATCGTCAAGTTAGGAATCATTCTCATTATTGAAAATTATTCGAGATTTTTAAAATAAATCCTCAATATCTATCATCTGTATACGAACCTTTCATAAGCTCGTTGTTTATTTGCTTATGTTCAAAGTGACAGAAGATACAATTCCAATAATCATTTTTTTTCAATCCTCCTATCTCTCAGAAAATCCGTCGCGTTGAATTCGCAAAAGCGAAAGCCAAGTCGCAGTCCTGCACGAAAGTGCGAAATGGCCAAACGAACGGTTACCTTAACTCATTTATAAACTTCTCAGTCCATCATAATGGAACGTTAATTCAAACTCAGACCCTAAAAAAAGGATTTCAGCTAGATAGTGCTATTCTTGTTCGAGACTCCATCGTTTGCACTTCGATGCTTGAAACCACTTCGTCTCTTGGTTTTACCGTTACCACAGTTCGACGTTATATTCTGTCTTTTCAGGAATAATCCTAATCACTTAAACCACTTTGAAATCTTAATGAACTTAGACGTGCGCTTTCGCGCGAGACGATCGAGCGAATGAACGATGGAAGAAAAGGAACAGTTGGTTCAAACGTTAAAGTTTTTGATAGCAGTCGTGGCAAAGTTGATGCGTTCCGTTGCTACATTTATCCGCTCGTCTTTACAGTGTTACAGACTATTGTTTATTCCCACTATTTTGTATTCCCCCGTATGTATCGCGAGGTATAACGTATCGCGACTCTCGTTCCGCACAGAAAAAAAATGGCGCATGGTCAATACATCAGAACTTTGCCTGCTGCCGATGACGTATATAATTTATTTTACGATACACATCGATATTGGTGAAATTGGCCGAATACCGTCACGACGAACAACTTCGTCGCTGAAAATGGTGTGGCCACGTATGCTGTACATAGCGCAGTTTTGCACGAGGGTAGTGGTGCCCCTATAGTTATTTTCTGGGAGAATTGCAAGCCCAGCCCCGCCCGTACCCAACCATCCATTTAAGTTACGATTCTCGATTGCCCGGTGACGTAAGTCACATTACTTTCCAATTGTGTCGATGACGTTAATCGATTGATATTTAAAGGAGACTGTTCCGTACTATCGAGAAAACAAAGACGTAATTGTAACATTATTAGCATTGTCGTAAGTGTGACATTATTCCATGTTTGATGTGTGTTTCTACCTAAACTCTTGAAAATGGAAAAATCATTTAATTTTTCCGAATGGACAAATATTTATTTTCTCGAAAATTAATTTTCTCGAATGCAAGTGGATCATTGTCTATAGACAACCTAGTTTTAAGCATAAATATGCATAACATATCGATGTATGCGCTGGCCATTGTTACCATCCATTTACTTTTTTGTTTCCACCATTTCGTCCAAGTTACATCAACCTTTATCAGCCGTAAGACTGCAAACATAATATCAGCGAATTATACGTCCGTGGAACATTGAACATACGTGAATGAATTCTAGCCATACGTCCGAGTGTTCGCATACAAGAGAAGAGCAACAGTTCATCCCTTGGCATGCATTACGTTCGGTTAACACGTACCTAGTGTGTGTAGCAGGGATAAATACCACAATTCCCAAGAACATCCGGCGAGCTTAAATTTGGATGCAATCCATCCTATGATTAATCCGGCGTTTCAGATGGAATACGAGGTGGGTTTGGGCGGCGCGTATGTTTGCGTCCGTGCATAATCGCGATAAAGCCCATGTTGCTTGGAATGTCGTTGTTCCGTAGATATTCGCGAGGCAAGTGTTATCCACGGCATGCTGCAAAAATTAACTGCTAGTATCCACGCGAGTCGACGGTATGTGTCTTTATCAGACACCTACAAAAACCAAGTACCTACTCAGCCATCACGAAACTCCAACTCCGTGAACTTGGCCGACCCAACGCTCGCAACCGCGCATGAATACGAACCTACACACCACAGTCGATGCACCTACCGCCATACCTAACACTCTACAGGCGCTGCATATACAACATACATTTCTCATGCGTAAGATATTCCACACATTCTATGTGTTCAATACTCTTGACCCACTTTACGCTCTACACGCCCAAAACACACCACACTTGCCAACACCCTCCATGCACCACATCCACGACATACATTTTGGAACAGTTTACACATCCTCCAGTGCATTCGTTTCGTATGCCCCGGGCCCTTTTTCCCATAACTTCAGCCATTTGGCTAGAATGGAGATGAAGAAACCTATTTCTGCCTTGACTTCAGTCAACTGTCTGAAATTAAAGTGCCCTACGGATTTGGATAACCAGAGTGCAGATCGAAAAGGTTTGTTTTTTAAGACAGTGGAAAAACTCTCAGAGAAAGAACGCGTCAATTCTGTAATTCCGCTACGGCCGATGGTTCGTAACACAGCAGTAGGGATGCACGTGGATCCGCTTATTCTTAATTCCGGTATACATTACGTGGAAGTCAAGGTAATGGAGATTTCGAGTTTTCTCAAAGTGCGACGGCATGAGAATGAGAGTGAAACCTCTTGTCGTTCGTGGGTAAATAACCCAGTCGCAATGCCGTCGTCGAGAACCGATATACCCTGTCAAGTGTATATAATATTTATAAACTCGTAAGGAAGAGGAGAAAGTTCGTGAGAGTGAGCACAGCCAGCTACGTAACTTCAGAATTACATTTTCCCTCTCTACTGAATTCTTAATACTGTCAGTGCGGTTAGCAGGCAGAGAGCGTTCACTCGCTACGGCGAAAGGTCTCACGTTGCAATCGCTGCTGTGCTATATCGTTTAATCAGAGCTGACAAATGCTCCTCTAAAAAGTGTGAACAAATCTATTGACGCATGTTTGGCACTCGGTCAGAAAATAAAGGCGGAAACAAAACGACGTTCGAAACAGCGAATGAAGAAGTGATGGAAAAAAGTACGACAAAGAGAACGGGTGCATTAAGTCGCGAAGACATGACTTAATATTAGCTGAATCTGTAAACAAATGAGAGAAAATTGTTCGTGGACTTTCTGGGACAAGAAACTTTTTTGACAATTGTACGGAGAATGACGCATCAGCGAGATCAAGCAACGAGGGAAAGTATGGAGAGGAGTGCGACCGAGGATGCAGCATACTATTCCAGGCAGCTACTAAGTGCACTGGTACCTATAATATCGACGACTGTGACGGGTATGACCATGGGATTTAGTGCAGTGTTGTTGCCCCAGTTGAAAGTTTCTTCCAATGTTGTGTGGTCTCGGGAAACAGAGAGTTATGTATCGAATGCTACTTTCGACGATGCATCGAGTGTCATAGTTCGAACGATCGATGAGGAATCTTGGATAGCTGCATCAGCTGCACTGGCAATGGCGCCAGGTTGTTGGATGTCGAGTCTCTTGATAGATAATCTCGGCAGAAAGACTTCCTTCCTCGTGATCAATCCAATAGCCCTGATCGGATGGTTGATCATAGCTTTTGCCAAGACTGTCGGTCAACTCATAGTCGGTAGATCGCTCTGTGGTCTTTGTGTGGGGCTTCTTGGTGCGACTAGTCCTGTTTACATTGCGGAAACCAGTCATCCACGCCTTCGCGGTCTACTTCTTGCTGCTCTCAGTCTCGCGGTAGCTATGGGAATTTTGTTCGTTCAAGCTCTTGGCACTTGGCTTGATTGGCGATTGGCAGCGTATATATGTGCGGTTATCCCGATCATCTGTATCGCCCTGGGAATATTCATACCAGAGAGCCCAAATTGGCTGCTGTCCTTTGGCAAACGAGAAGATGCTCTTGCTGCGTGGACTTTCTTACGAGGAGACCACTGCATGAGAGACTTCTGGGATCTAAAAACGATGCATGGAGTTTCACCGAGAGAACACAAATGTGACACATCTGAGACAGTGTTTACCAAGTTTTCCGGATGGTTCGTGGCTTGTAAATCAAGATTAACGTCCAAAATCTTTTTAATGCCTCTGTTGATCGTCTGCGTTTTTTCATTCGTCAGTCAATTTTCCGGAATAAACGTAGTAACCTTCTATTGCGTTCAAATGATTCAGGAAGTGGCAGGTGCGGAACATGGCTACCTAGGAACTCTGATTTTGGGTCTTGTGCGCGTTTTCTTCGGTGCTCTTGCTTGCTGGTTGACCAGGCGATATCCGCGACGAATATTAGCTATGATATCCGGTCTCGGTACGTGTCTAACACTGATATCACTTTCTACGTGTCTCTACTTCGATTTCGGACGGCCCTGGCTTCCTATTGTTCTACTGTTTGTCTATACCGGCACCATCGCCATCGGACTTGTGCCACTACCTTGGTTACTTTGCGCTGAACTATTCAACGATAACAACCGTGGCTTGGGATCCGGTCTTGGTGCGGGATTCGCCTTTTTGTGCTTCTTCGCGGTCGTGAAAACAGGTCCCCTTGCCTTTGGCGCACTTATGCCAGCCGGCACGTTCATGCTTTATGGCACGGTGGCTTTTCTCGGGAGCGCGTTTCTCTACAGCTATCTACCTGAGACCAAGGACAAGACCCTTCGAGATATCGAGAGGGATTTTACTCGTGAAACCACGCTGCCTCGTCGTTGTGATGGATCAGCGATAGCGACGATTTCTTGATTTCATCGCATCATTCAAATTGTAGGAATTTCATGAATCATTTCTGATCAGTGACGCTTTAATCTCCCGTACGTTGGTCAGAGTTCAATCTCTCGTTACGAAATCCGTGAGACGTTCGCTTTCTCCCGTTGTTTAGCCAGTCAGGAAACTTACTAACATTAATAACGCGTTGACTTCTTGCTGTGAAACCGCGATGACATATGACTCTTGCACGCTGTCATTGAGTCCCTCCCCGCCTCTCCCATTACCAAAATTCTAACTGTGGTTTGTGCGATGTGAGTGACGCATTTCTCGTGGAATTCGTGAAAGCGTTCTCTGGAACTCCGAGAATTCGTTTAATCGCATACGGAGAAACTCCGCTGTGTGTGAATTACAAACATGGACAGCGCCGGCTGCTGTATCTTGCTTCCCGAAGACTTTATAGCTTTTAATACCGACGCACACGAGCTACTGGCGTTCTTACGATGACATAAAAAAATGAATATATTTATTATGTAAATAAAAGTGATGAAAATATGGAAGAAACAGAAAATGGGTGAACATTGTTGTTTTATATGCTTTGTTAAAGCCTCGTACCCTTTCCCTTTCCATTAATCGAGTACGCTACGCTGACGTTTAAAGTGTATACATAACTTACGTTAAAATATTCACGAACATGTACCCAAACATCTACGATTTCTACCGCTCGACTGAATTATTTAATCGTGTTACGTATACTGTCGTCAAGGCAATATCACGGGACAACCACGAATAAAGACTTTCTCTCCTGGTAATATCAGTTACGTGATTTACGACGATAAGGACAATCTCGCTCCAATTTCCCATGTAGGACGTGCCCGAACTGCATATAATCTTCATGAATGCGTAATGACGGTAACACCCCGCGTCTCTCATCCACGAGAGATCATTGGGCGCCAAGGCATTTGGAAGGTCGTGGACCATCCGCTCGGCCGACTGTAATGTTCACACGTGTTCGCGTGTATGCCCTGAGGGACTAATCGAGTAAAGCAGAGGGATTCGAACGTTTAAGGAAAAGCGAATCGTAAAGAAAGATACGATATGGTTCGAAAAGCGAAAGGTCGGGCGAAGCGGAAGGAATCGACAAAAAGAACTACTTCTTCAAACATAGCCAAATGCAATGCAAATATGTAACGTCAAGGATCAAGAGTGAGATACGGGTCGATCTTCCCTTCATGATCGCTAACGGTTCGGCGTACGTGACAAGGTCAATACTAAAAGGAGAATGTACGCTGAACCGTTCATCAAATGATCGAAACTTTTTTTAAAGGATAATCGTCCTTAACGTTTTGCTGTATTACTGATGTATACAGGGTGAGGCATCGAAAGTGACCAGGGCGTTTCATATGGAAACGAAGCGAGATATCGAAAATTGTTTCAGACAAACGTTGTAGGATATCGAGGGGGACAAAAGATGACGTAAATGAATTCTCCCCTGAATGCACGCATTAAGGTTATTTGGTGGTCAACTTTGCTTTTTCAAATAGGATGGTCAACTTTTTTTGTCGGAAATCGAAAGAATGTTCAATTTCGGGTATAAAAGTACTACTACACTAATATCCTAAAATTGTTAGGTTATGAGATATTTTGTATAATAGTTATAATGTATGAGTTCTCTTCATTATTTAGAGTGTACTTACAATTTTAATCCAGCAAGTCTTCAAAATGATGGCCATTGACATCGATACACTTTTGAAAGCGCTTCACGAAAGAACGCCGAATTTTGAGAAACGTTTCATCACGTACACTCGCGCATGCAGCAATTATTCTTTCCCTCATATTTTCAGGTGTGGTCGGCACCTCCTGATACACTTTGTCTTTAACGTATCCCCATAAAAACAATCTAACGGAGTAAAATCCGGAGATCGGGCAGCATCGTAGACCGATTGAGTGTGTGGTACCAACACGATGGTTGTCCAGCCCATTACGCGCTAATAGCTCGAGAAATATTGGATCGAGATTATCCCGGTCACTGGATAGGATGTAGAGTCAACTGGATCGCCTGATCTCTAGATTTTACTCCGTTAGATTTTTTTCTCGTTTCCATATGAACCGCCCTGGTCACTTTCGATGCCTCACCCTGTATATATATATTATCTCTATTGCTCGGCATTCTATACCATTATATATAAGATCAATTCAGACTTTGGCAAACGGGTATGTTTCAACCTGTGGCTTTCTCCCCGACCCCGAGGCTGGAAGACTCGCTCTGCTCTCAATTTTCCTATACACAGAACGATGAAATACGATATGTACTAGCGCGTACCTACTATCTCCTATGTACTAGTATTAGATAAGCCAAAACTTTCGTAGCCAAGTTTGCAGAGAAGAATGGACGGGGAGCCATGGAAAGTAAATTGAAGTTTTTATTTTCCATACGCGAGTACGGGAGAGGACGAGAATATAAGGCTTGGTTAAGTTTCCGAGAGAAAAACAAATATTACAAACTAGTTTCTTTCTTAAGTGGAACGACAGGAGAGCGTTGTTTATTAGCAGTCTCGCGTAGAGTGAGAGTCGAAGGGTGGGTGAGGTCACAGTATAACGAGTCGTGTGCTTTTCAGGTCGCTGCAGGGATCAACTTTACTTCCGGCACGCGAGGCCACCGGGGCTAACGAAAATGTCGTCGCAGCATCAACTCTGGTTGAGCCCACGTCGTGCTGAGATAAAAATAAATGGTCCCCGGCTTCTTTCGCACTTGGCTTTTTCCTTCCTCTCGCGGCACGAATCCACCTTCCTTCTTGACTTTCGTCTCTCGGCACGCGGAGCTCGCTCGCTTCTCACCCGGATGGGGCTAAGTCCACCCTGCGAGAACCAAATAAACCCGGGTCATGATTTCTCGTCGAATGAATACGAAAGTTTAACGATTACGAAAGAGCATTAGATATTATATGAAAATGGCTGACTCGATTAAGAAAGAAAATTTATCGCAATTTTCGGGAAGTTATAATATCACTGTAACGTGATATTTTTTTTCACGAGGTGATGGCGAACCTGTAATGACGATCGAGGATCTTTGAAGATGTTATCTCAATCTTAATCGTTAAAAAACATGGAATTATTATTATTGTGTCGAATAAAAACGCGGGTGGTCCGCGAAAACACAATTAAGTCTCGAGATGAGCTGCACCATCGCGAGCACGTGCATGCAGGTAACCTACGTGTACGCTGTATACCTATGGGCACGCGACCACCGGTAAGAAGAGAAAAAGAGAGGGAGAGAGAACCAAGTGGTTTTGTCGAGTCTCATTGGCACGAAACACGCGAACAGAACTTCCCAGCATCTCGCGTACGAGATTCCCTTTCGCGACTCGCGTCATTACAGTACGATTCGGAGCACGAAGAAATGGCTCAGAGTTTAGAGTTTTCTCGTGAAGAAAATGACAATCGACATAACGCGACAGAGATCTTCGGATCAAAATGGAGAACGCAAACTTGTCTGCATTTTATATTTTTTATCAAATGAAAACAAGGACTTTTCCAACGTCTGTAAATAAATGCCATTCTTCATTTTAGAACAATATTCGTCTTAAATTATTACGCATTACGAAAAATCAGTTTTTTGTTGTATTGAATGCGATACATACACAAGTTTTTAGACACGATAGCCGGTCACGACAGTATCCCGTAAACGTGACGACTTATTCGAAAGGCACGTTCTTTTTGCCATGAAAAGTTGAAAACTCGTAAAGTGCAATAATGAGTAAAATAATGTTGCCCGGACGTTATTACCGTAAGTCACGGTAGACGCTATTCTGAAGTTTAAAAGAAAGAACAAGAGACATCTTGAAACTAACACTATGCTACCCATACAAGATAAACGATAAAGCTGCTAGAACTCGAGAAATTAACGCGATGGTAACTTCTAGTGGTATATCAATGTTCCTAGAAGCTTTGAGGTCCAGCTTCAATTATAATGTTCATCACACGGATTATCGAACACCCACTTATAAAAATTATAATTACACTTTGGTTTTGCTTTCGTTGATTTTCCAAAATTTGCTTCGGTCGTGAAAGAAGAGACGTCGACTCCAAAAGTTCTCGAAGTGATTCGCATTGAATGAAACTTAATTTCTCTAATATTTTTAATGCAACGCGTCTCTACTCCTTCTGTTACTAATGTAAGGTTTCGAAACAGAATCTGGTGGTTGTTCATCCGACGGGTTTTTCATAAAATCAGTATTATCGATTTCCCCAATGTCACGAAAAAATTCGCCTCCATCGCATTTCTCTCATAATGAGGAGTACATTATTGATCCGCGAGATATTTTTTTTCTATTCTGTTCGCGCATGGCTTATATTTCCCCAAGTATGTGCAAATCCCTGAAGCGCGTATACGTAACGAGAGAAAAAATAATAATACGCGAATGCATACGAGCTTACGAGTGCGAGATACACGCGGTAGTTGCACGTTGCGCATATTGATTAAAAATGCGTATATTGTTTCCGTTTACAGTCCAACGGTGCATGATCATATTTGTATTTTATTAAAAACGAACGACGGAGATAGAATTTAGATTTCTTTATCCCATCCTCGTGCCATAAAATGTGTAATAATATAAAAATTGTACATAATAAAAAAATCTTCCCCAGCGTTCTTTGTATGAAAGTTTGTTTTTTGCTAAAAGGTAAAAAAATATTTTCGGCAAAATACGAAATCTGGCAGTAATAACGTTTTTGCTGAGATACATTTTTATAATATTTGTACAATTTTAATCATATGAAAACTGAACATAGCAAAATGTGAACAGAAATGTCCACATTAAGCTACTTAAGGTTGTTGCGCGGTCTAGCCATCGGGGGTGAAACATGAGGGGGGTGCCCTATGCTTATGCACGGAACCGATGAATTGTTACCAACTGCTTGTCGTCAAATTATCGTCGTATTTAATATCATTTTTCAAGGAAAAAATCCACATCAGTTTAAAAGAATATGCATTTTTGACAAAGTTTATGGCATTATTTTCGATAATTCGTTAGAGATCAATTATTGGAAGACGAACTGGCAACAGCGTAAATTATGACCCACGACAATTGCTTGGGTTGACAGCAGTGTCGCACAGCTGTCATATACCCGCTTCGTTCTTAACGGTAAAATCGAAGTGTCTGTTTATCAATCATGAACATAGGTCCCGGGAAAAAATTCTTTCGTTGGAAAGGATCGCTAAGGTAGGGAGTGCTTGTGCCATCTACGCTGTTGTCATGTTTCCGAAGCCTTATATCTTGTGTGCTCAATTTTTGGGAAAATTCGCGATTATAATCATTAATAACGTTGAATCGGTACTGTAAATTATTATTTTCAAAGCACCAAAAGTTAGTCCGATATTTTATTTAACCGTACCTGTTTTTTTAACTCCGTGCCATCGTTTTTTCAGCAGATATATATAATATACTGAAAAATGTTCGAAAAATTCCCATAGACATAATGTGATGAGCACATCAAATGCCCCAAGTTTGCGATTTTTTTTCTAAATAACTGTACTGTGGATTGTTTTGAAATTTGACAGGTTGATTAGTAAATGGATCATGAACGTTCATACAAAATTTCATCTTAATGACATCGTTTCGACCTGACCCCACAACAACCTCAACGACTACGCTCGTATTGCGCAGTTATCAAAGCTTTGTACACCAACACTACCGCATTTTTTTCAACATACGTACTTCCGGCTGTTAGCGAGTTGGCTCGCTATTTTTTGCGTCAATTTTTTCCGTCACGTATCGAAGAGGAAAATAAGCTCGAGAAAATTGCGCAAACTCGTTCGGCGCGTTCGAGAAACAGTTCATCGTGCCGGATAATCGATTCTAACACGGTGATGAAGGGAGAGAAACTACGTACGCATATCTGACCGCGAGAAAGCTTCGTGCTCGGGCAGATGCTGCTAGATCAAAGCCTCGGGGCCCGGTCTCTTCGAGCTGGATAAGAGAAACAGCATCCTCTCGTCTATGTTTTGTCGCTCGGTGATGTACGTAAGCACCGAGGTACGGATACGCCTCGCGATAACGTCGCACGTTGCGTCCTATCTCCCGAAGCTCGTCGTGGAAGACGCGTCGAGAAAGATTCCTCTCGAAAACCCCCGCTCCTTGCCCGGTCGAGTTCCGGTTAACGATCGCGAGGACGTGAGTTCTCGTCCATGACTCTCTTGGAGGACTCGCATTAAAGCCCGCACGTAAAGCGAGAGGAGAGCCGTATGGATTTTTCATTCGCGCCTTTTCTTGCTCGGGCTAGGTTCTTCTTCCATTTTGCTCATGGCGCTGGGCTTCCATGGAATCCGTCAATAACGTTCGCACATTATATCCTTCGATCTTCTATACGCACTTATTATGTATGTGTACGCTGTATACTCTTGCTCATGTACTCACTTTTATCTAATAATTGAATAGACATTAAGGGCAAAATGATCGTTTTTGCTTGCAGCTAATCTAACTCACTGTTCGTGAGGAAGCCGTTCGTACTCTGGCGAGTTTTATCGAGATGTGCGATATGCCTTGCGATAAAATAATTCTGTCTCTTGATAAAAACGATTTAATCTATTTAAAAATAAAAATCAAATTTCATCGAGTGTCTTCTACCGCAAGGATCATTTCTTACCTGTCCTTCACATTAGGAGAATATTTTGTTTTATTCGGAAAAAGAATCTAAAAATTCGTAAGGTATTACTGTAAACGATTCCTCATCGTTAAACAAAATTTGTTTTTTTATTACGATGGTAATGCTAAATAATTGGATTTTGAGAAATTGAGACGATTTCTTTTAATGAATGGTTTCAGTATTTCTTTAATATTTCTGTGGTCGAACACACACGCGATCGTCATAAATTGACAAACGAATACAACCAGTTGTTTAATCGGATTAATGAAAGAGATGAATATCGGCGAGCTATTTCGAACAGGTTATATTCGGTTTTCTGAATATACCGTTGCATGTACATTTCTCCGGAAAGAGGATTCGCGAAAGCGAACCAGTCATGCGCGCTCGTTGAAATCGCGCATTGGTCCGAGCTCCGAAAAATCGGCTTTTCGAGGTTTTCCCCGTTCTCCGACTCTCGAAAATGATACGTACATACGTGCGACCTAGACAAGTGGATGTGTCTATGCACGCGTGTGGGTGTGTGTATGTGTGAGAGAGAGAGAGAGACAGAGAGTACGATGAAAAGCGTACAAGCGTATATATTTATGTACGCATGCGTTGTGCGAGACCGACGGGAAATCGAATCCGAACGAATGAAAAACCAAAGACAAAAGACCTGGCCCGCGAACCAACAAAAGCACACTTTGTTCCACTCACTCTGGGGAGAGAAACGAGTGTTACGCGATACAAATTCATCAGTGAAATAAAACATGGAACGAGGAAACAAAGAAGATGAAAAAAGTAATAGATGGCAAAAAAGGAGCGAACGGTTAGCCGAAATATAACCGCGAGTATAGAGCGTGCAACGATATTTGGTCAAAGGGAGTAACAAAAAACCAAATGCCACGGTAATCTTGATGCGAATTCTTTCTGACGGACGAAAATTGATCGGAAATCACCGATTAATCCACGAATCGATTACCGAATTATATATGAAGAGATTATATAAAAACGAAGAGAATATATACGTACGTCGGGCTCTCGAGGAGGGGAACGAATTTTTTGTTCGTTCGTATCCCCCGCGGGATCCTTCAGGACCGACCGAGAGATAAGGTTTTGATCGACAGAGAAAGAAAGTTCGCGGGCTTGCAGCGTGTGTGTATATACGATGTGATTATCTACATATATATATGTTGTACCGTGGAAGATGCTACTTATGCACGTATATGGGACATTTCATGCGAGTACGACCATTAATCGTTCCTTGAATCCGTGTAATGATTTCTGACTGTGTTAGAATCTTAAAAATTGACTAAAATCTGATCTCCATTTTTAGGTTTGAATCTTTGTATCTAATATTACGCGAAAATAGAATTTTGTTTCGATTCGTTCAAGCTAAAAACTGAATCTCTTCGATCGATTACTTTTCAAGGCAATTTTTCCAACTATAGTGTTTAATTCGAAATCGAAACGATTTTAGAAGTACTTTCGAGGATATAAAGTATAATTAATTTCGAGACGATAAAAATCGTACCTTTATCGAACTAGCATAAAGTGCCCGATACATCGGATACGTACACACCTTGTACCTACCCGCATCGCCCCACCGACGAAGATTTTTCGGTCGAGTCGTGATCGACCAACCCGAGCGAGTGGCTGCACGGCGGATATCTTCCTGGCATTAAAAGCTCGCGGGCCCTTACGACCTACCAAAATTCTCTCATCTCGCGGGAGGAAGATCGAAAGTGAGACGGAACGAGGACGAGAATGAGAGAGATAGAGAGTGAGCGAGGTAAGGAGAGAGAGAGAGATTTCTTGCGATTCCAGCGACTCGTCGGGGCCCTGCGGTCCACCGAAAATCGCCTCGAGCGCACGCAGAGGACGAGAGAAAGAAGGATAGAGAAAGAGTGCAAAGAGAAAGAGCGAGCAAACGAGAGACGTTCCTCTCGCGCACTTAGATGCCGCAATGAGATAGTCCCGCGCGCCGCATTAATAGCCACCGCGTCGCCCGCGTAATTATAGTAATCGTACACGTCTGAGTAGAGTCATAACCGAGGATGCACTGGGTTTGCTTCATTCCCGTTTTTATGTATCCAATACTTCGTATATACCTATACCATCATGAAAAACAAATTTATTTTTGCTGTTTCTCTTTTTTTTTATTTATAAGGATTCGCGAGATTTCGTACATGTATAACATACCGCGAATTTTCCACCGTATCCTCAGTTATTCGAGCTATTGTGGTCAGAGGCAGAAACGCCTTGCTAAAATATAACGATCGTGACTTATTTCGCGAAGGATCATCGTCCGGTTTTCTACCACAAGTGTAACAGTCATTCGACGGGAGACGAGTTGACACCTTGTGAAAT
The DNA here is from genome assembly GCA_946811545.1 of Netelia fuscicornis. NCBI lineage: Eukaryota > Metazoa > Arthropoda > Insecta > Hymenoptera > Ichneumonidae > Netelia > Netelia fuscicornis. The sequence goes on from OX328012.1 coordinate 12,399,381, forward strand.
TTCATTGTTTTCTTCCAATCGTGTTCCAGAGCGAGTCTAAAACAATTTTATTTTATTTTATTCCGTTCATCTTGAAGTGTTAATCTTATGTTATTTCTATTATCATGTTTTTGTTGTTGTTTTCTTAAGATGCAATGTTCATGCTACGATAAATCTCCTGCACGTATTGTCGATAGGTTTCGTGGTTGTCCAATTCCATAAATGGACAAAGGGCTTTTTGTCCTTCGAAAAACCATGTCAGTCTCGTAGCTGGATTTATACATCGTACGATCGCAGTACGTTATGTCACTGCGATATAATACGTCGTACGGAAAGCCCCTCACTTTTATTTGCTATAAAAGACCTCTCGAGAATTCAATAAAATATTCAATTCTCCGAGTCTGAAACGGTCCTTCGGATTTTGCAAAATATGTTATCCAACCGTAATTCCTCACATTCTATTTCTCTTCTCATATATATATATGTGTTTTACTCTCTCTTTCTCTATCTTTATCTCCATCCTTCCCCCTCCCCCTCCCTCACTCTACCATGTGCATTTTCTTTCTCTTTGCCCTTTCTCTTATTCTCTCTAAATTCTATTGGAGTCGCGGCGGAGTGGAGATCTATTTTTATTTTATAGCTTGGAAGTTCTATTCAACACTCACTGGCCCTCCTACCATCGCTCTCTGCTTTCCAATATAGAGGGGGGCGAAAGAGAGCGAGGAGGGGAAGGGGGAGGAGTATATGACGTGGGGCCATACCCACACCTACGTACGAAAAGCTCTCGGTCGTCCCGCACACGGACGCACGCTTCACAATTTCCACGAGAGTGCGCCCCGCACTGAGGCCACCGTATTATTTATTGTTTGTTCGAAATTTCTTCCGGGCGATGTGAAAGAGAGGTCGACCCTCGATACCGTGCGCCTTCATTTTTTTTTCTCTCTCTCTTCCTTCCTTCACCCTTCGCACCGCATGATTCTCTTTCGTCTCTACGGCTTTCAACACAACGTCACAGCGCCGACGCTTTTCGGCTCCTTCCGTCCGTTCGTCGTTTCCGGGCCGCACCCTACGAGGGCCCTACCGTTTTATTGAATTCAGTTACCCTCTTTCTCTCTCTCTCTCTCTCTCTCTCTCTCTCTCTCTCTCTCTCTCTCTCTCTCTCTCTCTCTTCCTCCTTGTACTCGTTCACGCGTTTCACTCTTTCTTCCAGACGAGCTTCGGTAGACTCACTCACATACCTTTACCCTTTTCTCTCTCTATGACCCCTCAATCCATCGTCTCGGGTGCGTATTCGATTATTACACATTCCAGAACACCGAGACACCGAGGAAGTTAACGTTATGGATCGATCAAAATCGAGCCAACGATAAAATCGTATACGCAGTTAGTTATATGGTTTAAATTTCCAGTTTAATAAATAAACGAGCAAATGATAGTACATGGATGGTTTCTGTGTTATATTCGACTGAGGTTGCGGTTTTTGTGAGTCCTACCTTCAATCAGCGATTCTTGATCCACACATAGTTCCTTCAGCACTTGATTGAACATCCTATAGGCCTCTTTTTTTAGAAGGACAATAAGGACAGCTGTGTGTGCTAAGCTGTACGAGGCGTATACACTGATCGAACCGCGCTGTCGACCTTCCTACCAAAAAGTCCCTGTAACTTCGACAATTTAGCGATTTTCAAAACCAACTATGTCTTCAATTATGTATAACGTGTCAAGGTTTATTCTGAAAAAAATGAACAATAATTGGAGTGTCCATTCGCCTTAATAATTTGCCAATTACATTTATTTGTTAACGCTTTTCCATAATTACTAAAACTCACTTCTAAATATTTTATAAACAGACCTTTTTTTTTTAAATATCATTAATAAATTGCACGCTTTAGGCAAAGTTCTAATAACCACAAAACTTTTAATATACGACACAGACAAAACCGCAAGAGATTGGAGAGAAGCCACCATTAGTACCGACCGTGTATTCTTTGCACAATGCACATGGAAAGAGTGGAATAAGCCTGTGGAAGCATTGGTATTAACACATATACGACCGACCGTTTTTGCGTCGGTATAACGTACATAATGGAGATAGAGGAGAATCGGATACTGGTCTCTGCGTTCGTAGATGCACACTTGTATAATTCATCTGTAAAGTCGAGTTTAATCCAGCTTTGGTGGATTCGAGAGAAGTAGTGGTGGTGGTGGTGGTGGTGGTAGTTGCAGTAGTAACAGTAGGCAGTGACCAGCCGCGCGAGGCTATCACCAAAGTTATGACTCCCCGTGCAACAGCAGCAGTAGCTAGTTACTACAGGGATATTGGTGTATATGGTGAGAGAGAGAGAGAGAGAGAGCGTCAGAGATAGAGAGAGAGGGAAAAGCACGTGTGCATCGTGCTCGAACTATAGCCGGACACCTTGTGTAGAGCACAAGAGTGCTTTGCGCGCATGGCCTCTGGATTAGTCGTCCAGAACGCCCCGCTGAATATATCCGGATAGCAAATGCTCCTGGACTCTCTCGTGTGCTTTTCGCCAAATGAAAATCTGCATTCTATATATTCTCCTTTATCACTATATCTATATGTGCATATCATGAATAATGTGTACATTTTTATACGTCATAGTTAGAATAATTTGATAAAGGACATATCCAAATTAAATTGGAACGATGAAACAAAAATTGCGCGATATAACGAGAAAACCAAAAAAACTAATATATATATAAATTACGAAAGGGAGAAGAGCGGAATTTATTTATTTAATACGATTTGGGGAGAGACGGCGGTATAAATCTGCTGGCGGCGAAACGATAAAGCGGATCCCAACGTTTTTTGTTTCATCCATCTCGCATTGACAATTTTCAATTTTTTTCTGGGGTGTTCCGAATCACAAGCGTAAAAAAAATTGGATCCCGGCGTTTTTGTACCAAACGACTCGTCCGCTCGGCTTTCCAGAGATTCCTGCTATTTCGCGAGCTCTAGTTATTCGAAGAATTTAAGCGGAGCATGGTATTTCGGTTTTAATCCGGTATGAAAGTGACATTCTATTTGCAGCAATCATTCTTTCATTCGTTTCTCGGTAATACTTTCATTTTGAAAAACTTCGAAAAATCTGTCGATGAAGAAATTTTACTTGCACAGTCCATATCCCCATCGTGTACGCACGCTTGTTGAGTTTTATTGATAGAGTGACAATGTACATAGTTTCCTTAGTTTTGAACATACCGCTGTTATCATGCTCGCGCCTTTTATTTTAATTCAGATGAAGTAATGATTAATAGAAAAATTGAGGAGAGTACGTAATTGGAGCACAGGTGCGAAATACAGAGAAAGAAAGTCAATAATGAAAAAGATATTATCGAGAACAAAATTAGTAGCGTTGATAAAAAATTGATAATAGTAAAGGTTAATTGTCGTTTCTTTGTTTACAGGTAAAGTTGTAAATAGTGTAAATAATTGTTATTAAATAGGGAATAAAAAACATTGTTTTCTTTGTTTACAAAGAAACACATCTTTGCTTACTTAATCATCTTGCATAATAATTGCCTTATATAAGTAGGTAATAAACAGACATATGCTTTGATGAAGCATACATGCATCCGGTATAGGCGATGAAATCTTTTTTATTACATGGAGCGATGTATATGTAAGATTCGTTATCGAAAGTCGGATAAAATACGAACATACACGTATAATATTGAAATTATATGTTATTAAACAGGGAAATTGATAAGAAGATTTCGACTGCTTTCTCCTTCTTTTTATCAAAGCTTTTCTCTTATCATTGCCTTTTTACTCCGCTCGAATAATAAATAAATCTTGGAGCAACGTTCAATACTTTCACGTATTTATATAAAAAATATATATTTCATTTCGACTTCCGGCAATATGTTCACTCGTCTTTCGATTTCCATTTCCCCGAGAAGTTTTCATAGCACACCAATCTAGTATACGACTATAGGGCAGAATATTAAACACGCATGGTACACACGTATACATAGGACGAAAAACGAAAAGGATTCTGATATCTTCGTCTCACCCATTCCTTTTCCCCGTTTCCAATCGAAGATAATATATATCCAGCGTTCCATTCCTTTTTCCCAACTATAGGAAAAATCTCGTCGTTTTCGTGGGTAAGCAAGTTGGTATCGTCGACGTCTACGCGCTGACATGCAGCAGCGGAAGTGTAGCTGAGAGTTTCTCCACCTTGTCGCATCCTTTAAGGAAAAGAGATACGGGAGTTTCATCACGACTTCATTCATCCCCTTTTTCCACCCTCGTTCCTCCTCGTTTTTCCAATAGAGATTCGAAGGGCGAAGCATGGTCGTAAACTTTTTTGGGCACGGTAAACGGGAAACGCGTTGAAAGGAAAGAATGAGAAGGTTGGAAAGAGAGAGAGAGAGACAGAGAGAAAAAAAATCGAATGCAGGTAAAGAAGGAAAGTAAAATGCGGGGTGGAAAGAGAAACCAGTAGCAACATACTTGTGTACGTACCTACATATATGTAGAAAAAGGTAGTAGTGAAGAGGAGAGGAAGTATAAACCTAGTGAAAGGCCGTAATCGAATGTAAATGTTGCGGAAAGCCAAAGTTTATCTTTATCCCGATCAACATGAAGAAGGGGAGTTGGAACGCGCCAGAGGGGCCTTCTGCATCCCACCTTGCTAGAAATATTTAAAAGTTCGGGGTAAAACGGGTCATCGAGCAACGACAATTACACTTATTAGCTAAAAAATGTTTTATCAGTATAATTATAATACGAGTTTTCATATTTTCCATCCATGATTCTAATTTCTCACTCTTTATTTTCATCCCTACTCGCTCTCAGAGAGGTCGTGTCCCTGGGAGCCATCTCATTTCGAAATACTATGACGACGACGATCATTGATTAACAAAAATTGCATCCCTTGCAATAACTCGAGTGCTAGAAATATTTAAAAGTTCGGGGTAAAATGAGTCATCGAGCAACGACAATTACATTTATTAGCTAAAAAATGTTTTATCATAATAATAATACGAGTTTTCATATTTTCCATCCATAATTGTAATTTCTCACTCCTTACGTTCATCCCTACTCGCTCTCAGAGAGGTCGTGTCCCTGGGAGCCATCTCATTTGGAAATAGTATGACGAAGACGATCATTGATTAACAGGAATTGCATCCCTTGCAATAACTCGAGTGCTAGAAATATTTAAAAGTTCGGGGTAAAACGAGTCATCGAGCAACGACAATTATACTTATGAGCTAAAAAATTTTTCATCAGTATAATAATACGAGTTTTCATATTTTCCATCCATAATTCTAATTTCTCACTACTTACTTTCATCCCTACTCGCTCTCAGAGAGGTCATATCCCTGGGAGTCATCTCATTTGGAAATACTATGACGAAGACGATCATTGATTAACAAGAATTGCATCCCTTGCAATAACTCGAGTGGTCCTTATCAGGTAGACCATTAGTTGATGACGAGCTGTTGGCGACAGTTCACTAGTTACGCATTGAATTTGCTATCGAGGCGTTCAAAGTTTTTTTACTCTCGTCGCAAAACTTTGAACCTCGCTATCTCTCGATTCTCAATTTCCTCAATAAATGAGATAATTATGTAATATAACTGCGAAGGGGGTGAGTTAGAAGGATGTCACTGACTTTTTATCCCATCGATGAGCTCTCCAGTCAAATTAACTTATCCGAACGTTACGTCTTCGTTTCTTCGAACGTTTTTTTTTTAAGAACTTGAACTTTTCCCTCTTCAAATCCTCCTTCGATCAACCGTCATCCCCCTTGGAATTTCCACTAAGGATCTTCACTTTACGATTTACTCCTGTCTCTCCTCGTCTCGTTCGCTTTCCGCACTGTAAATATCCGCAAACTTCGCGAGAGTCGCACGGGCGGCACGAGGAATATTTACAGAGCGTATGTTGTATATTCGAATCAGAGAGAGCTTCGCGTTGCCCCTTCGCGTTTGCGATATTTTCTGTGTGCCAAGACGTCGCGACATCGTCATCTTCCCTGAAATCGCGTCCTTCCCTTCGTTCCAACGTTCTCGGTGCCGTAATTCCCAAACAGTCGTTCCTCGCCAAAGTCGAAACTTGCGATCTCGCTCGTTTTCTGGGCAATCACCAATATTCCAACGGTATCCTGCAAACATTTGCCGGAATTTCGGGAGTTGCTGACTTTTATCATTGCCAGAATGTTCTCTTTCGTAACGTTCCGAAAAGGTTTGAAACGATTGCAGGAAGAATGTCAACAAGCGATTCGACGAGTGCAAGCAAACGTGTTTCGTGTGAAATTACGAACATTTTCTGAACATCTACTTTTTGACGCAAACAAAAATTCTATGTACATTTATTTCTAACTGTTTACCTGTTTACTTATACGACAGTAAGACTGAAGGTACAGTTTGTAATTTTGTACTTACTAACAGAGAAATATTTTCATGACAATTTTCACGATACAACAGGAATACTTACATTCGAATCAAGTGTTCACTCTTCATATATTCTACAATATTCTATGGCTACATTCTCTAGTATATTTTTCAAGCAAGATGTTCTTTAGTTCTTTTTTTACTTGTGTGGAATTTGCTTTCATCGTCCTTTAAATTTCATTGTCAGAGAAAGAAAACGTCTTCCATATTATGTCGAAGGATACTTCATTATCAGGACCTCCGGGTTAGCTCAATGAGTGAATTTCCTGCGTAAAATACAAGTAATTAATTATTATATTATAATTATATTATTATTAATTATTATATTATTATATTATAATTATATTATAATATAATTATAAATATAATATAATATAGTTATTATAGTAATATATTATAATATAGATATTTATATTATATCGAATATAATCGAAAGATATGCGAGTGATGGCCGTATGAATAAGAGAGTTAACTTTCATAATCTCCCGAACTCGGCTAAGACAATGTATATATGTATATGTTTCCTGTTCCATTCATTTTCTGAACATCTACTTTTTTACGTAAACAAAAATTTTATGTACATTTATTTCTAACTATTTACCTATTTACTTATTCGACAGTAAGACTGAAGGTAGAGTTTGTAATTTTGTACTTACTAACAGAGAAATATTCTTATGACAATTTTCACGATACAACAGGAATACTTAGATTCGAATCAAGTGTTCGCTCTTCATATATTCTACAATATTCTATGGCTACATTCTCTAGTATATTTTTCAAGCAAGATGTTCTTTAGTTCTTTTTTTACTTGTGTGGAATTTGCTTTCATCGTCCTTTAAATTTCATTGTCAGAGAAAGAGAACGTCTTCCATATTATGTCGAAGGATACTTCATTATCAGGACCTCCGGGTTAGCTCAATGAGTGAATTTCCTGCGTAAAATACAAGTACGTTCCCATAGCAACTGGAAAGTCTGCTCAGAAAGGTCGTATTTCAATTATATTTAAGCAGTCTTCCGAGGGGAAGGGATATACGACGTTCAAAATGAAAATGACTGCAAAAGACGTTTTCAAATCTAACCAGGATCTCCCGACTGCCTTATTAACGACAGTATTAGCGAGTGAGATGCTCCGGATTGAATTTTTTCATCAGACCCGCGGGAAAGCTCTTATGAACCGTTGAACCTTTAAAACGTTTCTAGAAAAACACGACGACTAATGTCTATGAAAATAAGATGAAGGAAATAAAGTAGACAGACGTTACTGAGGAAATAGATATGTTAATAAAAATGCCTTGATGTATGAATTCTCAATCTGTCTCACCGCCCAATTACTTCTCCCTAAATTGAATATGTATCGTAATTTATATTACGATAAATTTATAAATACTGCGATCCTACGTTCGGTGTATCATGACAAAATAAATCATTCGTTTCTTTGTTGCGAATGTTTCAATCTAACAAAGTCCACGTAATTTTTCTGCTTGACGTATTTATTACGCAGTTTTATTTCCATTGACTAACGTTGAAAATGCAATAAATCGCAAACAAACAGAAAAATATGGGACGTAAAATAAAAATAACGATGATTTATCCTCGCGTTTCGTCCTTTCTCGTTTCGTTGCACTCGAACGTATTCCCGCAAGATCCGAAAATCGTTTCTGGCACAGTTACTCGGATACAGTCGGGGCGTTCCTCTTGCTAAGACCCGCGCACATACACACATATATATGTACACGCGCAGGCATATATTATCTACCGATATCGGGAAATCGATTCTCGCGCCCTCTCGACGTCACGAGCATCGCCGGTCGTACGTCTTTTCGCACGATTCTCGCGGTTTAACCTTTTGTACGTCTCTTCATTCTCGATATATATCTCTCTCGCGATATGGTCTGTCTCCTCGAGACCCAGCACTGGGAACTTGACGACCTCAACGAATTCTCCTCGTCTCGGTCTCGAACGCGAGCTCGGTCTCCTCTGCGCGGGAAATTCTTCGTATATCTCAACGTGAGAAATTTAGCACGCGGTCGAACGTTTCATAATTTACGTTTTATTATGATCGTCGCGCTTATCAATATTGGAAATTCCAAACTATTATACGTCGAATAATTTTTGTGAAAAAAAAAGAAAATTGCGAATTGTCAAATTGAAAAAAAAATGATATTACGATATTTTTATTGCAAACGTAACATTTGAAATATTATAGATATAACACGATGGTAAATACACAAAAAATCGATGTAAATCGTGATTTGCTACACGGAGAATCCATGACGTACCGAAAATTAAAAAAAAGGGAGCAAACTATCGATATACGTCGAATATTTTTTATTAACAAAAGAAAAATGCGGAATGTCGGATTGTCAAATTGAAAAAAATATATAACATTACGATATTTTTATTGCGAACGTAACATTTGAAATATTATAGATATGACGCGAAGATAAGTACGCAAAAAATCGATTTGTGATTTGCTACACGGAGAATCCATGACGTACCGAAAATTGGGAAAAAGGGAGCAAACTATTGATATAGGTCAAATATTTTTTATTAACAAAAGAAAAATGCGGAATGTCGGATTGTCAAATTGAAAAAAAATATATGACATTACGATATTTTCATTGCGAACGTAACATTTGAAATATTATAGATATGACGCGATGGTAAATACACAAAAAATCGATTAGTGATTTGCAACACGGAGAATCCATGACGTACCAAAAATTGGGAAAAAGGGAGCAAACTATTGATATACGTCAAATATTTTTTATTAACAAAAGAAAAATGCGGAATGTCTGATTGTCGAATTGCAAAAATATATAATATTACGACATTTTTATTGCGAACGTAATATTTGAAATATTATAGATACGGCGCGATGGTAAATACACAAAAAATCGATGTAAATCGTGATTTATTGTTACACGGAGAATCCATGACGTACCAAAAGTTGGAAAAAAGGGAGCAAACTATCGGTATACGTCGAATATTTTTTATTAACAAAAGAAAAATGCGTAATGTCTGATTGTCGAATTGCGAAAATATATAATATTACGACATTTTTATTGCAATCGTAACATTTGAAATATTATAGATACGGCGCGATGGTAAATACACAAAAAATCGATTAGTGATTTGCAACACGGAGAATCCATGACGTACCAAAAATTGGGAAAAAGGGAGCAAACTATTGATATACGTCAAATATTTTTTATTAACAAAAGAAAAATGCGGAATGTCTGATTGTCGAATTGCAAAAATATATAATATTACGACATTTTTATTGCGAACGTAATATTTGAAATATTATAGATACGGCGCGATGGTAAATACACAAAAAATCGATGTAAATCGTGATTTATTGTTACACGGAGAATCCATGACGTACCAAAAGTTGGAAAAAAGGGAGCAAACTATCGGTATACGTCGAATATTTTTTATTAACAAAAGAAAAATGCGTAATGTCTGATTGTCGAATTGCGAAAATATATAATATTACGACATTTTTATTGCAATCGTAACATTTGAAATATTATAGATACGGCGCGATGGTAAATACACAAAAAAATCGATGTAAATCGTGATTTGCTACACGGAGAATCCATGACGTACCGAAAGTTGGAAAAAAGGGAGCACAGCGAGTAAAACGAGCGTTATTTGCTGATGCAAACGGGTGAGAAAAAGGAATGTATAACACTTTTTGCTCCTGCCATCGGGGATCGGCTTGCATAAATCACGAGTGGTAAAATCAATTTTGCGTTTTCTGTGCGAGGCGTGAGACGTAGCGAGCGGGGATGGGCTGGAGGGAGATCTCGCGGCTGGCCACCGGCCGCCGCAGCACGATCGACACCGCGTACCACCATCGTTCGCCGCTCGTCTCTCTCGCCCTCTTGCCCTCTCATTCTCTCTCTCACTTTTGAACGCTCGCTGTTACAGCAAGCGAGATATACGGGAGGCTGTGTGTACGGTGTGGTCGCGATTCCGGCACCTCCGGCGCGAGGAGAGAACACGCGCATCAAGAGAGAGAGAGAGAGAGAGAGAGAGAGAGAAAGCGAGGGGGTGAGGATGAGGGAGAAAACGGTCTGATGAACGTGCCTGCCGTGCTTCGAGCCGCTCCGGTAAGATAGATCTCTCCTGCGTGACGTGTTTGTTGAGGCGCGTGACGTGCCGCGCTTGAATCCATTATAATATCCGTGAGTTGCATCCCCCTCTTCTGACCCGCCTCCCACGCGTTTACCCCTCTCTCCCCTTTATCGTTTACACGCATGTATGACAAAGTGTTCGTATTTTGATGTAACGGGAATCTAAACATAGATAAGAGATAAGAAAAAAGGAAGAAAGGATGCTGTGTACCAGCCTGTACACCGCGTGAACAATTGCATCTAGATTTGTACAATTCATCACCTCTGCGTGTCTAACGAAGACCCGAAGGAGAGGACTTTCCTAGCTAGGAAAACGCGAGAGCCAGAGCCAAAACAGAGGCCTCCTGGGCAATCTAGTTTCGTGTTGGGTGGGTCACATGCGCCTTTCTACAGCTCCTCGTTGTTCTCTGCTCTTAGAACTCTCCTTCTCTTTCTCTCCGCATCTCACTTCATATGATAATTCAAGTCTCAGCCTCTTTACCATGCTTGCGAACTTCCCTGTACCTAGAAGTTTCTTACCCCCCCCCCCCCCCCCCCCCGTTCGCCCCTTGCCACCCTTCTCGTATATGTCCTCGCGAGATCTCTCTCTCTCGCATAGACGAATGGCTAAGATATAATAGAATTCAACGTACCAGCTGGAAGTAGAACGAGAGACACTTGGAATAAACACCGGATCTCCCCTTGAACACCCTCTCTCGCATCAACTTGGTGAAGTGGACGTTTATCATACCGGTGTTTATCATATATATTATGAGCCCGTCTCAACCGCCACATTTCTACGGTCTTGGATTTTGCCACCGCGAATTAATTAAGGCGAAGACACCGGGCGCGAGGATGTAATTTAATTTCAAGGTTTTAATTACGTAGACGACGCGCAGGTGCGAGATCGCCGGATATATAGAAAATCTTTACGACGCGCCACGAAAATTCGTATTTCCGGACAAATCTCTTTCGACCGAGAAGCTTTATTCGTCGGTTGTAAACAACGAGAGCGCGATTCTACGATAATGCAAAAATGTATTCACTCGTCGAGCCAAAGAGAGAAAAAATAACGTTATTGAATTCTGACATTGTAACAAAATTATGTGATAATAAAATATTGTAACAGTGTGTGCAAACCGGTCGATGTTTTAAAAAAAAAAATTTTTTTTCTCGTAATATCGAGCCGATTTCGGTATGGGAATGCATTTTCACTTGGGACGCCGTTTATTATCGTTATCGCTGCCCACCGTCGTCTCTCTCCTCGCCCCATACTCTCGCCCTCTCTCACTCTGATGTCCCGCGGGCGCGCGATCCGTTAATTGATTTATTCGATTAAACGTGGATAATGACCGGTTCCGAAACTAGCACGCGCCTCCGGCCACGCCATATACGGCAACGGTGTGTAGCGGCATAGATCTAACGATGACCCTATGTATCGATTATTTATCGAGTGAAACCCTCCCCTGTACAAATTGTGTGCAGTAACCCTGGTCAGCCTCCGGATTATAGAAACGCGTTTATCGTTCTATAGAAATATACGTATACGCCAGTCAACCAAACGTTTATCCAAGTTGGAACGTCGACGGACATTCTCGTACTCACTCAAATTCCATGGTGTCCCTACAAAGGTTTTCGGTAAATATTGCAAACACGCGCAGGCACACTTGCCCGCGAGAATATCATCGAATCGGTGGTATTGTGTTTCGGTTAATTAGCGGTTTACAGGATTGCGTTTACGATTGAATTTTAGATTGAATTTTAGATATAAAAAAAAAGTTGCCCAAAAATGGCACAGTCGGACTGTGCCATTTTTGGGCAACTTTTTTTTTCTTCCTACTAACAGGCTTTAAACTTATAAAAAGGTAAAAAAAGAAGCCTGTATAAATTTTAGCTCGAAATATTAATATTTACAGGGCGCTTAAACACATCTCTATTTCCCATTTAAATAACACAGGGAAAAAAAAAATTTCTGTCGGAATTTTATAACACGCTCATGGCATATTCCACAAATAAGCTGCCGGCAGATTCGTATACAGAATTGAATGCTCTACAAAAAAGCTCTCTTATACTTTTTTGATAAACTTAGCCATTTAAGAGATATTCAAGTTCAAAGTTAAAGTGTATGAAAATTCATCGTGTTTTGTTAATATTAAAGCAAATCTATCGACTCTATTGAAAAACATCAAATGACTTTTGTGTAGATTATTAAATTTACTATTCAAATTCTTTAATTTATAATTAATAAATATTGATAGATGGTTTTTTAAGACTTTAGACACTTATTTTTTTTTGCCAGAAAACCTGTGCTCTGTAATAAATTATGAAATATTTATAATTTCTAATGAATAAATTTGTTTTAAAAAATTTGAGGAAATATCGTTTTCTCTGTTATTGGGAACAAAGAATGATATTTTAGTCGTGAGCATTTTATCCAATTTTTATAGATGTATTGCGACAAGTACAAGCTCATCAGAACCAGTTTTCTGGCAAAAAATAAGTGTCTAAAGTCTTTAAAAAAACCATCTATCAATATTTATTAACTATAAATTAAAGAATTTGGATAGTAAATTTAATAAGCTACACAAAAGTCATTTGATCTTTTTCAATAGAGTCGATAGATTTGCTGTAATATTAACAAAACACGATGAATTTGCATACACTTTGAACTCGAATATCCCTTGAATGGCTAAGTTTATCAAAAAAGTATAAGAGGGCTTTTTTGTAGAGCATTCAATTCTGCATAAGAATCTGCCGGCAGCTTATTTGTGGAATATGCCATGACCGTGTTATAAAATTCCGACAGAAATTTTTTTTTCCCTGTGTTATTTAAATGGGAAATAGAGATGTGTTTAAGCGACCTCTAAATATTAATATTTCGAGCTAAAATTTATACAGGCTTCTTTTTTTACCATTTAATAAGTTTAGAGCCTGTTAGTAGGAAGAAAAAAAAAGTTGCCCCAAAATGACACAGTCTAATATATATATACTATATATATATATATATTATAATACATTTATTTATTTATTATATAATTATATAATATTATTATTGTATTATTATATATAATATAATAATAATAATATAGTTACGTTACTATTATATATTATAATATATAATTTTTTATATTATATTATATATTATAGTGCAATAATATATATATATATACATATATTATAATTATAATTATATTATTACTATATTAATATAGGTAATAATAATTATTATTATATTAATTATTATATTATTATATTATAATTATATTATAATATAATTATAAATATAATATAATATAGTTATTATAGTATTATATTATAATATAGATATTTATATTATATCGAATATAATCGAAAGATACGCGAGTCATGGCCGTATGAATAAGAGAGTTAACTTTCATAATCTCCCGAACTCGGCTAAGACAATGTATATATGTATACTCGTATGTTTCCTGTTCCATTCGTTCGTTGACTTCGCGTCAGTTCTCATTTCCGTTGTTTTTTTTCTCCTAAGGCACAAACTCGTGCAATATAAATACATATATAGGTAGTCTGTCTCCTCGCATCTTTATTATCGGTACTATGTAGCTAGTCTCGACCATCGGACTCTGTTTCTCTCAATCCCCCTTTACCCTGGTAATTAAGAGTTCGAACGAATTTAGTTGCATGTAACTCGTTACCACAATTCTAGGTTGTGTGCATGCAGGCCAACCTGGAACTAACTACTACAGTTTCCTCCTCCCCCCCCCCCCCCCCCGGTCATCCCCCATACCCTCTCATTCCTCGCCGGACGTCTCGAAGTGCGGCACACACCGTGCCGGTAACTTTTATGCTCGCGTGAGATTGCCCGGACTTGGAACGAGAAACTGTGAGAGAAAGAGCGAGAAGGAGGATCGTGTGTGTGCTGCAGCTTTACCAATCCCGAAAGAACCGTAAATGCTTCTAGTGTGCTAGAGTTCTGATATATATACCGGAGTATGGTGTGAGTACACTACTGGCCGATGCAGCCCCCCCCCCCCCCCCTCTCGCCGATGGTAAGAGAGAAAGAGAAAGAGAGACTGAGAAAGGAGGTGAGAATGAAGAGAGAACGAGAGAGAGAGAGAGAGTACAACTTTTGGTCTTACGGGAAGCGGTAGCTAAGGTGGAAAAGGTAAATAATTCAAGAGGTGTGGCGTAAAGCCAAATGGTTCGACCTTCTGCTCCTTCCTCTCTCGTGCCAACTCTCCGTTCTCTCACTCGTTCATTCTCCCTCGTTCTCGCCATTTTCTCACTCTGTTTGACTCTCGTCTCCTCTCCGTCACGTCACCCTCTTCTTCTTTTTCAGCGTTCCATCTCTCTCTCTCGGTTTCGCCATTTCCCATCATCCTGTTCTCATCCCTCTGCTCTCATATATATCCACTTCTCTCGTCCTCACTCTGTATTTTTCCATACTATATAACACATACACACACACACATACACAGGTATATATTTCACGACCGTAGTCGTCGGCCCTTATTTCGATCGGCTCACCGCAACCATCTTGGCTCTTTTCCACCTTGATGCTTTATTAATCTTTAATGGGTATAACTTCCAACGGCGTCGAATGAGTTTTATATCCCCGAACATTTTACGCGAAAGAGTCCCTCTGATGCCGTTTCGGCGTTCTCCCTCTTTCTCTCTGTCCCCTCTCACTCTCTCATTCTTCTTCCCTGTAGCTCCGCGAACATCGCGGTGCTTCTATCGTAGTTTCTTTCCCGAGAGGCTCTACTATCAGCAGTCCCGGTGGCGAGCGGTATAAAACGATAAAACGATTCCAAACTCCACACACACGCGAACACACACATACATACGCACACACATCCACAATCCACATACAAACATTCACGAATATTTCTTGTCCATCCTTTTTCAACGTATAATGCGCGAGTATAATATATAGATCGGTTTGATCCTCAAACCTTTTAGGGTTGATCCTTCTGGATATCGCTCGGCTATTTCTTTCATGGAACGTTAACTTCGCTCCACATTGCCGTTTAATGTCGAGGCTCTTTTTTTTCGATCGGACGGCATTTCGGCAAGAGAAGTTTTCAACGTTTTGAAATATTTCAGACGTTTATATACGTATGATGAAAGCATCGACCACATCAAAATGTATACTGTCATAGCGAGTGAAAATTTTGCAATTCGAGACGTAAAAAGTCGCGTGACTCGACGTTTGTCGGATTTCACGACTGCATCACATTCGACCCAACCGTTCCTACCGTCTGCTATCTTCCTTTCCCTTTTCTCCGTTTTCTCTACTAATGTGTCACGTATGAAAAGCAATTTACGAAACACCTGTACGACCATGAGCATTGGAGATAACGACCGGTGCTTTGGCACACAATCACCATTCTCGCTCGATGCGACTACGTTCACTGGCAGCTTTTTTGTTGTCTTCTTTCGTTGTTATTGTTGTTACTGTTGTTGTTGTTGTTCTTGTTTTGTACCAGCATTGTTTATTTTTTATTATTCTTTATCTCTCTTTCTCTCCTTCCCTCTGGACGCGTTCTCTCTTTGCTTTTCACATACGCACCACCGGGAGGTGGAATGTGACGTTGTGTACGACCTTGCGAAAGGGCGTGGCGTTACGATCGTAACTCTTGTATATACACGGGCGCCTGGCGCGCAATTTTATCGCATATAGGGGCCACGGTTGTATAGCCCCGCGGTGCGTAAAAATCTTAGTCACCAAGTGTTCCAAGCGACGCGTCGCGGCGACCTCGAATGGCCCCCTTTCTTTTTTGCGAGATCTCGTCCAATAAGGCAAATAATATCGGAGGGATAATCATTGACGCGATTTTTAGAGCTTTTATAAACTGTTTTACCACCCACTCGTCCAAAGATACAATAACGAGAGAATTTCGAGCATTTACCTCGAGCGCATCAACGGATCTTAATCATGAAGACAGGTCTGTGAAGTTTTCCATTTTATCGTTCGTGCATTCTATCAACGAAAGTGTCACGACGATTTTCAACGTCCGTTATCAAGAAATGAAAGGGTAGTTTTGTAAATACGGGAATCATCGGAAGAAAATATTAGTAAAAAAATCAATTCTTGGCGCGATAAATAAAAGAATTGGAGTGGGTAAAGAAGGACGAAGCAAAGGGTGAAAGAATCGAGTTTGAGAATTCAAGGGGTCGCGTGTCAAAGGAGCTAGCTTCGTGATATAATACGTAATATCTGCGACTGTTATCGGGAAAAGGTAGAAAGAGTACCGTGGGGGAGGTAACTTCTCTCTCAGAAGAAGAGCGAGAGGGATAGAAAGAGACAGAAAGTGTCTGCTTCTTCCCCGTTGCTCTCTCGCGTCTTCTTTGTTGATGGAAGCAATGCCGATCCGTGATACGAGAAAAGGGTTGCCCGGGGCTGCTAATAACCCCTCTATAAATAGCGAAGAGTTTCTACCGCCTCCTTAAAACCCCCTCGAGGCTCTTACCTATACCTTTGTTAGCGCTATCTTCAACCCTCCCGGCGATGGTGGTGGAGGCGTCGTGAACACTCTCTTCGACGATCTCTCTCTCTCTTTCTCTTTCCCTTTTCTTTAGCACACTGCGGATTTCGACTCGAAACTTCCCATCCTTTACACTTCTTTTCGATCTTCTGTTTCTGTCTTCGTTTATTTTCCTTTTTCGGAGAAAAACACTCCCTCTTACCGGGAGAAAACCTAGATAACTGGACAAAATAGGAAACAGCGAAAGTTAGTTCGTTCCATTCTCATGAAGATTATTTTTTACATTTCGTTCGTGCTGTCTCTCTCTCTTTCTCTCTCTCGTTATCTGCCATCTTCCAGTCACCCTTGACGTTCTCTCGACTCACTGTGTATATACATATAGCTATGTATTTATTCTCTTTTTTATCTCGTCCTTCGGCTTACTCCTGCGCTTCTTATTTCTTACTCGAGACACCTTTGGGCGAACCAACGAGATGAAAAAGGGCCATATAATGTGTATATATATATATACATATAGCCGTTATCACTTTGCTCGCAGTCAAGAAGACGATGGATTTTCGCAGGACACGGAACGGCAATATTCGTAGAAATCTCGCACGGCAGCCATAGAAGTGGCAACCTTCTTTACTTTCTCACGCCAACAAAAAACATTGCAGGAACCCGAACCTATGCGAGACTTTGTATGAGACATTGGTCAATGAACACGGCCTATAATATTAAGCGGACTTCCGAGATGAAAATTCTACCCTTAGCTTCTCATATTTTCCACCCGCTTTTCTATCTTACTCTTGGTTTTTTCGTAACTACGTTTCTTCCTATTTCTTTCTCTCTCTCTCCCTTACTCCAGCTCTCGTCTTATTCTTCCTCACCTTCGCAAGAGACACGAGCACTCGATGGTGCAATCGAGGGAGCGTCCCACTATCGGAAAGTCGGTGAGAGCTCTCCCGATCGAGAAAGCTAGATAACAGGACAAAGGCTTCTCTCTGCTGGTTCGTCTTGACTACGCTAGTACGGCAAGTTATATACAATATAACTTTGGACAAGTACCATAGACTTGTTATACATTGCCGAAGTGCTGGACGAAGATAGGACAGAGAAAGATAGTTCGAAGAAGGAAGCTGGGCTCGTCTTCTTCGATGCGATAACCCCTGCTTTCTTCTTTTATTATTTATAGCTATAATTATTTAAAAAAATACACATCCTCCCTTCTTCTTCTCCATCTTACCCGCTGAGTTTTGTGATTAATTTTACGATGGTTATTTATAATCCAGCGTTTGAGGGACGAAAGTTCAACAAACTTTGAAAACATCGTTCGAAGAAGGAAGATTCATGTCGTTCGTGCGGTCTTGCCTTTGCAGTCTCGCTGCTCCCAAGTCGCTCTAAGATTGGGCAATCTTCCGGTACAGTAACCGGCATTGTATACACGAGCCAGCCCCGCTTGCTCGACCTTTTTCTGCCTTTAATATTTTTTTTGTTTTGTTTTCGTTTTTCCTATCCGTCCTATTCTTTTTCCTCTTTCGTAGTCAATGATATAACTTGTTGTAATTTCCCACGGGTGTTGTCCAACGTGGAATTAACAGTTGCGTATCTCCTGCAAATACGAGGATGCGCCAGGAGATACGAGAGAATAAGAAGGATCAAGCGAGAGTGAGTGCTCGTTTCGGGTTCTATTCCACCTCTTCCCTTTCTCACTCACTCCTTTCTTTTCCCATCCCTCCCAATCTATCCAAGCACTAGCAACATTATCCTGCGTCTCGTATCCTAGAAAATGTATCACCATTCATCAAATATCCGTCCAATCATCATTGTCTAGTTACCTCGGATGATTATTTATAATTTCAGATCGTGAGTCGAAGCTTATTTTCGTCCTTACAATTCCTATCCAGAACTCACCTCCCCCCTCATCCAGATATAACAATCATGGTACGAATAAATCCGCGATTTATACGGTACGGCAACCGAACGATGGCTCGACAGGACAAAAAGCGGTATAGGCCGCGGTTACAGAACTGCTGCTGACAATGGAGAGATTATGGATCCGCGCGTCCTGTCGCGAAAACGATAGGGGATCGATATAGTAAAGCTCTCGGCGTGTTCCGTTCGCAATGATAGGAGCTTTATAACCGGCAATGAGATATCCCGATTGGAAATCCGGCTGTCATACAACGGCGCTTGGTGAAATGGCCCATATGACACGCACCCTCGTTGTTCGTATCGTAATGTCGCGTTATTGGTGCGGTTGCTGCTGCCACTGCTCGTACGTAGACGGATTTAACAGCAACGAGCAGCCAGCGTATGGTTTAAGCCTCGCGAGAGCCTTTGCAGTGCATAAGCTTGTTGGTTCCGCATCGTTTTCTCGTCGACTATCGCCATGATTCATCCCTTATGCTTCAATTTTCATTTCGGTTAACGCATGATGATTGGAGCCTGGCTTACTTCGTAATAATTTTATATCTTTTCGTAAATTCCTAACGAGACAGAATCATAAGTCCCAGAATCTGATATCCGACTTCGACGGAACTTTAACACTCCTCTATGTATTTCGCAACCCTCTAAGACCATACGTGAGCTTAAGGATATTCCCGCCTTCGCGTTTAAGATAAAGTGTGCACCGCTTGCCAAAGACTACGAAACTGGGTAAGTCCAGAAGCTGCCCGGTGCTTTCAAACTGAAACAAGACAACAACAGTGAACTGATAACGGTGAAGCCTTGCGGACTGCAAGCAGTGAAAACTGGATAGTACTATCGAACAAAGCTAGCGAGAAATAGAGCGTACGATGTAAAACATATCGTTGTCGATCCTCCGTAAGCCACGCCCCTTAATAGTGTGTTTGTCACAGTTTCCGTCGGTCCACGAAATCTCTATCTCGGTGTCGTTTGTCCGCGTCCATAGTACGCTCCAAGGTGAAAACGATATTCCCCAGAGATTTTCGTGCGTTCTCAAGCTTGTTAGATATACAAACGCGTTATCCAACGTAAGACCCCTTCGTCTCGTTCACTCGCTCAGCGAAGCATCGTGGGTTCGCCCACTGGGATTTACGTAGATAGGTATACGATTATGTTTGCTCTACTCGAAACGATGCTTCGAGTGTGCTGCCAAAACGATCCCGCGGCACGTTCCCGAATAAATCGGAGCACGCGCCCTCGCGTGTCTCGCAACGATTTTACGTCTTTATTGCGTTTCGTCGTCTATAAATCTTTACCGGAGTTCTATCCTCGTGCATCGATATATCTTTCGGTTTTAATCGTATTTATAATGGTCGTATTTATAACCTTCTTTCTTTATAACCGCGGCACCGACAGTATTCTCCTTGTTTTTTTATTTCGATATCGGTTTTCATCACTCGCTGTATCAGGCGGCGCATTTTGTATATAATTTTCATTCGTTACTTATTCGTCGTGACATTTTCTTTCTCATATCGTTCGAAGGACCAACGGAATTCTCATGGAACATCGGAAATTTGAAATTACTTTCTACTTTATTCGTGCCGTACGCCAAGCGCCTTACCGCAACGTCTTGGGTGTGCAACGACGACAAATTGCGAGCGATAAATCGCAGTCACGAGCAAAAGTGACATATATATTTGTGTGTGTGTTTGTGTGATAGGAAAGTCAATAATATTCCCTTATCGTCGAAGTCTTGTGCTTTCTCCGTCATTTTGTCTCCTCCAGCTCATTCTACGATTAATCAAATCCGAACGAGATCAATGTATAAGTGTGCAAATGATTTTTCAAATCTCGGTCGATCGCAATTTTGCGGTATGTCCCAACGAGGTGAATGATGGAGAAAATGTGAAAGATTACGAGAAGGAGAACGAAGGAAAGTCTCGACCGTTTTGTCGACTAATTAAATGCCGAAAGTTAATCCCACTTCCATCGTATAATCGTTCGCTCATGCGTTATCCACTTCCTTAGTAATTTTTTGCCAAGCTCAATAGTTGAAGGGTAAAAAGAAAACGAGCCTGCCGTTGAAACGTCGTAACGAGAATTGCGCTGGATACGCTCGAGGTAAAAAGAAATTACAAAGATGAAGGGGCAATAGAACGAACTATCGACTAGGAGAAAATATAAAGAATAAAAAAAATCAACTCGCAGTCGGTAGGACTCGAACCTACGCTCCCAGAGGGAATCTGATTTCTAGTCAGACGCCTTAACCACTCGGCCACGACTGCTTCTGTATAGCCTGTGCTTTCACCTGCTTGTTCAAGCACGTAGCTCTCGCTCCCTCTCTCTTTCGCACACTGCTTTACCTGGCTGTTTGCTCAATATTTTTGCGCTCTTGTAACTCTCTCTTATATTACTCTCAGATGCAGTTCTTTCACCTGTATATACTGAGGTTACTTTTCAACCAACTGTTTCACCGGAGCAGTCGTGGCCGAGTGGTTAAGGCGTCTGACTAGAAATCAGATTCCCTCTGGGAGCGTAGGTTCGAGTCCTACCGACTGCGAATGTTTTTTTTTACATCAAACTACTTTTGTGACTTCTACGATTTCTCGGACAATGTCTAATGGTTTTATAAATTCGATATTTGAAAATCAAAAATATGTCATGTACCGTAAACGCGACCCTGCTAATTAATTTGTCTTTCAAGCACGAAAAGGTAATTCGCAAATATTGATTCGTTGAATAAAATCAATGAAAGACCAACCACATAAAGCTGTACCGTCAAAGAGGACTACTTTGACAGGTTTTGGTAATTATTTGTATGTAACTTTTATTTAACATTCCTAATCCCAATTTTTTTGTTCCAATACACAAATGTGTGATTGGCTATTAACTGTATAAGAAAGTCAAGCCCTCCCACTCCCCGACTATTTTTTATATATTTTGAAAAAAAGTGTTAAAGTTACACCGGTATGAGGCTTCTTTGACAAGACATTAAAATGCAATTTGTATCGAAGATTTAAAGCGTAATGATTACGTTTGACGTCGTTTTGATAACAAAGTTAATATTTAATGCATTCTACATAAAATTAATTGAAAAACAAGAATTGTTTACTATCGAATTATCCTCTTTATTAATGAAACATTTTACATACAAATACAAAGTACCTAGGGGACTATTATAGACACTTAATAAGTCTTATTATTTTTATTGAGACTTTATTGAGTTTAACAACATTAGAATCAACTTTATAATAAACCGGAATGGAAAATGTTAAAAAAGAATTATTGCATATTTTCACACACCACGCATTCAGAGACAATATTGGTCGATTTCAGAATGTCGCGCGGACTCGTTGCGCATGCATTTAACGCTGTGTTAAGTTAAAGTAGCCCCAAAATCTGTCAAAGTTACCCGCAATGTCAAAGTAGCTCTCTTTGACAGTACCCCTGCAAGTTTCAACCATAAACATTTATCTCTCGTATATCGTGAAAAAAATCACGTGTGAGTGATTTCCGGTCCAAACTCCGCATACAATTTATAACCGATTGATGCCGATTGACGAAGGGTTTTGGTATTTTGTGCAAAACTCGAAAGAAAAAAAATCAATGAACAGTTTAATTGCCGAAAGCAAGGTGTCCTTCAGAACCCAACCAGTGAAGCAGATGATTTCTCGCAGTTCGCGTATGTCGTTTGTAACATCAGCAAGCCAGATAGAACCAGCGGTGTATGAACGCGGTATCGATCCTGCATCTCGCATTCGCCTCTCCCACTCTCACGTTCTCTCTGTCTCGCCAAATTTGCACAGCCGTTTATATGTCCCAATAACGTATATGCGTCTCCCGATACTTCGACGCATATACCGCGATTCGGTCCTCCATTTCCAACTGAGTGTGTGCAGCATGATTCTGTAACACAGCGTGCATATTCATCCGTACAACTCGTCGATGGTACGCGGAAGATCGTTCGAAAATACAATCACGTACTTTGCTATTGCTAATGATCCGTATTGAGCATAGAACCGCACGGTCCGTGGGATAACGGTTTTGTGCATTCGGCAAGGCTACAACGAGCAGGAAGCTTCGCATTTAATATTAGCACTGATGAAACATTCATTTCCATTGCACTTCATATCCGCAATGACACCTTCTCGTCATTGATTGTCATTAGTCGTATTGTTAATCATAACAATGACTCCCGAAGATTGCCATCGACGTCTCTAATTTTTGTCCATAACTGGAGAACCGCGAGAAAATTGAGTCGTTCGAAAAACCCCACTTCTCAATTAATCACGAAAAAGAAGAAAAATGATAAAAGTGTCAATGTATCTCTGTCAGTTTGAGTCAAATTCGCAATCGGTCAATCCCTAAACTACCTCTACTCCGGTTTTCAATTATATTTCAATTTTTTTTTCAAACGTCCCGTTTATCAATCGCTTATCGTTTTCATCGACGTACATTTTTTTTTCCAATGCATCTTATTTTACTCGGTTCTCTGATAGGTGACAATAACGATTTGTTTTCGTATTTCGATGAAATACTATAAACGGAGTGGTATAACACTCGTTTATCTAGCCCTTTAATAGCTCTACGTGTCAAAGTATCGTCCGGGGACTGTGGATTGAACGGCTAGTCGAATAGTAGTGGACCGTTTAGAAGTGAGGGGATACAAACATATACACACACACATGCACTCACACGTGGAAAAGATTTTCAATTGTCCCCAACGGTAATAACGAGCGCGGTTGGTCTGGTTTCGCACGGATGAGGCACATATCCAACGTTGTAGCCCCAGAAACACACGGAGACTACCGACAGGATTCTGTGGTCTCTCGTTCGCTCACACTCGTAAACGCCGTAAATTCTTTATCCGCGATTTAAATTCATCCTCGAAACTCGTTATTCGCGGTCTCTTTTGCCCCAGACCCGGTGACGGAATGCTTTATATAGTTCCTGTGCACGAGTATGCATGGAGAATGGCTTTTGATGAGATTTGAGATGAAAAACTATTCGGTCCCGTCTCGATGAAGTCCTCCCTCGCTTCATCCCCTCAATATATACCAATCTGCATACCCTCTGACCCAACCTGCATAAAAGTGCCAGAATAGTCGTTGTCCAGTGGTTCGATCGTCGAGACAACGATCTAAAAATCAAATCTACTCTTTCGCGCGGATCAGCCGGCGATATTGAACCTGTCACGCGCATCAAAGGATATTTACGGCTTAATTATTCACACGAAAAGTGATACAGATCATCGTGGGTCAACCCATAAAGCGGAACGATTGACTCGTACGCAACTTTGATAAGGCGAAAAAGAATTTGTTTAAACTTTTTTGTGTATTTGCCGGGCGATGCGTTCGCGAGAGAAAAACTCTCGCATTTCTGCTTCAATGTCTCGTTTTATCCTTGTGTTCAAATGCACCTGCCCACGGCCGTATAAAATGAGAGGAGGACGTTTTTAACGTTGGGTATAATTTCAAAATTGTCCAACTCGCTCCAGTTCCGCATCTCTCTCGCTCTCATTCTTTCCACTTCTGTCTCTCTCTCTCTATCTCTAAACTTTCTTCATTCATTCCAAAATAGAGAACACCACGATTCCTAGTATAAGAGAGATAGTTCCTCGTTGAACCGGGTCACGGATTCGCTCGTTCGCTCCGGGAGCTTCTCGACATCTGCCACTTTCAGGAGTCGTCAGTGTCTTCGACGATGCGAATTTACCACTTCGCGAAGCGGGGCTATACACCGACATCGTTCGAAATCGGGCATTGCATCGTCGGCCGTTATGTATGCTCGGCTGTAATCTGTGCTTGACGTGGAGTGGGCCCCTGAGGCACTTTCGGATAGCCCGATAAGTCAACCAAAACGAGCCAGCTGATGCACTCACCGAGAGTTGCACGAAATAAAACTACGGTCACGTATGAAAATTGCTTCCTTTCACTCTCGTTTCGTTGACAACTATTTTATCTCATGTCCGAAACGAATTAATGGGCTTGAATTCGCTACGTTGTGTTACTAATTATACGGCTTCGTCGTGCCAATCCCGTTCAGCATTGTGGGCATATACCCACGACTTCCGGTCATTTCTGCAAACGTAACACACGTCATACTGTCCCTGCAGTTTGGCTGTGCCGACGTGGCGCTCCCTTTCTCTCTCCCTCTCTCTCTCTCTCTCTCTTTCACTCTCCCTTGCATCCCTTCCATTCTGCACGGCCGAGTATATATACCTTTAATGAACATTCAAGTATCCGCGGTGGCGAGTGAAACACTGACGAACACAAATTCGCTTGCGCATTCCGACGAAAACAGGCTCCTGAAACTGCGTCCATGAACTACACGCATCGCGTACTCTCATGTCATCCCACCGTGACTAACATCAACGTCCGAATGTTATTTGTGTCTCACGCGCATACGGGGAACTCGACGCAAAATGAACTCTCGTTTCTCTGACGTCGACACTAAACTGTCCTTTTCCTTTAGAATTATTATTTACGACTGTTATATCGTCAACTATCGCGATTATTATGATTCGTTGTCAATAATCAAATTTTAAAGAGACACGCGTTTCGAAATTAATGAAAAGCGTGGTTTTGTTTTCTCAAATTTGTATTTCAAAACTACCGAGCTTCGAGGATTATGTGATCGTTATTATTCTTTTGAGGTAAGTTCGGAGACGAGAGAGGACGTAAAGGACTAAAACGAAAAAGTGCAGTAACAGGTCGATGAGCACATTTCGCCGTCGTATTTCGTTTGCGGTTTGGCCGCGCAAGACTACGATAGAAAGTGGCCCTGGTGACGAAGCAGGAACACGGTAGAAGTAGATTATGCTGAAGGGTCCGTGTGCGCGGGTCATGCAGCAGCAAAGGTCCCGCGGGAATAGAGGGACGTTCATACATATTTATGGAGATTTATCGTATGCACAAGCGAGGAGAGAGGCCCGCGCGCGCCTCTTTCCATCCGCTTTTCCATGCCTCTACCCCGTGACCGAGCGACAATTTTTTTCCCTTCTTTTTTGTCCTGGCATTCTGCCACCATCACCTGTTTCATCCCATGGGATTTTTATTTTTAGCCTCTAGCGAGTCTGTCCGGCAGTCTCGCGCGCCTCCTCGTCTCCTCTCCGTCCCTTTTCCTCGATGTTTCACCCTTCTCGAAACCTACCCCTTCCCTCCCTCCTGCCCCTACACCGCTTCAAACTGTTTCTCAGCCTGTCCTCGTACTCGACCCTCCCACTTCGACGATCTCGGCCGTTACTGCCATAAATACGTCGATAGCCATAGCTCACCGAGTGAAAAAAATAATATCCGAACGCTGAATCGCGCGACCCGACACGCGGGACGAGAGCGATATAAAATAACCGCACGCCGGCCGCGCGCGAGCGCCCTCATCCACTCGCCCGGTCCGCCTATCAAAGAAGGAAATGGGAAATTCGTATGCGTACCGCGTCACTTCGGATATCGGGTATGGTATATTTCAAAATGCATTGGAGCGCTTTCTCCCGGGCTTTCTCTATTTTCACCGAACACGCCCCGAGGATTTTACCATCGGGATGAGGCTTTACATGAAAATCCGTTTTTTTGTTTTTCTTTTTCGACCTCGTCCTCACATATATTTGTATATTTCGGCTCGTAACGCGCGTGGTTAAACAGAATACGTGACTTTGGCACACATCCCTATCTACGTTTGCGATTCTCGCGTGTCCTTCAGGATCTGAGTTTCGGGGTTGGATCTCTTCCTTGGACTCTAAATAAGGATGCGATGTCTTTTTTCGCCCTTTTTTTCTACCTAACGTATATTTCGGTTGAAGCGTCTATCGAGAATGTCGTTACAGCGAGCGAGCGACACATAGAACACGGGCGAATTCAGAGAATCACCTCTCTGTCCGCTGGTGGACGCACCACCCGCTTTGTCCAAACGGAAGCACGCGGCGGTGGCTGGCATCATTTCCGGCTACCACTGTTTAGTTTCCGTCATTTCCGGCGGCTATCTATATCACTGCGTCATCGCGAGACTTGCTCGAGGTAGCTTGTATATTGTGTTGCGAATATATACAATGCAATGTATATATAAGTGTATGTGTGTCCGTCCATAGTATTGCAGAATTCAGCTCACTAGCAACGGTCACCCTCTCGAACGATCTCCCCCAACCCGAGCCACCCCGCCTCGGACTTCATCTGCGCCAACGTTACAGTACTAAATCAACGCGAAACTCGCGATTCCAAGCCGCCGTTACAGTCCCGCCACCAACTCGTTTGAATTTTCACTCTGGCCCACTCGCTCTGTCTCGCTCTCCAGCTCCCCTGCCGCTCGTCGCTAGCGCCTTTCTTTCCGGTTGGCCCGTTTTCATTTTAATTCTCATCCGCCCACTGGACCTCTGCTCGAAATACAGGTATCTATCGCAGTATATTACACCCGAATGTGTATTTAAATGAGCACGGTGCACAATGGTCCCAGTAGGGGAGACTATGGTAGGAGGGCTGATGTGTGTATTCTTTCATTATAAATGGTAAAAGTAAAATGTTACACCGTGCAAGATTTTTATTTTTACTCGGTTATTTGTCGACTCTATATTGTTGTTTTCATTGTTTCGATTATTGCGAAAGGTTCTACAACGAGGCGAACACCGAGATAATTACCTACGTTCGCATTTGCGATAAAACAAAAATAACAAATTCGAACGGTACAAAAAAATGGATAACGAGTCTCGTTACTCAATAATGAAAAAGAAACACGTTACGTAATGCAAGAAGCTTCCACTACCTGTTGTGAAAATATCGAGCAATGAAACGGAGTAATGCATTATTTACAGGGCCGTTATAGAGATATGGAATGGCAATACGTAAACCAGGGACGCTAGGGTGGTAATCACGTCCCTCTACCCCCCCCCCCCCCCCCCCCCCCCCCACGGACCACCTATCCGCGATTTTACGCCGCTTGGCTTTTCATTTGAATCAAGCTTCCTTTCGACTCGATATCCCATCGACCTGCTATTTTTATAGTTTTGGAGCAGGGAGAAAGAGGGAGTGGAATGCGAGCCCATTTAATTTATGGAAATATGGAACCAACCTATTACGTATAAAAAATGTTATTTTTCTCGTCATTGCTACATCGATATAGCCACTTCGTATACCCTTATGTTTAAAAATCTGCAGCTATTGTTTTTATTTCCTCATTTATTCTCGATCCCTCTCTCGGTCCTCGACAGAATTCGACATATCACGAGAATGCATCGCGATGATTCTCGTCACGTACATATATAAGTTCGGATCGAGCGCAAAAAGGTCAATGATCCGTGCTGCTCGAGTTTTGTACGACGTATACGTATTGCATCTACGTAAGCATACGCGTCATATTCAAGCTAGAACTGGACGGAATACCACTTTCACGAAATCCTGTTCCGGACGATATGAAAGGCACGAGTGGATGAATCTCGAATCGAGAAACGTAGCTGTGTAGATGTATGTGTGAGGGAGAGAGGGTGGACAGAAGAAGGGGGTGGGAGAGGGGCTTGTATTACTCTCCACTACCGGCCATCAACGACGAGAGAACGGTGATAGAGGTAGAGCGAGCACGATGAAATAAACCAAGCGTTCCGCAGGGCCGATGAGTTCGCCGAATAACGAGAGAGCGAGAGGTTGATTATCCGCCGGAGAGCCACTTAATGGTGAACCGTAGCGAGAGGCGAATGAGGATTTGAGCGCGTTTAATGACAGCGAAAGAGAGCGAGGGAGCCCCACGGACTCGTGAAAACGACAACGAGTTACCGACGACGACGGGTTGTACCATGTACCTACCTCCGGTCGATAAAAGTATAGTTGCCATTTTATTTTTCGGTAGAGAAAATCAGATATATAAATTGTACAGGTACATTTGTGTATACGTGTATGATAGAACGGGATATGGCGATATCGGGTGTGTTCCTGGAAACAGTTAGATGTGCATGGAAAACCGCAAACACGGTTGAGGTGTCCACACCGTCGATAGTACGAACCTTCTACCTCTCTTTCGCTGTCTCTCATTGTACCTCTCTCATGGTAGAGAGGGAAAACGGGACGGGAATGAGGGAACTTGCAAAAAAAATGACTGCCACGATTTTGCGAGGAGACGATCGTTAACAGCGGTTCGTTCAGTTCTCTCATCTCCTCATCTGGAGATCCCCGTCAAAATTGCTATTATTTTTCTCATCTTTCCACGTACTAATTATCGTGATTATATCGCACGGACCGGTGCCGTCCGGTCGTTTTATGTCCCGTGGGGAGGACGTGCCGCTGTCGCGAATGAGTGGCGTCTGCTTGTCGTAAGAAACCATTCGCGTTATATGAGTTTTACCTGGTAACATAGTACTTCCCTCGTTTTCCTGGATATCGAATTTACGAAGGGTGAAAAATGATTCTTGGAAAGGGGGACGAGGTGAGTTAGGGGTGGTTTGGGATCGGGGGTGGTTGTAGGAGGGTTTGAAGTTTCCATATGGGATACAGTGAAACATGTGATACGTGTCGTATGGACGCGTAGATGTCGCAAAAGATCAATATATATTGCGAACCATCGATAACTGTTCGTAAAACACTCTTTTTATTTGTCAACCGACCTTTTTTCCTTTCTTTTGGGAAAAATGACAGTTGATCCAATAGTAAGGTATCGTTTCGTGCAAGTCACCCTATCGAACGTCCGAAGAAATATGTACGTTGAAATTCCTCGCGTCGATTAAAAATAAACAATTTTGCGTGTTACCGACCGTAGGTAACAATTTCCGCGCTAACAACATTCCACTGTTATGACACGCATCACTGGGAGGTTTTGAAACGGTTCGTCTATTAGATACCAACAACTTTAAGAGAACGGAGCAACGGACTGGAGGAATACCACGAGAAGAACGAAGAAGGGAGACGCAATAAGCGGAGTTATATGTCGCTAGATGAAACCGGCTTTGTCCTTGGTGGGAACGCGACGTCTAAAATAGCCGGAACACATAGCGTAGCGGAGGATTATCAAGGTACTACAGCAACGCAGGGGGATTGGTCCCGAGCATTTTAGCTTTGGAAAAGTCCCCTAAATGCTCCATGTCCACCATCTCCGTTCTTGGTCAGCGTGGTTGAGACGCGCGGATTTGGTGGGGCATCGTGGCTCGTAGAGTCCCAGCGGGCGCGTCTCTCACCGTGCTAGGGGGGTCCCTGGGACCTGAATGAGCTTCGAGCAAATGCCGCGATATATCACGCAAAGGCTACAAATCTCCGGCGGCAGTGAACACCGAGTTCAAGAGTCCAAGTTTCGAGTCCTGTCGCGCGATCGGATCCTCGTTCCCCCTCGTCTTATGTCTTGTGAGGGCCCGGCACCGCGGGCGCCCCACGAGAGAAATCTTCTCCAACAAGGAGGACGGATGCTTAGGGAGCTACGGGATGTCGCGCGACGTTCCCTTTGTCGTTGGTGGTTCTCCAACTCGATCCGCAGTGTTCGCGGCTTCGAAGAGACCACTATCCCCACCTCTCTAATATCCATCTCTCTTCAACGCCACCCTACCTATCCTTCCGTCCCTTCTACGCCGTCGTATTTAAAGAGCAACCACGGGCTACCCTGCCATGAGTACGAAGAAAGCAAGCTGACACGAGGAGGTTCTTCCAAGCGACTCCATGGATGAGAACTAATACATTTTTTCCAACCATCGCAAGGGGAGCTCGTGTTCCCGTTTAGCTTATAGGCATGCCTTTTATTCGCTTGGCTTTACCTGCTCATCCGTACGAATTCCATGCACGTTGCATCGTCGTAGGTTTCGAAATATGTATCGATTGTAACTGCGTTGGCATGCAAAAATAAGACTGCACGAGGTCGCCAAAGGGGTCTCGGCCGAAACGTGCCGGAGAAGTTGGTTGGATTGTCTGTCCGGAGGAAGGAGTAGGGGGAAGAAAGAAGGAGAAGTACAGGGAAGAGGACGAAGAAAGAGTTATCGCCGTTGAGTATCTGTTATATACCTACCTACATTGACTGTCCCATTGCCCGAGTCGCTTTCGATAAAAGAAAATCGAAGAGAAGAAAAGGAAGCAATGTCTCTACCAAAGGTTTCGGTCGTAGGTGTTTTTTTTCTTCTCTTCGCTATCGAGACTCGGACGGTGACTACAAATAGCCTGTCCGTCGAATCATAATAGAGTCCAACGATATCGTTGGATAATCTGGGAGAGAAAAACGAGGAGATTCATAGTTCGATTCTCGCGGCAAAAAGCTATACAGAAACCACACCTCGAAGACCCTCGGCTGTCAACCTGTGTCGGGTCATGAGAAGGTGCGGTGTCTGGGCGACGCGAGTAAAATGCTCGAGGCCACCGCGAAGCCACCCTGAGCGAGTGCTACGTGGGAATTGTGAATAGCGAAGAAAAGGCCTGAATCACGAACGGACGAACCGGATCTTGAAATAATTATTGTTATAGATCGAAGCGTAGCGATAAATATTTGAGCGATCGAACGAACCGTATTTCTCGCGATGATAAATAAGTTTCTTTGAACTAATTTTCGTGGGAACCGACAATCATACTTCTTTTTTAAATACAATTATAAGATAACTGTATTGAAAAATATTCATATGGCAAAGTCGCGATTAAATCCGAGTTAGAACATTATAATATACGCTGCAGCTCACCATGAGCTTCACTCGGATAAGCTCTTATTCCGTCACAGAGATTTTCTGAAAATATTGTTATATGTAGATCTGCCGCTAATTTCACTGGTAAGAGAACGAAGCTAGCGTCAAGAGTAGATCGAAATTACCTAGCTAACGGTGAACGAGGGAAAAGTAAAAGACGGAGAGAAGCCAAACTATCATGATCACAATCCGATCCGCATCCACTCACGCACATCATATGAATAGAAAGTTAGACTCTCGTACAGTTTTTGCATTGGATTGTTCAACAACTCAGGGTAGACTCGTATACGTATACGAACTATGCAATATTAAATCATCGCAGAATTTAATATTCATACGACTGAAATTTATTGAAATTAAATCAAATCGATTGAGTTGATAGCATTGCGCTCCAATCTCACGCGTGAATAAATAAATTCGAGAGTGGCTTTTTCAATGAATTTTCTAATTCGGTGTAAAACATTATAACATATTTTTAACAATATTCTTATCTCGATCCTAAGCTGATCTATCGATTGAATATACTTAAGTCCTAATCAATTTTATTCGATTCGAGAGAAATGCGACTTAAATCAACCGAACCGAATGGCTTCGATATATCTCTCAATTTCTTGATCCACCCATCGACATACAGAGCGACGGATGTATAAACGTAAAACATCGAGGTCCTACACTCTACGGATCGAGTGAAGGACGAGAGCATCGGAAGGATGGTCTGGAAACTGGAGTTCGTGATCGTGTGCGATTAGCCGTATACGTGACTCTCGGTATCTTCGTCTCTCAACGAGAAATTTCGCACATGTACCGGTGGCAGAATTTCGTAGCCCAGAGAGGGAGGCAATGCTCTCGCCAATTCGGGTAATTCCTGGGTCGGAGCTGAACTAGATATAGGTAACTCTAAGCTGAAACTACAGTTCGGGCGATGGGGTACCGTAGAATCGGACAACCCGAGAGAACCACTGGAGTATTCGACGCCGAATTTCCGTCTCGTAATCGACCTGGATTGCTCCGTTCTTGAATCGTTCGCTCTAACAGCAAAGTGCATATCGATTATATTCTGACGCGCTTCGGGAATTCCTACCGTGGCCCGTTCGTAGGTGCTGTATAGCCGTTAGCAACCGGTCTTCGTATCCGTCGTGACTCATGTATACTTCATCGCCCGCGGGCATCAAAAAGCAATATCGCTTACGTGCCAATAGATTCCAATGGTATAATTAAACCAGCAGCGTATACTCATCGCTTGACTCGACTGAGACGCGGCGGGGAAAAAAGGTGGTGTCGTTTAAAGAGAGCGAGACATTGGCATAAAGTTGACTGTACGTAAACACGAACTTTCATCGATACGATAAGTATTTATTCCGTTGGTTCGAAATCGTTATCGGTATCGCGAAATGAATTATTTATATCCAAGAGACAGCTTGCCGAAGCTTTCAATATTCATCCGTTCCGAATTTTTCGGGGAGATAATGTTTTTACGTGTTTAATTATGAAAATCGACATCCTTTGCTCATCTTCACTAGAAATGCGGGTCATATTTCTGGTAGTACAAGTCATCGAAAATAAATATTTTCTTCGAATTTGTGATTTTCCGTTGTCTCGATCGGATCAGAATCGTATTGAGAGATACGATACTGTTTTTTTCAGATCGCTAACAAAAAATGAATGCGTCGCTTTTTTCGTACCTATTCAACAAACCAATAACACAATTAGGCTCATCATTGATATCCGCGGAGCCTTCGAGCCTCGAGGAAGATTGATTCGAGAGGGGAATACAAGTTTTGCGATTCGATCGCCCACGGTGGACCGGTGTTCGCGCAACATTTTATATCATGGACACACGCGAGACGAGAGAGGGCCCGATGTCATTTGAGAGTCGAACCACAGCTGGATATATATTCCGACGTCTCTTTTCTTCTTCTTTCGTAAAAATCTGTTGAAACCCTCCTCTCTTACACCACCGATTCTCGTCTCGGCTTGTTTCTTCTCTTCGCCACTGTTACCCCTTCCACTCCCTTACACACACGGACACACAGGTTCAACAAAAAACATCGCCCGCATCTTCCGAGATTCGACTCAATTAAGTGAGGGAGACCACCCCAGCCCCCCCCCCCTACTCTCTCCACCTCTTTCGAGTCTTGACAAGATACGACATCATTGTTCGTTCCTGCAGGGTGGGGCCTAAATAAGTAGCAACCGTGGGCCAGGGGCGCATATATATCGAGTGAACAGTGAACAACAGAAGCTTCTGGGAGAAAGGATGAAGACGGCTTTCGGTCGAAGGTGGAAAAAAAGAATGATCAGAAAAGAAGAAAAGTAGCCCGGAGGCACTTGCTGGTGGCCGTGAGTAAACCGATCCGTTTGAAGAAGTGAGGCTGTAGAAGGAGAACGGGAAGAAAAGACACGTTGTCAGTCACTCCATCGCGACGACGAGAAATGACCGTGCGGGTTCTGGTGGGACTGGGGACCAACTTCTTCAACCGGGTAATAGACGAGAGACACAAAATCTTCGCTCTTTCGACTTCGTCCTCCAGTAACATTAACACAACTTCTCCTTTCCAACAGAATATACTGCCCCGAGGTACGGCAACCCTTCTTTTTTTGTTCATGATTGCTCAATTTGCTCTCAAATTGTCGTCGTTAGAGTGTAACGAAAAAAGTCTCGATCCACGAGAAGCTATACAACGCACACGGAAATAAAGCAACGGAACGGAAACTTGCTGATAACTACAAGAAATTGATGCATTTGATTGCGAATAAAGAATATTTGATTTGTATAAAATGAATCTTATTTATTTCAGTCGGAGTTGATTTTATTTAGTTAAACAACTAGAATTTATATCGATGGAATCAACTTTATCCGATTCGGATCAGTTTTTTCGCACTTCATTGAGTTTAGGTTTTTTCGACCG
This sequence comes from Netelia fuscicornis, assembly GCA_946811545.1. Taxonomy (NCBI): domain Eukaryota; kingdom Metazoa; phylum Arthropoda; class Insecta; order Hymenoptera; family Ichneumonidae; genus Netelia; species Netelia fuscicornis. The sequence goes on from OX328012.1 coordinate 12,433,795, forward strand.
TGGGTTTTATTTCTCAATGTTCAGGCGTAAAAATAACAGGATATAAAATGCAGAAATGTTCTAGCTAATAGACACTAGGAATCCTTTTTTTTATCATTTGACTACATTCTCGAACCAGAATCTTGTCCAGATTCTTCATACCGATTTTTTAGCCCCAAGCGAGAGAGAGAGAGAGAGAGAGAGAGAGAGAGAGAGAGAGAGAGAAACAGAGGGAATGGGTATACACGGTCGGCGGGCAGTCACGCCAAAAGGACTCTCCCGCGCTGCCTTACGTTTAATAAATACATTAATCGACGTTCCCGATCTCGCGATGGCGACGAATGTGCGTTCTCCTTTCTCAGTCTCTCATTCCCTCTCTCCCCCTATTTCTTCGTGACTCTTCCTCCCGCTGTGGTCGCCGCGATCCTCTGTTCCGTTCGGTTGAATTCACGGCCGCCGCCGCGTGGACACCAAAGAGAAACCACCAGGGCAGAGTGACCAAGAGAAGGCCGGAACGAGGGAAAGGGTTACACTTGGAATGTTGTATCGAGTGGACCAACAAGGGTGAAAAAGAAAAGAACTGAAGTCATCCCGGCAGCGGTACACTCGTACTCGCATGTAAAGAAAAAAAGAGAGATAAAGAGATGGCGACCAAGAAGAAGGCACCTTTGGATAAACGCTAGTCCCAAAATCCATGAAAGAAGTGCAAGACGTAGGTACGTGCTCTAGAAATATACACGCATACATATATACTTACCGCACAAGTTGCAAGTCTCTATATTCTTCAAGAAGAAAATTCGGTTCGTTGCTTCCCGCAAGCTCGTCGTACGATCCAACAATAGTGAAAAATCGCGTAGCGTCGACGAGGAGTTGCCTACATGTACCTCTTGCGCAAGAACCGACGACATGCACGTTCGGATATACGATGGTCGGTATGGAAAAATGTAGGTACGTATCTGCACAGTGATAAACCGGAGGGTCCAAACGAAATGGCATTCGTGGCCTTTCTACGTCGTCTCTGGCAGCTGAAGTAGAAGAGGCAGAGAAGAGACGAGGCAGAGAAAAAAAACGAGCTGGTTGAAGGAAGGGCGAGGTAGAACCGAAGGAAGGAGGGAGGGGGCATACCACTCGTGGGACTCTCCGCGGGGAATCCACTTTAACTTTTTAACGAGGATTTGAAGAAGCCGCATCGCGCACGCCGTGCGCGGCTTGAAAAGTCTGCTGTGGTGGGTGAAGGTACAAAAGACAGAGAGAGAGAGAATAAAATAAAAAGCAAGGTAGAATCATTCCATGGAATGGGAGAAGGATGAGAGAGGAAAATTCCTAGAACTGGTAGGAGCATAACCTACGCCGCGAGTGAGAGATTGAGAGGACCGTGAACCTCTGACGGCAAGGAATAGGAAGAATCGCGAATGGGGAGACCGCGAGGATGGTAGAGTACACTCTCTTGCACTGGGAGAGAGAGAGATCTTTTCATTAGGGCCAAGGGGCCGTGGAAAGGGATCGGCTTGCTTCTCGCTGTACTCGTGAAATAAGATACGTGTACACATACAGAGACGCGTGGAAAAACCGGAAAAGCCGGAGGTAGGAACGCGAGAAGGAGTATATTAGAGTTAGTATCAAAGAAAAGGGAGCGTGAATGGGAAAAGAGAGTCGGGAACGCTCTTCGAAAAAGTCGAAATGGTCGAGGTCAGCATTAGAGCTCGACAAAGTCGTGAGTCGAGTCTCGAGGATCAGGATCGAAAGGGAACAGCCTCGCTCTCGTTGTTTCCTACATAAATCCGACCCACTGAACTTTCGCTCGATTCTCGCGTCGTAAGGGAAACGATAAATAACGTAGAAACGAGAGGTTAGAGTGAGATCGCGAATTCGTAATATATACGTTCGCGCGATTAGGGGTGGATGCGGAAATCGAAACAGGGGTAACGCGAAATTCTGAACGTATAGCTCTTTAATGGGTTGCGAGGTTAGCTCGTTCTTTCCAGTTGATTTTATTGTGAGTGATCTAATGGTTGGGGTGTGGCGAGACTCGAGTATTCCGCAAGGTATCTCAGGGTTTTTGCAACCCCTAGCGTTTTTCTTCCCGGTGTTTCTGCTGCCGTTCGCACTTTCCCTTCGTAGCTAATCCTTTTCTTTTTCTTGTAGAGCGAACTTCTGCTCCCGCGACATAATGTTTTATATTAATGATTTGTTTTAGTTATATGGTTTATTTTTTTACAGAGATAATCGAACGTCCTAATAATGTAGTAACAATCGCTTCGGTTCATTCTTTGAGCCAGGATTCGAACAAGTTTTGATCGTATCCTTACCTTGGATCGACGAAAGTTTACGAGCAGACACGCGAGAGACCGGATCTGCCGGCGTGTACGCCGATTACATTGTCATGTTAATATTTCGATATGAATTTGATGGATTCACCAGTCGGCCGAGACATCGAGCTCTGATCTTTGACGTCTCGCGTATCGATTATCATGTAAATAGAACGTCAGTGCGCGTTAACCCACATCAAGACAGAAGTCAGAGACCTCGCGCGTTACGAAACTGATCGATCTCTTTATTCGCCTTTTTCTCATTTTATTTCTCGATCTGATTTTTCCGATATATCTACGATTCATACGCACAATCGCCGTCAACGATCGGAAGCAGAAGGAACTCTCGTTCTACGGCACGAAATAATGGAATCTCTGTCATGCCACGACGAAGGATATTTCGGTCGACTGACAAAGGAATGAAAGATCGTGAGAATAAGTTCACCCCAAAAAAATGATATGCGATTGAAGCAGAATTGAAATGCCCCCAAGTCACGCAACGCGAACATTGCGATTCTCTCCTAATTCAATCTCTCGTTCCATCTCCATTATTATAGCCCTCCCGCCTCCACCCGCGTGATAAGAATCGTACTTCCGGTCGCCCGACGCTATACGTTAACCATCAACCGTGTTTCTCGAGCAGTTTCGGTCGAAGCCTTAGCTAATTACGCGATCGCGAGATGTTTCCTACCGTATTACTGAATTTCAACGTGTGCAATGAAATCCGATGCACCCAAAACGCCGGCAGATTACTGATGTTGAAATCGTATTCGTGCGGAATTCGGATTGCTGCACGTCTTTCGTCGTCGTTGTTTTTGATTTGCTTTTAATTATGTTCGTTATATCGTTATATTCGTCCCACAAACCGATCGAAGATACATCTCTGTCATCAGCGATCATCTGGCTCCCAAGCGAGAACGTCTCGACGGAATGAGACCAAAGCAAGGAGAATCCCGATCGAAATATCTTCGAAAGGCGCACTCAAAATTCCATACCAATTCCTCGAAATCCTTATCGTCGATTCGATCGCTTCTTCGCGGCATGACAAAGGACACGATCTTTAAAGTATAATTCCATTTCTAGAGATCGTTCAGCATGTAGGAATTGGATTAAGGACCGCGTCGGTCGATTATCCATCGTTACGAATGTCCGATCTTCGATAATCGACCTGCGAAAATATCTCCGGCGTTGATGAAGAGCTTTACCGATCATCCGATCGCGGATCGATAATGCGGCGATGTTGCGATCGAAGTAAGCTAATCATTGGAAATCTGCGCTTTAACAGTGACCGATTGATTCCGAACAGAGTTAAATCGCAACGATAAAGTGTCCATCGTACTAATGCGTTTTAATGCTCCGGATCGAGCCGACGGAGGTCAACAACCTGGCCGCACGTGCATAGGTACATGCTTCTCGCAGTCTCGAGACACTCCGAGGCGATTTCAGTCGGCATTATGCCAATAACGTAATCCTTGCGGCGGGGATAAATCGACTGTGGTGGCGGAGATGGCGATCGGGATCAGCCGGGAGAGAACAAACAGTGATGTCACATCGGAGCCGAAGGCGGGGGGTGATGGCAACACAGGAATCACAGCAGTAGGAGACGCACAACATCGAATCGCTGATCCCCGTGATGGTCTATTGCGTTCCCTCGAGCTGATCGGCTTGTGCCGATGTGCCTTGCATTAGGCTTTCACCCTCCTCCTTTACCTTGTATGTGTATGTCTGACTTGCATACGTATACGCGAGCTATTGCACAGATACGTTGCTACCTGATCTCCCTCTCTCTCTCTACCTGTGTAAAGCCTGATCATCTCGCTTCAATGAAGTCGGATAGACCCAGGAACAGGTTTCAGCTAAGTAACACATCGACAATGGTAGCTCTGATCTGTTTGCATTCGCATGGGAGTGCGTGTAAGACAATGATAACTAGTCCATAATTATTTGATACGGATGAAAACAGTTTCGTATCGATTATGTCAATCGAATAAGAAATATTTAGGTGTTTTTTCCCAGTTTGTTTAACGATATTAAATAGCAATTTAAAAAATATTTTTATTATTATTGATTTTTGAAATTTGAGTTTTTTCATTCCTCTCGTCAAAAAATATCTCGAAGCTGGTAAGACCACAGACAGCAGTAGGAGGGAATTATATATGTGTTCAGACAGATCCCTAATCCCTCTGTTCTATCCATTTCCTCCACAGCTCCCGAACGAGAATGACAAATGTGTCTGGCCAGACCCTTCCTTTCTCTTTCTCTCTCTCTCTCTCTCTCTCTCTCTCTCTCTCTCTCTCTCTGTCTCTCTCTCTCTCTCTGTCTCTCTCTGTTCCTGCCTCTATCGGGTTCTGGAGGTACCCTCGTACTTACACTTTCAAGACGTATACGCTCCTATTACTTATTCTTTCTCAGGCGTGAATATCATCGCGTGGGTGAGTTTAAATCCTGAAGAAATTTATGCAACATAAACTATATACGCGCATCAGTACGAACATAAATACTCAAAGAAACTTAGGTACCTACAAGGAAATACGAACGAATTGCCACGTCATTGTATTAGTAGTACGATAAAATTAACTAGCTTCGCGATAAACGTAATTCACCTTTTGGAGGATTTCGGAAAAATCATATTCATAGAAAGATTCGCGATAATGATATTTTAATTTGCTCAAACTTTCGAGGTAAATCCTATTTGCTTGTAATATTATGTAACAATTTAATATATGCAACGAGATCGCATTACCAACTGTGTTAATAAGCCACCGAGCGGTCGAAAACCTTTTCGTCAGTTTGCAGAAGTGTTTTGGCGCTGAGTCAGCTCTTCCGCGTGCCCCACGGATCATCCTGGACAATTCCCGCTATCTATGTGTGTACAGCTATATGTATAATGTATATCAAGGAGAGGTTGAAGTGCGCGAGATGCAGCTGTGCCCATTGCCGGACCCTTTAGCAACGATAGTATAAGGTATAGAGGTAAACCTGACAACTCAGCAAAGACTCTTCCGGTCCGAAGGAGTAGAGAATGCTTCTGAGATGCAGTCGTCCTTTCTATATCTCCTCTTCTTCGTATCGTTTCATCTCATCTCTCCTTCTCTCTTTCTTTCTTTCTCTCTGGCAGGAAGGGAGAAAATGTTTGGGAGCGGCGAACTTCACGGCTGACTTCCCGGCTCAGTTTTTTGTACATCGAGACGAAGAGCGTTGAAGGATAAGACTGAGGAAGGGTCGAAAAATTCTTCTTTCGAGAACCGAAAAACCGCTCCATGTGCTACGGAACTTTCGGCATGAGACTTCTCGGTATCTCAAGGTCCATAGCAATTTCATAGCGTACGAAAATTCTCGTACACCGAGAATATTCCTGCAAATTATTCGTGACGTTCAGCCGCACTTCGTTCGTCTTTGGACCCAATTAAATTGCTTCTTTTCTTCTTTTTGGCTCGCTCTCTGAGTTCGCTGAGTTGATATAACCGTGGAGAGGGAAGCGAGGTGGGTAGTGGTGGAAGGATCACGGGACGTAAAATCCCGCAATGTCGTCTTATTCCTCGAGTGAGGAAGGGAACTCGGATTCCATTCTTCGGGCCAATTACTAAGAAGCCATAAGCTCACCTCCTTAGGAAATAACAAACCGCCAGGATAAAGAGAGAGATAAACGACGAGGATGAATTCGTATATATTTAAGGAAACGTCAGCACTTGGATATCGCGAGTCTTTACGTCGACATTTTCTATCGGATTCTCAACGCTGCGACAAAGTCAAGCTGTATCGCTGCGCTTCGAATCCTTTTGATAACTTCCTTCGTTTTAACTCTACTTGGATTTATACACGTCTATGATTGAGTGTGTGACAGATACCAAGGTGAAAGAAAACATTTTCACGACGATCAGCGACTTGGCAAAGGATGAAAGTCTTTTTGCCTGTCGATAATTTTAGCTCGGATAAACTCGTAGCTTAAAAGCTTATCTAATTTCGAAGCATATGTAGTTCTTGCTGGACATTGTTCCAATGAAATTTCTTAGGTTGCGGTTATTTCGATAAAATTATTATTTTATAGTTATTGCAAACATTTTTTTGGGGATAATCCGATCGCAATAATCGATCAATCCTAAATCCTGGATCGAGATCGGATTGTTTCGTTCGTGGACGGGACGTATTATAAAACAAGAAAACCACGAACAGACGTAATAGAAAATTACACAATTACTAAAAAAGAAAATTGTAAAATCGTTACTCTAGAAAATTAATCCATTCGTCCACGAGGAATTATTAGAAAATGATTTGATTCGATATTCTGTTCGAATGACATATTTACCTCGACATGGACGAAGGCGTGGGTGCGCGACATCTCTCGTTCATCGGTAACTCGAAACCGTACCGGTTCGATAGCAAATATATTATACGATATCGATGAATCGAGTCAATTCTCCCTGCGGCCAGTTTCGAGGGATCAAAAAGGATGAAGATTTTTTTGTTTTGTTTTCGAGCTCTCGTTCGTAAGAGCTACCACACGTGGGCGTCCAGACATCGTTTGTTCGTTCGGGATATTCTCGTGCCGTCGAAGGAGCACTACCGTACACCGGGAAATCTCAATGCGACGACGCCTAGTACTCACGGAGCGAATATGCCCGAGTACTCTCGTTCTCAGGATCGCGCAGGCGCATCGGCGTATCACATCCGGTTCCCTATGTGCGGTCGTCGGAAGTGTGAGTGTTCTCTCTTTCTCTCTCTGGACCTTCGCGGAGGTCGGCGCAGTCGACCGGGGCAGAAGGTCGACTGACAGACAAACGGGCGAGAGAGGAGACCGAGTAAAGAGAGAAAGAGGGAGGGAGGAGAAACTAGCATTGTGCGGACGGTAAGAGTAACGAATGACGCCCGAGAAAGTCGTAACTCCTCTCGCCGATGGGCACTCCCACATCTTTGCAGCCACACGTTCTTCGCGTTTTCCTCTTCTCATTCTCCTCCTTCTTTTATCCTCGCTTCTTCTCTTCTGTCTTCTTCTCCCTGCCAATTCGCAATGTTGGTTTTTGTACGCCTCGGCTTAGTCGAGAAGCGATACCTCTCGGATCGGTAAATCCGGTACAAAAAAAATCTTCGATTCACCTGGAATCTAGTTTATCGCGAATGTTTTTCATTAGCCAACGAAAAAAGGAATCGTGGATGTGACAATGAAGAAAGTAATTTCAAAAAACGTCCCTGGATCACACTTTTGACGATCGTTTCTTCGATAACGAGTCTCGCTTCCTGGGCGTATTCATGCGTATAAATATACATATAAGTGTGCCGAGGTATTGAGATCGAGAGAATGAGATAATCATACGTGGGAGGAAAATTTTCCGACGAGTTTTGGAAAAACCAGCGTTCCAGTAGCGACTATGTAACGAGGTTAGTCACGAGAGAACTAATGCTCGAAAGATACCGTGGTATTGTACGCGGCAGGACAAAAGGACTCTGGCACTCGACCATCACGAAGCACATGCCATTACAACGCCGATTACGAGCCAAACGAAAGGGGAACAGAGAGAGAGAGAGAGAGAAGTGACTCCGATTTCATTAGGGCGATTGCGCGCCGGCTCATTTCGGGGTGAAAATTACCAAGAGGGTGGTTGGCGTGACCAACTGGTTTGCAGGAATATCAGGGGCACGTGCCATTTGTGTACATACCAAATCTACTTGATCCCTATATTCTCTAACAAATAGCATCCGCTGCATTATAGTCATTACTCTTTGGTATATGGGACGTTCCATGCTAACTTGACTTAACGATCAATTTTCGACTCATCTACAATTTTATCTTACATTTTCTACACCGCTGTCCTCTAAATTGCTCATCAATAATATTTTTTTCAAATTATTTTAGTTTTTCGATCTGCCTAATTGAAAATCGTGATTTTAATTTCGATATTCGTTAAATAAATAATTTTCATGTTTCTTGTTGAAAAATATAATTTTTAAATAACAATTTTAGAGTTCTTGAAAAAGAGCGAGATCTTCAAAATAGATGAAATAGAAAATAAGTTTTAAAAAGGACAAATAAGTTCTTTTGAAAATATCTTTAATGATAGAATTTATTTTCATAGAATTTATCTATCGACGAGTAACATTGAAAAATAATTGATCAGCTGCTTTCATATTGATTTTCAATTTCACGACGAATGTCCCATAGTACGAGTTCATTATATAGCAGAACTCAGCAATCCTGAAGTGTTTGTGTGGATCGTTCAAATATTAACGCTCGAACGCTGGTTGTTTGTCGACTTATGCGAGACATAATTAATTTGAAGTTTGAGTCTCGAAACGGAGATTCGCTTTGTTCCATCGAGTATTAGAGAATACAGCGAAGGTCATAGTTCACTCTACGAAGCTTTCATTCCTAATTGGTTTTCAGCGAATTACGAAACGCTATCCAAGCAAAGTTTGCTTTCCTTCCGTCTGTTCTTTTATCATGATAATTTTTTTTATAATACTCATCAACATCCGCCGAATCCGGAAACGAGAGGTTGAAAAGGGGGAGGGAGGTAATATCGCTCGAGCTATATTTTCATCCCCCGGAAAGAGAATATTTTATCGAAGAACGTGGTAGACGGGACAGAAAAGCGCGCACGTAGAATGGAGAAGAAAGAAAAGGTCGCGAGGAAAGATCGTTATACATCCGACATTGCGTGATAGCGAAGAGATAAGATTTCTTTTGTGATGGGCTCACGGTTGGGAAAGAAGAAAACTCGAAACGACGTAAGAAAAAGAAAGCTTTTTCGAGAATAAAATGTATAGAACAGAGAGGAGGATGTTGTTATGATTATTCGGTGAAAAAACAATCGTTCGAGTGTCTCACGAGAGACGTATTATTTCTCGGGATGATTTATACCACTATCTTCTCTCTTAATGTTATCGCAACTTGCGGAAAAAGCGAAAAAGAATATCATCTTTCCACAGTATCTTGTTCTCTACTCAAATTCGAAAAACGATTTTCGAACTATCGATAATTCACACCGTTCGATAAAAACGTCGTGTCATCTGCACGACACGAGATAAATATTGTCCAATTTTTGTTTTCGTAAATTCATAATTTTCTCGATTTTATTCTCGACCGCATAAACTACGATTTACCGTAACACGTGCGGAGAGAGAAACAAACTGGTTGAATGAAAAACGACCAAGAAGAAAATGCGAAGAAAAACATCGACAATACGCTATCTCGCGAGTGTATTACCGATGCCACGCTAATGTGTCGCATTTCTCTCTCCGGCTTGTACGACAGTCTTGGAACTCTGTATGACAAATCGTAAAGCACGTCTCGAAACGGACTTGGGTACTATCCATACGCGCGTGGGATCCATGTAATAAATGTCAGGATGGAGCAGCGAAAGATACTCATACGTACAATATCGCACGTTTGTATTTCCGATGCTGCGGTCTCTCCCAGATGCGAGAGAGAGAGAGTGAGATAAAGAGCGGGGGGGGGGGGGGGGGGGATGAAGAACCGGAGACACAATTGTGTCGTCTCGTCTCGAACGCAAACGTAATATATATATAGCTACGTATATGAACCCGGAACTTCTAGGTCACTCTCGTTCTCCACGAGACTTTGCGCATCGCTTCGTCTTTGTTCGAGCGATTCTTCCGTTGTATTCTCTGGTGGGGCGCTCGTGGGCTTGTCCGGCACAGAAGATCTGTTAGCGAAAAGTACTTGGCCGAGAGCACACGTGGCTTGTCTAGAGCGCGATGTCGCTCTGTGATGCCACACAGCAAAAAGCGATAGAAAGAGAGAGATGGAGCAAAGGAAGGAAGGACTGAGATATCTGTGCAATTCAGTACTTTGCTATAGCATTATAGACGACGAGGGAACCAGAGAGCGGAGGACCACAGTAAAAGAAAAACAAATAAATATCATGGCGGTGGAAGAGAGAGAAGGATAACATTGCAATGTGACGGAGATGGAAAGACAGAAAGTCGAATGTGTGTATACTTGGATGTTGTAGGAGAAGGAGAGCACAAAGTTTCAGTCTCTACGCGATAAAAGAAGAGAGAAAGAACGCGGATAAGGCCAACACAGACCTCGACAAACAGACGGTGAACATGGATCGAGACACAATAGGTTTCTCCTTTGCTGAATCCAATAACGTTCGCACGCCGGACTATCGCGCGCTATATGTACATCCCTGTACTCTGGATATCTGTTACGCTTATTGTAAATACGAAAGTATTGCGGAATACTTGGTATACCAATATAGATATAAACTATTTACGTATATATTGACTTTCGGTTATACGAGACGTTCCGTCCCAAATAAACAAAATTTTCCATTTTTTGTGTTTTCTAAAAAATTCTTTGTTTCTTTAATTTTTGTAAAAGTTCTTTTTTTTAACGTAGCTTCTCGCACTGTTACAAATTTGACCGAAAAATTCAATTTTATTTTCGAACTCTCCGTAAATTGAATTATTATCCTTTATTATTAAGTAATTCTATCATAAAATATGGAATAAATCGTAATGCTCCAATTTTGGAGACGATTAAAAGTAGAATTTCATTTACGATGTTTCGAATTATGATAAATGTTTAGTCACGGTTTCAAGCCTTAGATAAAAATATACAGGATGATAAAATGTGGACTGGAAGGAATGTCGAGTGACATTGACTTGACGGGGATCTTCTCGTCGGTATTTGGGTCACACCGGAAATCTGTGTGGCGTATGGTCTTTCAATGTCTGACAAATACACGCGATCATCGTGTATTAATGGTATCAATGTACAGGGCTAGGCCAAGAAACACATTATACGTTGAATTATCGATATGAGACAGTGCGCTATGTGTCTTTTAAATACTTCATACACTTCGCATCGCGACGTTACACCGGGAAGCACCTTGTAACAGTTGCGCATATTGCACGAACCGATATCCTTGGTAATCCTTAGAGCCGAAGGGTCACACTGTGCATGGAATATCCGTATAATGTACCTTGTTTGTATCGTACATATACAGGAATATATGTGTATATAGAGCGATGAGCTCCGCTCGCGTTCCCTGGAGCAAATGTACGAAGCGAACGGTTAAGGACCTCTGAAGCGAGAGATAGATCTCTGTGTCCCTGTGGTGGCGAGACTCGAGATGATGCACGACATCTCGTGCAGGCGCGATTAGGCTCGAGAGAATCTTGAGGAAGCGAGGGAGAGAATGCTTGACCAGTGCTATATATACAGGGCGAATTTTATAAGGTGTCTCGAACTTTATTTTAAGGTAGATGGGATCATTACAAACAAAAGTTGTAAATATACATTAAGGATATTTCTAATAGTTTACGAGATATAAGTTTTTTAAGTTGGTCCAATCGGAGCGCGCTGAAAAGCGCTGGAGCCGCCCTCTCCCGCCCTAGCCGTAGAGATAGCGCGTTACATTTGGCATTGCAAAATTCAGAACAGTCAATTTTATTTATTATATTTTTACGCAGTCGTTTTTATTTCTCTGGCATTGTCTGCTTGGGCGGGGAGTGGGCGGATCCAACGCGTCTCGGTGCGCTCTGATTGGACCAACTTAAAAAATGTATATCTCGTAAACTATTAAAGATATCCCTGATGTATATTTGCAACTTTTGTTTGTAATGATCGCATCTACCTTAGAATAAAGCCTGTTACACCTTATGAAATTCACCCTGTATACACGCATGGGCTACACGTTATATAGCGAAGGATTGTACTAAGGGCTGAAAGATATCACGATGCGATGTTATCGGAGGCCTCGAAACGCGAGTCGACATTAGCGTCTCTATTTGTACAACGATCTTTGATAACAAACCGGTCGACGCCGAATCATTTTTTATATTTTTCCGACCCGGACATTTCGGCGTATTTTTGCAAATACATTTTTTATCGTGCGCAACAATGGATCCGCGCGTGCAATTTTGGGAAGTGGATCGTTATGAATATTCGACCGATTCGAGAAACAGCACTCCGTGACAGCCACGAAAATTATCTCAGATCGACCGTAACAGAGATTAAGAGGGAGATTAGCAACGCTTGACAAAAGTTGAAATATCTTTTGCGATTTATTAACGCGAGATCTCAATTAAAATTTACGTTGAAAGTAACGACATAAACGAATTTATAAATGAATTATCTGTAATAAAATTGTCGTAATCGTGAAGATTTTACAACCGTGCAAATTCACTCAAAACTCCAACAAAAATTTTGACCAATCGGACATGAATGAATTTTTAAAAAAGTTCTTTTATAAATATTCGATCAGCGAGCTATCAATCCAACAATCGTCGCATTGAAAGTTATAATAAATACATCTCGCAGGGAATTTTTTTTATCATTTCTCATTCAGCGCGATGCACCTGCGTCCCTTATTTGCTTCATCCCTGTCTCTGTCCCTACACCGTTCCCTCCAGATTGAAATAAACAATTGAAGAAACACTTTCATCGTTGAAAAAAATGTGCACAGTGGCTAAAAGGATTGTTGGATCGGTGCAAACTATCGACGGGCTCGAGGCTGAAAAATGTAAGGGAAACGTATGTACGTGGATAGACAAGAGGGTTGGGAGACAAGGCGGTTTGGGTTTATAGCTGTGACTTTGGTCGTATAAACTATATATATATATATGTCTATATCTATATACATATATACGATTTGACGACGAGTGTGCGGTCTCAGGGTGTGCTATACGTATAGAAAAGATAGGAGCACGTCTTCGTTCACAGCGCCCCCTGGTCTCATCCTCCACTCTCCATCAGCCAGCTTCAACGAGAAAACGACAAGAGAGAGCGAGAGGGAAAGAGAGTGAGAGAGAACATGTGCGGAGACGGGACACTGCGGAGCGAAGTAGACGGGAAAAACGAGCGTCGGAAACGAAATCGCCCTCTTCTAGAAAACGAGGTAGAGGAGCGTGTGAGCGAGAATAGACCAAAGAAACAAAAGGAACGACCGAGAAAGAGAGAGACATAGGAAAGGGAAGCGGCTGGAATACGGTTGAGGATAAAACAATTCCGCAGTCGAGCGAAGCATCCGACTGTCGCGATGGGTTAGGTACAACTTTACCCCGACAGAGGCCCCCAAGATTCGAACCAACCCTCCAGTTTTCTTCTCCTCTCGATTTTTCTCCCCCAGCAATCTCTACCTACCGTTGAAAAGCCCACGCGTGTGGAAAGGTGGACGGTGTTATCGTCGTCGCGAAGGCGATTCGCGGAGAGATCGACTTATCCCTCTCTAAAGGACTTTGCACTCTTCTCTCACACCCCCAGCAAACGATTTTCGAGCTGGGAATACGTGGTCCCTAAAAATGCGAAGGGTTTGATAACAAAAAAACGTCCAAACGTAAAAGAGATAGAGCGAGATAGATAAAAATAAAGAGTTGCAATATCTACTTTGATTCACAAAATATCTTATCAAAATAAGATATTTTGTGAATCAAAGTACCAATATACTCGACCACCCTACGAATAAGAGCGTGACCAATTATCTTTCACGAAAGAGTCTTCTCATTCCGATATTTTATCGAATTATTCAAATGCGATCCTTCGGAGGGTGGGACAAACTTTTCTTCACATCCGATTGAACTTTCAACAGAAAGCTTGGGGAATTGGATTTTTTTTTCATAGTTTACGAATTCACGGTACATGTTTCCGATTTTGAACAGTTTGTCGATTAAATCTTCACATTTTTATTATTTCAAATGATTTTCTTATTTTCTCGTTACTTTTTCGATCATAGATTTTATTATTTATTAGTAGTTGTCTTTCTTTTTCCAATGTATACCCTTGCGGGTTTTTACATTCCTCCTCTCTTACAATCAACGCGATCCTCATTTCCACCATCAACCACTTCGTTGGACCTACAGTTTTTGTGTTAGGTGGGTTCCGAACCACCGAGAGCACAGAATAAACACATAGAAAAATTCTATTGGTGCCGGCGGGGAATCGAACCCGAGACCCTCGAGTTGAGAGCCGAGAACGCTAACCCCTGTGCCACTTCCTCTCTTTTTATTATTTATTATTTTATTATTTCGATCATAGATATTATTACGCAAATTCATTGTGTACGCTTCTAATATCGAGGTCGATCTCGTTGATTATTCCTAATTCTCGAATCGAGGGTTTTCTTACGATCGTTAAGTATCTTCAGAGATCCGCTTCTTGTACATCGACGCGCAATTCCGGTGGAAAATAAGTGGACACGCAATCTCGTTCGCGAAAACTGATTGGAAAAAGAGCAACGAGGACGCTTTTCACGAACGAGCGAGAAGCCTGCCAGTGAGTTCGAGGAACGTTCTATAGCATCTAGGAAAAACACGCCGAGTAAAGGACATAAAAGGAAACGTGAAAGAGACAGAGAGAGAGTGTGAGAGAGAGAGAGAGAGAGAGAGAGAGAGAGAGAGAGATCTCCGTAGAAAGCGTGTTTCCTTGGAACTGACTAAACACCGAGACAACGAGTGAGCGTCGAGGCAAAGTAACGAGTAGTATGCACGAAAGAGAACGAGAAAAATGAGAGGAAGCGTAGCTGAAAGAAGAAACATTATCGTTTGGCGCGGGACAGAGACGAGAGCTGATCGGCCGAGAGGAAAAGAGAGTCGAAGAAAAGTAAAGTAAGCAGCTTGAACGATGCGACTCGATTTTTATTTCGCTTCGCAAGCAGTTTTTCCATCGTGCGCCTTTGTGTATCACATACATCGTGAGGAATCCGTTCGCTACTCGAAGAAAACGAGCGGGCGGGCGTAATAACATAAAATAAACAATATGTCTCGAGTGGGAAGAACGTACGAAATAAACGATGATCGCGAGGATAAAAAGGGCAAAAACGCGAAAAGATATTCGATACGAAATATTGTAAGATAACACGAGAAAATACATATTTATTATTATTTTTTTTTTACCATCTCGGTTAACAAATGAACGAAATCGAGTAAACCACGAATGGGGATCGGAGATCAAATCCTCGTGGGAGCCGCCTATAAAACACAGCCTGTAGCAAAATATCTATCATGACCGTGCCATCTTTCACACGACGAGCATTTACGCTCATCCCTTCGTTCGACTCGTACCCAAGGTTTGTCCCATTTTCCCTTTCGTCCTACATCGCCCTCGTTCGAACGCTTCTCGCATCGAATCGAACGAGAACCCGAGAAGTCCGGGTAGTAGGATACGGCGCGTGAGCGACCATTTGTCCCGTTATGACTCGACGAGAATCTTGAAGAAAGAAAAAATATAAATGGAGAATACAGGAGGGCGAGCAGTGAAAAAGTTTCCCTCCAAACCCTTGAAAGCGACGTTGGATCTTTCGCATCAATTTCTACACGTTTCAACCCCTCAAGACACGCGTTACAACATTCTTCGTCTCTCCCTCAGCACATTTCCCTTACCCACATTTTATCTCGTAGCTCTCCACTCAGACTCGAGACTTTCAACTTATTTTTGTCTACTCTTTATGTGGCTTGAGCCCTTTCACAGAGAAATGTTAGACTTTTTAGAGTACATCGTTGTGTGTGGTTCAATTTTTTTTACAAAAGCTGGAATCAGCAGCCAGGTTAAGAGAAAGACAGAGAGAGAAGGAAAAGGATCGCGCGAGAGCGTGTCTGACCATCGCTGCCTTTACTACTGACGCGTCTGACAAGCCACATTGCGAAGCCAGTGGAACGAAGAGGTCGAGGCTGACCATACTGCAGCTGGGGTGTACACACGTGATACCAAGGAACGTTGTAGCTCAGCCCACTACTCGTAACTCCTTCTCTCGTTGAGGATTGTCGGGCATACGTATAGTTAGAAATTGTGTGTACCAGCGCCTGAACAGTGCCGGTGGAGAAGCAGCGAAGTAGGTACGTACGGTGAGCCAACAGACGCCAAGAGTACGCGTGAGATAGAGCTGCTGCCCCGACCGTATCGCTCGATATATCGCGGGAAGTGCCCGTCTGCCAGAAAGGTATATACACTACTGGCTCTCTAGCCTGGCACATCGAAAGACGCTCGAGGGTAGAAAGAGAGAGAGAAGGAGAGTTGCGACGTAAGCGTTCGTTTCTACTTCGTCCTCTTCCTATTTTCTCCTCCCTTTCTCTCTCTCTCTCTCCCTCTTCCTTTCTCTCTACGTCCGCTTTGCTTATACGTACATATGTGCATTTGCATCTTTCACCCCTTCTTCATGCACATATACACAATATACATATATAGATATAAATATTTCCACAGCACAGTTTCATATAGCAGCAAAACGCATCTCGAGACTCTCGCATAGCTTGCATGGCTGACATACGGATTTCCTGTTTTCCGGCTCCAATCCCTACCCACCTATATCCAACATTTCGTGGATTCCTTCGGAATGATATGTACAAGTTATGCGATACGTGTGATGTGAACCAATTCAGAGACGAATCTACTATAGAATTTTGATTTAAATCTATATTTCAAAATGTCATTGTAATCCTACGTTAAATTCGATAAGCTAGATCGACGCTACAATCAAAGACCAAGTCAATTAAAGCTCACTGAATCCAGCAATTCCCTCGTTTGATACAAAAATTGTGAAAAATGAAAGAAACTTTTTTCCTTTTCAAGATAACATTTTCGATCGGCGCTTTAACCAATTCTATCCACGTATACGAATAATTCGTTATCCTTAACTGTGAACGATCGTCCACGTACCCCAAATTATCAAAATTCCAGAGAACTCGAAACACGCGCTTACAACATTATTTAAAGCTATACAGTGATTTACTTTATGGTCGAATGGGCGATATTATTGTCGAGAATAAAATCGGAACGTTAAATATGTAGCGTGCAACCACGAGAATTGTATCGGTCGAGAAGTGCATAAAACTGTAGCGGTACGGTTGATATACACTCGGCTTATATGTAATCTTAGAGTAGTTCGCAGTCGTCGCATATACACCCACACACAGATACCTGCATTACGTTCCATCGACGGTGTAGCACGCGAGAGAACTTTTTCACGCACTCGGCATTGCAAGAGAGGCGAGAAAACACGCATGCAACCGCTACAACACAGTGAGTGTTGGTAACGCGCGGGAGCTCGCAATAAGATACGATCACCCATTATCTGTCGCATCACTCATTACACCCGAGGCTTTCTTGTCGTATTTCCATCTCTCTCTCTCACTTTTTGCTACTCTCATCCTGCTCCTTCTCTTTCGCTCCAAGGCTTTTCTCCCCATCTCGCCAGTGCCTAGTTTCTCTTTATAGCCTTTCGACAACTTTACGTCTACTACTCGTTTTATACTTTTCGTCCTCGGTCCTCCCTTATAAACGATGAGCTCAACGTATATCTATATATATATATATATATATATTAAATTATATTATTATATTATATTATATTATTATATTATTATATTATTATATTATATATATATATATTATTATATATATATATATAATATAATAATATATTAATATAATATAATAATATAATTTAATATTATTATAACTATAATATAATATAATAATATATTATAATATCATTACAATTATAATATATTATAATATCATTATAATTATAATATATTATAATATATTATAATATCATTATAATTATAATATAATATAATATATTGCATTGCACATATATTCTCATTCTATATAGAATATTATATATCAAGCAGAAAGGTCTACTTTGACTCGTGCCATAGATTGTTTTTTTCTGCTCTTGCCACGAGCGCGAAGACAAAAAGCATTTCATCAATGGATATTTATAGGTAACTCGAGAACCCGAGCTACAAGTGCGCGAATTGTACCGACTGTATCCGGACATGGCCTCTTTGCTTTGCTACACGTATCAAATCGTGAGAATTATTCTCGCAAAGATAACTCTCGTTCTCAAATTGCTATTTATAAGCCTGGGATATTATCGTGGCGTCGTATCGTCCTCTCGTACCGCCTCCGTGTATTTCCCATAGGAACCTTGCGAAAATATTTGATAACTTTATTGATATGGACTAAACACTATTCAGGACCAAGTGTCGAAGGTGTGTCCTTGTGTTTGTGTATGCTCGTGTGTATTCGTACGTAAACTCGAAATTGGTACGCAAAATGGGATAAATCACGTTAACGTTCGCTGCAGGTGCGCGATCCAGGGTGCAGATTCGTTCGTCACGAGCCCGAGAGTGTACGACTAAACGTCGAGTCGAACACTCGAGCTTTTGGGATTTCTATCTGCCTCCCTCTCTCCCTCTCTCTCTCTCTCTCCCTCTCTCCCTCTCTCTCTCTCTCGCTGGTAGAATGAAAGCTTGAAAGCTCGCGAGAGCCTCGAGTTCCTGTGGGAAGTGGAAACTTCAACGATGGCGACTGCATGGACGGCGCGAGGACGGGAGGGAAGCACCGCGAGCTCTCGGGACTCTGGCAGCAACCGGAGAGCTCCTGCCAACGCGGATTATTGTCGTCATTCGTTACGTTACTTTATAGTCGTTAGATACAACGTCTGGTAGGTTACCTCTTTCACTCTCTCCCTCTCTCTCTCTCTTTCTCGCTCTACCGTCCTCGCCCTTGCTCCACTCGTTGGAATTTCGAGTAAATACTCCAGCGGCATCGAGGTTTCCCGAGCGCGTTTCGCAATAAAGATTGGCGTTCGTGGAAAATGGGCGGGTAGAGGCATAAAGAGCGAACAAAAGCGTTTCGTTAACTCGTTCACCGACACGCGTAACTTCCGTGCCGTGCGGTATCGACAAAATCTGCTCCCGAGATTAACACGCGCGGTACGTAAATGGAAGGTAGACGCGATGACGGTTCGAACGTTGATGTTGGCAACGGTTTTTCATAACCCCGCGCCATTTATACCCTTGAACGATAAGTCGAGACAGACCGATGGATGTTGCAAAATGTTGCAAAAAAATATATTTGTTTTCATAATAATCCAGCGTTCTATTATTTCTCGCGTTATAATACGTTTCAAAATTCGATCGTATTGAAAAGATAAATTATTTAATCATCTCACTGCTAATTCCACTGATTAATGGTTGATTAATTATAAAGTCAATTCCGAACATCCATTTTCGTGTAACGAAGGATTATTCACTCTCGATAATATCGTGTAATACGATTATTTTCATATAGCGTTACATGAGTAATTACGTAACGACTAATGAAAATATTTCATACGATAACGGTTAACGATTATTTAAAAACAACTTTATCCATTATACAAGACAAATTCGAATCACTTCGCAACGTCAAAGTAACACGCATTTCCGCAATGGTACATCTGTGAAATGACATTTGGTTCATACATATCTATTTTCGTTTACAACGTACGAGAAATATGGTATTTTACGTTTAATGAATAAGTACAGATCGAATTTAATTATCAAAAACCCAGCTAAAGTATTCCTGATTTTTCATCGTGTCTCTACGGTATAACGGTAACAATGTAGGACGTAACTCTGCAATCGGGTTAAAGGCTCCATGTTTTGTTCTCATCGATCGACAACGCTGAAAATATAACATTATAATGCTACACTGTTGCATATGACAGAATTTTCGACGCAAGGCTATTTATAGTTTTAAGGGAACAAATTGCATCCTCGTATAACGTCGTGTACCCGCGATGATCCGATTAGTCCATTATCGACGAATATATCCGTACGAGTGCGAATTATCAAACTCATCCGTGATGTTATTTTTAGAATTATAGGAGCATCGATTTTATATATAGGTATCGACATTTATGAACTAAATGTGCATTACACGTCACTTTAATCACCGGTTTACCTGTCCGATATATTTAAAAATAAAAAACGTAGTACGATCGTTCGACCCTCACATTTCTCACGTTCAAACATCGAGTTGACTGACTGGGTTGTTGTTTGCACATCCGCTCCTGCTGCTACTGCTGTTGCTGCTGATGGACAGCTTGGCCAAACGGTTATAGTCCCAGCACCGGAGAGTACTGGCACCGCACTCACGTTATTAATAACGCGTCTCGGTAAAACGAATGTGAGAAATTAATCAAAAAAGTATACAGTTATGTACATGTATCGTGTATAAATATACGTACCGAGGGTTATACATATTTTCCATGTATACACGTAGGTTACACCATCTGTCGTTTGCTACAGACTAAATGCAACCTATCGTTGATAACATTATTTTATTTATTGCTGGGAGTGATGTTTTATGTAAACGTCGTTTGCAGAATGCAAAAGACAATCTTTTTTCTCTATGGTTTCGTCGCATGTACCTATTCGAATTTTTGATATTTTGGTTTAGGGCTCTTGATGACGTTTTTCAGAATCGAACTCTTCGAATTCTTGATGACAGATCAATTGGTTAATGATACTACAAACGAGTCGATAAGTCAAATATCATTGAGATTGTCGCAAATTTTTATTAATAGAATGTAATTCGAGTAGATGAAAGTTATTTAATGATAGTTAAATATTTTTCAATTTTATTTATAGCGAAGCACAGTTCAACGTTCATGTCCCAGATGAAGCAAGATTAGTCGTAGAATGTTTTCGTTGCATGAATTCGAATTTCTCATACTTTGGTTTAAGGCTCTTGATGACATTTTTCAAAATCGAACTCTTCGAATTCTTGATGACAGATCAATTGGTTAATGATGCTACAAACGAGTCGATAAATCAAATGTCATTGAGATTGTGGCAAATTTTTATTAATAGAATGTAATTGGAGTAGATTAAAAATATTTAATGTTAGTTAAATAGTTTTCGTTTTTATCTATAGCGAAGCACAGTTCAACGTTCATGTCACAGATGAAGGAAGATTGGTCGTAGAGTGTCTTGATCGCATGCATTCGAATTTTTGATATTTTGGTTTAGGGCTCTTTTGATGACGTTTTTCAGAATCGAACTTTTCGAATTCTTGATGACAGATCAATTGGTTAATGAGGCTGCAAACGAGTCGATAATTCAAATATTATTCAGATTGTAGCAAATTGTTATTAATAAAATGTAATTCGAGTAGATGAAAGTTATTTAATGATAGTTAAATACTTTTCGTTTTTATTTATAGCGAAGCACAGTTCAACGTTCATATCCCGGATGAAGAAAGATTGATCGTAGAATGTTTTCAGACGATACTGTCAAAAACGCAATTTAGTAAAGGGAACGATTGCAACTCATCCGTCCGTTAATTAAACCAGAGAAGTCCTCCACGAGGCGAATTTCCCTAATTCGATAGCAGAGAGGAAGTTGGTTAGCCAATCCTTTGTGGAATCCCGTAACTCTGAAAATCGATTGCTGTCGGAAAGCAACGATATATACGTATACGTGTATCGGAACGTTTATACGAGGGCGGGGAAATCCGTTTTTGTTACATTTAGGGAGAAGGCCGGTGGAATCGTACGGTGATATAAAATCGGGTTTGTGGTTTTCGTGGCTCACCTGCTAGCGATCTGTGGTACCTATATGTTCGATCTATATGATGGTATTCGAACGCCAAAAATAGTCGGGGTTTTCGTACCAAGAGTGTTTATATATAAACATATATAGCAAGACCTATCGAAGGTATAACAAAGTATAGGAACACAACTCGCGAGCGATGCAGGAAGATTCTCTCTCCCTCCTCTTCTCGTCTTTTTCTCTCGTTCGTGTTTCTCTCACTCGGTTCTCTCTCGAGGTATTAATCTTTTTCCTTCCAATATCGATACGTTATCCAAACCTCTCAGGGTTTCGGCTTCCTCCACCCTTCCTCTCGTCCCGTAACCCCGCATCGACGTTCAATCTATAGCTCTATATATATATACATAGCCACATCGAAACCACTCGTACTCGCGAGCGAAGCTGTCGAGATTAGTTTGTGGCCGCGGAATGAACTGCAGAATCCACGTATAGTGATACACACATTTTACCGGTTCCGTGCACAACGCTTCTACCCTTCGAATTCCCCATATAGATTGTACACTTCGGCGTACTACGCGCGTATATGGGATGTTCCATGCAAAATTAGTCAAGAATTCGAACCGAAACTTAATTTTATTCTTTGCCCTTGTTTTTTTGTTGTTTTTGTCCAAAAAATATCAATTTAATTATTAACCTGAAAATAACGCAATTACTTTATTTTATGCAAGATAAAAATAACGAAATTGTTATTCTTCTTACAATGTTAAATAAAAATATCACGATTTTTAAATTAAATACAAATATTTTTTGCTTTTACTCGATCGACGTTGCATGGAACGTCTCGTCTATACTTCGTCGTACTACGCGTGTGTATGGGCAGTTCCATGCAAAATTAGTCAGAAATTCAAAACCAAAACTTTATTTTATTCTTTGCCATTGATTTTTTTTTTGTTTTTATCCAAAAAATATCAATTTAATTATTAACCTGGAAATAATGAAATTATTTTATTGTCTGCAACATAAGAATAACGAAATTGTTATTCTTCTCGCAATGTTAAGTAAAAACAATGCGATTTTTATATTAAATACAAATATTTGTTGCTTTTACTCAATCGATGTTACATGGAACGTCTCGTCTATACTTCGTCGTACTACGCGTGTATATGGGCAGTTCCATGCAAAATGAGTCAGAAATTCAAAACCAAAACTTTAATTTATTCTTTGCCCTTGACTTTTTTTTTGCTTTTGTTAAAAAAATATCAATTTAATTATTAACCTGGAAATAATGCAATTATTTTGAAAATGTTATTCTTCTCGCAATGCTAAGTAAAAACATCGCGATTTTTCAATTAAAATATTTTTCGCTTTTACTCGATCGACGTTGCATGGAACGTCTCGTGTATATGCGTACAGCGAAATGTTACTTCACTTTTGTATGAAACTCGGCAATATTCCGCGTAATCGCTGGTCGTATACACGGCTGATGAAAAATGTGAAGAAGATATTTAAAAAATGGCGTAGGTAAGGTAAAACGATGTATGGAGCATAAAGAAGAGAACAACGAGACTGGCATAAAAAATCGCCTCGCAGCATTCGATCCGTGTTGAAGAATGAGGAAATTCGTGTGTATATATGTATATATATATCTTGATTTATAAAAATCTCACTGAAACGTTGAAGCTACTTTCATGATCGCAATCCGAACGTTCTCGTAAAGCGGCAAGATTCGTAACACTATATCACGCTAGAGCGGCGATGGAACAAAATTCTCGTGATAGCGGCATGTTTGTATCTCCCTCTCTCTCTCTCTATCTCGCTTCGAGCGTACCGAGCGGGTCAGAGTGATCGATTTTCAAAATGAACCGCGCCGGTTCCTAATAGCGTTCCTGGGCTTTTCGTTCCGTCATCCCTCTCCGTTCTTCACTTTCTCCCACACATACCCACTCTTTCACCCCTCTGATTAATTAACTTTTTCATTCATTATTTTCTCGATTAGTCATTGTCTTCGACCTATCCAAAATCGCAATCTTCGTTTTATTCTCGCTCTATTTATTTCATTCGTGACGTTTTTTTTCTTAATTTATCGATCAACTTTTCAATAAGATTCTTTTTTTTATCCGATCGATAAAAAAAATAATTTAAAGAACGACGATCAAACTGTCCCAGAAATGACGTTTGAAACGATACAATCTTTCTTTATCGATACATCGAACTTTGGCCACGTCGTATTTCCTCCCTTTCTCCAGTCCGAGTTCTCAAAGTGATACGAAACATCGGACAATTGCGCGCAACAAAAAAGACGGTGAGTTAGCTATATCGAGATAACAACAGATAGAACGTGTCTCGCATCATCTTAACCCCTGTACGGTCCGGAGTTTGGACAGTATTTCCACGCGCCATGTGGAAAATGAGTCTTTCACGCCCGGCCGGACACGAACGGTGGAAATTCCTGCGGATAACGGAACGCGGGCGTCGTACTCTCACGTAGTAAAACGAGGATGCGGTGGAAGGAGCGAAGAGTCTGTGAGAGAGAAAGAAGGAGAGGGAGAGAAAAAAGAAAAAGATTTTTTTTTGTTACGACGAAGGGATGATCGCGAGAAGATCGAACGAAAATAGCCGGATTACCTAGCGCGCCAGCAACTCCCTCATCTGATCGAAACGAATCTTCGTTGGCTTACACCATGCACACACACGCACACACAAACACAAAGACACGAATATCGGAGCGTATATATGTGCATACACCGTGTCGTTCGACAAGGAGAAGCACACAATGGACGGTAGAACACGGATAAATGGTAGACAAAAAAGAACCACATCGAAAATTCTCTCGTAAGCCAGCAGGGTAACATCGCGAACTCTTTTTTTCGTCTCCCTACCTTCTCTCTCTCTCTCTCTCTCTCTCTCTCCTTCCGTATCCGACTCGGTCTTTTCTTTGCCGAGGAATTTTCCTGTTTCGCAAGAAAAAGTAACGCTCGAGGAGAAACCAAGAGCCTCGATGAAGAATGGGGAGAATACAGGAGGCAGAGAGGGTCAATCATCGCATGTGGTATGGGATCAAGAGAGCTTTTTTTTGTTCTCGTCGTTGGCTGTCCGTTCTTCTTACTTTTCCCGTTGGTCGACACGAGGCTACGTCTGGCCTCCTTTCCGCGAACAGAAAAGATCTCTCACGTTTCGCTGCGTCGCCATTTGTTCGTAAAAATTTGAGGAAAAAGAGAAAAAATCGTATGTGCGGCCGATGCTATGATCCGCGGTGCGTTTTGTGTCGTCTCTCGCGCGTTCGCGCAAGAACCAAGGACGATGGCGAGAAAGCAGCATCCGGGATACTTCTCTCAGTCTCTCGCTCTCTCCCTCTTCCTCTCTCTCGGGACGGGATTCAGAAAAGGGGTTGAGAAACGTCAAGGAAAAGAAATAAGAAAAAAACGACAATGATAAAAAATGGGTGGTAATCGTCGGTCATTAGTCGCGCGGGTCAGTGAGCCCGCGGTACATGCCTCGTCCTCCACACGTACGACACTCGCGAGATTCATCTCTCTCGGCTCTTGTGACTGACGGAGATATACCGGGAGACGCGCCGCTCTGTGAACCTTCAACATCAGCACTTGTCACTCTCCGCTTCTCTCGCGGCTCTTCCGCCTTGCGTATTATACGTAACTTCACGATTTCTTTTTTACAACCCTTTTCGAAATAATAGTTGGAGCATTGTCGTTTGGCGGAGCTTGCGCGGCATTTTACAAAGTTTTAAAGAGATGCGGTCATTATAAGAATTATCGAATGGCAGAAAATCGTTAATTAATTTAATATTTCTAACGAATCCCAATATTATCTTATTGACAGCATAACTGTAATTTTCGTTTTTAAATGCTAGGAAAAAAAGATTCGTATTTTATAAAATATTGAGGAAAATAATTTCTTTTTTTTTTTTCATTGATTTATAACTTTTAAATTAGATTCGAATACAATTTATTTTATGAAAATGAAAAGTTTTCAATAATACAGTAATCAATTTAATAATTCTAATGAATCCCAATATTACCTATCTTATTAAGAGCAAAACTGTAATTTTGTTTCAAAATGTTAGAAAAAAAATATTCGTATTTTATAAAATACCGAGAAAAATAATTTCTTTATTTTTTTCGTTTTCATTAATTTAAGACTTTTAAATTAGATTCGAATAAAATTTATTTTATGGCAACTAAAAGTTCTCAATGATATAATAATTAATTTAATATTTCTAATGAATCCCAATATTATCTTATTGACAGCAAACCTGTAATTTTTGCTTCAAAATGCTAAGAAAAAGAAATATGTATTTTACAAAATATCGTGAAAAATAATTTCTTTGTCGTTTTCATTAATTTATAACTTTTAAATTAGATTCGAATAAAATTTGTTTTATGAAAACGAAAAGTTTTCAATAATACAGTAATCAATTTAATATTTCTAATGAATCCCAATATTATCTTATTAAGAGAAAAACTGTAATTTTTGTTTCAAAATGTTAGAAAAGAAAAGATTCGTATTTTATAAAATATCGAGAAAAATAATTTCTTTATTTTGTTCGTTTTCATTAATTTAAGACTTTTAAATTAGATTCGAATAAAATTTATTTTATGAAAACTAAAAGTTCTCAATGATATAATAATTAATTTAATATTTCTAATGAATCCCAATATTATCTTATTAAGAGCAAAACTGTAATTTTTTGTTCAAAATACTAAAAAAAAAGATTCGTATTTTATAAAATATCGTGAAAAATAATTTCTTTGTCTTTTTCATTAATTTATAACTTGTAAATTAGATTCGAATAAAATTTATTTTATGAAAACAAAAATTTCTTAATAATACAGTAATCAATTCGCCTTTATCGAAAATTTCCTCGTTAATTATGCTCGAGACGAATAAATTAATTTCTACTGAAATAAAACGTCTCGACTCAATTTACTTGATTCTGAAGGTGAGAATTTTCTATTCAAAACTAAGTAATCATTCGCAGATATTAATTTATAACTAAATGAGAACTCGCAGATCGAAGTTTGTAATTAAATTCTAACTCCGCAATTCTAGGTTTGTAACTCAATTATTGATTTTAAACCCGACCTATCGACCCCAGGCTTTTAACACGCGGTCATCCGTTACACGAACTGTATAAAATGTCAAAACCGCGTGAAAACTTGTTTAGCCAATTATACGTGAATTTACGTTTCCAAACTCGAGTTCACTTCGTTTCTCTCTTTATCTCTCTTCCTCTCCCTCTCTCTCTCTCTCTCCTTCTCTTCCTCCTCCCGTTTTCTCTTTCCTTCACCCTCGAGTAACGTTGAATTTAACGAAGGATGTTGCATATATGCATGCAGGGAAAGTGCAGCTGTAAAACTCAGTGGCTGACTTGGCAGAGCCGAATGGTTGAAGTACGCTCTTTTCTCTCTCTCTCTCTCTCTTCCCCTCTCTTTCTCTCTCTTCCGTCTCGATAAAACAGCTGCTATAAACATAGTCGCTCTCCGGTGTGTCGGTTGAGCGAGCGCGTTAACGTCACGATTCGCGCACGAGAAACCCGGACGGGATAATTTCTCGCTCGTGCCATGCTCTTGACACGCGATCTCCTCTCCAAAGTCCCAGCAACACCTATAGGGAGAAAGGGAGAGAGAGAGAGAAAGAGAAGAACAGAGTGAGTCCCGCTGCCACAATTTGGCCGCTTGCTTTTAGGCTCGAAACCCTTTTCTCGCCCGCCCTCTCACGACAATCACACCCTCCTCCTCATTTGCATATTGCGTACGTTTTAACGCTACAAGTACCCTCTCCTAACGACGCCTACACTACAAAGCCTCCGGAATTGTTCTCGCGTTCACGCGTTAAACTGCAATTCTCGCGTGCGATGTCCTGCCTCGACGTATCTCGTCCGGAAGAAAACATCGTTCGAATTAACAATTTAAGACAAAAAACAAAATGTCCAATCCACGATTACGTTACGTTCGAATTAATTTCTATCATTAAAACAACGTTTTTATCGATATTGATATTTTCAATCAACAATTTGTTACAACAATTTTTCTGTTAATATCTCACAAAATTTTATTAACGAAAATTGTATAAACTCATTAATCAATTAGCACCATAATTTAAATAAACATACAAAATTAATAAAACGTCCAATCTACGAGTACGTTACGTTCGAATTAATTTCCATCATTAACCCAATATTTCTGTCAATATTGATATTTTTCACTAACAATTTGTTACAATAATTTTTCTGACAGTAACTAACAAAATTTATTTAACCAGTACACAAAAAATGAATTAGTCTTTAAATTTATTAATCAATTAACAATTTAAAAAATCACACGAAATTCCGAAAAAAAAATTATCTATTTTACAAGTGATAAAACATAGCAGGAAAATATATTTTCAAATATGTTACGCACACTTTTTTTATCTCGCATATACCGTCGCGCTCGACTAAAGCAGAACATCGATACACGTCGATTTAGTGGACGATCGAAATGCGGTCTAGGAAATAGGAAAAATAACGTATGAGATGAGTACCGATGTCGGGGTCAATGTACTTAGAGCGATCGATCCCTCGTGTCTTATCTAACTATATATCTTGCTCCGTGTGACGTTAGTAGGGTTATGTATCAGAGGGCAAAAAGAAGGTGAAGGGGTGCAGGAAGAAACGCATGCATCAGCAACCTCACGATCTTCAAACAATCTCACGATGTATCTACACACACACTCATACATATATATATATATCTAAGTATATATGTATATATGGACGAGATACATAGGTATTATATAATTTTATGCACGGTCGGGCGCGTCGTAGGTGCGAGCCATTAGCCGGGTATGCGAGAACGTCGCTCACACCCTGCACATCACCTCTTCCTATCTCTATCCCACATCCATCTCTAATGTACATATGTATAGAAGCCCATCTTCTTCTGTTCGAAGGAAGAGGAACAGAGAGATAAAAAGAGCTAGTCAACGCAGATTTCTTGCCCTCTCGGCTCGCCTTCCGGAGAGAGGAAGGAGCGAGAGAGTCTTCAAACGGAGAGCACGTTCTCGTGCGTCACGTTAGCCTGCTGCAGGCCATCGAACGAGATCGAAGGATGAGCTATATCCTTCTTGTTGATGACGCGTTTGTGTATACGGCGCGAGAACCGCAGGACCCTGAGGCCTCTCTTTCTTTTTCTCTTTCTATTTCTCCCTTTTTGCGCGCCCGCACTCGCATGTCTCCTTCCCTTCAAGGAAAAACGAATTGCCATGTCCACCCTTTCTCCTCATCGATCATCAGAGATCATGATCATGATCACGATCACGAATAGCCGCGGTTGCATTCTCTTCGTACAAAAATTGATACGTGAAAAAACGAAAAAATGGAAAATTTCATAGTTTTTCCGAGACTTTGCCTATCAATATCAAACTATCTATGGAATGACTATGATTTACATGACGTACAAGAAATATCCAATAAAATCAAGCCGTTCTAAAATCATTTTTGAGAAAAACAAATTCTTGCCCAAAAGGTCCTTTTTGCTGCCCTTCGGATTCCCAAATCGTGATTTTCGAACCTCGGCCTGGAAAAACGAGCTACTCGGATGACCCTTGGCTCCGTCACGCCATCTGCGATCGATTATAGCACGGTTTTCGTTTTACCTAATCGATCATCACAGTCCGAAGGATACGTCCATAAACGTTCTCTAAGTATATCGCGAAAGCTGCACCCTTGATATTTCTCTCCAGGTGCAGGTGAACAACTCGAGACTCTCGATTATACATATATACATATAAAACACCGAAGCTACCATACGATATGAGTTTTTTTTTGCGAACTCGAGAGACCCGCTCCCTCTCTGACGTGTTCCATCAGCCATATGCTCCTTCCGTTGCTGATTTTGCTATACCCACTCGATATCGAACATACCAATTGGCTCTCCCTCGTCGTTAACTTCAAACACTCTTCAAGCACTCTTTGGTCATTATTTTTCATCGTTTATTTACATTCGTCGTACGAAGAGACTGAGCCATTGCAACAAAGTGTCACGATTTATCAAATTTTTTTAATCAAAGAATGACGTATAAAATTTTTGATCCAATTCTATAAGAAAAAATCTGTCGCAAAGGGAGAGATTAAATTCTAAAGGTTACATCCCTCATTTTTTAGGGGATGGTATTGCTTATGTAGATGATCCTAAAATGTGTAGAGTCACGTGGTTCCTTCGCGGCATCGATTTTGGATAAAAGGTAAAATGCCCGGGAGTCCACTCGCTTCTTTCGCCATTTGCTTTTTTGTCCTCGTGGGAAGGATGAGAAACTGGATGAAATAGAGAAGGCGAGGCTGGCGATATAACCCAAGGCATTACTGCTCGTGCCTCGTGTCCACAGGGGATGCTACTGGTATCTTACAACCTTGCTCCCTTGCGACACACTTTTTTTTTCTCACGAATGCGAACCACTTCGACCTCATTGCCTATTTCCCAAAATGATACGACGCCGGCGGACGTGTCCCCAAATTTATCTTACTCTTATACAGATATAATGTACATCTACATATATATAGTATATTATTCATACCAACGAGTTATTTCAGCTCGGTCGACTCTCGCTCGTACTTCAGCAAATCGCGCGCTTCTCATTTATCGCTACGCTTGTGCATGAATTTTTGTTTCTTTTTCTTTGTTCAAATAAATTGCCAGATATTTACACTCGCTTGATTCAATGAAATTAATTTCCCTGTCGTCGTTTTTATGTTTATCTTTGTTTCAAAATATCGCGGATGGACTTGGAGTTAATTTTTGTAAATTTTATAATATTCGATGATTTTTAAACATTTGTTCTCTCGATAATCTCAGGGATGATTTTAAGGAGGAATCGCGCAAATTTGTGAGGGGCAATACCGTGGTGAAACGCGGTTCCTGCACGCTTCTTCTATAACGCGTGTCTAGCCTTCTCGTTCTCGCAGGGGGGTAAATAATGTATTCGTGAGACGGATATGCTGTTATCTCGTGAGTTATGACGGCCATTTTTCAAGTGCGCGCAAAGAAAGCGTTCTCTCAACGTGTGCCAGTCCTATGCCTTAACCTGACGGTGTATATGTGTGTGTGTGTGCTATACTTTACGTCCTCCTCAACGTGCATACCGTGTGCCGTTACATAATATCGAAAACGGGCGTAGGTCGCAGATTTTTTGTGTACCACATAGTCAAACACATATGTACATACCCATATAAGTTATCTTGTTCACCGGCTTACTGCTCGGCTTGCCGAATCTTAAGGGTTTCTCGGTTTTCCTTACATCCAAACGGAACATATCGACTAAAGTAAATTCGATATAAATATATCTTTATCTTACGGGTCAGAGACTGAATTATCGAGTCGTTCAAAAATAACAATTGCACATTTTGATAACAGAATTAAAATATCTACTCGTCTATTGGAAACACAATTATTTTTTCTTCCATACCGATTTTCCTCCAGATTGTCGCGCCGGATTTACCTAAATAATAATGATAATAATTGCATTTCGTACCTCGCGTTTGAATAATCGACCAGCGAGTGAAAAAAAAAACTACATCGTGCTGAAATAATCAAATTGATAGAACGAATTGATTAATTATATAGTCGTAATTCGTAATCGACTTGATTAATTAAATTGATACGTCAATATTAAATATTAGTTGACGCTGGTGGTGAAATTTCGCGAGAGGTGAGAGAGAGAGGGAGGTGCGTAGCATCGTTCCCGACAATCATGCACTCGGTATAGCTGTGGTAAAATCGAGTTACAGCCATAACCGCGAGATAGAAGGAGGGAGAGAAAAGGATAAAGCGCAACTCGCGCGCGGGTGGCGTTTGCGTGTGACACGCCTCGTCGATTTTGCCGGTTCTCCGATATGT
Organism: Netelia fuscicornis; assembly: GCA_946811545.1. Taxonomy (NCBI): domain Eukaryota; kingdom Metazoa; phylum Arthropoda; class Insecta; order Hymenoptera; family Ichneumonidae; genus Netelia; species Netelia fuscicornis. Next base: position 12,465,260 of record OX328012.1, read on the forward strand.
ATATCGGTGTCTCGTATATTTACTACGATGAGCACCAGAGTTCGACGTGCCAGCGTCGCTTTGCTGATGCTGGTCGTTCCGGGCGCTCTCAATCCGTCACGCTCGTTGATTTATTAAACAGCAGGAAACCCTGCTACGCCGTTGACCACTTTAAACCACGTATAGGTAACGTATATATCGATAAATGTATCGATATGCGCATAACATTGAATCGAACGGAAATGTTCTTGGTTGAATTTCCATTCCCTTGGTTAGAACTCTCCGCATTTATTGTAATACGTATCAACGTAGGGCGTATAGGAATTTCTGATAAATTCCCTAAATACATCGTTCTCTCATTTTACTGTGGAAAATTCTGTGTCGATTATCACAATCTCATCCTCTACGTGTATTCATATCGCAGTGTCATTTATACAATACGCGTATTAACGTTCGGAAAAGCGGGTTTATTGGCAAAGTTGTAGCGAGGCTCAAAAGGATTTACGTTTGGAACGATCGTTAAGGTTTGTCGATGCGTACGTGGATCAAGCCAATAATGTTAAATGTCGGAAGCCGACATATCCTTCGCTCAGGGACCCATATAATAACGATAATAATATAGTGACAACCAACGAGAATATGGGCAGTTACATGACACGTCACCGATTAGATTGACTTCCCAAATCGATGAGGCATAATTCGTTAATAAAATCGAGCGTCCCTTGTGACTCTAATTTTCTCTCCCTCTCTCACTCTCTTTTACTCTATTGCGTCGCTTATCGCTACTCGCGTGAGTCGCTGATTGACCGTTAAGCCGCAGGGTGGGAGAGGCAAAGGGGACATTACGTAAATTTCTCAACAAACGTGATAGCCCGACTCGATTACATGAACAGCTGTCAGCCGACTGTTGCTAAATACGATACATATTGGTTTCATCGTGCTAGAGTGAGAAACAGTGACAGAGAGAGAGAGAGAGAGAGAGAGGGAGAGAGGGAGAGGGTACAAGCGGGTTTAAGCTCACCGAATGACAGCTTAAATGCAATTATCGAAATGGTAACGTCAGGTTTGCATCGAACGCTTTTCTCTCTTGTACTCTCGCTTTCCCATGAAACTAACAATAATTATAATCATCGAAGAGCCAAAAGGTGGAAGTCGCAAATGTGTAACATTAGCGTTAATATCAGGCAGAGCCCAGATACGTCGATGAATGGCGCCATTGCGACACACAAGTATGCATGAGCTTGTCTCATTATTGATTATTGTCGTTATCGCTATTATTATTATTATTATTATTGTATTAACCAGGTGATAGTTAAATTTCTGGATGCGATCGACGAATATCGTTTATTCGCGATACGCGTGCAGTTCAATAATAATGAGAATAATAATGATAACAATAACAATAAATTGTATATATGGGAATGCAAACGTTCGAAATTGAAGAGTTTTCCGACAACCATAACAAATTCGATAGCCGAACCGTGGAAAAATCGTAAAATTCACTTTTAGCTTCAGCTTTCGACCGAAAAATGGAGATGCGATATTCCCGTGCAGAAATTTCATCTGGGATCCAGTTGGATTCGCGCCAGTGTCCCTACCTCCCAATCAGGATCTAGTCCGATATCGGATTGGATTCCAGCGACAAATGTAACGCTGGGAAACTGGATTCGAGCAGGGATCCCGGTCCGAATCCATCAATGATTCTAGCTGGATTCCTAATAAAATGGCGCATGAATAATGAGCTGAGAAACTGGATTCGAGTAGGAATCCCGATCCGAATCGGTTAATGATTCTAACTGGATTCGAGCAGGGATCCCGATCAAATCCCGTAAGCATAATGAATTGCTGAAATCATTATATTAAATACTAGGCTTCTACCCGCGACTTCAAGGAAACAAATTAAAAGCAGCAGGATAGGCTGAGAAAATAATAAGTACATATGTATATGAAAAAAGTGTATGTAATTGTTCGATCCAAGAATTGCATAGCACACTTATTGGAGTGTGAGCTAATTCTTAGCAGCATGATCCAGAGGAAACTTAATACTTTTCTTCAATACTTTTACATCTTTAATACTTTTGTGCATAGTTTAGGCATTTATAATTCCAGCGGACGCATGATTCGTTCGTGAGAAGCGGGATGGCCATGCGCCACCTGTCGGTGCCATCGGCGCCATCGTATCGCAATTTCGTCACCGACGTAAATTTCTTCCGATCTGGAAACCATCTGGATTCCTATAGGGACACCCGTTTTGGGGTATCCCTGCCTAATCCCGATCGCGATCTGATCCGTATGCCCCGAAAGTACAGTGGCGCCATCGTTTCGAGATTTCGTCACCGACGCAAATTTCTTCCGATCTGGAAACCATCTGGATTCCTGTAGGGATACTCGTTTTAGGGCATCCCTGCCATATCCTGATCAGGATATGATCCACATGCCCCAAAAGTACAGTGGCGCTATCGTTTCGAAATCTCGTCACCGACGCAAATTTCTTCCGATGCGGAGACCATCTGGATTCCTGTAGGGATACCGGTTTTAGGGCATCCCTGCTATATCCTGATCAGGATGTGATCAGTAGTTGGGTATCCCTGTCAGAATTTCTGCATGGGTTCGTGTTGGTCAGGGAATTTCCCATTTTGTAACCCACCAACAAAATCTTTTTGAATAAAAAAAAATGTCGACCAGCCGTCAAGTGTCGATGGTCCACATTCGTAATTTAATTCCGTGACTTGTGCTAGTTCAGAGGGACGAAATTTGTCATTCCATCAAAGTGATTGACAGTGGGGTTACGGAGTTGAAAATCTCCCATGCAACGCGAATATCAAACTTCTTATTTCGTTTTATTACAATTTCTCGATCGGAAAATGAAAAAATGTGGATTATTCATTTATTTTTAAACTCACTTTTGCGTTTTTCTCGACCATATGTTGCAGTAACAGTCCGAACTACGGTATATCTTAGGTTTAGCTAGTAAATCTTAAGATTTACGAACATGAGTTGGTAAATATGAGGATTTTGGAAACAAGAGATAATTCTTTTGGCTTTTACCAATATACTAAGTTTTACCAATAACAGTTGGTAAATGTTGGTTTTGAGAATAAAACGATAAATATATTTCTTAATCATTTATTTTAATTTTTAATTATATCACACAAGTACTGTATTTTTAATAATTTATTACAATGGTAATAAATTATTACAATAGAATTTTATTACAATAGTAATAAATTATTAAAAATACAATACTTGTTTGATATAATTAAAAATTAAAATAATAATTAAAATAAATGATTGAGAAATATAATTATTGTTTTATTCTCAAAACCAACATTTACCAATTGTTATTGGTAAATACAATAACTAATTTATTACTATTGTAATAAATTATTAAAAATACAATACCTACTTGTTTGACATAATTCAAAATTAAAATAATAATTAAAATAAATGATTGACAATAAAACTACCCGTCTATCAAATCTTTACATTGTTTAAATTATTATCTATCATTTGATATTTTTTTTTAAACATCTTCAAAATACTTTTTAATAGTAAAAATAAAAATGAAGTACAAGAACATACACCGAACATGTCTATTCGTGTCTATTTTTCGACATTTATCATGTTTCTGCGGTAAAACCTAAGATTTACCGAGTGGATGGTGGTAAAAGTTAGAAGTGAAAGATCATCGCCGAACATTTCAGACTTTTAGGATTCAGAGTTGGTAAACGTTAGGTTTTACTGGAAAATCTTAGGATTTACTACAGCTCGGGCTTTTACAGAATATATATATATATATATGCTATATAAAAATCCACATGTCGCTGTAAGCTTTTTTCTCATCTCTCAAATCCGCAGGGCAAACCCTCGGCAGAGTCCGCGCATCCACCGCCATTAGGCTCGTTAGTCTATACCCGCGTGAAGTTCATGCTGCTGGACCGAGACGAGGTCTCGTTGACGCGAACCATGACCTCGCTCATCGAGCTCGTTATCTTACAGAGCTCTCTCTTCCTCTCCCTCTCCTTTTTTGCCTCCCTGTTCCTCTCTCTCTCTCTCACACACACACACACACACTCTCTCTCGTTTTATCGAACACGAACCAAACGGGAAGACGTGCGAGGTCTTCCCTCCCGCTTCGTGCAAGGTAAAGAGACGCAGGCGAAAGGGGAGAGTCGAAGGACAAGCAGCGATTCGAAGAGGAGAGATCAGCAAGAAACTCTCGAGCAAAAGAAAGTACGATGCGGAAGGGCAAAGACAAACGACGATGCAATGAAACAAACCTGGGGGGTAAGACGCTTTTGCCCGATATAGATATAACAATGTTGTGAGCTCTACGAGAAAGGAGAGAGGTGAGATCGGAGAAGGACCATTCTCTCGATCTACGCTAGAGAAACTGTTGAAAGAGCGAACGGTGGCAACCAAGAGCTCGTGGAGGGTCCAAGTACTGCGATGACGACAGAGGTGGTCTCGATGTTGGATCTGTATATGTACCTTTCTCGTATTCGTAGCGTGTCTGATTGTCTCCTCCACTTCTGTCGGGAGCGCCCTCTACACACATTGCTAATAAGATAACACAGTTCTTTGGTTGGCTCGTATACGTGATAGGTATATATATATATGTGTGTGTGTGTGTGTGTGTGTGTGTGTTAGATGAAGAAACAGACACGATGAAGCTTGGCTGGAGTGTGGGAGAGGAGGGTGGGGGGGGGGGGGGGGGGGAGGTTGACAGAGAGACGAAGGAGAGAAATGCCCGAAGGTCTCGGGCAACCCTCCGTACTTCAGACTACGAGACGGAAAGAGGGAATGACACTGCTCTTCTCTCAACTGTCTGGACCGGTTACGAGAAAATTTCAACCAGCTTCATTCCTCACTGATCTTTCTTTCTATTTGTTCTTCAACCTTTCTCTATTTCGTGTTTATGTCGCATCATCCTTAATTATCGTGTTATATATTATATATTTTTTTATCATTCTTACAGATCGTGATAATCGTATATTTAAATGAGAAATTGTTAATGGTAGTAAAAAAAATTGCACTTACTTAAAATTGCACATCACTCTTACAGATCGTGATAATCGTATATTTAAATGAGAAATTGTTAATGGTAGTAAAAAAAAATTGCACTTGGGAGAGGTGTTGAAAGTTTGGTACGTTTGGTACATTCGAGCTTGTGTTTTCGTGGCAATAAAATGCGTTGATGACGATCTTTGCCACAGTTTTTTATCAAGCGCTTCCTCATCAACGCAAGATTCGTATTAGAAATTCACTGCAGACATGGGGCGGGGAAAGGAGGAAGGTGATAATACGAGAGCCGCGACAAACGAGTAAAATTTATTCTTCGAATGTCCAATTAAGGTGGTTGAAAATGTGTAGAGGTCTCCCGCTGGGTGCGAGAGAGGTCACGGAGAACTCCGGATTGGTACTGGTGGGCATCGGAAATAAAAGGGGCGGAGTAGGGGGGTGGCGTAGGGCGCGGTAAACAAGCCAGTAGGGGAAGTGTGCGCGAGAGATCACGAGAAAAAACTTGAGAATAAAAGCTGCGCCAGGGACGGTATCGCTCGGTAGATCGGCCCAGGCATTGTAAGCAGTTGCAAATAAATTCTTAATGATCACCTCGCCTCGACCAAGAGGAAGGGTGAAGAAGACAGAGAGAGAAACAGAGAGCGGGGACTAATTAAACGAGAACCGTGAGTAAAAGAGGAGTGAGCGCCGGAGACACCGCTCCTCCTTTCTACGTCTCTCCTTTTCTCTCCGTTCGCTTATATTCACTTTCTCGCGCGACCGTATCTTATATAATCCAACGTGGCAACAATCCAGCGGCCAATTAGTAATTAATAATGGCAGAGCGTTCTCGGCACGCCTTAAGCGTTCTTTCTCTCTCGTCCTCTCGATCTTCGTCGATCTCTTCTACTCCGTCGCTCTATCGAGTAACGCGCTTTATCCTGCCGTCGCTGATCGATTTAATCGAAGATAGACAATTTATCGTCGACCTCTTTCGTATATCGATTTCCTATTTCCTTCTTATAGAAACGATGATCTCTCGTATTTTCGAGATTATCGACGATGATGCCAATTTTCATTTCGTTTTCTTTTTTAATTTTGTTTTTATTGGACAAAAGTCGGCTTTTACTTTATGGCGGGAAGTTCGAAAAATAATGAGCTTGAAGAAGGACGCCTGAATGGCTGGGTTATTTTCTTTTCTCATATCGAGTAAAAATGAAATGAATGATAATTAAAATTGAAACTCGTTCGCTTCCCGTTGATGGAAATTCATTCGTTTTACGCCTCGAAATTCATGAAACGATCTTTAAAATCGACGAGGCTCGATGTATTATAAATATTTCTCTCGATCGAAGGAAAATTCTATTTCGTTCGATCGTATTTTCATCTCGAAAATGAGATATAAAATTATTCAGCCAAAGTTTTTAATTAAACATTTTTGTGTTACGATTCAATGCGCAATGCCGTCAGCGAAGCGAGATATAATTTTATTAAAGGTAAACGCGACGTCGGTGACGATCGAATTATTCGGAGAAAATCTCACGGAGTGGTAATTAAAACAGTCGACAAAAGCTTTATCGTCTTTCGCGTAAAATCGGGTCTGAGTTTATATCGACGAGGTCGTACGATGATACGATTCGTGTCTAACGGCGAGATTTTTCTTCTCCTCCCCCGTTTTCTTTTTGTCATCTTCTCGACCTCTTATATTTCTCGCTCACTTCATTATTCCACGAGAGTTCGCGGATTGGGAGGAATATATACGAGAAGAAGGGAGGTTTATACCACTGCTGTTAAACTGCGAGCGATCGCGAGAGTGCCCGCGAGCGGTCGCACCCGTCAAGCAGTAAAAATATTTTTATCGCTCCGACTTCCATCATCTCTTCTCGGTCCATTACGATTAATACAGCTCATCGTAAATCATCGAAGGTGACGAAATAAAAAGACGATGAAATAATCATAAAAAAAAAACATTTCCACACAATCCGAAATTATTTTAATAATGCTTTCGTTTCTTGCTCTCTGTTGCAGGTAAGAATCGTTCGAAATCGTAACAAAACAAAAATGAAGCGAGATCAACCAATCGAGATTACAGCTGGGGTGGTACGTATATCTAGAAAACTTTTGCTTCAATTATGTAGACTTTAAATAAATACACGTGTAAAGTCGTTTCTCCAAAGAAAACCATTCGGTAAGTTAAATATACCGTCATATATAAATATATGTATATATATATATATCTGTATACGTAGTAAAACACGACTACGTTAATGGAACAATAACGAGAGTACGCTCGGAACAGAGACCAGCGTGAACCGCACAGCAAACCCAAGAGCAACTTCGTGGCTTTTGCTCTCATCCTCCCGAACGACCCTCTTTCCGATTCTCTTCTCAGTTTGCGCCATACCAGCACGAGGGGTTAAGTTTCGAGAGTCTAAAATACGCGTTCGAGTTCCTGGCTCTGTGTGTATTACTCATTTGGGATGCTCGGTGTATTTCGAGGACATCGGAGATGCTTCGCACTCTCTTTCTCGTCCCAACGCTATACTTTACACGGTGTGTTGTAGTCGCAGAAAGGAGTAACGTAACGTATAACAAACGTTGGCTGGTTCATCCGTGAGAGACTTGGAGTTTTCATTGGGTAATTACGGAACGAGCCAGATGGTTAACGCCCGACGATGCAATTCGTGCGATTGCATCGGTGGTAACACCGTACATCGTAACGAGGGAAAATGAAGAAAGTACCCGAGGTGAAGCGAGATACTAAGGAGGAAATATGAGAATTGTAATAATGAGGTACAGCTCGTTACGTTCGGTATTTGTGTTTGAGAAACGTGGCTCGGTGGGCGATAATGAAAAGTGGTTGGTGGAAAACCAAAAAAATGTTCAGTAGCTTGCCCCTCGCGTGAAAATTAATTTTTCATCCCATTTTTATATCCGTATTTAATCTAGGAAATGTTTTTACAAAAAAAGTAATTGAGAGTGCTTTTCCATCGAGTGGAAGAGAATTTTAAACAGTTTTTTATCCGAGATAGGATCTCGATTGCCAAATGTCGGTGCTGTGGTACTTTAAGCATTTATAATCGAATGAAATAATAATTGAATGATTATGTAATTAATTGTTCGATAGTTATTAAGGAGGTAAACCATTCCAGAGGCCGAAAAATATAGCAAACTTTCGAATTCTTTTAATATTGCATAATTCAAATGTTATTAACAATTTTTGTGCATTTTTTTGCGTTTTTTGAAATTTTTGTTCAACAATACTTTTACAAGAATCAATTTTAAAACAATATCCTATGTAGTGTCGATGCTGTTATCATACTATATCGAATTCTTTTTGCTTCATTATTGTAGCTTTGAAATTGCAGCAGTTATGGGTTCGGCCAGTCAGCAATAAAAAAGAAAAGACACAGTTTTGAAAATGCTAGAAAGTCGACATTTTGTTTACTACAGCTCTGATAAAATTTATAAACAGTGCTCAATACTCCTGTAATAAGTACCTTTTTACCGAATTTTAATATATATTTTAGTTTCCTTGAAAAAAAATCCCAAAATTTTCTATATTTTTCTGCCTCTCCAGAGTTAACCTTCTTAAATGATTTATCACAATAGCATGTAATTATGTGATAATTAAATAATTAATTATGAACCTAACTCATTTTAACAAATAATAATTAAAAGTAGAATGACCCTGAAGCCCTTTAAATTATCGTGATAAATAAAACAGTGCTTTTCATTTCGAGCTTTTGGTTCGGTTATTCGAGTTTATTTGCATTGGGATAATGTACGCGCTGTTTTCTGGGTAAATATAAATTTTCTCTCGGCTCCATTCACTCGCTTTACCATAAATAAGAAAGAGCGATAAATCGTTGGACGCTAAAATTTGCGAAACGTTAAAATAAACGCTATGGAGGCGCAGAAAATGGTTGCCAAGAATTTTCGTGAGGGATGTGCGATCTTCTTCTCCTGTTGCAGTATACACCAAAATTGTGACAATAATAGCACCCAATGCGTTAATCTAGTCTGATATCCATTCCACCTTCGTCGAGGTTGAAGCAAAATTTGGGTTGAGGTCGAAAACTCTACAACACTGTCACGATCTCCCGCTGCGTCAACGTATCCACTGTGTTTTTTTTTGTCGCTGGTTAGTATTAACGAAATACCATCTGCCGCAACAGCTGGTTCGCGACTGAGATCTCGTTTTTTTTCTTCCTTATAACTTACCATCGAGGTTCTTCTTCCTCTCGGCGTTAGTTACTTCAATCTGAATAATAAAGCCACTCGAATAGTTGACAAAATAAAATCTATCGTAACTTCAAACTTTAACAATTGAAGTTTCCTTTTTTCCTCGTATAAAACTTTTCCATGTCCATTCGCGATCGAAAACGTTATTAATTTAAATTGCAAAACGCCTTCGCGAACACAATATAGAATATCTTTCGTTTAAAGTCAAAGTATAAATTCTCAAAATCCATTTAAAAAATGTTTACGCAACGAGAAGGAATTTGTAATATCGGAGCGAGGAGAACGATTAACGTTTGGTATTATCTGCCTCGTATGTAAATTTATCCATGCGATAAGCAGTAGCTAGTACGCGTTAAATAACAAGCACAAATAGCGTTTGACATCACGAGCAGCAGAAGACGCGTAACATTTTGGAAGATTCGGGGTAATTACGAAGCAAAACCGTCTTGCGATATCAACGTTTATAAATTACGGCCTACGTATGTTTCCCTCTGACTGATTTTCGTCTTGGTAGTAGTTGACTACGTTGCTGCTATAATTCTCTATCTCCCTCTCGCTCTCTCACTCGCTTCCTTCATCTCCTCATATCCACGACCCCATTATCAAATCATTGTGATCGTGCGAAGTACAGTGTGAAAACGACGGGAGAAGCCAACAGTTTGCTTCAATCCAACTGTTTGCCACGGTACGAAGCAAACCAAAGCCTCGCGAAATACTCGAGAGAAGGAGTCTCGGCACATTCAAAGCACAAGGAAATCCGTGATGACGTACAGGCGCAAACATCTTATACAGAGATACGAGAGAGGGTGTACATGTGTGGGGCGCAGTGACGAAGTGAGATGAGATAGACGAAGAGTGTTCGGGCGTGTCGGAACAATGTACGACGGTGAAGGCTTTGACTCGCGCGGTTTGGCCCGATCTTACATGAATGCACGACAGGAGAGACTCGCCGAATCCCTTGAACCATGCAGCTGCGAGGGATTTTATAGAGGAGGACTGCGCCTCTATCGAGAGCCACTCGAGATGGAGGTCTTCGATGAAAAGCTGCGACGTACAGAGCGTGTGTACGTGACATGGTGATCTCAGCATCTCTGGTATCTTGGTACAGTGGAACGTCGAATTCGTCTTGTCGTTGGGAACGAAAGAATTCTGAATATTTCTCACGTTTTTCAACATTTTTCCTACTTTTGATGTAATGACGAGCTTTTGGAAAAACCTCAAGGTCCTTCTGACCTTTGCACTAGTCGTTAAGGTCATGTTTAACGTTTCTATAATACTCAAGGTCATTTTGAACTTCTCACAAACTCTCAAGGTCAATCGCGCGTTGTTCCAAGGACGGAAAACTAGTTTGAATGTCAACGTTGCGAGGTAAATCCACGTTATTTCGTTGATTTTTCGACCATTGGTGGGAAGTACGACGATAAACATTTATCGCAATAGCCGAGAAGAGAGAATTTAGACCCAAACGCCCGAAGACCTACTTTTCTTAAATCTACGATTCCTCCCATGAATTTTTCTCTTCGTGCTCGCATTCCCTCTCTTTTTTCCTCAATCCGGCTAACCCAATTCCACACAGTGAAACACACTTCGAGATTTCTTTTCTCGGTTGCCGCAGGGTCGTAACCTCTCGAAGACTCGGCGGCTGCGAGAAAGCGTATCGCTCTGCTGTATAACCGTGGGGGACGGAGAGTCGAGAGCACATGCATGCATTTATACTGCGCGAGAAGGAAAAAAAGAGTACAAATTTCGCGTGTTATATTATACGCGAGAGAGGCCCCGAATACGAAATGCGGGGGTGAAAAGATCGTAAGTCCGTTGGCCGTAACAAGATTCGTTTACCGACGAAGAGCGTACGCGTGTCTGCCACACAGCTGACTTACAGCTTGCACGCATGCTTTTTTCGAGGAATATTTTTTTCGCGGACGTAAACTTTAGATATCAACGATTGCAACTTTTTTACTCCCACTATGCTCAAACGTTAAGGTAGTCCTATCGTTGGGTGGGGGATTAAAATTTTATTCCCGTTTTTTTTCACATTAGAAGTGAACCAAGCGTTAAAGTTCATTAAGAAAAGTTGTTGCAAATCGACCAAAGAACAACATACTCAAAATTCAAATTGATCCTACGGAAAGTTTATTTGTTATATAATAAACAAAATCATGAATTTGTTTTCCATAAGATTTGTTGTAAAAACTAATCGAAGCTTCTTTGATGTCATATAAAAATGTGTGCAAAATTTCAACAGGCTTCATCGACCAAATGATCGAGATACTCGTTGTATAATGTTGCGATATTTAACACGGTCTCTTATGGGAGATTGCGAAAAGTGACGATTTTCAAGAATAAATATCGTGATTTTTGAGTCGATGAAGGTCCCTGAAATTTTACACACATATACATATGACATCAAAGAACGTTTCTGCAAATTTTCAGTGAAATCTAACGGAAACGCTGTAACGATGGGACTGCCTTAAATAAGATCATATTCGACTTTAATCCAATTTGTTATTCTTTTATCATTCTATCACATTTATCGAAACGAAATCCATTATTCTGGTTCGCGTACCAAATCAATGACGAGTTAAAATCATTTTCTATTTTATGACAATATTTTTTCTTTGATAAAATTGTCCCCTTTGGAAGAAGGTGTGTCCGATGATTTTCTAATATTTTTCTTTCGCGAATTTAACTCGCCATTATTCGTATAATACCCTGAATGCTGTATGCGTTATGCATGTACCTACATTCGTATTTCAACGGTCTCGTGCCAGTCCCCCGTCGGGATGATCGATCATTCTGCCCCAAGTCGGAAGCGCCCATCGTCCTGGCAATTCTAGCCTCTCTTACAATGTTTTCGCTTCTCACCCATATTGTCCATATAGAGCGTCGAGACACGACGATGGAAATGGGAAAATTATCGCGACAGATTGAACCTGACGTGTGTATACCGCCAGCAGCGCGTTTCAAGCTGTACCATGTATATTTTCGATATATCTATACTCGTATGAATATGTTGTCTCTGGTCTCTCTCGCGAAAAGCGCTTTGTTTCATTCAACTTCACAGATTGCTGCGACAAACGGATATATACATATTTCCACATGGTACGTACGTTACATGAATATGTTTTTTTGTTTATTTTCTTTATATATATATATTTCCACATGGTACGTACCAACGTTACACGAATATGTTTTTTTTAAATTCTATTTTTGTATCCTCTTTCTTTCCACGTATAAAGCGGATATGCGTTCCGTTTGTTTGGACAGTTTCAATTTGGCATGTCTAGTCGGAATTGGTTGCATTCCTTGGGACCAGAAAAATCATTTTGTTCAATGTACCATGAATTTTAGTGCTCGAATTTGTTTTATTTAAAAACAGAATGTACCATGAATTTTGGTCTTTGAATTTATTTGATTTAAAAACAGAATTTGCGAAACTGTTATTATTACTTATTGGCGATTAATGATGTTTTAAAATTAATAATAAAAAAGACGTTGGGATATGCGTTCCGTTGGTTTGGACAATTTAAATTTGGCATATCAGTCGAAATTCATTGCGTTCCTTGGGACTAGAAAAATTATTTTGTTCAATTTAAGATGAATCTTGGTGTTCGAATTTGTTTTATTTACAAACAGAATTTGCGAAACTATTATTATTTATTGGTGATTAATGACGTTTTAAAATTAATAAAAAATACGTTCGGATATGCGTTCCGTTCGCTTGGACAGTTTAAATTTGGCATATCAGTCGGAATATTTTATTTAAAAAATAGAATGTGCGGAATTATTATGATCTATTGGCTATTAATGACATTTGAAAATTAATAAACAAACGTATCTAGTCGAATTCGTTACATGTAATAATTGTTGTTTTCAAAAGCAGGAAAGATAAACCACATGCGGTTTCTAACACCAAAAATTCCAATCTATGAGCATTCGACTTATCTATCCAGATCCTTCTTCCTCCGTGTTAATCTCTTCCTCAGCTTCCCCCTCCCTCTCTCCCTCTGCCTCTCTCCCTCGAGCAGGGAGAGCCACGAAAATGTTTCCCGTCGACCCTTATTTATTGTCGCGATTATCGCGAGAGAGGCCTCGAAGCCCCACGCATAATTACCCTGTCGCGAGGTGAGAATGCGGTTCTCTCTGGATGGTAGAGGGTATGTATATCCAGGCGAGAGGGTGAGCAGAGAAGAGAGAGTGAGAGCAGAAGGGAGAGAGGGAGAAACAGGACGCGGGGTCGGGAGTTGATGGGAAGGGAAGGACCCTCGGGCAACTCGGGTCGACTCTTGCGCTGCGCGCCTAGCTACAAATGGCCCCGCATTTGGGAACAAGCTCGCCCCGTCGTACCGAGCCGTGTCGTCGATATCTCATTTTTTGACGGGGATCGCCCGGAACCCACCGCTCGCACTCTCGCGCGCCCCTCGCTTGTTATGCCCAGAGGTGGAAAAAGCATTTTCTCTCTCTTTCTCTCTCCCTCTCGCTCTCTCACTCTCTCCCTCTCGCTCTCTCACTCTCTCCCTCTTCCTCTTTCCTACCCTGCTGTACAGGACGCACCGTATATATATGGTGTACATGCGTACGTGCGTGCATGCAACTCTCGCGCGACAAAATTACGGATGAACGTCGTGCCGTGTGAAACACTCTGGTACGTGGGGCCCGGCAATCGATCAGACGAATCGGTAATACGTTATCGGTATTGAAAAAAAAAGGAAAAGCAAAAAACAATCTACTGCCTGTCTGTATGGATTTCAATTTTGCACGATAAAAAAATGAAAAAATAGAAAGTAAAATAAAGCCGTACCTACGGTGTCGCTTTTTATTTTACGTTAACACACTGTTTGCGATGAATTACAGTACACAAACACGATGTCGAGTACAATAATCGAGGAGAGAAGTATTTATTTTTTTTTGCAAAACCTTCGAAGCTAGAACTTTTATAAACTTTTGGTACAATTTCGATTTTGTTATTTCTTCTTTTCGAGGCATCGAGAAATAAAAGAGGGAAATAAAGTGTAATATTTGAAAGCTAGTCTTAAGGCGAAGGTCTGTTTAAGAATGGGATGTTTATTTTTTCTTTATTTTTTTTAATTGAGGAATTTCTATTGCTTCTGACGAAGCAATTTACCGGATTGGAGTCGAGAACCAATGAGCTGTGGAAACTTTAAGCTGCGAAGCGCATTTAACGGGGATAAAAATAGAAATGAGATTAAAGGTGAATCAGAAGCTAGAGAGACAGCTCGTTGTCGTTAGTTCGACTCGTCGTGACTCAGACTACTAAACCACACCCGCACCCAACTGAATAAATGAAGGAATCTTTTATTTTTTGCCTTTGGACTCAAAAAACACGGGAAAACGCACCAAAATTTTTCGAAGTTCGTTCATTATTGTTCATACTTTTAAAATTTTGTATTTATTTATTTAATTAAAACAAATATCTTCTTTTCTAAATTGTTTTACGTATTCACTTTTTAATTTCAAAAATATTATTCACATTGAATGAAATTGATTCGTATTTTAAAAAAATCGTTTTCAATTTTAATGATATTTGATAAATTCTCATTCTACGAGTCGGATGAAATTTAGCAATTGAATCGGATAAAAGTCGAGACACAGACTACTAAACCACACCCGTACCCAATTGAATAAATGAAGGAATCTTTTATTTTTTGCCTTTGGACTCAAAAAACACGCGAAAACGCACCAAAATTTTTCGAAATTCGTTCATTATTGTTCATTATTTTAAAATTTTGTATTTACTTATTTAATTAAAACAAATATCTTCTTTTCTAAATTGTTTTACGTATTGACTTTTTAATTTCAAAAATATTATTCACATTGAATGAAATTGATTCGTATTTAAAAAAAAATCGTTTTCAATTTTAATGATATTTGATAAATTCTCATTCTACGAGTCGGATGAAATTTAGCAATTCAATCGAATAAAATAAATTTTTATTTTTGCCGGAGAGTTTTTCGCGGGTGATATCGTTTCCATCAAAGCTCTCGATAGTTCGGTTAATCGATGTTATCGATAGCGTGCATACGTCACGAGTGGTTAGCACTCGTCAATGATCAAATGGGACACTGCCACGTTCGGTGATACAGCTCCGGCGGCATCAAACTCCGCTCGCGGAGCTTTTAAGTATTTAAAATATCGGAAATGGACAGTGCAGCTCGGTGTGATCCGACCGAATCGTTTGGTCAGTCGGGCGTTCTCCCTCGGCGAATATATACATCCGCCTATTTTCCGAAAATGTATTCCCGGAGCATCACCGGTGACATCGAAGAGCACGATATCGCGTGATATCACTATATCGTACAAATGTAGGGGATTTTACTCTCCCCTCTGATGGAACGAACCACCGGGCGCAATTCCATTAACGAGTCGTTGAATAATTTCTGTTGAAATTCTATTCCGAAAATTCATCGCTCTATAAGACAGTAAGCGTTTGATCGAGATTACAAACGGATGAATGGAATTGAAAAAAAAAAAATTCAACACTTTATTGCTCGAGGGGACGATTAATTGGAGATGGATGTGTATCAATATTTAACGCGCATGAACATAATCAATTTATTCATTTCAAAAAGGATCTCAAATTTGTAAACCACTTTTTAGAAAATAGATTTGATTATTTTTACGATTATTGATAGCGAGTTTCATAGCGAATTATTTATTCGTTTGTATCATAATTAGAATACGAAAGTTGTAATTTAGAAAATATTTATAGAACATTAATGGAATAAATGGTATTCTCTTCACAATTTCAAAATGAATTTTGTTTACGTTAAATTATTCGATATTTCTGGATATAAATCGACCCTGATCGTGTCGTTATCGAAATATTATGGGAGCCATTTGTTTTAGGATTTTTATTCATACCTATCTGTCTTCGATGCCCAGTTTTTTTCTCCCGATGATAGATAGACCTGTATATCTAGTTCGATAGAAAAAAAAATTCAGAAATACGTTGATTTCTCGTGTATATTTGCATCGCTTCCGGGCTCGTGACCATTTAAATTTCCATTAACGTGCAGGACGACACCGTAAGGGCTATCAATTCACACGAATGCAGTGACCAGGCATAGAGCTATGAAAGCCAGAGAGAGAGAGAGAGAGCGAGTGAGAGAAAGAGAATCCGAGAAAAACAGGGACAGGGGAGAGAGCAGGGAAAACGAAAATTGCGAAAAACGACCGGTGGTAATTGGACGTTGCCGCCCATAAAAATAGCAGTTCTGCTTTATAGGCAATTAATTCGAAATGGTTGGACACACGTATCGTACATAGAAAGAGAGAGAGAGAAAGACAGACACAACGAGAACTGCGATATGGCTATTCCCCCGCGGCACGACAGCGGATCTCATCGCCAGGTTCCTGGCTATGCTGCAAATCGGTGAACAACATATTCTCTCCCTCTTTTTTCTCTATCCCTATATCATACACGCGGACTGTCGCAACAGCATGTTTTGTGTCACAGGGAAACGCTAAATTTTAAATCCACTGTAAAAATCTCCACCAAACGCTCGAATATAATCGTTTTTCATCATAGAAACGTGGGAAAAGTGAAAAAACAGAGAAACAGAAATTGGATATAGAAAATTTATGGTTTTCAACAATCGTATTCGAGAGAATGAATGAATACAAAATGGAAATCGGAACGTAATGATGATTATCGATAAGTACTTGGAACTTTAATAATTAGGCGAATGAAAAACTTTTCATTCTCCGGTTGTTCCTGGTAACACTGAGCCCTTTGGGAATTCCTTGCGTCGCAATGGCATATTTTGTGTCACAGTGAAACGGTAAATTTTAAATCCACTGTAAAAATCTCCACCATACGATTGAATATAATCGTTTTTCGTCATAGAAACGTGGGAAAAGTGAAAAAACAGAGAAACAAAAATTGAATTGAAAAATTGAAAATCAAATAGAAACTTTATGGTTTTCAACAATCGTATTCGAGAGAATGGATGAACAAAAAATGAAAATCGGAACGTAATGGTGATTATCGATAAGTACATGGATCTTTAATAATTAAGTGAATGAAAAACTTTTCATTCTCCAATTGTTCCTGGTAACACCGAGTCCTTTAGGAATTCCTTGAATCGCAATAACATGTTTTGTGTCACAGTGAAACGGTAAATTTTGAATCCAGTGTAAAAATCTCCACCAAACGCTCGAATATAATCGTTTTTCGCCATTGAAACATGGGAAAAGTGAAAAAACAGAGAAACAAAAATTAAATATAGATACTTTATGGTTTTCAACAATCGTATTCGAGAGAATGGATGAACAAAAAATGGAAATCGGTACGTAATGGTGATTATCGATAAGTACTTGGAACTTTAATAATTAGGTGAATGAAAAACTTTTCATTCTCCGGTTGTTCCTGGTAACACTGAGCCCTTTGGGAATTCCTTGGGTCGCGACCGAGATCCGATCCTAACCATCTTGCACGTTTCCGGCTTCTTCGATCGTTGTTCAACATCCATAGACGATGTATATGTATATGTATACAGATGAAGAGACAGAGAGTGGGAGAAAGAGAGAGAGAGAGAGAGAGAGAGAGAGGGGAGAAAGAAAGAGAGAAAGCCAAGTAGGAAAGCTGTTCGAGAAGCCGAGAGCACCTCTTTTTCCCAATTAAATTATCCTCTCTTCGAATAACCGATAATTGGGTATAATAGAATATTTCCATAATTTTTAGTGGCTTCTTAAATTACCCGAGATCCTCGGCAATAATGAAATTCGCTCTTTAATTGCAGAATAATAGCTGTGCGAAGAAAACGATAAATTAGAAAGTCAATCGTCATTTATGTTTTTCTGTTTTTTTTTTTTTTTTTCATTATTTTATTTTTATTTTTTTCATTCGATCCAGTACCACAAGAGTAGATATATCGACGTAACGAAGCTTCGAATAATTCTCCCTCGTTCACTCGCAGTGAAAAAAAATAAACGATTGGCCAATCGAGGGACTGCGCTTTTATCGTATTTTTCCGGTCGGAACGAGAAAGGGGGATGGAAATACGCAAATCGGCGAAGCTGGGATTGACCGTCGACCGATAATTTATTTGCTGTAAATATCGTGAGTTATGCAAGAAAACAAACGAAAGGTCTCGAGGGAGAAGAGTTCAGATGTCACGTGACCGTTAAACCGGCGGATAAACAACCGCTCGTTTTTGCCAGTTCAAGCGAATATTTCGTAAATATAAAATTAAATATTTACCAGTCGCATTGAACGAAGAGATCCGACGATGCGCGTGTATATTGAAAATTATCAAGACTGTGAAAATTGTCAAAGGAAAATTACCAGTGTAAAACTTGTTATTTGACTGATCGCTGTGAAAGACTGTGAGCTACGTAAAATAAAATAAAAACCAACAAAATTATTCGTAAAACTAATTAGCAATTCAAGGTAAAGCGATTATTTATCACGAATTTGTAGTCGTAACAATTAACTCGTAACGCAAATCACACCGAAGCCTGGTTAAAATTTTTTCTTTTTCAAATTCATTTTCGTGAGAGAAAAATGTTCGAAACAACCCACGAAAAGGAAAAATAATTCGTCAATTAAAATTAAGATTTATATTCCCGTTTGATTAATCGAATTTATTTAAATTCAATCGCGAAATAATTTGTCGAATAAATATTTTTCTTGTTTTGTTTCTCGATTAAAGAAATTACGTCAGAGTCGAAGAGGCTAGAAATAAATTTTCCTGCTGATCGTAACGATCAACTTTCCTGCATCTCGTGGGAGGATAAGAAACAAGAAGATGCTGCAATACGTAATTGTGATTATATGCAATCTTCCACAAAATACATAGGCCGAAGGTACATCAACGTCGCACCTGCAGCTCGCACCAAGGCCTCCCGATGCATTGGTGTCCATTGTGTGGCGTACAACTATTTGCTTCGCAAAATCCTGCGAGGTTGGGCAATTTACGTGCGGGGGGGGGGGGGGGGGGGGGAGTGGTTCGTAAATCGTAGAACGAACGACCCCCGGACGGCCATGCTGGAAATATATATACGAGCCACCAGCGAGCTTGAGTAATTACGAATTAAACAATCGTTAAGGACGGCTAATTTATTAATGATGAATCGTGGAACCCCGACAACTTGTATATTCGTAGCTATAGAAACGAGCGTTGGTCTTGAAATTATAGAGACATTTTCCCGATGGGGAGCCGAAAACGGTGAATAAAAAATCTCAGAATCGCATCGCACGTATACTTCTATTCTATTTCGGTTCATTATCGTTAATTAAACTTAGCGAAAAACAAGAAAGTCTCGCGAATTTTACTAATTCGTTTTAATTTGCGTAAATATTTTTCTCCGAGATAAACGTTTATTCGATATGAAAGTAATTTAATTAATTTACAGTCGAATCAACGTTTGAAAATAATTGATAATACGATGAGAAGGAATAATTACGAGAGACGAGTTTCACGTTTGAGCTACGGCATTTATTTATGGAACGTTATTTTTAAACGATTTTTCTTTCTCATCGTTGCTTCCTCGTTGAAAAACAAAAACATGCCATTTCTATTTTTCCCGAATCAATTTAATAAACATTTTCTCTCTCTCTCCCCCCTCTCTTTCTCTTTCCCTTGGTCTGTCTCAGCCCCCCTCCCTCCCACTCTCTCTCTCTCTCTCCCTCTCTCTCTCTCTCTCTCCCTCTCTCTCTCCCTCTCTCTCTCTCTCTCTCTCTCTCCCTCTCTCTCTCTCTCTCTCTCTCACTGTCTCTCACATACACTCACTCTCTCTCTCGCTCTCAACCTCTGTGGTGATCGTGGGCAGGCGCGCGACTAGAGCACGGACAATCGTTGATTGAAGTTTGGTCGTGGAGTGCCGCCAGAGCATACAGCATACGGCACTCTCGCACAGGGAGTCAGAGGGGGAGAGAGAGAGACAGAGACAGAATGCGTTAGCGAAGGGGAGGAGTGAGAGAGGTGCGCGGAATGTGTACGTCCTGGTCGGTGTGCGACAGCGCGAAGCATAGCCATGCAAATTGCATTAATACGTCGCGTAAGCGGCCGGCAAATTGCTTTACCATCAATTTCGGTTGGCTGCCCCCGTTGGATACGAAGGCCCTTGCTCGCTTTTGGTTTAGCTGCCGCGCACGTAGAGAACACCAGCGACACCAGGAAAGCAGCAAGCATCGACTAAGCCACCACGTTTCCAGAAGCCCAACAGCTACATACATATTTCACCAAATCATGTATTTGTAATATTCATCCTGCGTCAGATATATCATGGCCACGCAAGGGCTCCGAAAGGTGCCGTTTATTTCATACGTGTGATGTCACCGAGATATCGATCGACGAGATCCACGATCAAAATCCTTTTAGAGTCATTATCGTCACTCGATTCTTAATATTGTGATTCTTACGTAATAAAATTAAAAATAATAATTCTATCTATCGAATTATGATTTTTTGTTTGTAAATAATAAAATTGTTATTTCGCGATCGATTCGTATAAATTCAGATTGAGCGACGTAATTAACTATCTAAATGACCTTGTTCTTAGGCATCTTTTTCGATTCATAAATATTTCTCATGAAAATTTGTATTGTAATTTTATTTTTATAGCAATTGATTATGTTTCAATAATCAAAATGAGAATTTATCTTGCAATACAAAATTATTGTTGAAACGTTGAAAGTATAATTTACTCACAAAAATAAAATATCGGTTGATCATTGAAATAACTATATTGTTATTGTTCCATCATATTAAAAATCGAATGGGAATATATATTCGACCCCAACACACGTACAATATTCACCATGAATTACCATTCGGTTGCGAGAGTTTAATCTGCTACGATCCGAATTTTCTTGTTTATAAATAGCAAAATTGTTATTTCACGATCGATTCACAATTTTTTCTCATGTTACATGAAAATTCGTGTTATAACTTTGTTTTTATAGCAACCGATCATATTTCAATAATCGAAATAATAATTTATCACACAATAAAAAATGATTGTTGAATCGTTGAAAATATAATTTATTCGTAAAAAACAGAATATCGTTCGATCATTGAAATAACAATATCGTTATAATAAAAAATTGTAATTTCTATCAATGTTCCATCATACCTATTACAAATCGAACGCGAATATATCCGCCCCCAACACACGTACAATATTCACCATAAATTACCATTCGGTTGCGAGAGTTTAATCTGCTACGATCCGAATTTTTTTGTTTATAAACAGCAAAATTGTTATTTCACGATCGATTCACAAATTTTTCTCATGTTACATGAAAATTTGTATTACACTTTTATTTTTATAGCAATCGATTATATTTTAATAATCAAAATAATAATTTATCACACAATAAAAAATGATTGGCGATCATTGAAATAAAAATATTGTTATTATAAAAAATTATAATTTCTATCAATGTTCCATCATTCTACAAATCGAATGCGAATATATCCGCCCCCAACACACGTACGATATTCACCACGAATTACCATTCGGTTCCAAGAGTTCAATCTGTTATAATCCGAAATTTCTCCAGGATAACTTTTTCAGGGCATTCGATGTTCTATCTATTATACGAATATATGTATTTATCGTAAAACATAGATATAATAATATACATGTGTGTGTATAGACGAAAAGATTAATCGCATGTTTTCGTTTACGGTAGGGTGAAAGATATGAGAGGGATGGATGGTTCGTTCGTACGGCATATCCAACAATATATCAATTCTAATATATATATGTATATGTCCAAAGTATGCGCGGACTTGGCTACGAGTGGCTCGATCGTGAGTATTGCGTATAGGATAATAATTCGTGGCTGTCTGTCGAGAGTGGCGGCTTGGCAGCCGTTAAGGGTGGGAATACGGTATAAACGAAGACAAGCGTAAATATACACGTATACATGGTAAATGTGTGTAGGTATATACACGTAGATAGGACGTTCCGGTGAGTGTGAGAGAATTGGAGAACGCGAGAACAAACACGCATTCCTCGTACTAGAGTTGCAAACTTATATGCGAAATGGAGAACCAAGCAGAGTAACAGAGAGAAAGAGAGAGAGAGAGAGAGAGGGTGGGAGGATTGGGGTTGCAGAGCAAGAAACGTAGAGGGTGAAACTCACGAGAGGGCAGATACCAGGCACGAAAGAGGGTGAAACAGAAACGGTGCTATGGAAAGAACGTACGAGGTTGAGTGAGTCAGCCTAGAAGAGTGAGACAGAGTTCTGTGGACGTCGAGAAAAAGAACGAGGGTAAGAGAGAGAAGGAATAGCAGTCTGAGGGTGTACGAGTCACAGGGGGTAAAAGAGAGAGGGAGGGAGAGAATGAATGTATGAGTGTGTATGAGCGACAGAGAGAGAGAGAGAGAGAGAATGGATCGAAAGTTAGCAACAAGTGGCCGCCCACCACATCAGCAACAGCGGTACAGTAGAACAGAGAAGTATACCACTACCAGCAGTTTCCCTACGTCTAACAGCGAACGCCCCAGGCTGACAGACCCCGGGAAGCAGGTGCAGGACCTCTGAACCCCACACGACCGGAAGTAGGTACTAGAGCCAAATCCCAACGCACCACGGCAACCCAGGGAGAGCTTTCCGACGACGCGCTCCGATGGTCTTCGTGTTACTTTGCTATAGTTATATATATGTACATTATAAGGTCAGCCGTAGGAATGTTGTGTCACGGGTCATCGAGATTTCGGTATACTCGAAGGACCTCGATCGACCAAATTTCAATCGCATTTCCACACCTCGAACTCTTCCAGGTTACTCCACATATCGGAATTGACACTTCATCTTTCACCCCTCCTCGTTGTTAGATCGTTATCTCAAAAAATCGACTTCGGGGAGGAACAAAACAATTTTTTCAATATTTTTGAGTTCCTTCGTCAATTTTTAAATCGTGAAAGGAGCTTTTTCATACACAATTGTGACAACTTGAAACGTTTTAATATCACGTATGAGAAAAATTACGTCGATTCTTACCTCGTAGATCGTTATCTCAAAAATTCGATTTTGAGGAGGAAAAAACAATTTTTTCAATATTTTTGAGTTCCTTCGTCAATTTTTAAATCGCGAAAGGATCTTTTTCATACATAGTTATGACAACTTGAAACGTTTTAATATCGACAAAAATTACGTCGATTCTTACCTCGGTATTAGATCGTTATCTCAAAAATTCGACTTCGAGGAGGAAAAAAACAATTTTTTCAATATTTTTGAGTTCCTTCAACAATTTTTAAATCGCGAAAGGATCTTTTTCATACACAATTATGACAACTTGAAACGTTTTAATATCCACAAAAATTACGTCGATTCTTATCTCGTTATAGATCGTTATCTCAAAAATTCGACTTCGAGGAGGAAAAAAACAATTTTTTCAATATTTTTGAGTTCCTTCATCAATTTTTAAATAGCGAAAGGATCTTTTTCATACACAATTATGACAACTTGAAACGTTTTAATATCGACAAAAATTACGTCGATTCTTACCTCGTTATAGATCGTTATCTCAAAAATTCGATTTCGAGGAGGAAAAAAACAATTTTTTCAATATGTTTGAGTTCCTTCATCAATTTGTACATCGCGAAAGGGCCTTTTTCATACAAAATTATGACAACTTGAAACGTTTTAATATCGCGTATGACAAAAATTCCGTCGATTCTTACTATCGCGTCGATGGGATGGAAACTGCAATTAAAAATGAATTATTCAACGAAAATAAACGGAGGTCGGTGTAGTTTTCATGAAACGAGACGAGAGATATGAGCGTATCTCTACGTACGACCGAATGGAGGATCGTGACAGTCGAAAATGGCAGTCTGGGGTGGAGGAAGGATTAATTAAACGATTAATTTTCAAGCCTCGTTGCATAGGAGCAAGCACGCGTGACTCCCCCGTGGGAACGTCAATTGTGGGATTCCCCCGATGCTAGGCCATCGGCACAACGCCCCAAGCCAGGATATTTCCGCTTGCGATGCCTTCTGCCTTCTCTCGCTTTTTCCTCCCTCTACCCACGTCGCTTTTCTCACACACGTATAAACGAAAACTCTCTCCGTCCTCTCTGCCTCGAGGATTTTCCTCGTCTCGACAAATCCTCGCACGAATTTCTCGTTTACACAAAACTTTACCTACGCACAAACACAGTCACGGTCTGTCCTATACGTGCAAAACTTCGTGCGGTTTCGCAACGTTCGTGAACCGATCACTCGATCGGATAAGACGGTCAGAAAACACGCGGAACGTCCGGTACGTAACGAAGACATTCTTCGCGTATAAGAGAGCGAAAACGACGACGCCGAGTCTCTTTCGGTGTTTCAGACTTTACCATACCGCGGCTAACTATAAGTATACACCTTGGATAAAGCCACCAACGCTTCGCGTTCTTAACCACGGTATGGTGCCTTGGAGTTAATAAAATTCACGAAGATAATAATCTGGGCGACGAGCGAGAGGTAAGGACTTTTCGTCTTCGACGCAGAATTTTACAACCCAAGCGTGTGTTTAACCGCGATGGAAATTTCTTTTTCTCCTCTCGATAACACTCTTACGTTGTCAATTAGCCATGAAATAAGAGGGATTTTCTCGAAAATACTCCTTCGATCGTCGATTACATATTTTTATTCTTTTTTTTTTCAAGTAAATCGTTACATCGTCCTTTGGTAAAAATACAATTTTCTAAAATGACGTTAGTGCCAATTGCTCGTTCTCCACAGTTTTATCGCGTTGTAAATTTATTAACGATCAATGAAAATTTTGTCATTCTCGTTATCGATGAAAATAAAAGAAGAAAGACGCGTCGAAAACGTTCTTTTGTTACGGTAGGCGATGATAAATCTGCTGTATACTTCTCGCTAAATTGCTCTCGTACCTACAGTCGGTACGATGCAACGGTGATACGACAAATTGAATTATACAAAGACAGCTGCTACCCTCGCGTATATTTGCTGAAGTGGAAGAGGGTTTCCTATATACAGTTTCTATAACAATATGACATATATTTATATATATATATATATATATATATATATATATATATATATATATATATATATATGTATGTATGTATATTTCGTATATACTCAGAGAGATATCAGGTTCGCTTTGCTCGTGAGAAGGCCACGTACGTGATATCAGCTCGCTTTTCCGCGCTTCTCCCGTTTCTCTGTACTCGAACGTTTAGCTCGTTCTCTCTCTCTCTCTCTCTCTCTCTTTCGCTGTTTCCCTCTTTCTATATCCGTCGAGCTTTTCCTCCCCGTTGTGTCTTTGTACCAACTCTGGCACAGCCCCGTAAACGGACAATCTCATTAAATCCACTCACGAAACTGCCTGTACTTTATTCCGTGTTTGCAATCCTTTGGCTCGGCATATCGCAAGAATCTCTTCATTGCTAGCTTTGGTCTAAACTTTTTTTTTTGTTAGGAGAAAAAGAAAAATAATACAAAATTGAGGGAAACTTGAGAATGACAAAGGTCGCTGGAGTTTATAAAAAATTGAGTATTGTTTTATTGTATTGCAAAGATGAGAATGTTGAAAGGACATTGTTTTTTTATAATCCTGAGGATATGGATTTTTTAGTCTTCCTTTCTATCCTTTAAAAAATCTCCAAATTACAATATTTTTCCCAATTTGATTTCTTCATTTTCCTAAATCACTCGCTTGGATCCAAACTCGGCGTAAATGGACAATCATTTTCGAGACAATCAATTGTTAAAATTATTATCAAACAATGAAAATTCTAAAAGTCATTTACTATTGTTAAAAATTTTTTAAAAATCAATCGAAAAAATATTCTTTGAAATTCCTACGATTGATTAATTTCGAATTTTGCAGCTTTACTTTACAAGCCTGAAGATATTACCTAATGACCCTATCAATGTCGTCCTACCATTGAAAATCCCTAAAAGAGTAATGACCAAAAAAAAAAAAAAAAATATCTTATAAAAAAAACTGTCAGATTCGTTAGCTCGATGAATTACAAAACGGGTTGGAAAGTCGGGAGGGGATTTGAGCTTTTCAAAAATAAGAGAGCAACAACTATCGCATAATGAGAGGTTGCACTCTAGCTAAAAGCCCTCCACACATCTCGTTTCGATAATCCTCGACCTCGTCGTTTTGCCAATAACAACCCGTTCTCTCCCTCCCTCTCTCCCTCTATATATGGAGTCATTCATGGATTTTGTATGGTGAAAAGCTCACAATATTCGAGAAACGTTAATCACACGGATTCACTCCAGTGATCCGCGAAGGGGCGGACGAACTCGGTGCAATAGAAAGTGAGTGAAAGCGCGAAGAGAATGGAGAGAGGGAGGGTTTGCGAATCGATGCGCACAATTTGCAGAATCGCTAAAGAACAAGGGTAACGAAGGTACAATGCAACTTTATACTCTCCCTCGCACCAATCCCTTCAACATTATTGCACGGCTTATCGACCCGGACAACATTTCGTGCGTAATAATTTGTTCGTTGGGTCGCTTTGCGTTCGATAACAATTTTACCTCGCTTTCTAACCCCCAACCCTCGTACCTTCTTTTTCTCTCCCCTAAACCAATCGTAACTCCGTATACGCGTAGAATAGTCGACGTGGTAAATCGAAGATGTCCGCGTTTCAATGCCACACGTATCTTCTCCACTCTTCCTCTCTCTTTCACCATCTTACAAAATCTCTTCTTTAGCAATGACTCATCCAAGAATAAAGGTCATTCCTAAACGAGAAATTAATAGATAATTCCGGCATGATTTCTGCTCAATCGCAATTCACTCGACGTTTCAACGTATTCTCAACGTTACCTGCTACATAGGAAACGTGAATTATATCTCCAGATGTATCGGATTCGTATGAATCGAATTGATCAAAGGTAGACCGATCTTCTATGGACGTACGGAAATTATCGTGTTAAAATCGAATCTCGCTTACGATTAAACGCGAAGAACGTGATTTGACGAATGACTTATAGAAAAACTTGAATAGGAAATTATTTTTTAGAATTGTAAGAGATTCGTATTTTCCATTCACGATCGAATCCATTCCCCTTTATAATCCTCTGGAATGTTACGACGATTTATAATTTCGTGAAATTCATTCGATTATACCTTTCGCTCGAGTTAATGATCATTTTCATCGGATTAATTATACGAATAATGTCCCTGGATTTAAATTAAGCCCATTGTCGGTCGTAAGCCTGCAATAATCTCTTCCTGTATATATGCATATGCGCATAGATAGTACGTTCGTCGAGGCTCAAAGGACGACAGTGGAAACGAGAGAAAGCGATTCATACAGGGGATTGACGAAGTACGTCCCTCGACGATCCATTTCGCACAACGCTTTAAAAATCTATTGCTTACCGTAGCCATTTCCGGTAAAATGTGGGAGTGAGATAGAAGAAGGTCGGTAGAAGGGATGAAGGAAGGGATGAGTTGAAGGTAATCCCGTGGTGTAGCGTGACAAAGAAAAGGATATAGAGTCACCTCGAATGAATGTATAGAGGACGCGAGTCGTTACATATAACGATTGTGTATGTAGGATGTAAAAAAAAGTGTCTGTGTGTACGAAAAGAGGGTGAGATGTCGCGAGCGTCCAGCTTCGCTATCATCTAACCCACCAAAGAATGGAAAAAGAAGTTCTCTCTCTTTCTTGCTTACTTTTACCAACCCCAGATCTTTCTCTTTTAGTTCGTTGCTTCACTTTCTTCCGTTTCTCGTCTCTCTTTTTCATTCTTCCTGTACGTACTTACGGCTAGCTGTGTCCTTATTTGCAATTTTCCTTTTTTCGGTCTCTCTCTCTCTCTCTCTCTCTCTCTCTCTCGACTTTCTTCCTTGTCGCCATTCTCTTTCTCACATCGATCCGCATAATACCGAGCTACCTGCCCGACGACTCTTCCACCACTGGCCATTTTCTTTTTCTACGACCGGCCTTACCCTTCGCAATGTGGGGTAGGTACACGTACCACCCATATATATATATATATATATATATATATATATATATATATATATATATACGCGGAGACTTTTGTACGATTGTACTCAATGTTTACCCAAGCATCGTTATTATTCCTTCGAGAAAGAAAGCAAGTTGTCGGAGACGACCTCCACTGTGTGCCCTAGGATCCTATTACACGCTAATCTTAATGAGGAAAGAGAACGCTGAAGCAAAAGAAAAGAAAGTATTTGCAAGAGAAAGAGCGAGAGGGAGAGAGAGAGAGAGAGTCGGAAAAAAGAGAATACAGAGTTCCATAGGAACGCCGCAATTCTCTCCTTGCGACGTCGAGGAATGGAGAATAGAACCAAGAATCGTGGTTAACTGCTCCGATAAAAATAACCTCGATTTCCTAATGGTTATACGCAAAATTTTGATTGCAACTGCTGGTCGTACCAACGGTCGGAGAGAACTTCGTACCGAGCTAACAATTATTTCAATCGAGATTAAGAACTCGATGCTTTTCGCCAATATTGCTCGTCGTCCGAGACTTGCCGGAGACTTTCCCGAAGATGGAAAGAAGGAAGACGAAGATATTGACAAATCTACGTATAAAGAAGTGACAGTTTGTTCGGATAACGAGGCAGCACCAAGATCCATCGAGAAATTGCGTATCTACGAGGTTTTTAACTTCGAATCGTCCAAGCTATTACAATTTCTTTATCTGTCTTCTCTTCAAGGATTAATATCTTGAAAAAATATCAATTTTCATTAGCAGATCAAATCTAATTAAATTTTCAAACTATAAAATATAACATTTATTTATTGATAATATTGAGTTATATTTCACGCGATTCGATGGGAATTCATAGAAGAATGACGAATGAGCGATTAATATCTTGAAAAAATATCACTTCTCATTAGCAGATCAAAACTAATTAAATTTTCAAACTATAAAATATAACATTTATTTATTGATAATATTGAGTTATATTTCACGCGATTCGATGGGAATTCATAGAAGAATGACGAATGAGCGAAGTACAAACTATTATTTTTTATTTCATCGTTGCAGAAGTCAAAATCGAAGGGATTTGCGTGGAATGTCCCATGTAACGTTATACAAGGAAAAAAGAGGATTTCTCGAAGGAGAATTTTCTGGGAGAGGAAAATTCTTTGTGATAGAACGAGGGTAGCATGGGAGAGAATGAGGGTTGGAGGGGTCTCTCGTTCGAGACGACCTGCTGCTTCTTTATGCTGAATATTCTTTTCTCTAAGATCTGGCACACAGTAAGATTCGTGGTAAAGTATGATGGTCCTGTATAGGGATATGTCTACAAGTGCTTCTGGTTCATATTTACGTTGCCACGTATATATATATGGATAAAAAATAATATTCAAATAGCCCATTTGCATTGTATCGCATGCAAAAATGAGAGTATTGCTAAAGGAAATGACGAATAAGCAACGTAGGTAGAAAAACCCGAATAATACATGTCTATGAAAAGAGGAAATAGCCCTTCTTCAAATTAAAAACAAGATTTATCTTCCATTCTGTAATTTTTCTTCGAACTATCAACGTTTTTCTACGTGGAACAAACTATCCTCGAACTTTTCACAAACGATTGTCTCGATTAAACTGTTTATATCTACAAAAATAAACCAAAATTTGTATCGAGAATTTTTGGTGCGAACCTCATCGATGGTGATAAGAGAATTCTTGTCAAGGAATTCATGAATATCTGTAAAAAATGTGATAAAATATCGAAAGATTAACTTAGCGGTGACATAAAGGGCTTGGAAATAGTTCAGATAAGTATTATACTTATTTGCATATCTCAAAAAATTGATTCGTTATCATTAGCATTATCAAGATTCGTAACGATAGTAAATCTTGGAACGATATATTTTCTCACTTATACGAAAAAGTTAATTACACTGGATGAAAATTTCCTACGATTAGAATTTCATAAGGAACGGGCTTTCGACCGAGGACTTTTTGACTCTTGTGCAGATACTATTTTTAAACTTACTAGAAATCAATAATTCCGTCCAATGAAAGAAACGTCGATCTCTATCCAGCTAGCCAGAAATCGCCCGTTGATCGTATTTCCCATTGTCGATTAATCCAGAATCGAAAACTATTAAATACAAAAACCGTATACGATTATCTTACGGTATTAATTAATATCAATTAATTCAAAAATTTGCGTTGTCGAAACAAAAAAATTATATTTTTCAAAAACTTACAAAATTTTTACAATAAATACTTACGTAAAAATTTTCAAGATTGATAAATAACTAATAGGTAAAGTCCCGAAAAGATGGAATATTTTTTACAATTTTAATTCACTATACAAATATCGTGACTCGGGTTGCTACTCACGTTTCTCTTGTGTGCGTGAAAGTCGGTCCGATCGCTTAACGTCCATTGAGAGGTCCATGAACTTCATAATTACATAGTAGACATATATCACCCATACGTGAGTATCGTAGAGATAGTTATTAGCTAAATATCCTAGCGGCGAATCATTCAGTCATTTTGTATTTCGGCCTTCGAAGTCATAATTTTCGGTAGCTATATACCCATTAAAGGTTGCGCATATGCCTGGGGGGTCACGCGTTTCACGGCTGCCGAGAAGAGCGGCCACCAGATAATCGACATAATTATTTTCCGGATGCCCGAGTCCTTCCACTGTGTATTACCTATATATATATATATATATATATATATATATAGGTAGGTAGATACAATACGAGCCAAACAAAGGCGAAGACTATCTCAGTCCACGACCGTAAATTCATCTTGCGGGCCTTCGGTCGAGTGGGAGCCAAAGAGAAGAGGAGGTAGCAGGGTAGTCCTTTGGCAGATAGAGATGCCGCCCGGCGAGCTAACCCGCGAAATCGGACAATCTAGGGACGGAAATCGCCGATTACCGTCCGAGGATTTGTGGTTTCTCGTCTTGACCGAACAGAGGGAGAGAGAGAGAGAGAGCGAGAGAGAGAGAGAGAGAGAGAGAGAGAGAGAGAGAGAGAGAGAGAGAGAGAGAGAGAGAGAGAGAGAGAGAGAGAGCAAGAACGAGATTGAGAAAAAAAAGAGGATCTCGGCCTCGGTCCACTCGGTACCGAGATAGAAACCGCGAAATGACTAAAAATATATACGAAAATGTCAGATTTTCATCTCGGCCATTGACTTCTCGATGAAATATAGGTGTCGAACCATTGCCGGCCGTCAGTTTCGTTCGTTCATGCATGAACAGCATCTCCGTCGATGCAGACAACTCGATCGTCGATTTTACAATGCATATTCGATAATCCATCATACGTGAACGAATTGCAACGTATGTATATACATGTATATATATAGATTTTGCTACGAACCACATTATCGATGCGCGTTTGATTCGAGCTTCCATCAAATTTAATTTACCAAGATACTCGTAATTATATTGTTCGCGTCGTATATTGTTCGCTCGCGATACAACGCCAGTCGAGGCTCTCGCAATTTATTATAAATTAACTGTATACGCTTCGATACCTTCCGCTTGACACAGTCGGGCGAACGATAATATTTTAAACATTTATTACCATCGAGAATTTAAAAGAGAATACGAATTATATAAAACAATGTATAAATATAAATGACAAATTGAGACGATGAAATTGGAGTAAACGTTATTTTTAGTTAAAAACTGACAGCACGTTCGAGGATTCGTACAAATTCTCGGATATGGAAGGCCAATTTCAGAATTGATCGGACGATATAATAAAATAGAATACGTGAAATATTTTTGTGATGTAAAATCTACGTCATTGAGCCAAAAATCTGGCGTCATCGATGCCAAAAGTGACGAGGTCAAATTTATGAACATGGCTTGAATAACAGTAGTTTTATCTCGAGCGAATGTGAGACCGGAGATATTCGACGTTGATTTATAATTCCGTTCCGACCCAAATAGGAAGGAGTTGAATTACGTATCGTCGATCTTAAAAAAATTCCGATCTAACAATAAAATACGATTTTTATATAGCAAAAAAACGTCAAGTCGAACGACAAATTTTCAGAAAAAAAATTTAATTCCGGTTTTTTATGTTTAACAAACTCAGTGTAAAAAACAGTCCCGAGGACTTATATTTCTCAATCAATAAATATCGTGTGCTATAAATACACGTCGTCGTTAAATTTCTATTAGTCATGCATTTTTTATCATTTTTTTTTCTCCTCTCTTTTTCGTTATTTCGAGGCAACCCGAGAGATATTGTTGATCCAAAAGACTTTTCCTCGAGCTCCCGATCGTTTTAACATTTATTTTAAAAGCACCCGAGGGCAAAGTCCATTGGTCGTTCCACCCTCTCTCTCTCTCACACTCTTTCATTCTCTATCTCCTCAAGCTCTTTCACTGTCACGCGTGCTTTTTCAAATTTCTTCCACGATGAAATCCATTGTATCGCCTTTCGCGAGATTCCATTGTGCCGAAGCTCGAGTTCGTCGTTGCGCGGTAGGAAGTAGTGGGCGGGAGGGGGAGGGTCCTGGGATGGTAGGTGAGGGGGATGGAGGTACAGTAGAAGCGGACTCACTTCGTCGCGGACCCCTCGCTGTGTGTAGCGCGTTACAAAGAGCCCTGGCGCGTCCCAACTTTATCCGTTCATGGCGTTATTATTGCGGCGTCTGTGGAAAATGGAAATTTAATACAGTGCGGAGAAAGAGCGAGAGTCGCCGCGTGCTTCGTATATTGTACACATACTTAAATATATATATATATATAAATGTGGGTGTGTTATATATACGTGTATATGGACAGTAAAGCCAGTTGCTTCGGTGGTCTACTGATAACAATACCAGGGACTATCGTGCGATGGGTGGGTTTGGGTTTAAAACTTTGAGCTCACCCATTCCTAAATGCTTGACTTTTTGATACGGTCTTGGAGTGAAAAAATAAGTACGAAGGAAATTTAATGAGAGCTTCACTATGAAAGAAAAACAGTCGAGAATTGGAAGAAAAAGGGATTGTGTAGTAAAAAGAGGAGAGAAATTATCGAAGGTGGCAAAATTTGATTTTTTCAAACCACTGGACTAATTTGACGTTTGTACAAATATAAATCTATAAAATCATTTTATAAGAGGTTGAATTTTGATCGATTTCACTATTTTGTACTTCCCTAACTTCCTTTCATTGTAAACCCACCCCTAAATCTTTGACTTTTTGATACGGTGTCGGAGTGAAAAATCAAGTACGAAGGAAATTTAATGAGAGCTTAACTATGAACGAAAAACAGTCGAGAACTGGAAGAAAAAGGAATTGTGTAGTAAAAATAGGAGGGAAATTATCGAAGGTGTCAAAATTTGATTTTTTCAAACCACTGGGCTAATTTGACGTTTGTACAAATATAAATCTATAAAATCATTTTATAAGAGGTTGAATTTTTATCGATTTTATCGTTTTTTACCTGAGAAAAATTGAAATATTTGGAATATTTTACGTTTGAGAGACGATTCTAATACAGTCGAGCTGTGCTTTTTTCTCAGTTCACCGGATTATCGTTGACTTTGAAACCTGTCGGAGGAGAATGAAAAACTAAGAAGAAAGAAAGCGGACAGACTTAATACGAAAAAGACGTGGGGACCGGGGGTACGAGACAGGATTGTAATTCATATTAGCGTTTCTTCTTTCCGGAACGAGGGAAAGTAATCAAGATGGCTCGTCGGCGGGCCAGAAAGATTCGAGCCCGCTAAGAGCGACGGAGCGAGAGAGGCAGCGAAAAGAAAAGATACCTTTTTCCGTCGTTTTCTTCAACGCTCGTCGAGCTTCGGAATTAAACTTACAGATTCATTGGATCCCTCTGTTGAACACCCCGCGACGCTTCGGCTATGTCAAAAGCACAAGCCCATAACGTCCCACTGGAAAACTACCGAGCGAAATTACGATCGCGTCTCGCTTCTACTTGCTCTTTTCACTTTTTTTTTCTTCCGACAAAAAAGGAAACTACCGCGTAATATTCTTTATAACAAATTCTTTAATTCATTCCAGCCCGTAGGAGGAAAATGTTTTCGTGGATCGATCGAATCACCCTCGAACAATATATTTTTTTTATTCGAATAAATTCCATTTCTATCGATAAAAATTAATTCATTCAAAAAATATATTGATTTTCCATGAATTCGCGAATTTCCTAGAATTATGTTTGTTTAATAGAAAATAGCGTTAATAATTGAGGAATGTATATATTTTTTTTGATTACTTATGAATAAATTTTTGGTCGAAGCGATCGATAAACGGTTGGGAAAAAATGCATTCCTCTCTCTCTCTCTCTCTCTCTCTCTCTCTCTCTCTCTCTCTCTCTCTCTCTCTCTCTCTCTCTCTCTCTCTCTCTCTCTCTCTCTCTCTCTCTCTCTCTCTCTCTCTCTCTCTCTCTCTCTCTCTCTCTCTCTCTCTCTCTCTCTCTCTCTCTCTCTCTCTCTCTCTCTCTCTCTCTCTCTCTCTCTCCCTTTCTCTCTTGTCTCAACGTCGATCCATTAATTTGCGATTCTCACCCCATCTCTATGAACAATCCGACTCACGCGATCTCGGGACACTTCGTGCACTCCGCAAATACAGCGGCAAGAGAAAAAAGGCGTTCGCAATCGCCTTCAACGAGATAGTTTACGATGACCGACGCCCCGAATGCCGATCCTAAAAAGCTGATGTGCCCCGGCGGTCACTCTTGCGAAAGCTCCCTCAGCACACCTATATATCGCTGTCTCTCTCTCTCTTTCATCTCGTTTTATCGTCCACGATTTCACGATCGCCCCGAGACACAAAAAGAAATGCAATGGTCTCCTGGCGTGACGTAGGTAAATATATCGCCGGGGCTCAACATTTCGCTCGTTTCATACGACAACACATATCCAACGACTTCGAGAACGAGAAGCTGCGACGAAAAGCTTGAATACGTGGCATATATAGCTCATTAAAAAGAAAATATATCTACCCAACTATGCGTCTCGAAATATTTCTTTCGTTTCTAAAATGTCAAGCTTGCGACTTTACCAAGTTTTTAGAAAAACCGAAAACACAATAAAAAATTAAAAAAACAAAAACATAATTATAATCATATTCATTTTATTAATTGTAAGACGAAAGAAAATGCAATGTATCGTCGATGTCGAAGAATCCACGAAAAATAAATAACAATTAATGTTATAATAAAGCAAACCGTCGAAGTCACCGCATCGAATTCTTATCGTCGTATACACGTGCGGCTAGTTGGATGTGCCTAGAGCGGAAGAATTTTTCTCATTTCTCATATTACGTTTTCTATAAATCCGCGTCCGTGAGCGTACTCTACATGGTAGCGTATCGTATGACAAGAACGAGAGGTTGGGTAATGCGAGTAGCACAGAGTTGAAGTTTGTCGGAGATGAGAGAGGTTGACAAGAGTACTTTGGGGGTTGAAGGTGTGCGTCGAGATAAAGGATGCTGGATGTGTCTGCATTTCGAGCACTAGTACGATCTATGTACAGTGAGATAGAGAGGAAAACAAAATCGTGCCACGGGGAGAACGAATGTGAGGTCAAAGTATGAGAAGAAATGAGAGGAGAAGAGATATAAAAAGGGGGGGGGGGGGGTAACAAGTATTCGTTGTCGTGTGTGAGCGTTACTGGGATTTAATATTCTTTTCGTCATTGAGAGTTATTCAACTGCGCGAGGTATATGCGGTTTTGCTGGAATTTAATTATGCTTCAAACGTACTAGAAACGTATATATATAATTTGTGAGTCTGACGTGTATGTATATTGTTCTCTTCCACTCGGTTGGAAAATCGCGCGCTTTGCCCTAGTGATATACAAAAACAGATGACAAGGTGTATACCAGAAGGAAGAAAACGAATAAAATACACGATCAATCTTCATTAATTTTGAAAAATCATTTTTCCATCACAATTTTGAATTTTTGGGAAATTCGTGTTTCAAGGGTGGGGATTCGATATTTAATTTTGAGCTGGGTGAATTCAAAAGGTTCGTGTTGAATTGGAAATATCGCGATGAAGAATAATTGAGTTATTTTTTGGAAAATCTCAAAATTTGTGGGAGAAAAGGTCAAATAAATAAAATTATATTTTCTATTTTAAGATTGATGAATTCTTGCGAATCGAAAACGGAATTGTAACCTTCGTTACATTTATTGAAACTAATTTAGTGAATTCGAATTTCACGAAGCAGGTGGAGCTAATTCAAGTGAATATTAACATCTGCTCGAGGGAAAATTCTCGACAGAGAAGGTTCCAAAATCCTGGCGTTATCTACCACGAAAATTATGCAATAAAGTTTCTTACTTTCCTGGACAATTGTCGTGTGTAGCAAAGAAATCGTCTACCGTTAATTTTTTATTAGTTTTCGCTTTCTTATCAATTACTTCGAATAAATGAAATTTTTATTTGTAATTTATCTTATGAAATTTATAGAACTTATAGAAATATGCAATTTATCTTATAAAATTTATAAAATTTATGGAAAATTATACAATAAAATTTCTTATTTTCCTAGAAAATTGTCGTGTGTAGCAAAGAAATCGTCTATCATTTATTAATTTTTTATTAGTTTTTGCTTTCTTATCAATTACTTTGAACAAATGAAATTAATTTATCTTATGGAATTTATAGAACTTATAGAAATATGTAATTTATCTTAGGAAATTTATAAAATTTATAGAAAATTATACAATAAAATTTCTTATTTTCCTAGAAAATTGTCGTGTGTAGCAAAGAAATCATCTATCATTTGTTAATTTTTTTATTAGTTTTTGCTTTCTTATCAATTACTTTGAACAAATGAAATTTTTATTTGTAATTTATCTTATGGAATTTATAGAACTTATATAAATATGTAATTTATCTTAAGAAATTTATAAAATTTATAGAAAATTGTACAATAAAGTTTCTTATTTTCCTAGAAAATTGTCGTATGTAGCAAAGAAATCGTCTACCGTTAATTTTTTATTAGTTTTTGCTTTCTTATCAATTACTTCGAAAAATGAAATTTTTATTTATAATTTATCTTATAAAATTTATAGAACTTATAGAAATATGTAATTTATCTTATGAAATTTATAAAATTTATAGAAAATTATACAATAAAATTTCTTATTTTCCTGGAAAATTGTCGTGTGTAGCAAAGAAATCGTCTACCGTTTGTTATTTTTTATTAGTTTTTCTTATCAATTACTTCGAACAAATGAAATCTTTATTTTATAATTTATCTTATGAAATTTATAGAACTTTGTTCCTTCTCAACCTCTCACCTGCTTTTCGATACAGTGTACTCGTGACGTAACGAAGAAATTTTGCCGAGCACTTATTACCGAATGTGATACTCGACGATGGGGGGAGATCCAATAACAGGGTGGGAGAGATGGAAAAGAGCGGAGATTCTGCGGTCCTGCGGCTGTGCAACGAACTGTTCTCATTCTCTCTCCCCCCTTCTCTCGCTCACTCCCCTTTCCCCTCCTCTTGGGGTCGAAAACCAGGTGTATTCGTTTCGGGACGAAATAGAATGAGAGATCCGCGCGGTGGCCCGTTGAAGCGGCAAATGAACCGTGATGCCGGGAGTTCCGAACGACTCGGAGGGATATATGGGTCGTTCCTTGTCACTTTAACATCCTCTAACTTCTAATATTTACGACGCGAATTTTATATTTTCGTATATTCTTCCAACGATTCAAAAAACGTCTGTTCAATTTCGTAAATCATTTTTGCCACTCCCTTTCGCAAATTTCAATCATAAGATTTTACTTCTTCTCAATCAACACTGAAATTTTATCAAGTAAGATTAATTGATAAAAAACAAATCTTATCACTCCCGCTTCGAGTAAAAAACAAATCGATAAATAATTATCGAAAATTCTATATCATCGCCACAGTAAAAAATTCCTTCTTCGCGGTAGGAAAACGTTGGACGATACGTCAGGTGGAACGATCGTGCCCCGATCGAACTAGGCTCGAGTCGTCAGCGTGGAAGTTTCATTCGCTGCTTACGTGAACGGTTAATAATCGCTCATCATCAACGAAACACCCGAAACTCACGTCGGAGAGCTCTCGTGAAGGCTGATACAAGCTCTCTCCTCGAGCACCCCCGTGTCAGAACTCTTCGCCGCCAACGCCACCGTTAACGTACAACAACACACCGCGAAAAAGAGCCCGGGCGTTTCAATCTCGAGACGGAGTAAGAGAGAACGAACGAACGAGCGAGAACAAGCACATCGAGTCCCGAGGGGTGAGATGTGGCAAACGCGAGACAAGCTGTGCGAGCTCGATTATATCCGCGCCGATGAAGATATAATCGCGATCGCGTGCGAATCGTTATTAGATCAAAGTTCGGTGATTCGTTGTGAGCGGAGTTAACTAGATTCAACGATCGGTGGTACGTGAATACTTTGTTCCTCTTTTTCCCCGTTACACGTCGGAGAGAGCTCCGTTTCTCTCGGCAGACAAAATTTTAATTCCTTCGACGTAGCAAACTTTCCAGTCTCGATTTTATACAATTACGAAAGTACGACGTTTATGATTTTTAAATATTCGCTGAAAAAAAGAAACGATTTTTTTTCTCTTCCGACTGTTTCGATCTATCGTCGCGTATTTGCATTTCGAAGGATTCGATGATTGATCGCGCTTGATTGGAACAATTATTCATTCGTATAATTATTTATGAAACGTTGGGTTAATTATTTTTTTTTACGACCGATTGATTCGTCAAGCGCATTGATAAAATAAGATAATTTAATTATATCGATTATACGTTTGAAAATAAAATTATATTTATTATAGTTGGGAAATAATTTATTGTTTAACGAATGTGTTCTTGTGCAATATTCTTTTTTCTAGCTTCACTGTTTTTTTTTTCATTTTTTACGCGATATTATTATATTTGAAACGAAATTATTCGCGTTTTAAACAAACTGTGATTCTAATTATTGATCGAATAATTCGTTTGGAAGTGATCGATTTATCAAACGATAAGGTCGAAGACGATAATTCAATTATATCGATGATATATTTGAAAAAAAATAAAACGATTTTAATAAATATATCGCTATTAAAAATTAATTCTTCCATCAATTTTCCCAACAAAATCCTGTTTAAGACCGCTTCATCGGTTATTCAAATTTTTACACGATACTTAATTAAAGATTACACGCACTATTAAAAAAAAAGGGTAATACGTGATTCGCACACAGTACGCAATGTTCCTGAAACGTTAGATTTGAAAAATTGATGAACGAAATCAAACGATATGTAGACAAATTGTCCAAAAAAAAAAAAAGAAACAAGATTTTTACATATTTTTTCGAATATTTAACTGGAATTTATCGATGAATATTTTTTTTTCCCCAATAAATTAAAATACCTACTCGAAGTTGAATGTGTCGTGGGCGAATGCTGAATGAGTCGGTCGGTCGGAAACGAGTCGAAGCCCCCCCGGCACGCCGCTGGCCACCAACAAAATCAGCTGACAAAAGCGGTAGGCCTTGAGTCGTCCTTCCAAGCGGATGGCGTTTCGTACGCGGCAGGTAGGAACGCGCGAGGTATATAGCCCGACGTCGATTCCGGTCCAGAGATGCATGCGGCATGAGAAACTGGCCGAGGAGAGAAAGAGACGGACATAAAGAGAGAGAGAGAGAAAGAAACGACCAGAAAACCTGTCGTCCCAACGTTCGACGACCATGTGTGCTGCGCCAAGCGAAACATCCGTAGAGAGGTTTGCCGAAGTGCGTGGAGGTGAGGGATAGATAGAGCACAGGGTGGAAACGAGCCAGAGCAGCATCCGGGTGGAGGGACAAGCCCGTCTGTCAGACGTGATTCAATCGACGACTTCACTATTAGAGTCGCCCAGGATCCTAGAAATTTATTCTCGCTCGCAAACTCTCGTGTAAACTCTCGCTTAGCCGATCAATTTATCCGGCACGAGAAATTCATGAAGCTGAATAGTTCAATGAACGACGAACGAGAATTTGTATTAAATATTCGTCCGGTCAACGATAAAATCGTGACTATTGCAAATTTGTCGGTATAACCACTTTGTCGCGATTCGACTAAACGAGAAGCTTGTCATTTTTCAGATTTTGATCGAAGT
Organism: Netelia fuscicornis; assembly: GCA_946811545.1. Lineage (NCBI taxonomy): Eukaryota > Metazoa > Arthropoda > Insecta > Hymenoptera > Ichneumonidae > Netelia > Netelia fuscicornis. The sequence goes on from OX328012.1 coordinate 12,505,506, forward strand.
CGAAGTCGAGTTTGAACAAATTTAAGATTTGAAAAATTTGTTTTTTTTTCTTGTTTTTTTTTTATTAATACTGTGATATTTTTTAACAGTTTTTTAATCTCGTGTATGGGTTAAGGAAAGCATTTTGAGATTTGTGGTCTAGAGTCGAGACGAAATGAATTTTGATGGAGGGAAATAAGAATTTAGCTGTTATTAAATAACAGTGAGAATTAAAATGTTTGACAATTAATCGAAGCTAGAAAAATGTTTCGAAATGAATTAACAATTTTTTGTTTGTATTTTTAAATAACAGTGAAAATGTTAATGTTTAAAAATTACTCAAAATTAGAAAAATGTTTCGAAATAAAGTAAACAAAAATTTTGTATATTTTTAAATAACAATAACAATTTAAATGTTTGAAAATTAGTCAAAGTTAAAAAAATGTTGCAAAATAAATTTGCAAATATAAAAAATATTTTTCTGAAGAAATTCAATTTTGATTTAACACTTTTTAAATTAAGCGATAAATCACGCATGCGTGCTTACGCGTGTGTCCCGTGTCAGTGCGGAGCGCGAGTGCGCGCGTTTCTCGCGGACTCGGGTCGAGCCGAGTCACCTACTCGGGACTGTATTCGTTGGCCGAGTGGGGAGAGAAAAGGGGGGGAGGGGGGCAGAAGGCCGTATGCCGCTGCCGTCGCTCGTGAAACTTAGCCAGTGCTTCAACGAACGCGAGAGTGCGAGGACGCGCGTCCTGACTCTTCGACGCTCACACTAAAATCTCCCTTCCTCCTGGTGCCAGGTGAACTCTCTGGGAATATTTCTTATACGCGAGAGTTTCTCTCGCACGCGTCGACTCGTTCCTCCCGCGATTACAACGCTCTAGCGCGAACCCGAGCGAAGGAACCCCGCTCGAGTGAAAGTAACGAGGATTCCAACGTGAAGTATAAAAAAAAAAAGAAGAAAGAAAAAAAAACAAAAGTAGGTTGACGCGTGGGTGCAAACGTTCGTAATACGATCTCGTCGATATTTCCATAAACAGTGTTAAACGAATACAACGTTTACTATCCCCCCTCCTCTCGTTCTTTCATAATAACAACAACTCGTGCGCGTCAACAAAAATCGTCCTAACGATTCTTCCCTCGAGACCGAATAAAAAATAATAGAACGAACGAACTCGTTGCTACGTTCAAGTGTTACAGGTAAACTATAGTGACCGAGATAACGAATCTTTAAAAAAAAAGGAAACGTAAACATAAAAAATATATATACGATAACCTTGAAAAAAAAAACAATTGTGAATCGCGTAGAATTTGACGCGCGCGTGACAAAGTTTAAAAGAGAATCTCGCACACAGCGAGAGTGACCGTTGGTCTCGAGTTACGTTAGCCGATAACCAACCGGAAATCGTACGAGTTGAAAAAAAAAAACAAATAAAATAAATGTCTACGTTACAGTAATTCCTGCGAGCGGATAAATTCCGAGAACGAAATATCGTTTGTCGGTTCGCAAAAGCGTTGGTTAGCTAGTTCGTACGTAACGTGTACGACCGAGTTGCGAAATCTGAGCCAGATTCGATAATAGACCGGGTTGTGTCTGACATTGTTTTCCGGTCGATTCCTCGTTAGTTCACGACGGCTCCGTAAGCGGTGTGGAAAAGAAATAATAACGTTGAACGAACGACTGCAGACAACTTCACGCTGTTTGTAAATCGTACAACATACATATATAATTCCATCACGAGTCTAACGACAATAGCTGAGCTAACATCGTTAGAAAAAACGAGCGAATAAATTCGCAACAAAAAAAAAGCTAAAAAAAAAGAAAGAAACGATCGAATTAAGCGGAGATAAATCGACGTGTCCGTAGCGTATATAAGGTAAAGAGTGGAATAAACGAGTGAAGAGCGAGGAAGAGAATAAAGGAGAAAACGAAGAGAATAAAGAGAGGCGAGAAAGTAGCCAGTTACGAAGACGTATAGACACGTTGCTAACAGGGCCCCGCGATCTCTCGTCTCTGATTTCGTTGTGAGCGTCTTCTCTCTCTCGCTCGGGAAAGAGACACGCGGAGCATTCACGGATTGTCGCCCGGCATCGTTGGTTGACGCAACACTCACCGGTCGCGCTGCCGTCGCTCTCCGTCCATTCGCCTTGCCGTGAGAGAGTTCGCGAGTCAAAGTGCTGTGGTGGGGGGCAAAGGGTGAAGTGGAGGGGGGGAAAAGAGACAGCGAGCGAGACTCGAGTGAGACGAAACGGCTCGAGCGAGGGAGTAAGAAAGGGATAATATAACGAACGAGAAGAGGAATAAGAGAAAGCGCGAATATCAGGAGAAAGAGAGGTGGAAGGAAAGGAAAGGAAGAACGAGAGCAGACAGCGCGCATCTCAAAGTGTCAGGCACGACCGCCCGGTATAATACATTATCGCGTTTACGAAACGAAAAGAAGGACGCTCCGGACATTTGTAACGTATATATATATATATATATATATAGCTATATCTATATATACATATAGATATACGAGAGAAAGGCATAAATACGTGAGTGCGAATCAAGAAGCGCAAAGAGATTCTCCGTTTTGTGTGTGTTTGTGGGTGTTTTTGTGTATGCATCGTGGTATTAAGTGCGCGAACGCTTGTTATTCGTGAGTTAGAGTTGTGCGGGGAAACGAAGCGCGGTCATCTTCTTCTCGTGCACATCCCTCCCTTTCCATTCCTTACTTTCCTGCCACTCTTGTCGAGCGGGACGTTCGTCCTACGCTCCATTGTGTCCAACTTTTAAGGTGCTGTGATAAAGCCTGTGATATTGTGTATTCGTCCGTGAGACGGAGAGAAACGTACATATCCGTTGTTCGGCCGTTTTTTTTTCTCGCACGGGACAAACTTCCCCGTACGTTAACTAGCCTGTATCTACGCGTGATATTTATTCGGTAAGGAAAATATTTTTGTGAATGAAATTTTTTTCGTTTTTTTTTGTTTTTTTTTCCTTCGATATCAATTGTCGTCGATGGGAGACTCGTTTATCGTAACAAATGTCAAAAGCGTGAGAATTTAATTGATATTATGATCGAATGAATCGAATAGGAAGAAAATAATATATATGAATGATTTTCAAAAACGTTTCATTCTCCGTATTACAAATTTTTCACTCCATAAAATAATAATAATAATAATAATAATTATTAAATAATAATAACAATTATTAGTATTATACTATTATTATTATAATGTTATATTTTTATATTATAATATTTATTTATTTATAATATTATATAATATAAAAATATAATATAATAATAATATTATTATTAATCAATTAATGATGCGCATAACGATCCACGAATAATAATAATAACAATGATAATAATGAGCCGCGTTACTACCTATTATTTTTCACTCTATAAAATAATAATAATTATTATAATTAAAATAATAAATAATAATAATAAAATAATTATTGTTATTATTATTATTATATAACAATATAATAATATAAAATTATTATTATTATTATTATATAACAATATAATAATATAAAATTATTATTATTATTATATAACAATATAATAATATATAATAAATATAATAATATAAAATTATTATTATTATTATTATTTATATTGCGATTGGAGTAAATAAGTGTGCAATAATGTGCTCGAACGACATAATTAATGGGTAAATTCGGTATTACCTATAATTCAATCGAGATAAGGATTCTCCACCGGGAATGTTTGGTGACGCGCGCGCGTTACACACCAGTACGAGCCTGCACCCGAGAGCAGTTATCGACTATCGCGAGGCTCGATAGTACTAACGACTTTTTTTTTCTTCTTCTTTAACGTTACGTTTATTTCATATTATTCCGTATCCGTACAGCGAACGTTCTCGCACGATGTTTATCAAAGTAGCGCACCTGCAATAATGCGAGTTGGTATAATATTTACCGATCGAGTGGGAAGAGAGGCCAGGGGAGAGACACGTATCAACGTTTCGAGCACTACGAATTATATTTTTTCTTCCTTTTTTTTTTTTTTTTTTTTTCAAGACCAATTTTCGATACTTTTTACCACTTTTCGTTTTGTATTATTCGCGTGAAACTTAAAAACGAGGAAACCAGCGGAATGTACCGTAAATTTGGTCACGCTATTTCGATAACTTCGAACGGAACGAGTGAAGAAAAGAAGAAGAAGAAGAAGAAGAAGAGGAGGAGGAGGAAGAAAGAAAAAAACAAAGTAACGGTATTATTATCGGAGGCGTAACGGTCGTAACGTCCGGTTTCTGCGCCACGAATGTCGTGTATAATGTACGGCATAGATATATTTTTACCGCGCGGACGTGGTCGATAACGAAATTGACGCTATCGAACAGGCGTCGGAGGCGAGCTGCGTGATATTTTGTAAAGTTCGTCGCGAGAGAAAATACGACGCAGCGTCCGTGACTAAACAGTCCCGAAGAACTCATCGAAAATAATAAAATCGTTGAATAACCGAAAAATAAATCTGAGATGAAAGAAAGAAAATGAGAAAAACAAAACAATGTATGGGTATTTATAAATATTAGGCGGGGTATAGGGCAACGTTTGATCAATAACAATAAAAGAAAAACAGAGATCTGTGACGCGATTCGAGGAAAGGAATCAACGAGACAAAAAATCAATTTTTGGATTTATACGTTGTGCTATAAATTTTTGAATCGATCTTTCATGTGGCGCGATCAGAAATTGTTTATCTACATAATTTTACAAGATATGAATTATTGAATTATCGATCAATAACAATAGAAGAAAAAACAGAGATCTGTGACGCGATCCGAGAAAAGGAATCAACGAGACAAAAAATCAATTTTTAGATTTATGCGTTGTGCTATAAATTTTTGAATCAATCTTTCATGTGGTGCGATGAGAAATTGTTTATCTACACAATTTTACAAGATATGAATTATTGAATTATCGATCAATAACAATAGAAGAAAAAACAGAGATCTGTGACGCGATCCGAGAAAAGGAATCAACGAGACAAAAAATCAATTTTTAGATTTATGCGTTGTGCTATAAATTTTTGAATCCATCTTTCATGTGGTGCGATCAGAAATTGTTTATCTACACAATTTTACAAGATATGAATTATTGAAAATTGTATCACTCGAGCACGAGCATTGGTTTTCATTTCTTTAACCGCTCGCCGTGAAAAATTCCTATTTTGCCTTTTCTCGGATCGCGTTGCATATGAATAAAACAGAAATATTAACAAAAATAGAAACGGGGTATAATCTTTTATATAACTTACGGTGCGTATAGTCGCGAGAATTCAGAAAACGCGGATGGTACGGCAATGAGAGAGAGAGAGAGAGAGGGAGAGAGAATGAGAAAGAGCGAAAAAGAGTGGGAGGGGTAAAGCGAGGATCGTAAATTTTCTTGGTTGGAGAGGGCGCGAGGTCCGAGTCGGAAGAGAGAAAGAGAGAGGCTGGGCTGCTGCTGCTGCTAAACGGGTTGCTCGTAAACTGCCGCCACCGACGCCCGGACGCCCTCTCATATTTCCGTACACGTACAAATTCAACGAACAAGATACCGCACCCATGGTACCGTCGTACGGCTCGAGTATAGGGACGAGAGCAAAGGTGGTGTTGGTCGGGTGGTAGGACGAAAGGAAGGGGATACAAGTATAGTAGGGATGCCCTCCTGTGACGACGCTCGGCGAAACCGCCCCTGTCGTCCCCTTGGTATGCATTTCTGCGCTAACGTCGCGAGCGAGAGAGCGAGTGGCTTACATTATGCAGCTCGCAAGACCCGAGGCTGCTGGGGGCTTTTAAAACTGTATATACATTGAAAAAGTTCCCTGACAAGTCTCTCGGGCGCGTATACTAGATGGTAGTTCCAAGAGAAAAAAAAATAAATAAAATGCCAAAACGGGACGAGGGTGTGCGAGGAACAGGGAGGGAGAGTCGAGGTGGTAGCGAAAAAAGATTCGAATTTCTGGGCCGTAGAGGCCCCTGCCTTGTTGTGTCGCCCACAAACTAACTCTACGTATATCTGTATATGAGGACGTATTACAACCTCGCGTATACATATATGCGCGTTTAGTTGTAACTTGTAGCCACGTGCAACCGGCGATATGCATTATGCAACGGCAGCAACGTGATAGCTGCAATCGTGAGACCGACCGAAAGAGACGGAACACGCGAGCGATAGATACCAGCGAGAAGACGGATATGTACCGAAATGTATCTATATCTCTTTGTAAAGAATAATGAGATATTCATTTTCTGTTGTTGTTGTTGTTTTTTTTTTTTTTTTTTTTGTGAAGTAGGACGAAAACACAAAAAAGCAAGGAAAAATTGAAAGAATTGATGATTTCAACAGATAAGAGATGCTGGAACTATTGTTTACAAGATAGACCGTTTGTTTTTACGGTTTTTAGACTTCATACGCAAAATTGCAAAAAATATTAATATTAATTGACGATTTTCAAGAATAAATATCGTGATTTTTGAGTCGATAAAGGCCCCTGAAATTTTACACACATGTGCATACGACATCAAAGAACGTTTCTGCAAATTTTCAGTGAAATCTAATGGAAACGCTGTAACGATACGACTACCTTAAATATATATTCCTTAATTTACCATATGTTCAATTTCCATGTTTATTATTAATAACATTTCCTTAAAAAGTCGAGTTTAAAGCGACATCGCTGTTTTCACATACGTCTTGTTTGTACCTTCCATTACCCGCCACGTCGAGTAATGAGAGCCAAAGACACATTTTTAAAAATTCAATTTTTCACTAACTTCAACAATTATTAGTACGTTTCTATTTCATTACAATGAAAGTTTATTAACCAAAGGTCTGATCAACAATGAAAAAGTAATTAATACATTTAATAAATTACTTTTTTTTCAACTTTTCCTTACATGGCTCCAATTTACTCGTTCTCTCCCTTAAAGATCCAGGAGCATAGACGAGACACGATGGTATGTGACTACATCGATTCAACTGCAGAGTGTCGTCGAGGTGTTTCGTGATTCTCTCGGTTTGTTGTACGGGGTATATAACTGCGGTGTGTCTGACAGAATGTGTGCACAGCTGGTATTACCGAGCGACACGTCTCGTTACACGCTGTTGTGTATCTCCTCGTGTCGTACACAGCCGCGATCGGGTTTTGGCACACGAAACTATATACAACGTACTACGGTAATTGCATTGATATGTATAGGTCGTTCCGTGTCAATTTTAGAAAAAACATCGGCAAAATGTTCTTTATTTACTAAACGACTAGTTTCGTAATATTACTGGGCGATTGGATTTTTGGCAGGAAAAAACACATCTCTAATTTAGGATCAATAGAATTTTAGAATATTATAATTGATTCCAGATGGATTTGTGTTGATGAAGAAATATCTTTATTTTGTCGAGAAGAAAATTAACGAAATTAGTTCAATAGTAATCAAGATTAGCAACAAACTTTGGAATTATAGCAAAACCAAGTTGTGATTAATTATAATTAAACTATGGGTAGAGTGGATAGATTAGATTAAACGTCTCTTTGACAATCTTGCAATTTAGTAACGTAACAAGATACATAAAACTAAAATATAAAAGTTAGAAAAAATTGTTATTTCGCATGGTGGAGTTTGTGATAGATGTGGAATACAATACAGTATAAAAAGCCTGGCATTGTAGAATGTAAAATACATCACGAGTTTCGAACGCAATTAGTCGAAAAAATCATTGAAAAATACGGACAAGATGTTACAAGTTTTAATTGTCCGTTTTAATTGGACCAGTTATTTTTACCAGGTACGGTAGGAACAGCTATTCAAAAAGCGCCGATAGTTCTAGTATTAAAATAATGACCTTATCGTTCCATCCATCAAAAAAAAAATACAAGAGATATCGCATCGAAGTTTTTTTATATCCCCCAACTTTCACATAGTCTACATTTTATCGATTAATAAAAACAGAACGAAGTCATTTTTTAAGAGAATTGAAAAATTCTGTTAAATATTCGACAATCCTGAAAGATAAATGGATACGAAACGTTGGATAGTCGCACGCGCCTCGAGTTCATCATGGAACGCCCCATATACGTACTCCCATATATATATATATATCACACGTAATAGTATGAACGTATGCTTCGTGGGCGCGATGTTACGGATAAGGTTGTCCGAGATATATGTTTTACAAATCGCTATTGGCTCCCTACCGTAGTTTGTGCGATGTATAGAAAGTGGGGTGGGGGAAATGGTCGAGAAGGAACCGTATGGTATATACGGTGAACGCCGGATCGATCGAGCGATCGACGAGATTTTCGCACGTCCAGCACGTTGGAGAAATATGTCTCGGGTGAAAGGGGCAGCGTGAATGGACGAAGAATCGGACGACCGTGAACGTTTTCCCTCGTTCTCCAGACACACACACACACACACACACACTTACGTACATATATACACGTGTAGACTTTTTTATACGTTCCTTTTAGCCGGTCGCTCTCTTACCGCACGTTTCTTTCCTCTCGTCTCTTGTCGTTCAGTGGCTAAAACTTCGTCTCGTTTCGGTACGACCACGAGTCAACGACCACGGAGCACACACTTAGATTTGAGAGAGAGAGAGAGAGAGAGAGAGAATGGGAGAAACGGAAAGCGGCAGCGACAAACGTACGGGGATTTCGCAATTCGCAGTCGACATCTTTTCGAAATCTCGTAAAATTGCCATACGAGATCCCTCGTACCTACTCGATTTATCTAAATCTAAATTAGTGAAATTTCACTAAATTTTAGTCATATTTTACTAATCCATTTCGAAAAGTGGGTCATTAATGATTAGTGAAAAATCACTAGTTCGATTAGTAAAAAATGATCGCTATAAAAATTAGTAATATTTGACTACACGATTAGTAGCCAGCACAGCTAATATGTTCATGCACCAGCCGATTGTAATTCTTCACGCGAATAATATGTAATAATCTCATACGTACCGACAAGAAAACGTAACGTTCGTACACTTTTTGCTTTTTCCCGTAAAACTTTTACAAAATAAAATTCGCCGTTTCGCACTGCGTATGAACTAACTGACGTGAGAAAGTGACGCCTCCGGCATCACAATGGCAGAACAAGGAAGTATCGAGTCGGGAGCTGGCGCCTGTGATTGGTCGATCGCTGAGGCCTGTATTAATTGATTAGTGATCGTGTAATATCACTAATGAATTAGTAAACTGTAGTAATTAAATAATAGTCAATTGTATTACTAATTTGCTTTAGTAAGCCTAATTTACTATTTTTTTTTTACTATTCTATCGGTGAAACGGTGCGTTTATCACTATTTCACCAGTAGAACATGCATTGACTAATTGAATTAATCAATTTTTCACTAATTCAAATTTAGAGAGTACACCTACATATATGCGTTTAATCGTGACGGTTAGCATTTTATTAATCACGTACATAACAAGGTTTTTCCCGATTTTATAAATTACGAAATAAAGAACCAAAAAAAAACAATCCAATTTGCAATGAGAATAAAAATATAAAATCGACGATGTTGTTCGCTAATCAATAAATCGTTACAATTTTCAAATCGATCAAATTCATTATTTACAAAAAGAAAAACAATCTTTATTCTCGAGTTAAAAATTGCAGGGATGCAATTGCACTCTTATTTATTATTTCGTGTCGCACGAGTCTTCCTCCATGGCGATGCACACGTGCGTTTTAGCCAACGCGGTTGCATTACCTGTACACGATAGAGCGTTTTACGTTCGAGATAAATCGACTCGCGATAATGGTGAAAGGTGGCAATGCGCGAGTCGAGAACTCGTTAAATAAATAACGATATTGAACATGACACGTGTAGTAAAAAGGAATACGGCCACAAATAATGGATGTGAAAGAGACGGAGAATTCAGTACGCGTTAGTTGGCCACTTCGAGAATATAATATCGTTTTACACTACGGGCATACATAGTCCTTATATATTAGAAATCCATATCGGTATACATACATACGTATGAAATATCTCGCAAACTGGTAGATATATCTATATGCAACGTGCTCGTTGCAGCGTTGCAGCAAGAGTGGTTGCCTAAAAGCCACTTTGCCGATAGGCGAGAATCGCCCTATTCTCATCTAAGCACCGATAGACCACATTTCCCTCTCCCTATCCTCGTGGCTCAGCCCCTCCACCGTTTTGTCAGATTTACAAGCCTCTCTCTCTCTCTCTATACTTAAGGTCGGAAAACGTTGTTGCATTTGATGGCGGTCGTATCTGAGTTTCGAAACGTACGGGCGACCATTTTGTACCAGCTATATTTTAGGATGTCGTAATGTGTGGGTCCCTATGAACACTTGCAACACCTTCCCTTTCATCCTTCCTTTGGCCCTAATCCACGAAGCTGGTCGCGAAAGGAAGCGAGTACCTACACCGATCGTAAACGTGCCAGGTTAATAGAATATTTCTATATATGTGTAAAGGGAAGTTCCCCGAACTCTTGGGAAAGCTCACAGTTGGCCCATTTGCCAGAAATCGCAGCTCGTATGCCAACGAGTCGTGTGCTATTTTCTCCCTCTCTCTCTCTCTCTCTCTCTCTCTCTCTCTCTCTCTCTCTCTCTCTCTCTCTCTCTCTCTCTCTGTTTCGTTCATGGTGTGCACAGCTTTTACGATGATGATGCATGTATGCACAATCGCAACCGCATACGGGTGCTTTCACCTTTGCCACCCCTTCGAGACGTTGAAACGAGAAGGGGAAACATCGCATTTCACTCCACAGAGCGAAAGCACCTCAACTCTAGAGTGAAATGCGTGTGGTTAACTCAGCGATAAGACGCGCGTAGAATTTACCTAGTGGCACGAGTCACGAAGTTCTTTTCGAATCTTGCTCTATGAACTTTTGTACCTACGAAACGAATGAGGTTGACGAGATACGATCGTGAAATATCATTTTCAAACGAATGCGGTAGATTATTACGAAAAATGTCGTCCCGATACGAATTACCCTCGATTGCACAGTGATTAAAACTTTTCGTTTCAATTAATTCTAAAAATTGTTCTCCAATTTTATCCAAATGTTACCAAGTCACGTAAAATTAATTATTGTTTAATTATCATCGAATCTAATTTTAAAAACGTCTTTTCATAACATTGCGATGATTAATAAATCGAACACATCGATATTCCAATATCGAGTTATTGCACAAAGTGGCAAAATAACTGTTCATCCATTTATTCCATTAGCCCAAAAGTAGGTAAAAGCGTTTCTAATAGACGTGTGGCTATCGATTAGAATAGACGAATCGATCAATAAAATCGATTAAAATTTGTTTTTTTATTTTCAATTTTGTTCTCGTTTATTTTCTAAATATCGATCCATTAGCAAAAAAACACACACAATCACTATTTGGCGAGTCTAATATACAAATGTCGGTAATACAGTAGATAATTACGAAAAATATCGCCTTGATACGAATTATCCTCGATTGCACAGTGATTAAAACTTTTCGTTTCAATTAATTCTAAAAATTGTTCTCCAATTTTATCCAAATGTTACGAAGTCCCGTAAAATTAATTATTGTTTAACCCTTTGCCCTCCAGCCTGATTTACTGTTACCTTTTAAATGTCGCAAATACGGCGACAACGGAGTGCAAAGGGTTAATTACCATTGAATCTAGATAACATTGCGATAATTAATAAATCGATTACATCGATATTCTAATATCGAGTTATTGCACAAAGTAGCGAAATAACTGTTCATCCATTTATTCCATTAGCCCAAAAGTAGGTAATGACGTTTCTAATAAACGTGTGGCTATCGATTAGAATAGACGAATCGATCAATAAAACCAATTAAAATTTTTTTTTGCATTTTCAATTTTGTTTCTCCTCGTTTATTTTCTAAATATCGATCGATTAACAGAAAAAAAACACACACAATCACTATTTGCCGAGCCTAATATACAAATGTCGGTATCTCTACATCGTAATAAACAGGATGCGAATACATTCTGACGGATTACTTTCACAGCGGGCCTCCTACCGGTTGATAACGAGAGTGCGAGAAATATATTTATCGCGTCCGTGGTATAACGGTGGACGTCACGCAGAGCTACGAGCCGGCAAAAGTCAAGAGCGATTATTCCAATCAAAACGAAGAGATAAAAAAAGGCGAGAGAATAAGAGAACTGTAAAATCGATTCTCGGAACGTTATTATTTCTCTCGCACAACATGGTAGGTAATGATCGAAAAATAGCTTATCCATTCCTCGCGAGATTGTCGCGAAAGTATAAATCGAGAATGAACGTAACGAGTGTCTCGCGTAACAAATATTGAATACGCTGTGATTCGTCGAGGTAAAAAAATACGCGAGGTATTTAATCGATTCGATCGAATTATATTTCGTTTCGTCGAGAAGGGACGAGTTGTTGCTTTTTTATTTGTCCCGAAAATACGATCGACCATTGATCGTAACGGTGGTCGGTCACACATCGATATTATCGTCGTTGCCGACCACCTGTCTCTTTATGTATGTACTTTCGTCGATATAGGTTGTAGCGGAGGTCAAACTTTTCCAATCATACCTCAAGAACCATCGGTTAGTCTCTCGCGTTCTTACCCTAGGCTCTTCCTTGGCGCAGCGTCCTGCTCCTTCCTCCTGATCTTTCGTCCTTTAGCCTTTTCTTTGCCTTTCGGCTTTTCTTAACCTCGAGAAGTCGTAGAGCCGAGAATCCGACGACGGGAACGTAGGCGAGGTACCGCGTAATGAAAGTTCTGAAAAGAAGTTGCCCTCTCTCTCTCTCTCTCTCTCCCTTTCTCTCCGCGTTCAACTTTTCGACGCTTTCCGACGGGCCTTCTTCTTTCTCTTCCTTCGAATATTTCCGTCGCATTTCTGGTCTCCTTCGCTCTGACTTCTTCGCTTATGACATATATATATATATATATATATATATATATAGAGCCCTACGTCCCTACATAGAGCCCTACGTCCCTACATAGAGAGCCCTACGTATGTATGAATTTCTTCGTGGAACGAGTCCATCGTTCTTATATAACTATATACAACTATATTGGTGACTAGCAGCAATCGAAAGCCAGTCTTTCGCTAACTTACGATCTTCCTCCAAAAGTTAACCCGCAGACTACCCGGGCGCACTTCAGGATTAAGGTTACATTGAAAATCGTTCGTCGTTTTCGTTTTATCTTGAAATTTCAGCAATTCCTCGTTCTACCACTGTCGATTTTCTACCCGGACGTCTTTTGACGGAGGCGTGTAACGTTCGTTGACTAATTTATCATTACACGATTTCCGTTTCTATAATTACAATAGAATCCCATTTAATCGTTCACTTATTTCTCAATACTTTGCCATACAAGAATTATAATGTCTTCTTCAAATACATATCTTTCGCGTGGAAAAACATTTGTTATTAATTATTTTATTGTGTAGCCAAAAAAAATCTTTCAAAAATGCTTAATAACAAATGTTTTTCACATGGAAAAACATTTGTTATTAATCATTAATTAATATTAACATATTACCACACGTTAAAATAATTAATAATACATGTTTTTCCACGTGAAAAACGTTTGTTATTAATCATTAATTAATATTAACACATTACCACACGTTAAAATAATTCATAACAAATGTTTTTCCACGTGAAAAACATTTGTTATTAATTATTTTAATATGTGGCCAAAAAAATCCTTAAAAAAATGCTTAATATTAAATAAATGTTTGTCACGTGGAAAAATATTTGTTATTAATTATTTTAATGTGTGATAAAAAAAATCCCCAAAAAGAACTTTTTTAGACGATCCAACTGAATCTGCCTCCTCTAAACTTTATTCTTATTTATTTAGTAGATTGTTCGTTATACCCAATTGTGCCTCCTTCTATTTTTTCTCTTAAAAAAATATCTCCGATTTCATTCGCATTTGACCTTAAAAAAGATAAACCTCCAAACTATAACAGGACACAAATATTTTCATTAATTATTCCCAACTACATTTCCATATGAGTAGCAAGATTTTTATTTCCTACGATTTAGTTTTATGGTAACGTTTAAAAACCTGCTTCTACGCTCCTATAAAACCGTATCAAATTATATCCGACGTGATTATCGTGACCAAAGTCTGAAATTAAAAAAAAAACTTATATAATAAATTCACTATCGGAAACTTCGGAGCTATCGATCATCCGGAGTTAAATATGTAACATATATATATATTTATAAGGTATGTCGTAGCGTGTATAACGTATTATAATGTATAATAGAGTGTGACGTTTAAGATTGTCATCATCAGTCTCGTTTAAATTTGAATACAGCAGTTATCGATCGATCACTGAGATCTGTTCGCGTGGGAGGAAATGAGCGCTATATACGGGGTGTTCTGGCGACGGTCACGGTTCCCCGGCAAAGTACGCGGCAAACCACGAGACGAGAGAAGCTAGATACTCTCCCACAGGTCACCGCGAAACGGCAAACTCTGAGCCAACGAGGGGTTGGTGGTAAGACTGGAACTGCGAAGAGGGAGAGAGAGGACATGATTCCTTCTCTCTCCCTCTCTCTCTCTCTCACTCCCACTTTCGTCTGTGCCCCGAGGTCTCCTATGCGATGAACTTTCGTTCACCTTGTCACGATGATTTATCACCGTGATACTGCACGGATCGCCAAACGAACAGATATATATATAAGCTCGTACATAGACATCGTCGTTTCACGAAGGATCGACGTCCTAGTGATCTCCAATATACTTTACAATCGCGAAATATCACCGCGAGTTTCACTTCTGACGGGTGAAACAAACTTTAAACTCCATTTCAGGAAAGTGACTTGACCCGTTTCGAACGAAGTTTGTTTATTAATGTTGTACGAATGAAAAGATTTGTCTATGCTAAAATTTTCAATGTTTAATTACCGCGAGAATAATTTTGGTTTCATTAAAATCAAAAATATTTTACCCATGTACGAGATCTTTTTATAAATTAATAAATTTATTAATTATAAATTAATTATATATATTTATTAATTAATTATATTTATCAATTTATAAATAATTTTTTATTAATTTATAGATTTATTAATTATAATAAATTTATAAATTAATTAATTATAATAAATTTATAAATTAATTAATTATAATAAATTTATAAATTAATTAATTATAATAAATTTATAAATTTAATAAATTTCCTTGTAATTTAACGAAACTATTTTGATCGTCATGGAGATTAATATTTCCCTGTATTAGTAATCGAATGAATTAAATAGCGACGGATAAATAAAAATGAGAAAATTAATAATTCCTATTTCCCGAAAGAATAAATATATACTTATATATATGTATGTATGCATAGTTGAAAGTTATCACAGTGAAAGGAAGGGAGGAACGAGTGGTATACATTCGGAGATTCGAAGCTTTTGAAACAGAGTGTGTGTATTTTCACGAAGATGTTTTGATTACGTTGCTTTTGATACAACTGTACCAAAAGCGAGAAGGATCTATCCAATTTTGAGATCTCTCATCCTATGTTATCTCCGTAACTGGGGCAGCGTAGATACGTGTGTTACGCGCTTTGACTTATATCTACATTCGTATATCGGGCGTTCGAACAAACCATGTTACATTAAAATATTTAAAACACATTATTCTTCAAATCAAAATATTAAAAAAAAAATATCTCTCGCTTATAAAATAACACAAATTTTGAATGAAAATAAAAGCAACGATTCATTCAAACACATATTTGTAAATAAAAATATTCATTCAAGGAAAGAAAAATATACGATACAAAATAAATATTTGGATTAAAAAATGTTGAATAACTTTTTGAAAAATTGTGTAGTTTGTAGATAAATGTATCGTGATTATTCCAAGCGAACGTGCTTGTTTGAAAATGAAATATTAAATCGAGGCCCGGTTCGTGGCCTGGTTGAACCGAAACGCCTCACACGTTATATTATCGTACAGAAGGTACAAACAGTGCTTTCACTCACTCGTAACCGTCATGTCAGCTCATCCCTATCATCGCGCGTTACCTTTACCGTATACGGAGCGTTCACATTCACTGTTGCGCGTAGAGATTAGAAGCTGGCTTATTGTTTGTCATGCAACGAGGCGTGATAACATAGAGTGAAGACGACAGGGAGAAAGAGAGAGGGACAAAGTAATGACCATATATGTTCGAAGCTATAGCTGAAAATTGTAGTACAGTTTCCTACCTCCAAAATTCCTAGGGTCCTGGAGCTTTCAGGGCCGGTAATACGATATAATACGATGTAATATGCATAGTCAAGATTCTTGGATCATCGGACCAGCAAGATTAAACGAGCTTGTTGTCGACTTGCATGAGTAAATATTCAAAGAGCTTTCTATGTTCTGGGTCTTTGTACATTTGTGAACACAGCTTTTATAATAATTGTATATCTATGGGAAAAGATGTGTAATAATAATAATGATTGTTAATTCGTTAATAATAATTACTATTATTATTAATAGGTTATTATTATTGTTGTTGTTATTATTATTATGATTATTAATACCGAGATATGGATCAGGCTCGATTTAGGAATAAATAAGTGGGTCGAAATCGAATTTTTTTTAATGTCGAGAAATTCGACAACCCTCGTCGCACAATATTCCTCACAGACGTAGACGCAACCAATCTCAATAAGTCAATATTAAGAGAAAGCCTTTCGGGCATATGAATCAACGTGGAAAAAATATTACGCGGTTTCTCTCGCGATACATTATTCACTATTTTCTCTCTTCTCTCTCTGTTTCTCTCTCCTTCTCTCTCTCTTAGAGAGGAAGAAAGCTCGAGGCAGATGAAAAGTTTTCTCGGTTCGGTACGAAATTCCGATAACTTCGCAAAGTCGAAATCATCCGTTGCAAAGGTGTGTATGTAGAGAGACTAGAAATGAGAAAGACCGACAGAGGGAGAGAGAGAGAGAGAGAGGGAACATGATGAAGAAAAAACGACGAATAGAAAGCACGTTAAAGGCTCGGAGAACCATTTCTATTTACCAGCTTCGGCTTTGAGGCGAACAAGTTTGTCAAACACGCTTTTTTTTACGTAAATACGAAATCGCAAAATCCTCGCATCGCACTCTCGTCTCTGTACATATATTTATCGTACACAAAAATACGATTTAACGCGCTGGGTTATCGACAAATACAATTTCTCCACACCGACATACTCGCATCTCTTTTATAACGCAAATACATTTGTATATAAACACGCATATGTGTATATACCTATTTACAAATATATATATAATATCTATGAAATATATTAATATATATATAATATTATTAATATTATTATATCAATATTAATATTATTAATAATATCGTATTAATATTAATATTATTATTATATCAATACTAATGTTATTAATATTATTATATCAATATTAATATTATTAATATTATTATATCAATATTAATATTATTAATAATATCGTATTAATATTAATATTATTATTATATCAATACTAATGTTATTAATATTATTATATCAATATTAATATTATTAATAATATTATTTTAACAATATTAATATTATAATATTAATATTATTAATATTATATTACAATATATATATATATATATATATATATATGACGTAAATCAATGTTTTGCAGACACCGAACGAGGGAAGGACCGAAAAATTCAGTTTTACCGTAAAATATGAGTGTGTACTCACCAAGCGAGAATCCTTCGTTGGCAATTCGAGCAAACGAGCATCAGCAGCGAGCTATCGGACGCATGCACGATTCATTCTTTTTTTATTACGCGTTTTTTTTTCTCTCTCTATTTCAACAAACGAGAACCACTGATTTGTCGACATTCCAGGCCCACATGCGGCTCTATCAACACGAGAGAGAGAGAGAGAGAGAGAGAGAGAGAGAGAGAGAGAGAGAGAGGGAGAGTGACTGTGGGGTGTTTTTCCGTCCTCGCCAAACATATGCAAACGCAAATGCAAATGAATCTTTTTTTTTCACAATCATGCCCGTTCGACACTTGTCCGTTCCTCGTGTCGCATTTTCAAAGATCCTCTTTTAATTTTCACCGTTTCACGTTTATACACGATTATATGCTCGAGATGCGAAATCTGGAAGCGTTTCACTGATTTTGCGACAAATTCTTCCTCTCACTCTCTCTCCCTCTCTCTTAGTTTGACTGAAACAAGAACGAAGAAGAAAATATGTGTGTGTAGACGCGTGTATCGGAGGGACGTAAAATGGAGGCAAACATTTCAGGCACGTGCTACAGCATCCATTTTCCAGCATCGAGTTCGTCACGTTCGGAGCTTTTTTTTTTTATGTTTTCAACGTTTCTTTATTTCGCTCACTCGAGAGAGATAACGTATGGAACGATATATGTGTATATATATGTACAAAGGGCGATAAAGGGCCTTTTTTCTAGCCTCAGCAAGACCGGAACAACAGTTGTACACGCTGTCGGTTGTGCACGAGTTGCTATTTTTTACGTTCTTTTATTTTCTTTTTTTTTAAACATATTTCTTTTTTCTTTTTCTTCATTTTATAACGACAGAATCAACCGAAAGAGCTCTGGTGACTGAACAACGTAAGGGGACGCAAGTCTCCCTCTCTCTCTCTCTCTCCCTCTTTCTCTTTCGTTTTTTCCGTCCGAATGCAAAAGCTTTCCCGTACGTGCCTCGTTTTCGCGAAACGCGCGTGCCCTCCGTCTGTTTTACCACTCTTGTGTTTCTGACAGATTCTGACATACGGCAAAAGATGTACATATATTTATAACCCGGATGACGTTCCTATATATATAGCGAGCCATGTACACTTTTGTCGGATTAGCCGAGCGTATTTTTCCGCGAGACGCACCGAGGGATTTTTCGTCGCTCGGACTAAACAAAATAAAAATACATTTATTCATTGAAAGTTGTAACTAGCTTCTATTTTTCTGTTTTTAATCGAATCTATACCATTGAAGTTACAATTGTTATGCCAAAAGATTTTACAGGTTGCATGCGATGTTCTACCACACTCACCAAATTTTTCTGATTTGGCACCTTCGGATTATCACTTTTTCCTGTCTGTACAAAAAATTTTAGACGGCCCAACGTTCACTTCCCACGAAGACGTCAAAAATGACTTGAATTAGTTCTTGCAAGTAAAAAGCAAAATTGTTATGAGCATTGTATTACGTTACTGTCAGAAAGATGGCAAAAGGTACTGGAACAACCATGGAACAACATGGTGCTTTAAGAAGTGAGGTCTAGTTGTAAAGTTAAAAAAAGACCTTTTTTCCGATTTTTTTTTCCAAACGATAAAATAATTGATAACAAAAGTTCTTCCATATAAAAGATATATATTTAGTGTAAACATTATAATTTTTTTAAAGAAATATATTTAAAAATTTCCATTTTTCACAAAATGGCGAACGTTGAAAGTCAAAAATGTTGTTTTGACCAAAATTTCACTTACATTTTTGATTATAAAAAAAAATAATTGTCCAAAAAAAAATCCTTCTTTCATCCGGAGGACAACTATGTATAGAAGAAGTGATATAAATTTCAACCCGATCGGTAAAGCCGTTCTCGAGTTACAGTGATCACCGACTTCGATAACATGCTTTCGAGAAATACGAGTTTAAAGTTTTACCTACTTATGTTACTTTGTATGGCTCTAACACGACTTCCTTCAAAATTATGTATTTCGGCGAATAATGGTCCGATTTAAATGCAATTAGTCGACAAATACGCGTAAGATATTGTACTTTTAGAAAATGAAAAAAAAATCGATTTTTTTTAAATTTCAACTATACTATAGTTAATAATATATTTATAGACTATAAGAAAACTGTTTCTCATTTTCACAATAAAAAAAACGAAATTACTTTCCAAACGTTCTAATAATTCCATCTATTTTTTCCATCACGACGAACTATGGTAATTAATTATCTTACCTTTGATTAAAATTATTCCTTCGATATCCATCGAGTGGAATCGATACGTATAATATCGATTCGACTCTGATAAATTGGTTTGTTTTTGTTCCTATTTCATCTATTAATATTTACACAAAACTTCCGGAGATTTATGATATTTGCAAATCTTTGCAGGAGGGCAAATATTTGCCCGTTGTATTTCGTCTCGCGGATACGTTCGCTAAACTTTTCCAACTCCTACGCCGTGAACGATCGAGCTATCTCCGTTGTGCACGTGCACGATAAGCCGCCTTGGAAGACGAAGATGTTTGTGTGTTGGTTGAAATAATTTATGTCATTAGGTAAATCATAGATGATTGGTTAATTAACGTCATTAGCAAATCCTCTCTCTCTCTCTCTCTCTCTCTCTCTCTCTCTCTCCATTTATCGTTTTTCATGGCTCTCAACGAGCCTCGCGACCTCACCTCATAACCGTAGGTGTAATTGCTTATTTGTCCCGTTCCGCGCGTCATACGCGTGTCACATGACTCACGGCATTCTCCTTCCAATTTCCTCACCCGCAATCTCATACCGCGATAATATCAATCTCCCGGTTTCTTTCATTATTTTTATCACGCGAACTTAACGAAGTCACCAAAATGTCTACTTCGAATAATTAGCTTTTATCTACCCGCGCTAATCGCGACTCGTTTCGTTTGTCTACTGTTCTCGTATTTTTTTTTTTATTTTCATAAATTTTTTGTTGCCTTCTTGGAGACCTTAAAAAAATTAACGAGATAATCTTCGTCACGCACGTCGCTCTTATCGTACGGATAAAATATTCATACGACGAAAAAAAAAAGTTATCGGAGCGCCGGTCCCTCCGATTCTAATGGAATTTTAAAGATACGCGGAAAAAGTGGCAAGGGTAACCTCTCGCTTTGAATTATCTCTCGGTCTTCCTAACGGTACGTGTTTAACCAACCCGTTTCTAGGTATGCACCGGCGCGGAATTTGAGATCATCTCGCGCTTAGCTAGAGACACGTATGGGTATAAGGTGCTCGTACGATTAGCTTGCCGCGCTATAACGTTCGAAACTTATCGTCCTGGAACATCACGAACGATTTTCGTGATGAATGCAAATGCGAATATTCCACGAGATGTACGATTATTGGTCCAGCAAATAATTTGCATAATTTCGAGTCAGTACCGTCCGCAAAGGACAAACTTAATAAATTAGCTCTAAACGAATTATATTATCGCGCAATTATTTCATTCGCTCAAAAATAATTGAAAAATGTGCGGTAAATGAGATCGGAGCGTTTGAATTTTCGCGCCACTTTGTTTCCTGCAACGCCGCGATTACAGCGCCCTCTTGTAGCAGTCTATTGTACTATACAATCTTTCCTCTCCTCATTAACCCTAAATATAAACAACTGTAAAATCTAAACTAGCCGCGTAATACGTAACTATTACCTCGTTACTCTCACATTACAACGTATGTACACGCGTAGATAAGTATACGTTCATTTTTACGTATGCAACGAACGACATTAGTACCTACCCGGTAGTAGAAAGGTCTTATTGGCGAGACTCGCGAAAACGCCCGTACCGTAAAATGTTAATGCTCGAGAATCCCCGTGAACGACTTCCGTTTTCCTGCGCAGTCAAATGCGACGAGGGAGGAGACGAAGAGATGCAAAAGTAAGGCTGGGAGGAAAAGAACGGAAGAAGTCGAAAGAAAGGAAAATAAACGAGAAAGATCGAGCTCGGAGAGTTTAGCACGTGATGAAGGCACCAGGTAACAGTAATGCCGGTGAGATAGTTGTACAAGAGTGTAGACGACAAAATAAGATCCCCTGGTATAAAGGAACGGTGTTTGCCTTTTCTTTATGTTTATATATATACAAACATATATATATATATATATAAATATATATGTTATATATAAAAAGGAGGTTAGAAGAAGAAACATACTTTTAAACGAAAGGCGTCTAACGGCATGTATATTCATAGAGGGGTGTGCCCCGTCGGGAAGGTCGAGTCCGCGGGCGACTTTGCGCATCCTCTCGAGTCTAGGCGATATCCCCGCGTGCAGCATCCCAAACGACCATTATTCTTCTTGCCCCGCCAGTTGTTAGTCCCGAGGGTCTTGTGAGCTTCTCTCTCTGTCTCGATCTCTTTTTTTTCTCACCCCGTCTCATTTCTGTCCTCTACTTCTTACACTATATATATATATAGGTATATTGGCGAAACGGGGGTGGGAAAAAACGGAAAAAAAACCTCGAACGAAAGGGTGAGAAAAGTATATAGCGAGATGAAGGGACGGATATGGGAAATTTATCGTTCGCACGAGTAACGTCCCGTAATGTGTCCCGTCAGAGGGAACTTAATGCAGTTGTATTAGAGAACGAATTTATCATTTATTTTTCATTTTTTATAACTAGTTACATTTGTGTATACAACTGATAACGGGAGGATCGATTTAAAAATTATCGAATGTCTCAAGTTCAATATTTTTTACATCCATTTTTTTTCTATATACGTATATTTTGTTTAATTTTTACATATATTTATTTTTTTATTACTTTAAGAGGAATTTTCCTGTCCTCGAATATTTGCTTTTGTTTTTTATGGAGTTAAAAAAAATCTCACTAACGCACTAAAGTGTTTCTTATCTTGATCTAAAAGTGGTCTTAAACAATAGTTTGGTCGTCAAGTTCAACTCTTACTCCCCCTTCTTCATCCCTTTCGTTCATAGCGCTAGTAGTATATAAGCCTGTTAAGTATCTCCCTTATATATAATACGAATCGCGATAGAGGCGTAGGTAAGGGATGCTTACATGCGTGAAGAAAACCAAACTGTTACGGGCTAACTTTACGAGTGTGCCGCATGCCATGCGCGCGTTTTAAGCCTCGTCCCGCCCAAGGCTCCGGGTGCTAAGTTGTAAACCAA
This sequence comes from Netelia fuscicornis, assembly GCA_946811545.1. NCBI lineage: Eukaryota > Metazoa > Arthropoda > Insecta > Hymenoptera > Ichneumonidae > Netelia > Netelia fuscicornis. The sequence continues at coordinate 12,528,335 of OX328012.1, forward strand.
ACAATCGTAAACACTACGAGGAAAGTTCACGATCGTACAACGTTTCTTCCTCAAACGGATTGTGAATAGCTCTCGTGAAATGTTGCAAATCTATCGCGCGTGAATATAAATATCGTAACGAGAAATGTGATTGAGTAAGAGGTTTGGCAATTGCCACATATTTTATTAGCAAACTAACGACAATAGGCATGAAGAAATTCTAAAAATTCTAAAACTTCTAACAATTCTAAAAGTTCAAAAAATTCTAAAAAGTCTAGAAATTCTAAAAATTCTAAAAATTCTAGAAATTCTAAAAACTCTAAAAGTTCTAAAAGGTCTAAAATTCTAAAATTCTAAATTCTAAAATTAAAAATGATTAGATATTGTAAGCTGATTGTAAGATCCTCACTCGTAACAGAACGATTGTATGAATCAGCACTTGAATAAACAGGCCTTGTTGTTGTTACACATGTGTTGCTTTATATAACCGAAGAGTTCACCGAATCGTATTTCACACATCGGACGAGTGATGAAAAATTGCCATTAAATGGTAATAAATCAATATTTACAGAGCCATTTTCAAATAACAGTTCTTTTATTTTTTCATATAAAACTCTCTCTCTATATATATATAAACAATTCTTGAGTGTGCGTAAAGTCTCGAATTCCAGGAACGAGCGGCCTCTCTCCCCTCAGATCTTTTTTTTTATGCGCGTAAAAACCCGCGCGCCGCCAGCTTTTTATTTCACTTTTATGTACGCATATTTTTCCGGGCTGTATATGTCTCCCTCTCTCTTTTTCCCCGTGCATTTTTTTTTTCATTTTTTTTTGTTTTAATACGGGCCAGCGACGAGATCGCGAACATCAAATTTAACAAAATGCTTTCCACGCCCGCTGCATACACGGCTACATTCACTTATACACAGTGGGTCCGCATACGCGCAAACTCCAATTCTCCTCTGCCGGAGCGTCAGAGAGTGCGCGATTTGCATAAAACGTTGTGTATTCCACGCGTATGATGGTGTATGCTCTCACGGCTGTTTCGTAGCTTCGAACTAACAGTGCTCGACCTATCTTTCTTTCTCTCTCTCTCTGTCTCTCTGCCTCTCTCCCTTTCTCTCCCTCTCTTGCTCTTTCTTTTCCCGCCAATTTGCACGGTATAATCGTGTTATCGTTGCGTAATGACGCAAACCCGTTTGCTAACTGTCTTTTTTTCCCTCAACTTTTATCGTCTTTTTTCCCTCGTCATCGTTCGTAATTAATTGTATCACGGTGCACCAGAATACAGTGTTGTATAGAAACATATATATATATATATATAAATACGACCATGAAATCCAACCTGTCGGGCTTTTTCTCGCGGACAAGAGCACATCGCGACGTGCGTCTCAATCTTTCTCGTTTCTCCTCTGTAACGAGAGTGAGGCAAGTATTAATCTCGTCATTCTCTAATACCCCGACATTTCATCCCGTCTTTCCCATTATATACATTTACGCTTCTCGTAAATTTTATCGGCAGTTTAGCAACGACTCTGACTTCGTCGCAAATAATTCTGGAATAGCCGTTTCGTTTTCTTCGTACGAAAAGTTTTATAATCGTAACGAGTCAATCGTCGCCTTAAACGTCAACGTCGCAATCGTTTTCGTCTCGAATTCTTGATACGATATTATTATTATTAGTATTTTTGATATTGTTTTAATCACGCGATAGAGACATTAATATTATTATTATTATTATTTTCTTTCCTCTCGAATTCTCAGTATTATTATTATTGTTGTTATTATCCGCCTCGTGTAGCTAGTAATTTCTGATAAATGTCGAACTTCTATGTTCGAAATAGGCAAAGACGTTTGATCGACACAGATTTACTGGGCGATATATTTTATAGCTGGTTTGTTTCTCGTTCGTTACCTTTTTAGTGAAATATACGCCGGTGGCGCCATCTAGGGACTTTCTTCAATCACGTATTTGTAAATAAATGAACACGTTGTACATAATCGTATATTCTTGCCACTCCTATGACTCGTTCTCGGTCCATTAATTATGCGATAACTGTGCCAGAGCTTTGATAAAATTCTCTTAGAGTAGTGCAATGCGCGAGCTATCGTGTAGCTGCAGTTTAAATGCAGATTTGTGCCTGCGTGTGTAGCCTTCTCTGACTGGAATACGTATTACGCCCCAACCTCTCTTGCTGTCTCTATCCCCTCTCCTCTCGTTCGCGTCTCTCGATGCCCACGGAAATATGAACGTTCACCCAAGAGAGCAGTCAATGACGCAATCAATTATCAGTCTTGTACTATATATATATAACGATCGCGCACGTGTACGCGACGATAAAAGTTCGCAGATGGGAAAGGAATCTCACGATTCAGCCTCGTTTTACGATCCATTCGTCGTTAGAATTGACGCGATCGTTTGGGAGATAAAGTAAAGAAATTAAACAAATATTTTAATGGTTTATGATTTTTTTATAATTCACATTATCTGCATAAAAAATTGTTATTTTAATGCTATCTTTATTTTCATCTGAAGTAAATTTAGTTCATGGTTACGAAACCGGAAATTGTCCCTGGTTTTTAATAATTTGGAGATCAAAAGCTAGAAAGTTTCGAAAACCAGAAGTAAAGTAAAGAAATTAAACAAATATTTTAATGGTTTATGATTTTTTTATGATTCACATTATCTGCATAAAAAATTATTATTTTAATGCTATCTTTATTTTCATCTGAAGTAAACTTAATTCATGGTTACGAAACCGGAAATCGTCCCTGGTTTTTAATAATTTAGAGATCAAAAGCTAGAAAGTTTCGAAAAACAGAAGTATAGTAAAGAAATTAAAGAAATATTTTAATGGTTTATGATTTTTTATGATTCACATTATCTGCATAAAAAATTATTATTTTAATGCTATCTTTATTTTCATCTAAAGTAAACTTCGTTACGAAACCGAAAAGTTTCCCTGGTTTTTAATAATTTAGAGATCAAAAGCTAGAAAGTTTCGAAAAACAGGAAATGTCTACGTTCTATCAATTTTTGATCGAAATATTGCGAGAAATCAGATTTATCTATATCATGGCGTCGATCGAAATATGATTTATTCCATTCATATACAATGGCGTTTCAAAAATCTCATTTTTTTCAATGCAGTTAATCTGTCGAAGCTTTTTCTTCGGTATGATTTTTTTTATTTACTATTTCGAACGACTCGTGTAACCGTCGACTGCTGTGCAACGAGTGCATTGTTCTTGTCCATAAGTTTCGAGAGAATACCTACAGCTACCGTCCATGTTAAACGGGGAAAAAAATGAAACGGATGATACACCCGATAACTATCGCGAAGAGAGACGAGTATCCGGCTCTCTCTCTCTCTCTCTCTCTCTCTCTCTCTCTCTCTCTCGTTCTAACCAGTACGTGAACATTCGAGTCTCGTACGCGAAATGCTTTCGAGCGTTGAGGAATAAAGCAAAAAAAAAGAGAGAAAAAATGCCTATTGCACTCGTGCACTGAATACTGGTCAACGCTCTTTCGCGAGTTCGCGAACACCGGTCGTCAACGAGCAACGGAGCAAATATTCATGAAACTTAATGGAACGAGATTGCTCGTATCTTTTTCAGATTTCCTCGAATTTTTGTTTTATTTTAACAATTTTTCTTTTACATCGTATGAAATAATAGCCAGGAATCTTCGTTCCGTTGTTACCAGTTCGTTATCCCCTGGGCACCGATACATCCCTGTTACCCAATCAATGGGCAACTTCCTCTTTCAAATTCTTTCGGAAATTTCGAGCTATAACGATTAAAAAAAAAAATACCTCGTCGACGAGGAAAGAATCGTATTGTTCCGTCACGGGACGGAACTGTCCATTATTATTCCGTCTCCAATTTAAAATCACGAGTTCAACCTTTATTCACGTTGTGTTGTCACACCTGCGGACCGAAATTTCAAAAATTGCTCAAGCTAGAAGAGAACGTTTATGTCCCTTCGATTCTTGATACTTTTAATTTTGGGAATTCTCGTTAATCCTCCGAAAAATCTTCTATTCTAACATTAGATACACACGTGTTTTACGATCGGAAACAAACTCCAGTCATTGCCAGTCGTTTTATAACCTTTTATGACGCGGACTTTTCCCTTTTTATAGTTTCTTTCAAGCGAACACGCACCGAGCGCTTTCGACTGTAATTAATCAAGACGAGGTATGATCACTGATCGACCAATCCAATAATTGATCTTCGCGCTGTTTTGACGAATCACTGTAACACGTCCTCGATAATTTCGCTTCCTTCCGTGTTGAAACGTGGAAAGTTTTTCGAAGATTCAATTTTCCTAAAGAATTAAATTGTTTTTCTTAAGACAGTTACTCTCAGAAGATTCGACGCGACGCTTCTCATTCGATCAACCTCTACAAACGTGCGAAGAGGGTGAATCTCATTCTTAATGATTTTCGAGTCTTTAACTTATACTTTCTAGTGTACACGATAAACTAACCAACGAAATGAGCAATTTTTACTCATATTGTACGTTGAGTATTGTTGAGTTATTAAACGTTCAGTGTTTAAAGTACAAACAGTACAATTCATTCATCCTTCAGCAAAAAAAACCTTCGCTCCATTAATTCGTGCTCTCTAAATCTGAATTAGTGAAATTTCACTAAATTTTAGTCGTATTTTAATAATTCATTTAGCGAAAAGTCGGTCACTAATGATTAGTGAAAAATTACTAGTTCGATTAGTCAAAAATGATCGCTATAAAAATTAGTAATATTTGACTACACGATTAGTAGCCAGCACAGCTAATATGTTCATGCACCAGCCGATTGTAATTCTTCACGCGAATAATATGTAATAATCTCATACGTACCCGACAAGAAAAGGTAACGTTCGTACACTTTTTGCTTCTTCCCGTAAAACTTTTATAAAATAAGATTCGCCGTTTCGCACTGCGTTTGAACTAACTGACGTGAGAAAGTGACGCCTCCGGCATCACAATGGCAGAACAAGGAAGTATCGAGTCGAGAGCTGGCGCCTGTGATTGGTCGATCGCTAAGTCCTATACTAATTGATTAGTGATCGTGTAATATCACTAATGAATTAGTAAACTGTATTGACTAAATAATAATCAATCGTATTACTAATTTGCTTTAGTAACCCGAATTGACTATTTTTTTACTATTCTATCAGTGCAACGATGCGTTTATCACTATTTCCTCCTTAGAACATGCATTCACTAATTGAATTAGTCAATCTTTCACTAATTCAGATTTAGAGGGTGGTGCGAGAATTCACGGTTCATCGTATCAGAAATCATTCTCGATCCTTCTGGACAAGGATTTACAACCACCCTGGTCGATTCACAAAAATTAAATCACATCATGAACGTAACACGTATCGACGACTCCAACTTCTCTCTAAATCTGAATTAGTGACAAATTGACTAATTCAATTAGTAAATTCACGTTCTACTGGTGAAATAGTGATAAACGCATCGTTTCACTGATAGAATAGTAAAAAAATAGTAAATTAGGTTTACTAAAGCAAATTAGTCATACGATTGACTATTATTTAGTCAATAAAGTTTACTAATTAATTAGTGATATTACACGATCACTAATCAATTAGTACAGGACTCAGCGATTGACCAATCACAGGCGTCAGCTCCCGACCCGATACTTCCTTGTTCTGCCATTGTGATGTCGGAGGCGTCATTTTCTCATGTCAGTGAGTTCATGTGCAGTGCGAAACGGCGAATCTTATTTTATAAAAGTTTTAAGGGAAAAAGCAAAAAGTGTATGAACGTTTCGTTTTCTTGTCGGTACGTATGACATTATTACATATTATTCACGCGAAGAATTACAATGGGCTGGTGTATGAACGTATCAGCTGTGCTGACTACTAATTGTGTAGTCAATTGTTACTAATTTTCATAGCGATCATTTTTGACTAATCGATTAGTGATTTTTCACTAATCATTAGTGACCCACTTTTCGCTAAATAAATTAGTAAAATATGACGAAAATTTAGTGAAATTTCACTAATTCAGATTTAGAGAGTTTATAAATTATTTAAATTCACTCCATTATTTCGCCAATTTCTTTTTTCTCCATGTATGCCTTCATTCTAAAATTCTAATATTACGGCACGAAATCTCTCTAGCACAACCGACGTTATAATATCGAGTGCGGGAATCTCGCGTTTTTGCAATTGGATCTGGGTTGAATAGAACGTTCGTGTCGAGTCTTGAAAAAGAGAAAATAAAAGAGGGAATAAAAAAAAACGAGAGATGCATAAAGTGAAAGAAAAAAAATCGTTAAAGCTGTATAGAGACGATCGAGTTATTCTGTTGCTTCGAGGTTCGAGAAATAAAGCTCGAGTCCTCCTGGCGATCAGTGCATCGTTGCACCGCTTCGAGTAGTTCGTGCTATACGTATATATATATTTTCCGTTACGGTGTAGATAGTATTACGTGTGGATATAGACGAGAAATAGAGAGAAGTGCTGGAAGCACGCGCCGAGACCGACTACCCAACGCGCTGTGGAAAACGATTCCGTTATCGCGGCAAGGCGGTAGTAGACGAAGGAGAAACACTCTCGGCTCCACCGAGCCAGTTTCGCATTCGCATCCCTATACGTTCGCCTCCGCCACGTGGAACTCGAAACGTAATATAACGGTTATTCGTAATGGCTCCTTTCCACGTACCGAAACTGGCGTTGTGCAAATTGCGCCAGGATATATACGCGAGGGAGTAGTAGAAATTTTCCAATTGTCACTGGGAAAACAAAATTTGATGGATACGCAATGTAATAGAAATAATCAGAACGCGAATTCGATATCGACGATAAGATTGTCATTTTCCATTTATCTTTGGGTATTTTTATCTTACGTTTATATTGCAAGTTCATCGAACGGTTTGAATCATCGATAACTTCGAGCTGCAAAAGTTCGTTGATATTTACTCAATTCGATTACGATAACGATCGATATATTTCAGTAGTACGTACACAATAACGAGACAAGGAAATGCCTGTTATCAATGATAAAAGTTCGAGCACGATGTTTCGTAATCGATACGGGAATTGTCGTCGAGTTTAACCGGTAACGAAAATATCACTGACTTTAAAAAAATGTCACGAATGTTTGTACGGTTTTTATCGATCGGAGCTTGAACCAATTGCGATCGTTGGAGTTTTAGAAAAGCTTCGTATCGATTCGTCTTCGGGCAAGGTCTTTCTCTCGCTCGCTCTTTCTTTTCCGATCATCCCGTTGACGGAAATAACCGTTGCCAAGAATTACTTATTCTCACTCTACCTCTAAAAAGTGTTACATTTTTGTCCAGCCTTTGGATGTTATAACGCGAGAAAACTCAACCAAAAATATCCACCCCAGCATTGGTACACGTCGTTTCTTCCATTCGTCGTGTTCTCTCGCTGGTTTTGCTTCCCGACGATTTGAATAATCTAAAAGCGGTGCGAGACTGCTCGAGTCGAAATTTTTTGAGAGATCGAGAATAGGTGGCATCGAGGGGAGTTTTAAGGATCGAGGCGAGGGTCATTGTAGACCTTCCAAAATGGCAGAAACTTTACATTATGATTGAGCGGAGGGTGCTGGAGGGACCATGATGGACCTTTCCATAACTGCCTCGCCAGGCAGAGTTGGTATCGAGAGCGAACTCACGGAGATCGCATTTTTCGAGCTTGGCGTTGAGAGCAAAATCCTGGAGGATCCATGATACAACCAGATTCAAACTAGAGGGCACGTTGGCATTGAGTGGAGGCTGATGACTTGTGCACTACAAAGGAAATGGGCTCTAGGAGACTGAGACGAGCAGTACAAATTTTGACTCGGGATCAGAGTCGAAATTTTTTGAGAGATCGAGAATAGGCGGCATCGAGCGGAGTTGTAAGGATCGTGGCGAGGATCCAATGTATACTAGAAGGTACATACGCCCTTCTCGTAGACTCTCCAAAATGGCAGGAACTTTACATTATAATTGAGCGAGAGATGTTGGAGGGATCATAGAGCCCTTTCCATAACTACCTCGCCAGGCAGAGTTGATATCGAGAGCGGACTCACGGAGGTCGCATTTTTCGTACTTGGCATTGAGAGCAGAATCCTGGAGGATCCATGATGCAGCCAGATTAAAACTGGAGGGCACGTTAGCATTAAGCTGGTCACTTGTGCACTCCAAAGGAAATAGGCTCTAGGAGATTAAAACAATCACTAAAAATTTCGCCTGCATTGCGATAACTTAGCTGATAAAAATGTCGCAAAATCTCAAACAGCACACGGCTTAAGGTTGTTGTGGGGTTTAGCCATCGGGGGTGAAGCATGAGGGGGGTGCCCTATGCTTATGCACGGAACCGATGAATTGTTACCAACTGCTTGTCGTCAAATTATCGTCGTATTTAATATCATTTTTCAAGGAACAAATGCACGTCAGTTAAAAAAAATATGCATTTTTGACAAAGTGATGGCTACAGGAATTATTTCGATTAGTTTATGCCATTATTTTCGATAATTCGTTAGAGATCAATTATTGGAAGACGAACTGGCAATAACGTAAATTATGACCCACGATAATTGCTTGGGTTGACAGCAGTGTCGCTCAGCTGTCATATACCCGCTCCGTTCTTAATCGTAAAATCGAAGTGTCTGTTTATCAATCATGAACATAGGCCCCGGGAAAAAATTCTTTCGTTGGAAAAGATCGCTAAGGTAGGGAGTGCTTGTGCCATCTACGCTGTTGTCATGTTTCCGAAGCCTTATATCTTGTGTGCTCAATTTTTGGGAAAATTCGCGATTATAATCATTAATAACGTTGAATCGGTACTGTAAATTATTATTTTCAAAGCACCAAAAGTTAGTCCGATATTTCATTTAACCGTGCCTGTTTTTTTAACTCCGTGCCATGGTTTTCTCGGCAGATATATATAATATACTGAAAAATGTTCGAAAAATTCCCATAGACATAATGTGATGAGCACATCAAATGCCCCAAGTTTGCGATTTTTTCTAAATAACTGTACTGTGGATTGTTTTGAAATTTGACAGGTTGATTAGTAAATGGATCATGAACGTTCATACAAAATTTCATCTCAGTGACATCGTTTCGACCTGACCCCACAACAACCTTAACTAACGTTGCTAATATTTTGAAATTATGAATACAAATCTTTACGACAGAAACAAACAAAAATCCGTTAGACTATTAAAATATTGTCCTTGTTTTCTTTATCGAGGAAGTAAAATTGAAATGTTTCATTGATGAGAAAGTTCACACGTGTCGAACGATATAGGTCGGTCATTAATTGCACGTAATCACGATGCAGTAGCATAATGCATACATTATGTCATAAATATGCGCAGGTATGACCGGTCGTCATGCTCTCCGCTTCGGCAATCCCAGAGACCGAACACGAATACGCCCGTTATATATACTTGAGTACCGTTATTTCTGCTGGATCTAACTCCACGATCTATACCTACTTTTTTCCTCGTGGCTCGTGGCCTCTGTGCGCGAGTCGTTTGGAAACCCGTGAGTCGCTCCAATCTTATTCTTATACTATATACGTTTACGATTGAGCGATATACGTATACATACAAAATGTATATATAGCATTAAATTTACTACGAAGAAACGTATCGTGAGATTGAGGGTGAGCTGCATCTTCGCTCTTCTTATATTCTCGACATCCCGACAAGTCTCGAGTCGTATCATAAAACGTGCTCTCGAGACAGCTAGTACGCCATTACAGTTTTTAAGATATCCTGAAAAAGAATAGAAGCGAATAAATATAAAACGTTCATAAACAATACAATCTACTAAAATCGCAAAGAAAATAAAAAAAATAAACAAATTCCATCGAAATTGTTCGATTCGTTTTTGTTTTGTTCCAGCTGTAAGTATATGAGACAAATAAATCAATAACGAGAAAAATAAACGATTTATACGTTTTTCCATCAATTTTTAATTTCACAGAGCATGACAAATGAATATATTTCTACATTAAAAAATTAAACATTAAAAACCGATTATGTTTGTATTAAAAAAAATTGATTTCTGCTTTGTATTTTTTATTACATTGACGTCCCGTCGGAGGTGATTAAAATTTGCATTTTCGTGAATGAAAATGAAGGTATATTATATGTATATATATATACATATGTATTGAGGAACCCCTGCGGCGACCCCCAGCAGCGTACTAATTTCGAAGGGAGAGAAGCGTTCCAGTTTCGCGTATATACGAATAATTAATACTTGAAAGCAGCAGGACGCGCGCATTACCGCTTTGTGTAATGGACGGGCGAAGCTATGCCGTATGGCGTCTATATACTAGGATAGTATTATACATGTTTCTCTCCCTCTCTCTCTCTCTCTCTCTCTCCCTCCCTCCCTCCCTCCCTATCTACATATATACTATAATCTATGTATGCACACGCCTAAGTCTGGAGAGTCGCCGAATCCTGCGAACTACCTCTGCTGCTCTACTGTTACATATATGTATACATAGGTGTGTTCGTATGTATGTATAAATGGCACCCCCCGCTCGCTCTCCTTACCACCTCGAGCTTATGGCCACCCTCGCACCTGCCGCGCACTTTGGCTAGTGTACACCAACTATGCGGAGGGGGATAAACCGTTAAAGCCCATTATTAATTCTAACTCCACACTCCTCTTCTGGTTCTCTCTCTCTCTTCCTCTTCCTCTCTCTGTCTCTGTCTCTCTCTCTCTCTCTCTCTCCCACTCTCCCTTTCTCTCTGTCCCAATCTCCATCCTTCTTACATTTCTGTTATTCCCCGAAGCGTGAGCATATAAATGAAAATGCGTACGAATTTTGGCGGACGTGCCACGAATTTCTCCCCTGGCACATGTCCAAAATTAGCCCCATTGCACGGATGAAACGAAGAATGAAAAGTAACATCACTCTCGCATCTTCGTGTTTCCACCCAAAATGCTCCATATTTAAATTGTTTATCGAAGCACGTGGTGTGCAGAACCGAAAAATTACAGATACTTAGGTACATAATGTCAAAGAGGACTACTTTGACAGGTTTTGACAGTTATTTGCATGTAACTTTTGTTTAACATCCTAAATCCCAATTTTTTTTGTTCCAATACACCAATGTGTTCTTTGGCTATGAAATGTATAAGAAAGTTAAGCCCTCCCACTCCCGGACTATTTTTTATATATTTTTAAAAAAGTGTCAAAGTTAAAGGGGCTTTTTTGACAAAGCATTAAAATGCAATTTATATCAAAGATTCAAAGCGTAATGATTACCTTTGACATCCTTTTGATAACAAGGTTAATATTTAATGCATTCTACATCAAATTAAATTAAAAAACAACAATTTTTTACTATCGAATTATCATCTTTATTAATGAAACATTTTACATAAAAATACAAAGTACCTAGGGGACTATTATAGACACTTAATAAGTCTTATTATTTTTATTGAAATCAATCTCATATTATAAGTCTTATAAGTTTTATATTATCAGTCTTACATTATGTATTATCACTGAGATCAAAATCGGCTTTAACGACATTAGAATCAACTTTATTAATAAACTGGAACAACGAATTTGAAACAATAGAAAAATGTTAAAAAGAATTATTGCGTATTTTCATACACCACACATTCATAAGCAGGATTGGTCGATTTCAGAATGTCGCGCGGACTCGTTGGGCATACATTTAACGCTGTGTCAGAGTAGCCCCAAAATCTGTCAAAGTTACCCGCAATGTCCTAATTGACGATAGCCCTTTTTGACGATATGTGTATGTGTGTTTGTTATCGTTTTCATTGATAGATTTGAAAGGATTTTAGTTATATCGAAATCGAAGGTAGTTGATTATCTAGAAACGGAATCGATCGTGTAGAACGAACAAATACGCTGTATTCACCTCCACGAAGCAAAATCTTTTCACCTCCTCGTTTCTCTCGGACGAGAGAGCTTCGTACTTCAGAGCATTTATAAGCTCGCTCTACCGTCTCTCGCCTCTATCCCTTTCTCTCTCATTCTCATTTTCCCTCTCGCTGGAAGGGTTATTTGCCCTTTCCGATTCATTTCCAATGTCTACCCATACCTAATCACGTTCAAACTGGAAAACCATCGTGCATGGTCAGAGGGGCTGAATGAGAGATGTGGGCACAAGCTCCCAGTTCCAACCTACGAGTATTCGTCTCGTTCTCTTTCTTTCTCTCGCCGTTCCTCCATTCCCGCATTGCCATCTCTCGATTGAAACACCGCGTATGTGCGGAGGCGCGGATTCGCTTTGTTTCGCCCTAGGGCAAATAGTCAGACCGGATGTCCATTTGTGTCTACACGCACGCGGATGCACACTTTCAAGCACACGTCCAATCCTCTCTAGCTCGTCGTCTCTCTTCAGCTTGTATATCCTATTCTCGAGCTCATTCGCGATGCTCACCGGTCTCTGGACTCTATTTTGCGGGCTAGGGGCGGAGGATGGTGAGAAGCAAATCTCTCGACTGGTACCGAAGGCAAATTCCAATAAATACTCTTCCGTCCAGCGAAATTAGTTTTCTTCAATTACCATGTAGTGTACGAGCGAATGTCTCGACGAGCTGCCCTCGCTCCCTCCTATCGTTCTCTCTTTCTCTCTCTCACTCTTTCCCTTCGGTCAAATATTACTCGTCTCTCGTGATTGGATTCGTACCTAGCCACCTACGGGTTTACACGTGGAGACGGATTTATTACTGTCACTTGAGGGAAGAATTCATCCATTCGTGTCGAGAATGAACGTTTGTTGGGATACCTACACAAAGATTCGCAGATAACTTCGCTCGTCTTGACAAAAAAGATCGTCAAAGCTATCCAATCTAAAAGTTTAAAAATTATTCATTCGAATCAAATTTGATTAATCAATGTTGAAATAAACGAGAACTTAAAACGACTCTAGTTTAAACACAAGATTCTCTCCAAGAATAATCATTTCCTCATTTCCTCTCGTACATTCCCTTCGACCCCGCGAGTCGTACGACTACTTTTTCCCTTCGTTTCTTTTTTTATCTACAAACCCAAAAAACAAAAGTAAACGCGGGTTCGAAGACATTCATTTCCTTGAATCCAAGTTGGGTGTCGTCTGTACCCATTATAGTACCAAGTAGACCTTCTGGAACCGGACGGGTGCGACCCTTGATTGTCAGTCGGTTCGCGGATACGCAAACTTTACTCGAAAGTTCTCTTCTCGCGTGGTCTAGGCTACGTAACCGGTAGAACTCCGAGGACCCGGAGACTGAGGAGAGTACGAGAGAGCTTCCCAGAGAAACTCTCATATTTCGCGACATTCCCTCGGGGGGAACAAAGGGACCTTCCAAGAGCCGCGCCCACACCACCCCGAGTTCCAGGTGTACTTTGTCCAACGGTTTTGCTCGCTACCCGGCACGCCTAACGTATATGTTAAACTATGTACGTACCTATATCTATATATATAAACCTACCCTTTACCTAATGTGTGTCCCAAAGCTCAGTTTGGAGAGTTGGTCGGACTTCCAACACGTTTACGACAGCCCCATCTTTCTCCTAAGATATTTGAGGTTTTTACCGTGATGTCAACACTTCGTGTCCGTTTTCTCGGAACCCTGTCGAACCCATCCAACTTCCTTCCATAACGATTCAACACTCATTACCCTCGACACGAGCTTTCCGACGAAATTGTACAGAAGAGGACTGGAAACCGTTTTATTATTCCCTTCTCATCCTTAAATATTATATATATATACGTCATATTTGGTTCGTCATAATTCCTTATGGGAATTGTTCTGGAAACGAATTTCTGCCCGGCGCATATCCGATATTCGTTCATCCGTATAGCACGCACGTATCACTAGAATGCATTGGAGTCGAACGTGTCATAGAACTATCGGATGAATTGTTGGCATGCTACAGGATTATTAATCGCGTTAATTAACAGGGAACGTAAGGTGCATCTTTGTTAACCGCATTTAGCACCCTTATGGTCGAGAACGATTCTAAATTGTGATGGAACATGAGGATTATCGAGACGAGCCGGGATATCGAAGCTACGTGTGAATTGAAAGGAAGATTCCCAACGTCGAAGGTCTTTGTGGTGTTCGCAGATCATTTTCGCAGGGTTAGCCCGTAAGGACCACACTCGTGCGTTCTATAGGCCATAAGGGCCTGGCGAACGAGGTAGCGAGGATGAAGGTGCTAAAGACAGGAAAGAGATGGTACAAGAGGGAAGATTGCTCTACTTGATGATGGTTGAGTGGGCATCTTGAGCAGCGAATTGTTAAAATACCTGCGACCCTCTTTGCATACCCTCATCCCTTGCATCCCCTAAAACACTCGCTTCTCTCTTCATTATTTGAATTTAACCACTTTTCACATTCTTTACTGGTAACGACACTTCTGCTGGTGAAGTTTCTTTGGTATCGTTGTCTTTATCCTGCCATGTCGCTGTGGAAGGATGAAAGGAGTTGTTCCAGTCACTTCCGCAAGCATAATGCGCCAATGAAACTTCGAAAAGTTGAGCCAAACGACCATAGCATCCACTTCCCGATCTCGTGAACGCTGGGCGTTCGCGTCCATTCCTGCAAAGCTCTAGGAGTGATTGGATCGTCCTTTCTCTTGACGTCAGAGCCCTCTCCCTCGCCACTGGAACGTTCAACGGCTCATCCCCGTGAACGAGCTCTTTGCATCTCCGGGATCCTTTTTCAATTCTCTTTATTCGTCACTTCTATATACAAATCCCAACGGTCATCTTCATCTTCGCATCCATTATCGTTTTCCATGAATATCCTCGTTTTATCGACGACCATCACCCCCGCACCACCCTTATTTTCAGACTTTGATTCTTTTTTTCTACCAGTTCTAACCTCCTTTTTAAAAAATAAACCGATAGCGATTCTCTCGTTTGTTCGATGGAAAAGAGAGGGAGAGAAAGCACGGCATCCAAAAAGATATCGGGGAAGAGCGTGTGAGATTTCCTTGAAAGGACCCGAGGTGTGGCCATTGATCAATCATAAATCTTCTAAACTCGATCGATCATCCCAATCCCCTGCCACCTTCTGGCACATATGGACGAAGTCCTCGCGTTTACTTGCCGTGTGAGGGCCACCGTCTCTGGGTCTATCGAGATTTTCGTGTGCATATTACTACCGAGGTATATATAAGTGTCATATTTCGATGATCGATGCCCCGGTAATAATATTGGCTCCCAACGTCTGCCCCTTCGTGAATTATAAATACATATATACCTCTCCCTGGTGATCTACAAAATATATATATGTACTACTACGGAGCAATGTCATACGCTTATATACTTTTATACATTCTGATTCACAAAACTGTCTTCGTCACTCTGGCCCGGATATCGAAGATGAGAGGTATTTATTCCACGCTGTGGGGATCCTCCCTCTGAGATCTCGATGCTTTCAAGACCAAAGAGCGAAACGACGCAAGAGGAAGGGGAGAGAAAGAGAGGAAACATCAAGTGAAATTCAGTCTATTTCCAGGCCGGAAATCAGGCCACCTAGAGATGGCAAGGGAGGGAGTTTGGGGGTTGAGCTCGAGGAAGATACCAATAGAATATCCTATTGGGAAATTTCAATCTGATTTTGATTCTCTGTCTCGTATGATCTGTCGTCACTCCTTCGCCCTCGCTTTCGCCCTTCCCCTGTCCCCACCTTCTCTTGCCTCATCCTGTCAGACATATGTGCGAGATTTATGAAACACGTGCCCGTGTAAGTCAACGGGGGGTGGAATTGAGGGATATTACGATGACTGAGCGAAGTCTCCGAGGGTAAAAACTCTTTGATCACCGGTCATCAGTCAACGATATAGCTTCTCTCTTATCGGGCATATTACCTACGCGGTGTATATATCGCCGGACGCCAAGTAAAAAACCATTTTTTAGTGATTTTCGTGTCGCCCTGAATTGTTTGGGAAGGAGAGAGAGAGAGAGGGAGAGGTACACGAGGACAGTTAGCCGTCGTATTGAAATAGGTCCGTCGAAACGAGAGAGACAATGTCACCTTCCCAGTGTTTTGGCCTTCGTGCTTGGGCGCGGGGTCGTCGGGTCATCGAAAGGACGTTAGCGATCGATCGAGCGGTCACAGGACATGGCGGTCGTGAAAACGGTTCCTGAAGTAGGGAATGTGTTCAAACCGGCACATACACCCTCGTAACAGAGGTTATATACCTGCACGTATCAACCTCCTTATTGGTCTCTCCATCCCCCTCCCCAACTTTCTCCCTCTCTCTCGTTCTTGCATCTATTCTATCTCCATATCCATGGCCTATCTCTTGAAGGTAAGCGCTTGGGTACCGTAGGGCATAGTGACGAACGCCCGTGGGGAACACGCCAGGACCTTTTGCCAACAAACGAGATGCATACGTAGAGCAAACGGTGTGCGCGAAGAGAGAAAGAGAGGGAGAGAGTCAGATCACACGGGGGTGGAGGGAGGTCCTCGACACATAGCCCCATGAAACATTTATTAGTGTACGTCGTCGTCTCCTTCATCTCTAGGCAAGGGTTAGGAGATTGAGGACGGCGCAGCCTCTCGAATCGAGGTCCTGTAGAACGGAATCCCTGTAAAATACCTACACCTCTTGCCCCCTCTCTGTGTATACCTACAGGACACTTCGTCCATGACGTCAAAGGCCATCTCCAGGAACATTCGGCGATTGATCGATAAACCGATTTTGTCATTCAATCCCCTTCGACGCATCCGTAAACATGTCGATGCAGCTGCTGGCACTACGTCTGCGGCTGTTCTAATTTTTTCTTTTCGGTCTTGCGATCTTTCGAACGTTCGCAGGACTTTCTAGTTATCGATATAGCGAGGGTGAAAGCTTCCCCGATAATTGTAACGACGTGAAAAATGATAGGAGGACCGACGGGAACCTTACGATCGGTCGCCGAAGACCGAAAGGTCCTTCCGGAACGAGGGTGAATGATTAACGAGCTGGCTTTCTTTTCGCATATATAATCCAGGCATTTTCCATTTTGTTTTCAGGAGTGAAGTGATTTTTTTTAATAAATTCATTTCAATTTGTTATAAAGATTTTTTTTCTAATATTGCCAGTGGCAAGAATGGTCGTGAATATTATCAAACGGTGATCGTACGATATCGTACCATATACATCACGCTTGAATGATACCACGAGAGGTTTTTCCCTCTGATTCCGTGTTATTTCAAGTGAAGTTTATTTCGTTCATTCATTATATTTTTTGAAAAGCATTCAGCCCTCGTCGAACCTGTGAAAACTGTATTATACAGGAAAGCTCCGCGGGTATGTGTATGGAGTGCTCTTTTGAAGTTGCCGTAGTCGACTAACCCACTTTGGCATGGTGGGCGTCGACATGTACCCGGTGTGGGCCCCTACCCCCGGGCGTTCTATTCAACGTTCCCTTCTGGAAAAAAAAGTGAAAGAGCGCGGGAGAGAGAGGGAGAAGCAGGGTGCGTTCAAGGGAGAAAATGAAAGAGCCTAACGCAACCGGGAAATCGTTGCCGCTGAGAACGACAGAGGAGGGAGAGAAAACCAAGCGCGAGTCTCGGCCACGAAAAAAACTTTCAATTTAAAAGTTTCGATGAACTTGGATTTTTTTTTCTTGTCGGTAGCAACGGGACTCCCTCTCTCTATCTCTCTCTCTTCCTCTCTATTGCTAAAGTACTCGTGTTAGCAAAGGGTAGCAGCCCCCGAGGCCAGGATAAGGAAGGGAGTTGAGGCCCAACGAAAACTTTTCAATATCACCGCGCGAGCGCAGAGTGGCGCTAGCGTCACGCCACTAAAAGCCAGAGCGTTGTGCTGAACGCCGGTGTCACTTAGCGATAAATTGTCAGGGCCGAATTGCGAAGCCTTCCTGTACCTTCGCTCTCTCCCACTTTTTTTTCTCTTTCTTTACCAACCCCCTTCTTGCCAGCCATATCCGTAGTCTTCGTTATTTTGGTTTACGAGACTTTTAGCTGGAAAATTTCCTCATCGTTGTTGAAACTTTTTCATCGAGAGAGAAAGAACGAGATATGTATATATATATACATATATACATATATATATATATATATATAGTTCACAGCTGAATGGATCCGGAATCTTTTGTTTGTAGATTACACATCGGAGCTCCGATAGCTTCGTTCTGATTTAATTTTTTCACCAGAAATTAAACAATGCAAAACTGGTCAAAACAAAAACCCCAATGCAAAATCGTGTTTTGCATACATTTCTTCTAACAAAATGATTTTCAATTACCAATTTTACACTGCACTAAACAAAATTTTTATTTTTGAAAATTTATTAAAATTTGCCAAATAAATAACAATAAATCACTCGCTAATTGGAACATTGTGCAAATCTTGAGTTTCTTCCAAAATATTATTCTTGCAATTCTCACCAATAACCAAAGGATGAGTATAAAAAATTGCTTTGGCCGAATGATTCCTGCTGCATTGCCAACATCTTGTCATTCTCCTCACCCTCGTATTATATATATATATATATATATATATATATATATATATATATATACCTAAAGATCTAGTATAAACCATAACCTCTGCGAAACACCAGGCGCGCTTATAACTTGCTCATGCGATTCGGGTCAGCATTACCTCTCGTGTATACGAGGAACGAGGAGAGCAACATTAATCTCTGACCCCGCAGTTACAGAGCCGTTCTGTCTCTCCTCTCACGTACACCAGTTGCGTTCATCTTAATCCGGACGAGACCAACCCACACATTGGATTGCTACGTATGTGCAAACGGATATAAATAGATACATTCGTGTAGGCATTATACATGTATAGGTAATTAACCACTTGTACTAAATACCCTCTGCGCGCGAGAGCTGGCAACCTCGTTATGCGGGCCATCAGCTACGATGTGACAACGATACTCTCTCTTTCTCTCTTTCTCTCTTGCTACAATCCCTCGTGTACGCGTGGAAAATCCCTGGAACGCAAGCAAAGTCCACGATAATGACGACAAGAACGTTCGCAAAGCTTCGAATTAAACCCTCGTTCGAAAACAAAAAATGTTTTTCAACCGAACTCTCTTATCGTCCGATTTCGTTAATTCGTATATAATATTATAATTAATCATTTCGTTGAAAAAAATTTAAGATAATGAATATATATTTTGGTTTATATGTTTGTTTTTCTATACGTCTCACTTTTTATTCTTTTATAAAACAAACAATAATATTAACAAACAAAAAATCGTTCTTTATTTTTTAACCGAACTTAAATTTTTTTTAGCAACAAAAAGGCGCAAACAAAAAATCGTTCCTCGTTCGAAAACAAAAAATGTTTTTCAACCAAATTCTCTTATCGTCCGATTTCGTTAATTCGTATACAATGTTATAATTACTCATTTGGTTGAAAAAAAATTTAAGATAATGAATATATATTTCGGTTTATATTTTTTTGTTCTGTATCTCTTACTTTTTATTCTTTTATAAAACAAACAATATTATTAACAAATAAAAAATCGTTCCTCGTCCGAAAATAAAAAAATATTTTTCAACCGAAATCTCTTGTCCGATTTCGTTAATTCGTATATAATATTATACTTAATTATTTATTTGAAAAAATATAAGATAATGAATATACATTTCAATTTATCTGATTTTTTCTATATGTCTTACTTTTTATTCTTTTATACTTTTATTTCGTTACATTACTTTGATATTTATTTAAAAACAAATTTTCGCAATAAAAAAGCGCAAACAAAAAATCGTTCCTCGTTCGAAAACAAAAAATTTTTTTCAACCGAACTTTCTTATCTTCCGATTTCGTTAATTCGTATATAATATTATAATTAATTATTTCGTTGAAAAACAAATAAGATAATAAATATATATTTCGGTTTATATGATTTTTTTCTATGTGCCTTATCTTTTATTCTTTGATACTTTTATTTCGTTACACTAATTTGAAATTTATTTTTAAACTTACTTTTTGGCACCATCGCAAAGCGAACGATACAGTGGCAATAATTTAGGTAATAAAATTTCATCATCCGGGTCAAAAGTAAAAGTTGAAATTTGTACCACCGTTACCCGAGCTATCAAAATGATTCGCGATAAAACAAATCGATAACGCGTTTACATAAAAGAATATTTATTTCCCGACGCATATATCGTTACCCTATCGATGATCGTTATTGCACGCACGTACACCAACAAATGAAAACAGGCATCGCGCATTCCTATTTTCGCGTACGTAAAATTAATTACAAAATCTCGATAACACGATACGTCCATTAAATTTTCTCGCTGTAGGTGTATCAAAGTTATACATATAAATACGTTTATTTTATATTTCCCACATTCTCTCCCACCGGACTCAAATAACGTATAGGAATACGTCCGTATTCGCTATCATTTATTACCTGGTAATTATTAGTTAACTTTATAATACGCCATTACAGTTATAGGACCATGGGAGATAGCAGCGATATACGTAGGAATATTACGATGTATATACCAAGATTTGGTTACCTCGAGTGGACCTTTTGGAAAATTATACTATCCCCCATAAACACAACGTGTGTACCATACAACAGTGGGTATTATTCATTGGTATTATCGAAAAGCACCTGTGCCTGGACTTTGGGATTTCACGTGCGACAGCGATACAGAGAGAAGAAGAGGGAGAGAGAAAGACAAAGGGGATAAGAGTCCCTGTGGATATAATCCACATATCTATCCCATTTGGTGGAACCAAATGCTCCAGACTGGAGCGTATGTACGCTTTGACCGGACACGAAGAATACAGGGAGAGCTTGGTAGCATTGCCACCCCTTATCCTATTTATTCCCGTACTTATCTACTTTTATCCCTCTCTCTCTCTCTCTCTCTATACACAAATATATATGTATAAACGAATTGAAACGTCGGAATTTCTCAAAATGTCACGTGCATCGCCATTCATTCCCACCGTGTACTCTCAATCGACTCTTGCCGATTTATTATTCTCGTAACGAACCACATACCCGAGCGCTCGGACTAATTAAAGGTCTGAACTTTCCTTGCCCTCGAGGGCATTTCTCTGTATATCGAATTTTCTCCACTCTATCTCACACTTGGCTTCTTTTCTCGTTATCCACCTTTCTTTTCCTATGTGTGCTTCTTTCCAAACCTCCTTTCTCCATCTATACGCCAGTCACGCGTTTTTCATATTTTTTGTTTCATTCTCATCTTATTTTTTTCCTTCTTTCACGCGTCGCTCGAACTATTTTGTGGAAGGAAAGAGTACTTGCCTGTATTCCCCTGGCCTTTGTAACTGCAGTTTGTTGGTAAACAAGAGAAAAAAAACATTCGTTTAACAGCTTTTATTGATTTGCTTTTCCTCTTTCGTGGTTTTCACACGTAATTTTGTAATTTCGGGGAGAAATAACGTAGCAGAGTTATTTCACCGTTGTAGCAGGGATAGAACAACGAGACCTCGCGAATGCAAGGCTCATTCTCGTATAACGATCGAATCGCTGTATACCGCGTGGTACTTCGCCGTTCCCACGCGACTAATTAACTTCCTCGGTTCTGTCTTCTTTTACTTTCTTTCTCTCTTTCTTTCTTTACTTCTTTCTTCCCTTCGTTTTGTTTTTCTTCATTTTTTTCGACTCACCGGTGCGGAATACCAATGAGATTTTCGACGCTCCGAGGAACGTCCTCATCGAGTTCCTTCTCGATCACTCCCTTTCTCCCTACATTTTCTCCCTCTCTACTCTTCTTCAAAAATATATATAGCTATATATATATATAGCTTCGATACTAAGGATATAGATCACTCACAGACGTCCGAATGTATTATCATTCGATTTGTTTCGATCTCGTTAATGCACCAAATTATTCGTCGATATGTCCTCGTCAATCGATGGAACGAGCAGTAGCAGCAACAGCAGGATCGCGCATAAAGCTTTTGCGCGCGTGCGTCTGGTTATGTCAGTAGGACATTGACGTATGGCGATACGCGGTTCATGGCAGTATACTCATCTACTCATCGATTGAATGAGAATCTACGATCGTACGTTACGGATTAATGCGAGATAAAAAAAACGTCGAGTTAACATCTCGAACAGTCTCGAAATGAAAAAGAAAAAGCCAAAAGCTTAAAAACAATGATTTTTCGATCGACGAGACGCGGCAAGACGAACGTTCGACGTGATTCGTAACCAACCGCCTTTCTTTTTATTATTCCTCGACGATCCCTCGCTATGCAATAATAATCGAATGTTAATTTCTGCACGCCGCGCGTACCTTTGGACTTTTATACGAGCGAGGATCGACCGAGAGCTGAGTAATTTTTGGTTTTCGTTCCGTATGCAATCTACCGGCCGTTGATATATGCTGGGATATCTATACGTATACATACGTATCGCGAGTGCCTCGTGGCACTCAATTCTGGTCAGTGAACTTTCGAATCATGCCGCATCGTTGTATCACGCGCCTAAATGTACGGCGAGTAATGAATGAGTTCTCTTGTTTTTTTTTTGTATACGAATGAGCCTGCTCCTTTATCCATCCTGCAATTCCAACCAAAATTACGAAGGAGAAATCGAAATCAGGAAGTCAATGAGGTTCGCGCTTATCGTAGTCGTGTAATTACATTATTATTATTATTATTATTATTATTATTATTATTATTATTATTATTATTGTTGTTGTTGTTGTTGTTGTTATTATTATTATTATTGTTATATTCAGGACTTCTTAAAGCGTGGTAGTAATAATAATAACAATAATTTTCATTGGGAAAAGATTGCAGACGGATCGTTCGCGGAGATTTTGTCACCTCATTCGCGAGAGCAAACGACCAAGAATCTCGAAAGATCGGCGAAAGAGAGAGAGTCCTGTTTCAGTCGCGAGCGAGGAAAGAGTGCGTCTTGCGCTAAAGCCGGAACGCGAAATAGAAGTGAGAGATGGGAAGATGACCGAGCGAGGTACTCGAATTTACGACTTTACGAAAGAGAGAACGAGAGAGAGAGAGCTCACTACGCTCGTAAATCTATTCTTATCCGTGAACTCTCTCTTCAGCTTTGGAGTTCTATGGCGCTCGAGTCAAGAAGACTAAGCCGTGGTTCTCGACGATTCCTAGGGACATCCAACTGCTGTAAGGCCCACTCTCTCATTTTCTTTCTGTCTTTTTTTTTCCTCGTCCTCTCGCTCCCTCTTTCTGTCTTTACCTAACGAGCATTTGTATGTTCATTCTTGTTCACGAGCTTTTGCAAACGTGCAATGAACATTAAACGGCGAGCGTACGACCATTGGTGACCATGTGGGTCTTATGATCCTTGTGTATCCATGAACAAGCGTAATATTTCACTTTCTGACATTTTCATGCGAGACCCGGTCTAAAAGGACTTTCTGTCTCTGGCATCTCTCTCTCTCTCTCTCTCTCTCTCCCTCTTTCCATCATCCTCTTCGTCCCTTCCCCTCTTTCGTTCCCTCTCCCCCCACTCTCTCACTCGTCGAACGAAATCCTCGCAAACTGTTGATCAAGCCTAACGATGTAACTTCCCTTTATATTATTTCCAAGTTTATAGCGCATGCGCATAGGCGTGATAGAAGTTCCTAAGAAAATCGTCAGCTCGTAAACTTTTAGTTATTTCCCTCTTTAACTTTCCCTCCCTCTCTCTCTCTCTCTCTCTCTCTCGCACATACATACTTTCATTATTTCTGAGATACTTCTCTCTGAAATTCTTGCCAAAAGCAACTAAACGGTAGTCTTATGCGTTTAATGACCGTAATCATGTCGCAATGAATCGCTGTGCGCGTATACACAGAGGCGTCACTGACAAGATGCACTTAACGACACGTTCGCAGAACCGGGAAGATGTCGTTGGAAATATCACGGTGGACGTAGGATGCACAGATGTTACATATAATTTTATTACAAACGACTTGGTATCGGATCTTTCTCGAAAACTGGAAATATTTCTAGCGCAATAAAAGCAAACATTTGTTCGGCGCATAATTTTGGAATTCAACGATTGATTTTTATTACATACGCATGGTTTATAATTCCGGGGAAAGGACAATGAGAAATTTAACCTCGATTTCGAGTAAATTGTAATTTAATTGCATTAATTGAATACAATTTTTAAATATAATTATTACGCCTTGTGGAAAGAAAATGATAAATTTATCGTCGATTCCAAGACAATTTTAATTGAATTGTGATAATTGCATAATTTAAACTACAAACAACTTAGTATCGGATCTTTCTCGAAAACTGGAAATATTTTTAGCTCAATAAAAGCCAATATTTGTTTGGCGCATAATTTTCGATTCTTTTTTTATTCCTCACGCATGGTTTATAATTCCGGTGGAAGGAAAATGAGAAATTTAACGTCGAGTCCGAGAAAATTTTAATTTAATTGTGTTAATTGGATAAAATTGTTAAATATAATTATCACGACTATCTCGTGATTGCCGGAAGGCGTATATCGCGTCGAGAGGATTGACGCACTCGACCCTCCGGGACGACGATGCGAGGATTCACCTCCCAGAGCGTTGCGGCCTCGACCTCGTGGGTGGTCGTCTCTCCTCGGTCCCTTTTATCAAAGAAAAGAATAAAGAGCAAAGAGATTTCTGGAGACCTACGGGAGATGACTTTTTTAACGTCGCAAGAATCGCGCACACGTGTATTAATTACGCGTGTGCCGTTGTATTAATTTCTTTTTTTTTTAATCCGAAACTACGGGCGGTCAAGATGGTCGCGGATAATTATTCCTGAATTTGTCGAATATCGACGAGTGTAAAAGTCGAGACGACGTTTCTTTTCGTCCCGAAACTAACTCTTCATTTCTGTTTTCTTTGTATAGAAAATAATTTTAGCAAAGTAAATAGGGGTGGATTTTTCTGTTTTCATACGATTGCGTCTTCTTATCTTTTTTTCGCATTTTTTTAAATAATATTATCGAGTAGAATTGTTTATTTGGTTCAAACAACTTCCTGATTTTTTTTCTTTTCATTTAAAACTAGTGCTACTCAGCATGCGTTGCAATGCCGTTTTGATATCATAATTCATTTGACACACGATATTTTTGGTTTTTCTCTCCATGTGTGAAGCATGAACTTTCCAAATATAATCTATACTATAGACATTTTTAGCGATTGTCCCCGTGCTTCGTTGATGAACATTGCAAATGCGAGTCGCACTGGAAACTGCAAACGTTTGAAATCGAATGCCATATATTTTGGTATCATTGGGATACGTGACAACAGTACATCGTCTTTTTCTTCAAATTTTCAATTTTAAATTGCAGTTTCGCTGATATTGTTCATCATATTTTTCCTTGGAAGCTCAGTACCGTTGCAAAGTCGTGGTGGATTGATGTTTCGTAAAAGTATGATAGTCACGCCCATTTTCAATGTTACAACGTGCGGCGCTATGCCTGGCAAATGAAACGAATTCAGGAATTCAGTTGGATAATTAACAACTTGTTCTTGATTAATAAAAGCAGCAATCGACTTGTACGTTTTAGCTTCTCATGATATTCTCTTTTGAATCGTGAAATTTATATAATTGACATTGGTGTTGTTGCTGCTAATATAGCACGTTCCCTTAACGACTTACGTTTTTTGCAGTTATGTACAATATTTTCAAAAACTTTGTGAATCAATTCGTCTGTTGTTGCTGTTATTTTACGAAAGTTTGTAATTCGTCGTACATACTCTAATCCTCCGTTTCTGAAACTCGTAATGTATGTTTCCTTTTTGATCGAGGTGTAGATCTTTCAATCGCTTCCCGATTTCGAGTCACGATTAATTTGACATTCGCTGTCAAATGAATTATACAACTAATATATAATATCGAGTCGAGCGAGTCGTTAAAAAAATGAGTGTCTTTTATTTCGCTTGTTATTTTGGTTGCATACTTTGACAGCTGTCAAATAATCTTTATATATAGATATACATAAATGTTAATTTTGTTTTGCCCCATACACGTTTATTTTGGCAAATAAAATTATTCTACTAACGCAGAAACCTACTCGGGAGTGCGGACTACAATTCACGAAATTTTCATCGTAATCGTGACAAACAAACAAACAAACATTCTTCCATTTTTACATATAAGATAATTTTAGCAAAGTTATAAGGGGTGGATTTTTTTATTTTCTTACGATTGCTTCTTCTTATCTCTTTTTCACGTTTTTTTAAATAATATTATCGAGTAGAATTCTTCATTTCATTCAAACTACCTCGTAATTTCCGTTTTTTTTTTATTGAAAATAATTTTGGCAAAGTTAATAGGGGTGAATTTTTTTATTTTCATACGATTGCTTCTTCTTATCTCTTTTTCACGTTTTTTAAATAATATTATGGAGTAGAATTCTTCATTTCATTCAAACTACCTCGTAATTTCCGTTTTTTTTATTGAAAATAATTTTGGTAAAGTTAATAGAGGTGGATTTTTTTATTTTCATACGATTGCTTCTTCTTATCTCTTTTTCACGTTTTTTAAAAAATATTATCGAGTAGAATTCTTCATTTCATTCAAACTACCTCGTAATTTCCGTTTTTTTTATTGAAAATAATTTTGGCAAAGTTAATAGGGGTGGATTTTTTTTTATTTTCATACGATTGCTTCTTCTTGTCGTTTTTTCACGTTTTTTTTTTAAATAATATTATCGAGTAGAGTTTTTCATTCGAATTATCTGGCGATATTTTTGAAGATGAGAGGGTGGAGGACGAGAGAGTTCGTGGCCCCCGGGTCTGAAGAAGCACCGCAAAGACGTTCTCGGCAATTCGTTTTCCCGGAATAATGGCCTACTTGGCAGAGAGCCTTGCTCTTCGGCTATAATTTTGATTCACGGTTTACGATAAATTATATAGCGCCCGCGACGCTAAGCCGCCTCGTCGTCTCACGTGCACGAAGCCTTTACTCTCTCTCTCTCTCTCTCTCTCTCTCTCTCTCTCTCTCTGTCTCACCCTCTCGGTACACCAGCACGGCGATAGTGATGGTACATCGTAATATATACGGGTATATCGTTGATACAGAGTAGAAAGGTAGCAAGAACTGGCAGAGTCTACGAGGAGGAGATAGGAACACGAGAGAAAGCCCGAAAATTTAAACGTTTCGGTTGAAGATACGATGTAATTTTATTCGTTCTGCCAAAACATCATGTAATAATTTTATAAAACGTCGAGTCTGATGAAACGAACCACCGCCTGCGCTTCTATTTTCATCGAGACTACGCACAATTTCATCTCATAAACGCATCACACATTCTCAAATTATTTCCCGCGACAAGAACATTTTTAAGCTAATTTTAATTCATCTGCCACAATTTTCCAAGCTGGATGAAGAAATTGTCACGAACGTTGGAAATTATGGAGAAAACTTTATAATTGGATTAATTAAGTGAATGAATTTTTTATTAAAATAATTAGAGATGAGAATTTTTTAAGAAATGTGTCAGACTCCACTTGATCAAATTCCCGAGTTTCAGGTTGAAATAATTATTAATGTAGAACTCACGGAAATTTAATTAATCTAGAAATCGAATTCCCAGTAATTATGGATAATTAAACATCAAAATTAGATAAGATAAAAAATGAATCTATTCGTTTCAATAAAATTTACGAGTTTCGATTTGAAATTATTACGAGCTTAATTGAATTAACACAAGTAGCAACTTTCGCACTTTCCAACACACAAACGCAAGGGTGTAAAGCTGATTTCGTCGACGTAATAAATTTCCACGTCAACTTTACGTTCGAACGAATTACTTTGACTTTTTCGATTTATTCAAGTACCAAGGATAATGCTGAAAAGGTAGAGTCGACTCTCGTGATAAAAATAAGGTGACTAGGAGTAAACGAGAGATGGGATCGTTCGGTCGTGATGGAACTTCGATCGATTCGCTCTTACGTAGTAACATTCGTCATCGTCGTCGTATATACTCGCGAGACGAACTGTCCAACAGGTTGCGAATATAGAACCCTTGGAACACGTATTTGCTATCGTATAGAATGGAGGGTGAACGAGAAATTCGCGTGTGCAAGCAACCGAAAAACATTTCCTTATATTTATACGATAAAAATCTAAATTTTCACCGTACAGTCGGTCCATTCTTATCGAATCGCTCGAGGAAAAGGGAGACGCGAAGTGGAAAAATAAATAAAATAGTATGGCCCTACGAGAAGGAAAGAGAGTGAGAGAGTAGAAAATGGTATCGAATAGCAACCGGCACGAGCGATACGCGCAAGATCGCAAACCCGGAAAATAAAGTTTCGAAGAAACGTGAAAAGGGACGAGAAAAGATCTTGGTTCTACTTCCGTTATACCGATGCGATATTCCCGGCAATGGAGAATTGTTGCTCGAATCTCGAGTATGGCAAACCTCTCTTCTTTCTCCCTTTTTCATTCTCGGTTTCTTATTTTTTTGTTCTCTCCGCTCGATGGATATCGATGAAGACACTGGCGGACGACGGATACGAGAAGCGCGAAACGCCGATGTATAAAAGAAGAGCGAGGAAACACATACTCGATCGCTTCTGGATGAAACGTGCTGCTCCCTTTCGTCGTTGAGATAGCTGTTTCGAGAAGAGTTCGTGACGGGAATCAAGAGTGGAAAAACACGCACGGAAACGAGTCAAACGATCATTCCTCTCCAGCCGTCCGGCAAAGGCGATCCTCTTTTACCGCTAATTCTCCCTCTCTTTTCTCCATCTTTTTATTTTCATTTTTTACTTACATCCGCTCGCGATACTTTACGATTGAAATATTTCATCCGATAGCCCTATCGTTTAATCGCCTTTCGTCATTAAATCAAAATTTACCAGGAATTATTGATCAAATTGCTAATTGGACATTTTTAATAAAATCAAGCATGAAGGAATTAATGGAAAAAAAAACTGCAAAATAATTGCTCCATCTTCGCGTTCTTCGCTTCACAATAAAAATGATCAAATTATTTTATTTCACGTACTTTTGTTCATTTTTTGCTATGATTTTCGTAATTGAAATAAATTCTCTGATCGTAGAGATATTTTCGTCCAGTCTCACTTTTATCAGAGATAATTGCCGAACAGGATGGAGGGGGGGGGGGGATATGCTCGAGGATCACAGGATTCGCGTACATAGGTTGAAGAACATTTTTATTATATCTCGTTGAATCGGATCGTCTCGAGTAATTGGAGAATTTCACCTCTAATTCCCTCTCTCTTTTCTCAATCATTTCTTTTTTTTTAATGTTTTACCTACATCCGCTCGCGAGACTTTACTATTGAAATATTTCATCCGATAGCCGATCGTTTATTCGCGTTTCGTTATTAATTAAGTTAATTGATCAAATTACTAATTGGACACTTTTAATAAAATTGCGAGCATGGAGGAATTAATGAAATAAACTGCAAAACAATTGTTCCATTTTCACGTTCGATTCCTCTCAATAAAAATGATCAAATTATTTTATTTCACCCACTTTTGTTCATTTTTTACTGCGGTTCTTCTAATAAAAATAAATTCTTTCATCGTAGAGACATTTCCGTTCATTCTCACCTTTATCAGAGATAAACGCTGGACAGGATAGGGGGGGGGGGGGGGGGTATATATGCTCGAGGATCACAGGATTTGCGTACATAGGTTGAAGAGCACTTCTATTCTATCTCGTTGAGTCGGATCGACTCGAGTAATTGGAGAATTACACGTGGAGCTGCCAAGCACGACGATAAAGAGAACGAGAGTAAGCGAGAGAGAGAAGGTAACCACGCGAGTACGCCGCAATTCGTCGTGAACGCTTCTCGATCGAGATGAAGAGAGTCGATGGGAAGAATACAGGGCTGAGCACACACTACATCGAATGAAATTCTAACGGCTCCCTCTATGTCAGTTGGGTGAGGATTGGCTGGTAGCCGATCGAGGGGATTCCCCTGTAGCTGTGCTCGCGTAGGACGGCGAAGAAGGGGGGGGGGGGGGGCGAGCTCCATACCCCCAATTGAAACTACCCTCTCGAACAGTCAGCGAACGTTTCTTCTTCAACCCCTCCAATCTCCATCCCTCTCATTCGATCCATCTTCCTACGCTTATTTCCTACATTTTTTTTTTACATCGTCTCTTATCATCCCACCCTCCCCCTCCTTGATCCACCCACTCCCTTTCTCGGCAAAGTACAGCGTACCATTTCCCGCATCGACGTTTAACACAACCCCTTTATCCCCGTCTTTCTATTTATCCTCTCGATTCTCTCGTGCACTCTTCCACTTGTCAAAGAACTCTCGAAGCGATTTTCATCCCCCACGACGATCGCAACTACCCTTTCGTACAATCATCGTCGTTTTTACAGATTGACGTCAATTATTACGACTAAAAGGCACGTAACTGGGTAGAATTTAGGGGGGGAAAAACAGATATACTGGCTATCGTTGAAAACGAAAAATCGATCAACCCTTTCGAATCGATTCTCGAGGATCTCTTCGAACACGCACTCGTGGTCATTTAATTTACCTCGCGGTCTGCGGGAAAGTTAGGAGGTGAGTTTATTTGTTCGTCGGTGCTTCTGAGAGAACTAAGAGAGCAAGGGATTCTCCTTCCCTCGAGAGAAAGGACGAGACTTCCGGTCTACCTGTAAATATCTATATATAAGATACATCGAGACTGGTTCGCCCTCGGGCCTTCGCCATCGTCGGCACGCCGGTATCTCGGACCGTCGTACGAGAGAACCGCATCGATTCGAACTTCCGCCGGAAACCGTATACCGCGTAGAAACAAAGAGGGAGCCACTGTTCGTACGACGCTGCCGTGCAAGCCAGCGGCTCTCTCGTTTTGTCGCACCGTGCGGCGAAGCCATCCAAACACAACGAGCAAGAACAACGGTAGCACGGTATAAGTTCTTACGGTCCGTGCGAAGAACCCTCGGGACTTCTTAGGTAGTATTACGTGGTATACATACAGACGGTTAATACTCCCTTGCGCGACCTCACCCTGCCCTTACTCCTACCTACTTCCTCCCGCCCGTCGGTTCGCGTCAGTTTCGCGAGGGTGGCAAAAGGTGTCGAGAAGTTTTATGGCGGTCATTTCACGCGACCCGAACCCTCTTACGCCACTGCCTTACACTTTTATTCCTCGACTATATACATCTTTTTTCTTCTTGTACTTCGCGCCATTGCCTTCTTTAGGTAGGTACGCTACTCGCTACCACCATGAACGCTGGCGACGTCGCCAAATTCTTCGTACGTTGATTTACCGATGATATTCGAGGCTCGTACGAAAAATCATGATTACGAAAATTGTTTTTACCAACCTTGCGACCCTCGTGAGAGAGAGAGGGAGGGGTGGATTTACCTCGATTTAAACTTTATTCAATTTAAGGTTTTCGATGAAAGCTCTCTGGAAGCCCAGAAAGACCCGGGATTGAACAAATTAGTTCGACGTTGGAGGCTTTCCTGGCCTGGTTCTCCAAGTTCACTCGCAGGACTCTTAAAACTCTCTCTCTCTCTCTCTCTCACACACACACACACACACACACACACACACACGACCTTAAACCAGTGCGTCAACGCGAGAATTGAAGTAAAATTATGACATATAATTACGTTGAACTTTAGTCTCACGCACACGCTTCGAAAATGCTTTTGAAATTGTTATTCATATATATAGTTCTTCGAATCAGAGATGTAGCTCGGAATCAAGCGGCAAATTACCATCGGTGCATTTGCAATCGGCGAAAATTACGCTCGTAGCCAATTAAAATCGAGTTTCAAATCTCTCCTCGTATTTGTTCAGCGAAGTAATTCCTATAAACTTAAATTGTTATAAACGGATGAAACACGTGTCAGCCCGAGAAGACATCCGTTTAGCTATCTTCCCCCTGACTACGAGACGAGTCTCGCAACCCTCTTGGCTACTGAATACATAACGTATCTAGATCCGTGAGTAAAGTATCAATGATAAAGTATATTGGTACTTTACGGTACACGGTGATGTCTGGTACGTATATCCAGGGAGAGACAGACAGCTAGAGGAAAAGAGGAAGAGAGAGAGAGAGGGTGAGCGAAGAGAAGGCGGAAGAGAGAGAGAGAGAGAGAGGAGAGCGAGAGAGAGAGAGGGTGAGAGAAGAGAAGGCGGAAGAGAGAGAGAGAGAGAGAGAGCGAGAGGGAAGGAGGAAAAGAGGAAGAGAGATGGCGAGTTAGGATGGGAGACGATGTTGGTGGCAAACCGTAAAGGCAAAACTAGACGAGGTGTGCAAAACTTTCCTCACCGAAGCAAGCACCCCACTAGTGACGGTAGCTTCGTCGTTGATGACACGAGACTCGAGCTCTCGAGACACGCGCTGTGGGGCCCGTAAGAGTGGCGGCGAATGAGATATGTGTAGCATCAACGTTTCTTAGACGACCAGTTTTCCAGGCTCCGGTTGCCTCGCACTCGTTTCCTTAAAGAAACAAGACTACCGTCGTTCCTCGGTAGAACTCCATTGCAAAGGTTGGATCTTTCCAACGTCGTTGTGTACTAGCTTCACTACGAATCTTGTGGGCTAGAATCACGAGTAGGAGGGTTGCATAGAAGAGAGGGGTGGAGGAGCGCGATACTAACGACAGAACATTTTCGTCTCACTGTTTACTCTCTCGTCGACGCTCATGAACCATCCGAGAGCGCAATACCAAGTTCCTCCGTACTGATGCGAAACTATGCGAATATGTATACATCGGTTATACCCACCCCTTTGAGTTATCTCTCGCTTTCCTCTGATACGAATACGACCATGTAAGAAACGGACGCGTGGCTTCTTTTTCAAACGTTAAATTACGCGGATATGCCCGTTTTGAAAATTCGTCCGGAAGTAAGCGTCACCCGGCTCGATTATTCGTCATTCTTGATTCATCCCCTACGTAAATTACGACGATGTAGACTTTCAGAATTTTTTTTGAATTCGTGATTCACGATGCATAATAATAACATAACAAATATGGCCATGTAAGAAACGGAAAGGCGCATGTAGCTTCTTTTTCAAACGCTAAATTACGCGAGAT
The DNA here is from genome assembly GCA_946811545.1 of Netelia fuscicornis. Taxonomy (NCBI): domain Eukaryota; kingdom Metazoa; phylum Arthropoda; class Insecta; order Hymenoptera; family Ichneumonidae; genus Netelia; species Netelia fuscicornis. Next base: position 12,561,276 of record OX328012.1, read on the forward strand.
ACGCCCGTTTTGAAAATACATCCGGCAGTAAGCGTCACCCGGCTCGATTATTCGTCATTCCTGATTCATCCCCTACGTAAATTACGACGATGATGTAGAGTTTCAGGATTTTTTTTGAGCTCGTAATTCACGTTGCATAATAATAACATAACGAATACGGCCATGTAAGAAACGGAAGGGCGCATGTGGCTTCTTTTTCAAACGCTAAATTACGCGAGATACGCCCGTTTTGAAAATTCGTCCGGAAGTAAGCGTCACCCGGCTCGATTATTCGACATTCTTGATTCATCCCCTACGTAAATTACGACGTTGTCGTAGAGTTTGAGGATTTTTTTTGAATTCGTGATTCAAGTTGCATAATAATAACATAACGAATACGGCCGTGTAAGAAACGGAAGGGCGTAAATTGCAACGATGTCGTAGAGTTTCAGGATTTTTTCTGAATTCGTGATTCAAGTTGCATAATAATAACATAACGAATACGGCCATGTAAGAAACGGAAAGGCGCATGTAGCTTCTTTTTCAAACGCTAAATTACGCGAGATACGCCCGTTTTGAAAATTCGTCCGGAAGTAAGCGTCACCCGGCTCGATTATTCGACATTCTTGATTCATCCCCTACGTAAATTACGACGATGTTGTAGTGTTTGAGAATTTTTTTTAAATTCGTGATTCAAATTGCATAGTTATAATATAAGGAAGAATGCAAAGGTGATGATCTCCGACTTGGTGATTTTCGCGAAGAATTTTAACTGCGAGGTTACAACCCCTGATTTCGAAACTTTAGGATAAAAGCGTCCATAAAGGGTTTTCGGGACGGAAGATGGTGGACACTTGGATCGTGAGAAAGGAGTCGGAAAGTCGAGTCGACCCTTCGACTAGATAATATAAATTGTATATCTATGTATAAGCCGTCTTTGTAACCGAGGAAACCCTTTGAGGTCCGTGAGAAAAGCTTCGCGGTACATAGAACGATATGGACCGAAAGATCCATTTCGTACCGTGTGTGTTTCGAGTGAACTACGAAAATGCCTTGCGGTTGGATACGCGCTGTACAGGAAAATCCGATTTCCACTTGGATCGGATAACTCGAGATACTTTTCGCGACATTCAGCAAGCGTAACGTCACGAACCGAGAGAAGGAACATCGTTACACTAGACTCGTTTTATTTGTATTAATTATGAAAATAATTTCCATTGGGTTCAATCAAATTTTTATATTTATCGAAATAATGAATCAATTTTTAATATAACATTGATAATTGTCTGGACAATTTTTCATTGCAACACCAAAGTGAGGAATCAATTTCAAGGTCGTTTGTTTAATTTTTACCAATGTGACTTCTTTCTTGAAATAGTTGAGAATTAAATCGAGGATTAATTAAACATTAATTTTTCACACAATATTGATTCCATTTGTAAAACACAAATTTATAATCACTCGTATAGATTTTATCGTGATTTATCCGACACTGGGTCGAACCTGACGAATCTCGAAAATTGTATCTTCTCGATTCCCAGATTTCCAAGAGACAATAAAACAGACTCAGGGAAAAGTTTGTGCTCCAAAGCGCTCGGACAGAGCGCATCCTCGTATTGCACTGGTTCGTGGCGATGTTTCTCTTCGTTCCACAATTTTTTTATTTCACGAAAGCAAAACCTTTCCGTACGACTCTAGCTCGACCCCTTCCTGTTTCCGGTTCTGGCCAAGAGGTGACTTCTTGCCTCGCCCGCACGAGAGAACACAAAGCAACAAAGAGCGATACGAGGTAGAACGAGGAAGAGACGGGAGGTAAAAAAGAAAAAAAAACGGCGAAGCAAGAAGAATTTATATCTATATAGAGAAGCCGTACCGTGGTCGAGAAAGCGAACCTTGAGCGGCGCCGTAATATCTCGTGTGTCGTCGAGACAGATTTTCGTGATGCTAGACGGTCAGTAAGCGGGGATGGGAACGATTCGTGATAAACTCCGTCTCGTACGAATTGAAAAAGCCATTGACAAAATGATTGAAAAATCTGCTACGCCACTTCTCGTCCATGTCACGAGATATAAACACGTATTCGTAGATTTATATTTTTATTTATGTTATTTGCAATATCAAAGCAAAAAAAAACATTTATTTTTAATAATATTAAAAATAGAAACAAAAATTTGTACGTTCTTCTCGTGAAAAAAATTGACAATTTTTATCATCCTTGTATTCCAATTTTTGTTTTATCTCGCGCTAAGTTCACCGATAAGATTTAGATATTTATCTAAAATCTTCCTGGTAAAATTTCTTTACCTAAGGTAGTCTCGATAATATCGATTGAAAAATAATGAAAAAAATTTGGGCAAGTTTGATTGTTTTTTATCGTATCGCGATATATTCATTCTCCGTGTATTATCAACGACATAAATTCCGAGTTGATACGCGTACGTGTGCGTGCGTCGAGTGTTTCATTAGATGTCACACCCTCGGCCGTTCCCGAACACGCGATCATTGGGCGCTCTTTATGAAGCTTTTGATGCTCGAATGTTCTTTTTTCGATTCTTTTTTTGTCTCTTTTTTTTTATTGTTTCGAACTCTCTACCTCGTTCCGAAATCATTTCCATCTCTTCCTCCGTCTCTGCCCGCTCTCTATCTTCGTTACTCGCTCGATTCAGTCGCAATCTCGTACGCTCCCTATATATTGACTTCCTCTCTACTTTCTCTCTGTCTCCGTTTGTCTCTCTTCTGCACGCGCTCACCCTCGTCATTCGCGCGGTCTCTTTCTCTTTGAGTTTCGTCGGTTGTTGGCCCGCGGAGCATGGAACGTTCCTGCTGAGCCCGGGGGCCTTCACCATGACGTGTTTATGCACCAGTCCTCTCGTAAACTTCTGCTAGTCTCTCTCTGTCTCTGTCTTTCTCTCTCTCTCTCTCTCTTTCTCTGTCCCTGTCTATCTGCCTGTCTGTCTATCTGTCTCTCTCGCTCTCCCTTTCCGTCCCTTTCCCTCTTTCTCTCTCGCTCACTCCCTTTCTCCCAATCTCTTTAGCCCTTTGCACACCTCTCTTTACCTTTTCCCCATGCGCTTTCTTACCTCTTCACGTAGGCATAAGTTTGACTTTGCACCGGGCCGCTCTTGCGCACCTTTCCCTATACCTTAATGCGCGAATCTTCTATACATACACGTATAGTAAGTATGTATGAAGAACCAACTTTGGTGCGCACATATATATATAAATAGTGTTAGCTGGAAAGATCAGCGAAAGAAGATCCGCCGGATCGCCCGCCGGCCCATCGCGATATTCGCCCCTTCTTCCTCATCTTCCTCTTCCTCTTCTTCTTCTTCTTCTTCTCTCGATCCTTCGCGTGTCTCTCCTTCATCGAACGTCCGCCAGCAGTAACTCTCTTAGGTGCAGTCGAAATATACGAAAGACGCACGAGCGCGCGGGTTTTGAACTCACTCTTGGGGCTTCTCCTCTCGCGGTTAGCTCATCTTTTCGCCTCTCGACTCTCTCTCTCTCTCTCTCTCTCTCTCTCTCTCTCTCTCTCTCTCTCTCTCTCTCTCTCTCTCTCTTCCTTTGGTGCTCTTCATTCTCCGATTTCCCCTTGCCACGATTCCCGATAGGACTTTACGATCGACATACCGAGACCCTCTTCGTGATAATCAGACCCGTGTGCGCGAAACGACCGAGAATCGAGAACGAGAGTAACAACGAAATGAAGAAAAAAAAACGAATAATGAAAAAAGAAAAGTCCACGACTGCCGACTTTAAAATATTTCCGTACTTTATTTATACCTCGACGATGTAATTTTCATTATTGTTTATCCTCTCCTTCTACTAATCGAGAATTGGAAAAATTTCGTGCAATTTTGCCAGATTAATTTTTCAAAAAAAAAATTCCATGATCGTTATATACACGTTTGGAAAAGATCCTGATTTATCCTTCGATGCAAATATTCTCAAAACGATATAATTTATTATTCATATTTCTCGAATTCTTTTTTTCGTCTCCCTTTATTTCCCTTCCTCGTATTACGTACATGCACACATTTTGCTTCGATTCCACGTTTCTATACCGAGCGAATTTTCTCCTCTGGAAGAGCAGCTTCGAGTGACAGAATTAATTTTATTCACGACACGTTGCACACGCGAATTCCCCGACGCTGCCTCGTCCATCCCGCTCACGGATGGAAAAAGGAGAATAAAGAAATCTTTCAATTCCCTTATATATGAAAGGAGCCGGGGAATCTTGGAAGGTTTCGTTTCGAGAATATTTTATCCAATATATAAATATATTCTTAAACGTTGCCACCATACACACACACACACACACACACACACATATACAGGCATATGAATTCGTATATATATATATATATTATGCAAGGACATTCGTGGTTCTTCTTCGCCTATAAAAGAAATACCAAAGATACGAACGTCTTCGTCGAGGATCGATACGTCGAGACGTCTCGATTCCGAACTCTACGAGATGTATAGCGTATATATATGGACCTCCACTTGAACATCTTCGTCTCTCTCGTACCAAGATCTCGACACACACATACACACGCACACATACAGAGAGACACGTGTATATATATATATATAAAGGTACATGATCCACCTCCTTGGTCCTCATTCGCTCATCGTTCCAGGGATATAAGGTACATTCCTTCCGTTCGACCGAACGAATTCGAGTCTCATCTCCCCTCTGTCCCTCCGCTCCCTTTACTCTTTCACCCTGTATAACGGTAAGACATTAATCCGGCCATTCGCCATTGGTACCCGACACACAACGTCGACGACTTCTACTACGTAAGAGAAATAAAAAAAAGAAGAGAGAACGTCGGCATACGGCGGGTCGGAGGGAAACGGTATGGGGCAAGGCCCTCGCGGGAATTTCATTGCCCATCAAGCTGAGAAAGCGAGATTTGTTCCTTTATTTCTCGTCGAATGATTCGTAAAATGCCGAGCTATTTTAACGATAGTACATATTATGCTGTGCATTACGCGTATATATATATATATAATATTATATATATTATAATTAATAATTATAATTACATAATATATTATATATATTATATTTAATAACTAATGATTATAATGACATAATATGTTATATATATTTTATTATATTAGTATAATAATATATTATTAATTTAATATATTATTATATCATTACATTGTAGCATAATATTATAATATATTTCACAAATATATATATCAATATATTAATAATTAATAATTATAATTATAATTGTTAATTAATATATAATAAGTTAATTATATAATATATCATATATATTATATTATTATATTATAATATAATGTAATATTAATATTATATATGTATATATAATTTATATATATATATATATATATATATATATATATATATATATATATATAAAAGGTGTGCAAGATGTACCGTTGCTTCGTGGATGATTGCGTGCCGGTGTTTAAGCACGCGGATTACATCGTGAATCGTGCATTAAGTATTTCCTCAGAAAAACTTCTCGAGAAATGGGTAAATGAGAGAAAGCGAATGTTATTATTCCGCAATTTTCATCCATTATATAACATTCGGTAGAAAGAACTGAGCAATCATTTAACTTCATACGCATATATAGTGGGATCGAGGGTAGATATCTATGTTGAATTAAATGTGCCAACCGCGTGAGGGACTGTAAGACGAGCGAGAGAGAGAAAGAAGGAGAGAGAAAGAGATATGGAGTTGCTCGAGCGAATGCAATGAGCATTCGGACGTCACAAGTATATGTGTATGTGTGCGAGTAAGAGCGAGAGAGACTAAAGGACGGATGAAGCAGACTCGAAATTTTACGTATATTCGGGCATTAAATATCCAAGAGAAAAAAGGAGGTCGGCCCGTGGAGAATTTCAATGCTTTTGCAAGGTAGAATCGTACTCTCTCTCTCTCTCTCTCTCTCTCTCTCTCTCTCTCTCTCTCTCTCTCTCTCTCTCTTTCCCTCCCTCTCGTTCTTTCTCGGTCCCTCTGTCTCCCTCACTTGAAACTCTTCGAGCTGTGCTCTCCCACTGCAGGTGTAACGCCCGCAGCGGGCTGAGCGATAAAATGCATACGGTGATTCCACGAGGCCCGGCCGGGGGTGCCACAAACGACGAGGATGAGCACCGACGATAAAAGGCATTCACCCCCCCCCCTCCCTCCCTTCCCCTTTATCTCATCCACTCTTTTCTCCCTCAATTCTCTTCTTCTATCTCACTATCTCTTTTCATCACCCTTTTTCACTGTTTCTCTTTCTCGATACTCGTCTCGCCCCGGTACTAAATCTTGAAACCGTTACTATAGATATATATATATATAGACGCTTCTATAGCGTCCGTATACAGGAACGTCGAGAAGCGATCTAGAAATTTTAAAAGCTCTTCGCATATATAATCCAATTACTATCTACAATTCCTTCTGTCCTTCGCTTCTTAACGCACCCGCTCGTCACTATTGTTTTTATCACTCTCTCGACTCGAGTTTCTCATTCGATTCCGTCTTTATTTTCGATCTGTTTTTTCTTTTTCTGTTTGTTTTCAACGTGAATTCGTCGTAGCTACATTTTGAAGAAAAAATCGTAATTCTTTCGATTAAAATCACGTTATTTCGTATGAGAATCTTATTTTTTGGACGAGGTTTGCACATTACGTAATTGGCATAATTATGAAGCTTATGAGAGTAATTAGAATTATCGACACTTAACGAATGATAATACTGTTTTCGCTTTATCATCTATCGCGAGGCTTTAATCATTATCGACGGATATAACGCCTCGATGATCGTTGTTAATTGAAATTTATCCGACTGGTTCCATACACGACTCGAGTCAAGGTCAGCGCGTAGACACGCGTGCGCGAAAGTTCACCACGTTTTTTCAAGCCAATGGCGTATGCGAGTCTCGTCGAGTCGTAGCCAAGTTAGTGCTGTACGAGTCGTTGCCACCGTTTAAGGAAATCAACGAGGTGGAAAGTCGTTGAACCGTTGTACACTTCGTGGACACCGAGAAAATGCGATCGCACTAGCACACCTATGTTTTCTGTGTACATTATCATGACTTTGATGACAGAAAGCCCGATAAGAATTGTACTTAAACGTAGGTAGTTAATACGCCCTTTTAACCTTGGGCCATATATATAATATAACACAAGGTTAAAAGGGCGTAATACGCACTTTTAACCTTGAGACATATGTAATATAGCACACGGTTAAAAGGGTGTAATACGCCCTTTTAACCTTGAGACATATATATAATATGGCGCAAGGTTAAAAGGGCATATACCTTAGATCGTATATATATGGAACAAGGTTAAAAGGGCGTATAGCTTGATTCGTATTTACATATAGTACAAGGTTATAGCAGATATGCCCTTCTGTCATTGAGCTATGTATATTTATATAAACAACCATTCCTTTTTCTACTCCATCGAACTCCCCTTTCCGTTCAACTTACCCAGTCTTCATTTCGAATCGATTCTTCTCTCTCTCTTTGTCTCTCGCTCTCTCTCTCCAGCTTTTTTATTTATGGTTTCTCGGCGTTCGTATATACAGCTTGCTTCCTGGTTCGTTTGCCGAGTGTTCGATATAGCCTCGAGCCCATTGCTGGCGATAACAATTCAATTAACAATACATAGGAAAAAATAGAATCACTTTTTTGTAATTAGATAGACACGATAGGCGTTGAAATTTTATGAAATTATATTACCAACGTAATAAAACCGTGATGGGGTGCAAGTCTCGCCCGAGTTGGATCGTATTTCGTCGTCTCTTTCATTCTCGTACGAAGCGATGCGACCTATCGGTTCCTCGATATTTTCGTCTCGGAGTATCGACGAGAATCGATTAGACCGGTTCGAGCGAATTGCATTTCGGAAATTAAATTCGCCAGTTCCGATGAACAAAAATAAACCGAAATCGAAATAAACGATTAAATTTTGTTACGATCAATATCCTCGATGATCGCACGCTTTTGATATCATTAGAAATTTCCCACTCGAATCTTACGTATTACGTATCGATGTCAATTAAAATATAATTAATTTCACCGATAATCGATAAATCGAAGTCTCTCATCGAACGAGTTGAAATCCAGTACAAATCTGTGGAAAAATAAACGAAATACGCTACATAATTGCTCATGTTTCTCTCCAACAGCTTTCGCACGCGATCCGACCGAACGTCCTCCGTCACCAACAATTTTACCTTGACGACGTCATCGCGCTGGATCGACGAGACGACAATTTTTAGTTCTAAAAACAAACAAAAAGAAAGATATTTTACGTTATTCTCACGAGAGATTTTGTCGTCGCGGTAACGTCGAGGAAGACCGACGAAAATCTACGAGTGCACGAACGAGACATACGGCTATCGAGAGCTCGTTATACAGTCTGCTAGCCGCTCGTGGAATCGCGGAGCTAGCGCGTACGACAACAGGTGGTCGACGAGTAAGTAGCGCGGGCGACACGATTCTTGGTCTCTCTCTAACTCACACTTTATATCACACATCGAGTCGTCCACTTCATCGAATCAACTTGTCCTTCTACACACACCCACGCGCGTACGTGTGCCATTTTAGATGGCTTTACATCAAGAATTCGTGATTTCATGATTCCGTCATTGCTCGAATTTCTTTAAAAGCGCTCTTCGCCTAGAGCCGAAACAAATTTCATTCGCGTTTCTCTCGTCCGACCAACGAAACTCGATAAAATTTTAGCCAACTATCGCGACGATACGATAGACCGCACCAACCGTGCACCGAGCGAGTACCCTATTGCCCAACTATTCTCCAACTCGGGGGTAGTTCCGCGTCTTCACGAGTAAACTTGGTCAAGCGTCAAACTCCGTTCGTAACACACACACACACACACCTCATTTACGACCTTCCGCCGACCTAACTCTCACATTTATCGAGTCCATCAACTCAATTTGACGAAGAAACAACCCTCCGCACTACCTCGAATCGGGCGAGAACTGGGTCGAATAAGTTGTTACCAGGGAGCGAGGCTCATCAAGCTTCCCACCTTTCTTTCGTCTCACGTAACAGTATCGCGTTAACCGAGGGATTTTAAATTGTCCCGATCCTTTTTTGGTCCATGGTTTAAGAACAAAGAAAACTGTCGAACGTTTCGTTCTATCCCAATCCAGTTTGGAGAGTAACTGTGTAAAAGTACGATCGGTTAGTTTTGAAAAATCATTTCGTGAAATTCGTCGGATAATTTGGAGATAACGTTGGAATATTTTTTGATGGAAGAACGACGTGTTTGTCTGTAACTCAGAGGCATCAATACGAGCGGGTCATCAGAAATCCCGGGTGACCGGTGCTGTCTATCCAAGTGCCTTGACAAAATGAGGCTCATGCAAAGGTTAGCCATCAGCGGATTGCTGTCGGTGATGCTGATCGTTTTACTGACCGGCACTTTTATGACGAGACGAGATTTCGCAAGTGTCGTCGATCGGGGTGTTGGACCTGAGGAACGCTCCGAACAGCCTAACGTACCTGCCTGGGTACAAGAGAACGCTCTGCCGGATCAGGAAGCACAACGTAACAAGGATGAGAAACGTCCGATCGTTAACGTGAGAAACAGACCGACCGAATCAACGGCGGTCGAACCACCTCCCGGTCCTGTACCGGGTCCATACATCGTAAGACCCCCGAATCCACCGCTCGACGACACGACCAATCAACGTCGTGAAAAAGTCAAAGAGGTTTGTTCACGAACTTTGTTTCTTTCTTTGCGTAGGATCGTAAGCTCGAGTTTAAGTTAAGAGGTTTTTTTTTGGAAAAAGTCACATTCTCACGACCATTTAGGTCCAACGTTATCAACGAGGTAAGTCGGATATATTATTCTCTTGTTTAGTTCTAAAAATTATCACGATAATATCACGATTCTCGATTGGGTGGACGACACGAGGTAAGGACACTTCAAATTTTCAGCCCTGATATTTTTAAACCTGAACGTAAATTGGATATTCTACTAAACAATGTGCCACGTACAATTTTATACAACGAGAAATTCCCTAATTGTGACATTATTCTTACGTTTATCGTATTTTGGAATTAAATACTAAACTAATGTTTAAGATGCCAGACAAATTTTGTAATTTAATTCCAACGATTCTTCTGAAATTAACTTAAAACTTACGACATTTCAACAAATTCTCAATACTCGACTCTCCGAACTTTCATCAAGAAGAAAACCAATATCCGCGAAACGAAGAAGTTTCTAATAACCGTGAAAAGAATGGATGAAGAAAGTGAGAACTCGAATTTTTATACGCCTCTTGGAGGAATTATTTGAAAATTACGAGAAACTTCGGCTACGATAAAATCGGGTCAAAGGTCGTAGGATTATATCCCGTAACTAAACGCTGTGATGCACGAGCCGATGAGTAAGTAATCTCCCTTCATCGCCACCAACCACGGCAACGATCTCAGTCCTGTGGGGCAGTCCACCATACCTGTGCCTGGATATCCAGTGAACTCGAGACGCGCACTTATATTCCAATACCCGACAGCATGTTTCTCGTATAATTAATCTCAAAAGCGAAACTCCTAACCAGTCTCCGCTTCGCCGTTGGTCCATTTACTCGTTTCATAACTCTGGAACGAGTAGGTATTATCCGCTCTCACCAACGTAGGTGGTGGTCGTACATCTAAATATCAATTTCAACGCAATTAACGCCCGCTACAACGGGAATAAAATTGGCTAAACGGATCACTAAAGGTCGTATAACGAAACATTCATCACTTTGTTGTTGTCAATTTGTTTCAAAATTTCCTATTTCACTTGAAAAATTCGTTATTTTCCAATCTACGGATTGTTCGTCATATTTCTACGTTCCAGGCGTTTATCGGATCAATACGCGATTATCGGTATTGCAACTTTGCGTCTACAATCATCAGTTGCTCGCTGGAACTTTATACATCGCCGTTCGTTAACTTCAGCTCGCGCAACGAACAAAAATCGCAAGCACTCGCGCCCTTTCGCTTTGTAGCTCCTTTATTCTCAATTCCTACTTCCTTTTACTCTTTCCCTCTCTCTTTCTGCGCACAAGCCTCCTTTTGCTTCCACTCGGATTACCGCAATAGCGGCTCTCCTCGCGTACTTTTCATCGTTGGGCTCCGACGCGGAGCGAGCAAAAGGGCTCTCCCGTTATATATCTAAGTGCAATATACCTATATATGTATATACAGCTATCAGCATCACCGCCGACCCTCGTACTTCCATCTTCTCGAGTTCTTTCCGCCGCGCTAGCACCATCAGACGAACCACCTCTTCCACAGACCGTCGGTTCCCGACAAAGTCTCATTGTCTATCGTCGCTCTACCATTCCCCTACCCTTTTTCCTTTTCTCAGTCTCAGGTCCTTCTCGTTTCTCTCTGCTCGGCTCCGTGTCTCGTATTAGCTCTCCGGCACAGGTCCTCTGACTATGAGGCCTGGAGCACAATGGAAACGGTTCTCTTTTAATGAGAGACGCGACCTGGTGGAAGAGGGAGAGAGAAGGACGAGAGGACGATGACGGCGACAGCTCATGGCATACTTATCCACTGTTCACTGGCACATGTAGATAGTTACATACATATATGTGCCCAGATCCATTGGTAATACGTTGGACGAAGTAAAAGCTGCGAAATCACAGGCAGTTTCGAGACTCGCGGGGATCTCCCGTTTCATCGTGGGGAAAACTGGTGACGTTCATGACGAGGATGACGACCTCGTCGAGAGTGAGATCGGATTCAAAGACTAGGAAAGAGTTCTCTCTCGCTCACGGTAAATGATGAAGAGTGGAGCCAGGGGAATGAGAACTAATCGCGCGCGTCGACTCACCTCCAGCTCTTTCTCTCTCCGTCTCATTCGTTCTTTCGCCTTTTTTTTCTTCTTGGCGAAACACAGTAGAACGGAATCAGCTCGACCCCCGGCCTTTCATCGTTCTGATCAACGCTGAATGCCAGCTAGGGTGTCGCCGCTACCGTTGGCTCCACTTAGGCAAAGATTAATTCACGCTATTAGCCTCAAGCCACCCTCTCTCGTCGACGTACAATGCGCGAGCGTGTCTCTCTCACGATTATAAACAAAAGGGTAATTACGTCTTTGATAACGAGAACGAGTCGCCAAAAAGACGAACGAATGAGCGACGTATAACCTTGAATGGAAAATAAAAGTAAACTGGATTATTCGATTTGGAAATGAGAGACGCGTTAATTAAACATTATATTCGATTCGTTAACGAATTTTTCTCTGTTACCGACGCGAAACGCGATATTCGTTACAGTTTCATTAAATTTGGACTCGAGTTTCAACTAAAACGGTTCTCTCTTTTCTTTCGTTTCTACGTTTCGCCGACAAAGCGTTACGGTGCCATCAGTCGTCGACCCGAGATTTTCTGAACTCGGACCTAGAAATCCTCGTCGCTTCTCGCATCTAACGAGCTTTTGGCCCGGTCTGTTGAAATAAAAAGAAGAAAGGAAGAGAGAACGAGAGAAAACTGAAGGATGAACTTCTATAATTGGACGCGTCCTGTCGTAAAAAAAATGAACAATTCTCAGTCTGGTGCTCTCGTCTCTCCCTCCCCCCTTTGTTCCTCTCTCTCTCTACCCGCTTCGAGAATATGTTTGCCAGTCGCACGTCTGATCCTTCTTAGGTGCATCTGGTTGCAAGTAGATAAAGTACATGGACGAATCTTGCGGGAATCTTACCCTTGGGAGATACACGTTCCCTCGATACGAAGAGAGTCCATGCCTATACAGAGACAGCAATTTATATACGGGAATAAAAGCGTCGACGAGGCAGGAATGCACGTAATTTTCCGCCCAACGGTCGCGACTAAAAGACAAGAAGAGGATAGTGCACCATAGTGAAATGTCGGAGGAGTGGAAAGGAGAGGAAAAAAATTGGTAATAAAATCGAGGCCGGTTTTCCTATTAGAGTCTCGGGTACTCGGTTGTCCGCGTGTCTACTTGATATAATGAGATTGCGCGTTAAATTCTCTTTCTTTTTTCGCGGGAAAGTGAAAAAAGGAGGAAGCTCTTGGGACGCTGACGAAAATAAACGCTGAAGGATAATTTTTTCGCTATCGCGGATGAAATTCGTATAAGGACGCGAGGTGTTGGTTTCTTGGGTATAGAATTTTAATACGGGAAGAAATCGTTTTAGGTCAAGAAAAGAATCATTGAATGGGAATATGTAATATGTTGCAAGATTTATCATTGAGGAGAATTGTGAAGTTTCGAGTTTGCGAAAAATTTTACTAGTTTGGTTAAATTTTTGTGATTTTTAAGTTGCCATCGCAGCCGCAAAGATGCAGAAATAAACCCAACGCTATTATTTAGATGTTCGCGCTGTCGTAAAAAAAGCATTATAAATTTAACTCGGGAGAAAAGTTACAACCACCCCGAGGAAATTTCATTTTTTCATATTTTCGTAAAATTCAACGCAACCGTGAAATATCGTGTTTTTATTATTTTTCAATCTTTCATGAACTCTTCCGATCGTAAATCTTTCATAAATTACAAATATGATACTCTTGTTGTCGATTTTTTGAAATACGAGTGTTAAAAAGCGAAAAACCAAAACTTTAGATTGGAAAATCATTTTTACGCGATTCAAATTTACAAGTTTCTCCCGTGATTATTTTTCTGTACAGCACCAGCTACGATTTCGTTTATTTCTACAAATTGTTTCATAATATTTCCAAATCCCGGTAATTTTTTGTAAAAACCAAAAAACCAAAATTTAAATTTGGAAATAATTTTTACGCGATTCAAATTGACAAGTTTCTCCCGTGATTACTTTTCTGTACAACACGAGCTACGATTTCGTCTATTTCTACAAATTGTTTCATAATATTTCCGAATCCCGGTAATTTTTTGTAAAAACCAAAAAACCACATTAAAATTTGGAAATAATTTTTACGCGATTCAAATTAACAAGTTTCTCCCGTGATTACTTTTCTGTACAGCACCCGCTACGATTTCGTTTGTTTCTACAAATTGTTTCATAATATTTCCAAATCCCGCCAATTTTTTGTAAAAATCAAAAAACCAAATTTTTTATTTGGGAATCATTTTGACGCGATTGAAATTTACAAGTTTCTCCTGCGATCATTCTTCTGTACAGCACCAGCTACAATTTCGTCTACGTCAACACATCGTTTTATAATATTTCCGAACCCGGGATGTTTTTTCTCAAAAAGTGCGATAACCTCTTGTCTTACTAAAGTTCGTACACGTAGTTTCAGACTTGTACGCACAGAGTCCTAAGGCTAATGGTTTAATTTCAACATTCTACCTTAACCAGATTACTGTACGGAAGATTCTCTACCTCTCTTTTCCTCTTTCTCCCCATATGTCCCTCTGTCTCGCTCTCGGCGTGTGGCGGGCGGTCGGTCAGCATTTACTCGGTGCTCGTGTTCTCTGGACAAATTAGCCGCAATTACGTGGCTAATGAGGGCTGTGCACGGACGAGAAAAGGAAGAGAGAGAAGGAAATTCGCGTCGGACGAAACGAGAGAGAAAGAAGATCGAGGAAGAAGGAAAGTTGCGACAAGCGCGAGAGAGAGTATTTCGCTCGCGTCGTAGCGAAAAAGGGACCATTCTCTCGTTCCGGTATAATTAATGTATACGGCTGGTACAAATGTTTTCTCCCTCGTTTGCAAAGGCTCCCAAATCTAGTTCAATCCATAAGTGTAAAACACTCGTAAAATCAAATTTCCCCTTCAATTTAAAAGGATAAATTAAATTTTACGAGTAAACTTAAGTCTCTACATATTTTCTAAACAAATTTAATATTTAATTTTATTTTCTTCTGTTTTCTCTCTAATCAGATGATGAAGCACGGCTGGGACAATTACGTCAGATATGCATGGGGTAAGAACGAGCTTAGACCAATATCGAGGCGAGGTCACAGTGCGAGTATATTTGGTACATCGACCATGGGAGCAACGATAGTCGATGGTCTCGATACGCTCTACATAATGGGCCTTCACGACGAATTCAAGCAAGGACGCGATTGGATCGCCGAAAATCTCGAGTTCGACATCGTGAGTAAAACCTTTTTATACGTCGATTAATCACTGAATATCTCTTTTTATATATATTAAATCGTCCGTTTGATTTCGATGATATTTCAACCCCTCGAACTTTCATCCCTCGACCACTCCAACTTCTCGGATCTCTAACGTAGCTCGAATTTCGAATTTCCAGTCCGAACGTTTTTCCTCGTATCATTCGCAGACTCCCCGCGGTCATAGATACACGTTATATGGATATTACTCTTTCTCCCTTATCTACGATAATCAGTGATATTACTCCTAGTGCTCCGTGCTTGTCGGCGAAACTTTTCTCTAACGTTTCCAATCCTCTCCCCTACCTCCCACTTCTCAGGTACTCCTCGGTACATGAGTACCTGTATATACATACATACACCCATATACAGGGTGAATTTCATAAGGTGTAACAGGCTTTATTCTAAGGTAGATGAGATAATTACAAACAATAGTTGCAAATAAACATTAGGGATATTTTTAATAGTTTACGAGATATAAATATTAAAAATTGGTCCAATCAGAGCTCACCGAGAAGGGCGTTACATTTGGGGTCGCAAAATTCACAGCAGTCAATTTTTTTATTATATTATTACGCAGTCATTTTTATTTCTCGGGTATTGACTGCTCTGAATTTTGCCGAACGCGCCAAGAAGTTTTAGAGCCGCCCACTCCGAAATAAAAATGACTGCGTAATAATATAATAAATAAAATTGACTGCTCTGAATTTCACAATCCCAAATGTAACGCCCTATGCTGTCTCTACGATTAGGGCGGAGTGGGCGGCTCCAACGCTTCTCGGTGCGCTCTGATTGGACCAACTTTAAAAATGTATATCTCGTAAACTATTAAAAATATCAATAATGTATATTCGCAACTTTTGTTTGTAACGATCCCATCTACCTTAGAATAAAGCCTGTTACACTTCATGAAAATCACCCTGTATATATAACACTTTGTACGTTCGTATTTTATGTGTAAATGGAAATAGCAATGGCAACGTCTATATAAATATTACTTTTGCATATGTGTGTGTGGGTGTGTGTGTGTTTGTGTGTGGGTGTGTGTACATACCTTCGCAAGTAAATATATATGTAAGAATATGTATGTATACGCGTACAGTACGCGAACGCCGGAAAGCAATTTCGTTGCAACGAACGCTCGAATTTCTCTCGTGCGTCTCCATTTTCCATCTCGCTTGGTCGAATTTCCACGGTAGTTCCGGGGAATATGAGAACTACGACTTCTATATAAGCATATAAATATATATATACGCGTGTGTGTATATACACCTCTGGCATACACCGCGCCACCGACTCGTCGGCCACTCTTTCGCTTCGCACGGATGTACGTAAACACGTATATGTTCGCACATGTATTCACTTTTTGTACCTCTTTCTATGTATATACATATACATATATACATATGTGTATATGTATTTTATATAGTTCGCGCTTACTTGCGCCCTCGAGATAGGACCGTTCTCGGACGTAGATTCGCGCGGCGCGTAAATCTGTGGCACGAGTGTGTTTGCATTTTCGCGAAAAGACGAGAGTGAGGTAGCGCTCGCGTTTACTACACATTCCCTTCTCATCACCTCGCACTCGCTCTCTCTCTCTTTCTCTCTCTCTCTCTCTCTCTCCCTCTCTCTCTCTCTCTCCCTCCCTCTCTATACCTCTTCGAAAAATCTTTTTCAAGCTTTATATTTAAGCTACGTGTACATAAATATATACGCGTGGATGTGTGGGTGTTGCAAGTGAGCATGCTACTCGCAAGCTCCCTTACGCGATTACACGCACGCACGCAGGCTACTTCTTCCCCGTACGCGACCCGCTGTCAATCTTCTTCTCGTTTCACCACCCCTCGCATCAGCGCGAGTCTATAGGTAAGTATACAAGGGGTTGGGCGTATTCAAGACGCTCAGAAGTGAAAAATCACGCGAGCTTACTCAGATTCGTTCGCTTCACTATCGCAACATCCCCTCGTCGAACCAACCCGAAGGCAAAAATAACTCGCGGCTCACGATTTCTTGAGGAAATATTACGCAGTTCTCCGAAGATGCGAGATTGCTTTTTTTTTTTAATCGAACAAGGACTTTCGAAAAACCTTTGGCACAGACAAAATCGTGAAGATGTATCGAACACAATTATTTCTGCTTATTCCATGAATTATGAAGGAGTTAAAATGATATTTTTTTTAAATCAACAAAACCTCGTTTATTCCTCAGATTTATTAAATACAAAGTCATAGGTAGGCTGGGAAAGTTTCCATTTTTTTTTCAGTCTAATAAAAGATTTTGTTTGCTCTTTTTTAAAACTAACTTTCAATCCTAATTATACAGTTTTGCGTTTAACGAAACGTATATTTTGTTATCGCAAAGCAAAGCAACGCAAATGGAAAAAAATCTTTTAGCCCATTGAAAGAAAGAAAGTTTAGCAGCCATATATGACTTTGTATACGGTAAAGGGTTAACTCTGTGTACGAACGTCGATCGTTGCGACCAGCTAGCGCACTGAAAAACCTGGTTTTTCCCGCGTTTTTCATAACCACATTTTGCATTCTCTCGTCTTGATAAATATATGTATAAATGTTTGCGTATGTTTATACGAAGAACGACACGAACGAGAAGTACAGACCGCGCGTATCCCGTTGGGAATCGATGCGAGACGCGCTGACTGGACGATCGGTTATTTTACGAGAACGAATCAAGATGTTGCGGATCTGGTATTTTTCTATCGATTTTTCTATCGACATTATATCCGTAGAGTTTCATTGCATAGTGGAGAGTAACGTACTGGTACAACGCGAAAATATATCCCACGGGACGCTCGAGAACGTTCGATCGAGCGTTATCATTGAAAAAATAAAATAAAAGACAAATACAGCTCAACTTTCACGCAATGAACTCGCCAATAAACGAATTTCCACGGTACAATTGTCGAATTCACTTGAAAACGAACGCGTACGTTGCTACCCAGCTTCCATATCCGTCGAGCGCATTCACCGTTCCAAAGGTAGAAATATAAACAACGGATCGAGAAGATGAAAAAAAAACAGCAACGATTGGCAGCTCGAATTTTAACTAAAAAAAAAATTCACGCGCGAGATTCGCGTCCAATATTACCCAGGCTTGTCGGGAATTTCCACGCCCAAATACGGTTGAAACACGAAATACGTAATGACGCACGAAGTTTTGCGATATGTCGAGCTTACCAAGGAAACATCTCATTCAAACATCGCGAATCATAAATCGCCTCGATGAAAAATGAAACTCTATTTCTCGCAATCCATGAAAGCGACGTTGTAAAAGCTATAGAAAAATTTCAAAAGATACGTACCTACTAAGAGAAATAAATCGGTTAAATAAACACCCCATATATCGAAGTAAATTCACGTAGCAATATGACATCGCTCGTTCCTTTCACCGTAGAAAACGTAAAGCTCAAAAACAGCAAAAAAAAAGCGTGGCACGATAAAGATTACAGCTAATCCATCCTTTGTTCGTGCATTTCCGATAAAATAAAGAAAAACCATCCAAGAATAACGAAACAAACGTAGAGGAAAATTACATGGGAAATAAAAGCTCGAGGGTTATAAAGCATGCGGGAAAGGAGAAAGTGTGTGACGATGGAGAAAAGCTAGAACGTGACAAAGGGGTGGCTGGAAAGATCGCGAAAGAGCACGCAGCCAGGAAAGACCATAAACCATTCACCTTCATACGTACACACACACACACACACACACACATACCCACACACATATATATATATATATATATTGATATGTGTATATATATATAATATGTAGATGCACGCAATATACATATAAGGAACCGGGTGGTCTCTTCGTCATTCGGTCTCGGCGCATTTAATCGCCTCTGTCGAACGAAAAGGGGTGCTACGAGCCCCCCGGTTACGGGCTAAGGTTGGCCAAGACAAACAGCCCAACGTTCACGGGCTCTCGAGGATCGCGGCGGTTCACCGGGTTAATGGCTATGGAGAATGGATAAGCGTGTTCCTGAGTACCGCGAACGATAAAACGAATATGTACCGCGTGGTAAACGGCGCAGGGAGGAAGATGTGGATAGGTGTGCGTTTATGTATATGACGTATATATATAGATATATTCGTATGTATATATACCTAAAGCGGAAACGAAGTGAAGAAAATGTGAGACTATAGGGAACAAAATAAAACACACAAAACCCATCTCTTTCTACCTCCCTCTTGCTCTCACACTCGAGGGTTGATCGATGTCTCACATCGCTGCGGTCTCTCGATCGTTCGTAAAAGGGGGAAGTATACTTATCGCATCGTTTCTTTCCGTTTGCACGATCGGCGATAGGGAAACCGTAATTTAACGCGAAACACGCGTATCATAAATTTCAACATTTCTGAATAAACGAAGCACGAAGTCGCGAATACAAAGTCTCCAATTTTTTTCATTCCGTTTGATTGTAAACCCATAATTCGTGTAAAAGTGGAAAACAAAGAACGTGTCAAAATTTGTAAGTTTCCTTTTTTGTTGGTTTTCATGATATCTTTCAAGGGCAAAACTACCGAGATGTCATAATCCTCGAGTAAACGAATAATTCATGTAAAAGTGGAAAACAAAGAACACGTCAGAATTTTCAAGTTTTTTTTTTCTTTTTCTTTTTTTTTCACAATATCGTGGAAGGGCAAAACTACCGAACTCTGCGATAAGCCTGCTCGAGTAATCTACAATGCCGAATATTTGCTCGTGACGCGATTCGAAGCTGGGAAGTCTCGTAACTATCCTCAGCCTCGGCTGACTTTGGCTCTCGAAAATCGGAATGGCCAAGGGTTTGGGGAAACTGAAGCTCCGAGAGAGGTTTATGTTTTCTGACAGTGCAAAGCCGGGGAATATGCATCTCTAGAAGGTAGTCCACCTGGGTGTTTCGCAACTATGTCCTCATATATATATATATATATACATAGGCGATGCAGAGGGTGTTGTGCATAGTAACAGGGTCTGTTTCTCCTCTTCCGACAGACCTCGAGCGTTAATGAAGTTAATCGTTACGTAAATCAATGTCCCAGACGACCTGGCTTGCCATTGCTATTTTCTCCCTACGTATATACATACACGGATGTATACGGAATTATAACTTGGTCGACAAGTTCTGTCGCGATGAGAGGTGAACAGTTGAGGGTGATTTTGCTCGAAGCGAGAGAAAGAGGGAGAGGGTGGTAGAAGTGGCAAGGTAACAAGACTGCAAGGTGATTCTATGTAATCGGGGTACTCTCACCTCCGTATCGAGCAGAGGGCACGAGGTACCTACTCGCTATCGCGCAGCCCCTTCAACCGATGAAACTTTGCCTCTCTTTCTCCTCCTTCATCCTCCGTTTCTCTCTCACTTGTTCCCTCTCGATCCCCACCTACCCAGCATCCTCGATTCGCCTCCTTTTCACCCTCTGGTTTATCCAAAGTTGGGTAACATTGCCTGTGGCATTAAAGCGGATTTCCAAGTGGTTAACTTCGCGTATTAGCCCCTCACATGCGCGCTAACCCTGGCAAAAGCTTGGTGTAATTCTCGCGCCGTTCTCAGCTCGCGTCGTTATCCCACGTCCACTTTTGGCGTCGGCTGTCACACACGTGCGCGTCTTGGGTACCACCCGAGCCTCTGCGCGAGACACCTTTTGGCGGGGCTTATTACGTACAGGATGTCGCAGATTTAATCGCGCAAGACCGACGATAAGAAAGCTACGACTAACTTTGAAATAAATAAAACTATTTTTATTGAATAAAAATCAGGGTTCTTGCACGAAGTGACACAATGTTAAATTCGTTTACAGTTATCTCCATTTTATTATTAACGTTATGATACATTTATAGGAAATTGGGGGTTGTTCAGATTTTTTTAAAACCCCTGTACAATACTCGTTACGCGTACGGCAGCTTGTGCGAGAAGAAGAAATATGTGGCTCGGCTCTTACCTCGAAAACTAGTTTTCCCGGACGGGATTCGAAGTCAGCCTTCGCCTTGGTTTGCCAGGGGGAGGTTTGTACAGGGAATGAGAGAGAGAAAGCGGACGATATAAATACGATGAGAGAGGCCGTCCACTTGTACGCTTGCTTATTTGGTAATGGTTTTTTCTCGGACACACTGGAAGTATCTGGTAACAGCAAAAACACAGACGTCTGGACCATCTAGACTTTTTCTATTCCCCCCCACTTACCCACCTTCTCTCCCTTTTCGCGCACAATCACTTCTTCTCGCCATATAATACCACCCTTCTCCCTTTTTCCTTCGCTCTCCCGCTTTCTCACCCCCGTTGATGAAACAAGCTTTTCGCAGGACGCCTGCACAAACTCCCATCGAGATCTCCCAAACTCGGTATTGCCACTTCGGAGAATGAGAGCTGGTCCACCGGACGTTGATTGCAAAAGTAGCCAAGGCTCTTCGGGTCCGATCTGTAAAAACGAGAGTCCACACCGAAAACTGGGGATGATGAAAAAGAATTCAAAACGTAACTTGTTTTCCCAAACAACAACAGCCCCGCGTAACATTGAAATTTTTCAAAAGTTTCTTTTGAGATAAATTCGTATATTTTGCCATCGCAGATAATTTCTATTGATATTAGTTTTCATATTTTTATTGAATTTCTTGGATTTTGCTTGGATCTTGTTTCACGCGTTTATTCCTCGAGATCGATTCTCGTTACGTCGTTTGGTTTAAATTCGTTATCAACGATAGGGAAATTTAGTTTTAGTTTATCGATATCCCAAGTATTCGGTCTTATCTTCCCCGGGCAAATCGATGCTCCCGACATTTTTGTTCGACGTGGATATCTGAAAGCAGTTCGAGACGTTTCACCGTGTCTCCTCGCATTGGCGATTATCCGCGTCGACACTTTCCTCGTGCTTGGAAAGTACCTTTCTCCCCTTTTTCTATCTCTCTCTATCTTCTTCTTTTTTTAATATCCATATAGCTAAAGCTCGCTACTTCCGGCAGCAGAAGCAGGTTCCTTCGAAATATCTTACCTCCTTGTGAGCCGCCTCGCCACACGCGCGAGTCGGATAAGGGTCTTCCAGGTGCAGTTTCGCGCGCGACTTTATCGCTCTTTACTTCGAGAGCCATGGAGAACGACGAAAACGAGAGAGGGAGAGAGAAGAGTGAAGGAGAGCTGGAATGTCGAAGCAAGAGAGACAAGAGGAGAGGAGGTAGAGCGAAGCGAGAAAAAAAGAAAAATAGCTGGATATCTCGCGATTGAGATTTTCGATAACCCGAACATTATCATTTTTTTTCTGTTTTTTAGCTCGCCGAAATGCTTTTAACATTTTGCCAATGTGTGCAAGAGGGCGAAAAAATGCATCTTGCTTTGCTGCAAACCCTGGTATTCGTCTCGGTGAGCTTTCTGCACTAAGGTTTTATCGTTATCTCTCTCCCTCTTTCTCTCTCGCTCACTCACCTGCCTCACCTACACGTCGCCTCTCATTATTCGATGGGAAAACACAGGCGGCGCCGTGGCCACGGCAGCGAGGCCGCGGTGAATTCTTAATAATTCCCCGTCGATCCCACAGGCGCTTGCGAATATACTGCACTATGTATATACATATATAGTACACAAAGTTATATATATAGAGAGAGAAAAATAAAGATAGCGAGACGAAACGAGAGAGAGAGAGAGAAAAAGGATCGTCCCGCGGAGATTGTGCGATCTCACGCACCGCGGAGGGCCCGGAGATCGCCGTCACGCCACCGCAGATGCTATCGATAATGCGGTTGTGTGCGTCCTACCCGCTTGGCTCCCTTCATGAACGGGGAGCCATGAAAGTAACGAAAAAAACGATATAAAGAAGCTCGAAAGGTTCGGATAAAACAGCTGTGGACTCTCGTGGATTCTTTAGGATGATAATGTGTTATATATATATATATATATATATATATATGTATTACGGGTATCAAAGTATAATTCAAGTATATAAGTGTACGTCACTCGCAGGTCCCTGCGTGCGTCTCGTCCGAGACTTTATCTTACTTTTCACTCGAAGATTTCGGTGAGAGGGTCTACCGCCCATGTGCAAACGATACATATTTTCTTTGCCACGTTAACGATCATTCGTTATCTCAAGTATATCTCGAGTATAACGTGTAGTTGATATGCAATAATATAAAATTAAGTTTCTCATTTATAAATTGAACACATAGAATTGTTAATTTTTTTTTGCTTCGTTACTTTTCGAGAGTCGTTGATTTCGAAAATTGAACGTATTACTTGTCATAAACGCAAAGTAATTGAAAGGAGTGAGAATTGAATTCATTAAAATATAATTTGCAACGTGGTTAAAAATGTGTTATCCAATTTGATTCGAAGATTTTGGTGAGAGGATCGACAGTCCAGGTGCAAACAATACATATATTTTCTTTGCCACGTTAACGATCATTCATTATCTCAAGTATATCTCGAGTATAACGTGTAGTTGATATCCAATAATATAAAATTAATTTTCTCATTTATAAATCGAACACATACAATTGTTAATTTTTTTTTTGCTTCGTTACTTTTCGAGAGTCGTTGATTTCGAAAATTGAACGTATTACTTGTCATAAACGCAAAGTAATTGAAAGGAGTGAGAATTGAATTCATTAAAATATAATTTGCAACGTGGTTAAAAATGTGTTATCCGATTTGATTCGAAGATTTTCATAAGAGGATCGACAGCCCAGGTGCAAACAATACATATTTTCTTTGCCACGTTAACGATCATTCGTTATCTCAAGTATATCTCGAGTATAACGTGTAGTTGATATGAAATAGTATAAAATTAATTTTCTCATTTATAAATTGAACACATAAAATTGTTAATTTTTTTTTCCTTCGTTACTTCTCGAGAGTCGTTGACTTCGAAAATTGGATTTATTACTTCTCATAATCGCAAAGTAATTGAAAGGATATACAATTTGTAAGAATTAAATTTATTAAAATACAATTTGCAACGTGGTTAAAAATGTGTTATCCGATTTGATTAACACGACCCATCGATTCGAACGTCCATTTTTTCTGATGTGAGGATAGAAATTTTTCTGAGAGGATGAACAAATTTATCATCGCGGTTATAAATAACATTATCGGTGGCCGACAACGGAGTCCGATGTGGCACGAAGTCCGATATTCCAGAATAATCCCGATATAGAAAAAACGATGGGTTTATTCTACTTAGAACAGATTAATTATATTTGGAGTCAATGGATCGCGTAGCGAAGGATTTTCCTGTTTAAAAATTCTTCTTACTCGGTCTTGGAATAATCGTACAAATATAGACGAGCGAGCCAATAATAACAATCGCAACGTGACTCGTGCGACTGTCATGCAAAACTGCCATGATCACACGTACCTACGATCGATGATTCAAATCAGATTTATGAAAATACATACAAATTAAATATCCTACCAGACTCTCCGAAATACCAGGACAATTTTAAACCCTGCTGCGATCTCAGATTCGTTCGTCACTTCTGTAAATTAATTTTCCTATATCGAGAAGACCTACGTCATTTTTTCCCCAATGTACCTATATAAATTCTGAAATTGCGAGGAATCATACGGTTGCAAGGTACAAACTCGTGCAACTATTTTCGAGAACGGCTCATTTCCATATCGCAAAAACCGAATATAAAATTATTGAAAACCGATTTTTCGGTCATCCAGGAATTTAACGTTTGGACCGTATCGTTAATAACGACGATCGTATAGAAAATACCTTCGTAACTTTTTGCGGAGAATAGCCAAAACGTACATACCTGTACGTGAACGTGAACGTATCGTGAACGTATCGACTAATTCCAAACTAGGCGATGTAACCTGTGCCTATGCGCACGTAACAATCACACCGTACATCCCTATATATGGACGCGAATGCATGTAACGAGAGAACTGCCTCGAGAATGGCGAACTCGCTTGACCGACCGTTTTGCAAGTCGCAGCTCCGTAAATCGTGATTCAGTTCCGACAAGCCAGCGAGATATCCTCGAGAGAGAAGCGCGTTCTCGGCTCGCTCTCTCGCTCTTTGTCGCACCCTCGCACTTTTGCCTGCCTCCTGCCTCGCTCCCGATAATGCTTCGACGGTTGTTACAGAAGGGAGAAGAGGGGTGCTACCGTGTGGAGCTCAACGAGCGTTCACTCGCCTTATCTAAAGTGCTAGTGTAATGTCTCTATATTCCAAGAGCGACGTTAGGCACACACCCTGCACCTACGTTATTCCAGGACACTGTCGCCCTTTCGCATCTACGTCTCTACTCGTGTATTAGGTACGTGCAAGCTCGAATTGCCTCACTAGGCTAGCGAAGCGTATTATCGCATGCGCTCTTCGTAATTCATATTATCGGATCTCGGACATGACGAAGAGGATTTAAGGGTGGGAGAGGTAAATTCTAACTCGGCGGTCGCTCTAAGGGGAAAGGAGAAGGGTTTGTTTAGTGAAGCAAAAAAAAGTCGATATTGTAAGTATGAGAACTGCTTCGACACTACGTAGCATATTTTTTTTATATTTGTTCGAAATTTGTATTCAACAACGCGCCAGTTTTGCAAAAATCAATGTTAAAAAATCGCACTGTCAAAGACGGCTACTTTGACAGGTTTTCGAAGTTATTTGTATGTCACTTTTTTTAATATCCTAAATCCCAATTTTTTTTGTTCCAATACACCGATGTGTTCTTTGGCTATGAAATGTATAAGAAAGTCAAGCTCTCCCACTCCCGACTATTTTCTATATATTTATTAAAAAGGCATTGTTCGATACATAAATAGCATAAAGTAATAGATAAAGGCATTATTGCATTTTAATGCCTTTATCTATTACTTTATGCTATTTATGTATCGAAGATTCAAAGCGTAATGGTTACGTTTGATATCATTTTGATAACAAAGTTAATATTTTATGCATTCTACATAAAATTAAATTAAAAAAAAACAATATTTTCCTATCAAATTATCATCTTTATTAATGAAACATATTATATAAAAATACGAAGTACCTAGGGCGCTATTATAGGCACTTAATCAGTCTTATTATTTTTATTATTTTATTTTATTATCTTATTATATTTATCTTATACCTTATTATATTATCTTTTTATTATTTTATTCTATATCTTATTATTTTATTATCTTATTATATTTTTATATTTTATTTTATTTTATTATCTTATTATTTTTATTGAGATCAGTTTTATATTACAAGTTTTATATTATCACTCTTATATTATGTATTAATACTGAGATCAAAATCGAGTTTAACAACATTAAAATCAACTTTATAATAAACTGGAACAATAAATTGGAAACAATAGAAATATGTTTAAAAAGAATTATTGTGTATTTTCGCACACCACGCATTCATAGGTAGGATTGGTCGCAGCCATTTAACGCTGTGTCAAAGAAGCCCCAAAATCTGTCAAAGTACCCCTCTTTGACGGTACGTAGTGTCGAAACTGTTATCGGGCTGTGTCGAATTCTGTTTCATTATTGTAACTTTGAAATTGCAACAGTTATGGATTCGGCCAGGCAGCAATGAAAAGGAAAAGACACCGTTGAAAAAATGCTGTGAAGCTGCCATTTTGTTTAGTACAGCTCTGATAAAATTTATAAACACTGCTCAATACTTGTATAATGAGAACATTTTTACTAAATTTCGATACGTTGTTTAGTTTCTTTGAAAAAAAATCCCAAAGTTTGCTATATTTTTCGGCCTCTAGACTAGTTCACCCCCTTAACCAAGAAGACAGTTACAGCTCAAAATCATCTGATAACGGGCAAAAAACGTTCGATATCAAGGCGATATCGGTATCGACAATACATGCACAATATCATCGTCACAAAATTATGCATTTTTATGCCTCAATGCTTTTCCCATACGAGCCAAAAAAAAAAAACATTCCAATTCGACAGTTTAATTATCGTGAGTTTAATTTAAAAAAATAACAACAATAATTTAATACTCATTACTTAATCCTAAAACCGAAACGAAAATACGAGAGGACTTTGCATTGAAGAAGCTTCGACAATACAATTTGCAACTACCAAAATTTCATATGTGGCTGAGGGCTCTCTCCCTCTCGTTGTTTCTTGCCACTGGGGAGGAAGAACGGAGAATTAACACGCCGAAACATCCCCTTGGCGTTTTCTCTCATTTTCTCTTTTTACTCCATACTGCGTCGCTCTTGGTATAAACGCGATCGCGTACCTTGTGTTTATCCTTAAGTATGCGCCGGGCACATTTTCTCGGTAAGGACAAAAAAGATCCTCCACCCTGTACTTCCTTCTCGCACTCTCCTGTAATAAAATAATTACAACAAAAAACGGAGATAATGACGATGTGAAAAAAGAAAATTACCGCGTCCTCGTCGTCAAGATCGTACTGCGGGTAACCCGTATGTGTATATTTTTTATATGTAGGTACGTTTATCCAACAAGCTGGATATATATATATATATATAAACGAACGTGTGGGTAAAATGTTCGGAGAATTTGCCGCAGCAGACAAGAGAAGACGCCGTGATTGCACAATTCAGATTAGTGAAGTATAAATTTTCCTCAATATCCCTCGGGCGCTTCCATCAGGAAAATCTTCATCGTCTTCTTCTTCTTCTTCTTCTTCATCTTCTTCTTCTTCGTGTTCTTCTTGTTCTCGTGTACTTTGAAGGTGATACGTTTTCTCGTTGTACGAGAGACTCGTGCATATTATTTTTATGAGATACGACGAGAGCTCGCTGTATATAATAATACGAGAATATATATCAGAGGGAAAGACAAATATATAATAGTCAAGAATGTCTCGTAGATGGAAAGTAATCGGTGTATGTAAATGTACAATTTGTAATCTCGGTATTCCAGAACTCGAGCTTCGTAGTTAAGACATTTGTATCCTGTATAATAAGTCTGCTATGTTTATATATTATAGTCCACCTATTACACAGGATATATATGTGTGTCTATATGTCAGTGCGTAGGAAAAATATATTGCTTGATTGAGCAAATGCAATATAATACAGTCTTAAGGCTGCAAAACAGAGGGGGAAAAAATTAACTTTAGGTATCTTCATCCCTGCAACTTTTCTCGTTGGCTCTTGGTTTATTCTCCTATAAAATAAATTCATCCCTGCATACTTTCAACCAATCTTTTCCATTAAAGAAGGGCAACTCTTCATCTCGTTCCATCGATACCCTCTCACCCCCCGTTCATCCCTTTCTTACTATTTAAGATAGTCCAATCGTTACAGCGTTTTCGTTAAACTTCACTGAAAATTTACAGAAACATGTGTGCAAAATTTCAGGGGTCTTTATCGACTCTAAAATCACGATATTTATTCTTGAAAATCGTCATTTTTCGCAATCTCCCATAAGAGCTCGTGTTAAATATCGCAACATTATACAATGAGAATCTCGATTATTTGGTCGATGAAGCCTTTTGAAATTTTGCACACGTTTTTATATGACATCAAAGAAGTTACAATTAATTTTTATAACAAATCTTATGGAACAAAAATTCATGATTTTGTTTATTATATAACAAATAAACTTTACGTAGGATCAATTTGAATTTTGAGTATGTTGTTCTTTAGTCGATTTGCAACAACTTTTCTTAATGAACTTAAACGCTCAGTCTACTTGGAATGTGAGAAAGAACGGGAATAAAAGTTTAATCCCCCTGATACAACTACCTTAACCCTTAGAGGCCTAAGAACTTTCAAGCCTATATGATCCGAAAACGCATAAGCTGACGCATATATGCGTCCTTAGAGGTCAAAGACTAAAGGTCGCAAGCTCGACCTTCGCGTGACACCACCTGACCTTCGACTTACAATTAGTGACAATATAACGTATAAAAATCGAAGGTCAGGACGATCTCGATCTCTACTTTAGGTTTCGGGTCTCGACTTTTATAGTTGGAATATCCCTCGATGGATTATTGGGCAGTACGGTCGAGGTAAAAACGAAATAAGAACGCCCCCGGGGTCAATACGAACGAGAGGGTGAAAGAGGCTGGGCGAGGGGTGATACAGCGAATTATCGGGAAGATGTTGAAAGAAAGAAGAGCGTAATAAAACGATATTGTTATACGAAAGTCGTATATAGTCGACGTCTCGACAAATTTCTCGGACGCACACGCGAAAAGAGAGAAAGAGAGAGAATATATATATAAGAGCGTAAAATACATCTCGAGTACCGCGTTGCGGCTAATAACAGAGTAAAAAGCCCCTCGAGAAACTCCCGTAACTCCTCGACACGGTCGCGATGTACGATCTTCGAAACACGACATCCTGGCTCGAGGGCCATCGGAAATTCGCGATGTCATTCGAAATAGAATGAAATAAAGTAAAATCAATAAAAATAAATAAAAAATAATAAAAATCACATCCTTCAATTTAATCGAAATAATTATAAGTAACAAAATTTGTTTTTTGAGGAATGATATTTAATTAAAACGATTCAAAAAAAAGATTGGTTTCAAACTAGAATCGAATCAAAACGATAAACATGAAAACAAAAATAATGATTATTTATATTATTATTAACGACATATAAGAATTTATATTTTTAACTATTTTTATATTTTAACTTTAGCTTTAACATTTTTTGTTCACCAACTACGAGAAATCTTGATAAACCCCCGATGAATCGAATACGCGAAAAGGAGAGTAGGCTATAGTTTTAACAGAGTATACAGCGTACCGAATAATTGGCAAAATTGAAGCAATCGAGGCGGATCAGTTTGACCCGATTCTTTCACAAGTGCTAATCGAAGGAATTTGCACTCGAGCGAAGAGAGTGAGAGAGTCTCGATAAAACGGAACGAAGAAAATGCGAAGAGACAAAAAGAAGGATTTTATAGATGGATTTAAGTGCCAGAAAAAAAGACCGCAAGAGTAGCTTCGGGCTGTCGTAGGAACGCCCGACACGTTTTCGGTCTGACGCTCGCATCAGACGAGAGAAAGAGACGACGGGGTGCTTTATTAGGGATTTCAAAGCGCTTTTCGCGTTTTACTTGCTCTCTCTGAAAGAGAGAGAAGGAGAAAAGGGGCGAAATACAACCAAGTGAGAATTTTAGGAGAAGGCAAAGAGAGAGAGAGAGAGAGAGAGAGAGAGAGAGAGATGTGATAAACGTTGAGAAAGAGACCGAGAAAAAGAGGAAGACTGCAGCACGACTTCTCGGTTATTGCGCCTTAAGATATCTCCAAGAAACTCCAGAGGTCGGAATGTTTGCCCCAGCTTCGAAGCCAAAACTACGAAGGAGCGCCGCCCTGCCTCCCTCCACAAGCCCGCCTCTCCCATACCTCTTCTCGCTCTCTCATCCCTTATCCTCTCCCTCTTTTCCGTTTGCCGGGCGCTATTATTGCACCCTCGTTATTGCTCGTGATGTAATTTCAACCTGGAAGATCCTGGACTACCCTCTCTATTTCTATCTCTTTCTCTTTCCTCTCATCTCTCGCCTTAATCCAGCCGTCTTTGCTTTGCTTCTTCCCTCTCGCCGCTAACCCACCCCACCTCGCCTATTCTCGCGACCCATCTTGTCTCTTCCTCTTTTTCTCTCTTTCTTCCAGGTCTGGGCTCTCTCACTCTTCCCTCTATCTATTTCTCTTCCAGTCTCTCTTGTATGTAGCGTCGTCGTTGCGTCTCCAATCTGAAGAGCTATCTTGGCAAAGGACCAAAGACCCTTTCGCTGGGAAAGAGAGAGAGAGAGAGAGAGAGAGAGAGAGAGAGAGAGTGAAAGATACGAAGAGGAGAGGGAGAAGGAGGATCTTCTCGCGTCTCTTGATACCGATCCTCCTCTCCTTCGTTAGGCTCTTCAAACAATGCCACGCGAACCAAGACTTATCTCCGCTAACCAAACTTCCACACACTGATTTTCAACTCGTCCCTTCATCACCCCACCGCCCCTTTTACCCTCTTGTAACGCCATCTTGCCAGGATCACAGAACCGTGAAGAAAAGTCTTCGTCATCGATCCGCTATAGAATTAAATTTTTGTTTTTTTCTTCCTTTTCCACCACCCCTCGACTCCACTCTTATCTCATCCCCCTCGTATACATAACAATCGAGCTTTCGTGATTGAAAATAAATCTATCGTCTAGCTCCCGGATAATTCTATTTCGCTTGTGTACAGAAACGTTGTACACGGCGCGTATATCTTACCACGACTGACTTTTAACGATCGGAAGTTTGAAACATTTTACTCTTCGCCGAGGTGGGTAGGGTGTCGCGGTGAGAGCCAAGATTTATGGGGGTTGCAACTAAGTTCACCCTTGAGCCGAGAAAATTCAACTCGTGTTATTTCATAGTACGTACGGGATAGGGATGTAGCGTATAGTCGTAGAGAGGGCCAGAATGTTGAGTTTAAATCTACGTTCTCGGGCCGACGTGCTTAGAGCTTGATGTCCGAGGGTGGAAGACGAGGTGTTGGAAGATTAGAGGGCCAATAAGGCGTACATTATATACGAGTGTACTTGCGGTACATTCTGCCAGGTTCGCTATTTAATGGCGAACGCGCCAAGGAAGCGACGAGCCCGGATGTCTGCCAGTTACTCGTGGACTGTGAGCTAGTGGAAAATTGCGTGCGGACGTACCTCTAGAAGAAAGAGATAGAAAGGAGACGGACGAAAATCGTCCACGTTCTATAAACTAGTAAATCGCACATGTTATACCATGTGGTAATTTATCTCATCCACCTGTCACCAGTCGCGTTATAAAACTTCGGAAAATTGCAAAAATATACTTAAGTTAGTCCTATCGTTGGGTGGGGGATTAAAATTTTATTCCCGTTTTTTCTCACATTGGAAGTGGATCAAGCGTTAAAGTTCATTAAGAAAATTTGTTGCAAATCGACTAAAGAACAACATACTCAAAATTCAAATTGATCCTACGGAAAGTTTATTTGTTATATAATAAACAAAGTCATGAACTTTTGTTTCCATAAGATTTGTTATAAAAACTAATCGAAGCTTCTTTGATGTCATATAAAAATGTGTGCAAAATTTCAACAGGCTTCATCGACCAAATGATCGAGATACTCGTTGTATAATATTGCGATATTTAACACGGGCTCTTATGGGAGATTACGAAAAGTGACAATTTTCAAGAATAAATATCGTGATTTTTGAGTCGATAAAGAAAGGTCCCTGAAATCTTACACACATATACATATGACATCAAAGAACGTTTCTGCAAATTTTCAGTGAAATCTAACGGAAACGCTGCAACGATAGGACTACCTTAACTTTGAATCGAACGATATTTTGATTTTGAAAAATCATTCGAAGTTACATTAAACTTAAATATTCGTTTCATATAATTTCAATTTATAAACAATAATTTGAATTCGCGACAATCATTTGAAACAAGTTCTCAAAAATAGTTATGAGTTGTAATAATTATTGTAAATACAACATTGACTTTACATTTACTCCGAAACATTTGACGAAAATAAAAAGCAAAACGTTATCGTAAAGATCATTCGAAGTTACATAAAACTTAAACATTCGTTTCATATAATTTCAATTTATAAAAAATAATTTGAATTTGCGATAATCATTTGAAACAAGTTCTCCAAAATAGTTGTGCGTTATAATAATTATTGGAAATACAACATTGACTTTACGTTTACTCCGAAACATTTGACGAAAATAAAAAGCAAAACGTTATCGTAAAGATCATTCGAAGTTACATAAAACTTGAACATTCGTTTCATATAATTTCAATTTATAAACAATAATTTGAATTAGCGACAATCATTTGAAACAAGTTCTCAAAAATAGTTATGAGTTATAATAATTATTGGAAATACAACATTGACTTTACGTTTACTCCAAAACATTTGACGAAAATAAAACGAAAAACGTTATAATTCGTATATCTTCCGAATTGTTTGAAAAATGATAAGAGAGAAACGGTCGATATTACGCAGTGATGTTTCGATAAATCATACGAACCTTAGTGAAACTAGGACACTATGCATATGATTAAATCCCTCTCGAAAAAGCCCGCAGGGAGTTTTCGCATCTTGACACCGATAGGGATCTCCGTGCAAACCCATAACTCGCGGTCGTCTGCTCTCCCGGCGCGTTTTCACGTTGTCTCTACGGCAAGCATACGCCCGAATATCAATGCAGCGCGTAAAATATGACATTTTCATTAAAACTTACCGAGCGTTATTAGCAGTCCTCCGTTGTCGGGTCGAGAGAGAGGGAGAGAGAGAGAGATGCTGCGATAATGATAGCTCAACGTTCTCCTGTTCGCTCAACAAGCACCTCTACACTTCTCTCTTTCTCTCTCTCTCTCTTTCTATTTCAACCTCTTGGTCGAGACAGAGGGAAGGAAGGCAAAGATCGTACCGTGTCGGGCGAACTCTGGCCGTTTCGGTAGTTTCGTTTCGCCAACGACGTCTTGTCAGGATTAACGCACGTTTTATTTAACGACGACCACCCCCTACACCATCGTGTCTTCTCGAAGCTCTCATTTACGTCGCTCGATACTCTCCGCACTTCCAGACACTATTGCACGTATAATATCGATCTTAAGTACTCACGTTCGGTATACTGCCGGTTTATTTCAATCTAGACGATTATTCTTTCGCAAAATTTGTTTTTCTTCTTTTTTCTCACGTTTTTTTTTTCAATCTCGTAGCTTTTCAGAGCAGACAGGGCAATTTAATTTTTAACGATGAAAGCTCGCGCTTCGTTTTCCGAATACATTTTTTTTCGGATTTTAACATCTCTCGCGTATTTCATTATACACTCGTATTTAAAACCGGCGAGAGGCAATGCTCGTCGTAAAAAAAAGAGTACGAAAAATGTGAAAACAAATGAAAAGATAAAAATAAAAATATTATATTGTTAAATGAAAAATAACCAATTTTGATACGGAGACGTCAATTAGTTTTATTCAGGCTTATTGTTAGCCGATATTGAAACCGTCGCACTTTCATCCAACTCGCTCGCTTGCATAACGCATACACGTCCTAATAATTATTTAACGCCGATCATTCGTACGAATCTGGATTCGTTTCAGAATATTTCCACGTGTGTAGGGAATTAGCCTTTTGCCTTTTCCATCGCGAATTCGCGCGTCCGTTTCTATCACCGGCGCACGCGCGTCATTCGGGCCGACGGAAATTCGAATAATTAATGTTTACATTGCCAGGACCGACAAGAACAACGTGCTGCGGACCTTCATTACCGAATTCTCCGACCGTACCAAATTAAGCCTGTTCATCGTCATTTATGCAAATAACTCTAGGGGAAATGGGCATTTTAGAGAAATTATAAATTTATGTGATATAATATATAATTTATCTAAAATGCATTTAACGCTATATACATCGTGTAGGGATAAAAGTAGAGAAATATATATGTCCTGATAAAAAATATATTAGAACGTGAAATTCGATTTATTCGAAATTATTGATGCGTGTTCTGAGAGCGTTTTATCTCAAACTGCAATCGCGGGATACATTTATGTCCCGTTTTTCTATTTATTATTCTTCATACTTATCTTTATTACAACTTTTTTTAATCTAGGGAAAATGGGAATTTTAGAGAAATTACAAATTTATATATTATAATATGTAATTTATTTATTGAGAGGCAGTGGCATAGTGGTAGCGTTCGCGACTCACACGCAGTAGGTCCGGGTTCGATTCCCGCTTGTATCAATTTTTTTTTTTAATATAATTTATCTAAAATGCATTTAACGCCTATATACATCGTGTAGGGATAAAAATAGAGAAACATATGTGTCCTGATAAAAAACATATTAGAACATGAACTTCGATTTATTGGAAATTATCGATACGCATCCTGAGAGCGTTTTATTTCAAACTGCAATCGCGGGATACATTTATGTCCCGTTTTTCTATTTATTATTCTTCATACTTATCTTTATTACAACTTTTTTAACTCTAGAGGAAATTGGAATTTTAGAGAAATTAATTTATCGAAAATACATTTAACGCTATATACACCGCATAGGAATAAAAATAGAGGAAACTATGCGTCCTGATAAAAAACATATTAGAACATGAACTTCGATTTATTCGAAGATTATCGATGGGTGCCCTGAGAGCTTTTTATCTCGGAAGAGACTCGACCGTAATCGCGGGATACATTTATGTCCACTTTTTCTACTTATTATTCTTCATACTTATTTTTATTACGACTTTTTCTTTTTCTTCTTCTTCGTCTTTGCCTTCGCGTCGCCGTCTCCGCTTAGATCATTCTTTTCAGTTCCTTTTGTCTCGTTCATTACCACGACGACTTCACGGCCTCTGGCGTATATACACACACTATATTTTTACCCTCTCCCACTTTCTCCCCCCCCTCTCTCATTCTTTTCCTCTTCGACCCGCATCCTCATTCGCCATACCTCGAACGCACACTCCCGGTATTAGGATAAATTGCTGCCATTACAACAGGTGGAGCTGGTCATATTTTGCAATTTTCCCGACGGATGCGTGTGCCCGGACGTGCGAGAGATGTAGCAGATTGCGCCCGCTATTTATGACTATATGATACGTACACCCGGTTGCACGCGTCTGTACGTATATACGTTTGCTTGTATGAGGGAGATAAAGAGGGGTTTGGGAGGGATGGGAAGAAGAGGGGGTGATGAGCCCAGGGTTTTTGGAAGGAAAGGGACACACGACGAGTGAGACTCCAACATATTCGTGGCTCAAATCCGTGGATGAAACAGCGGTTCTCAAATGACGATTTAAACGTTTCTTGCAAACGTTTGCGTTTCACAAATTTCGATAAGAACCAAAGAAAAAGTGTAAAGATTTGGTAAAAATTATTGCGTTGGCTAAAAAGTTACAGAATGTTATCGTTAATTATTTTTTTGTTTTCGCCCGTGATATTCTCTTGCTTACGAAGCAATGGGAAAATTATCGTTATTTTGGGATGAAATGGAATCCAGCGATCGCTAGATGAAAGAGTAAAAAGGTTTGGTGGCTTTGAGAATTTTTGGATCGAAGGCGAATGACGAATAAGCTTTCATTTGTCGCACTTTCTCGTCTCGGTCGATCTCTTTCCTAGTGCTTTTTGCCGTAATCCCAGCATAGACGCGAGAGAAAGCATCGACGAAAGAGGTAAAATGCCTAACTCTACGCTGCTAGATAATTCCAAGGTATAAGCCGAAAGCCGCGCAAGCTACGCGTGCCATTGGTGAGACCCTCTATACTTTTTCTCTTTTTGGCCCCGGCACCGTAAATGCCCCGACCGTACAGCTGCAAATAGCACGCTCGTTACTTCGGTCTAGCTATTTCACTCCCCCTCCCGTGGTAACAACAATACCGCAAATGCTCGGATCCCAACGACGCGTCTCTCGACCTTCCGCTTTATTCTTGTTCAACCCGCAAAATTCTCACGGCCATTTTCATTATCTCTCGTGTTCCATCGCTGGCGTCTAACGTGCGAGATAAGAATAGACGACGGATGTAATTTTTCGAAAAATATTTATAAATGGAAAATTATAAAACGATCGTTTTTTTTCTTTTTACAAAATTATTCACGAATCATGAATGTAAATATACCAATAAAATGCAGTAAGTTTTATTCGAACGTTTATTAAATTATTGCCTCATTTTCGAAACAATTAATTGCGGTTATTTGAAAAATAATTTGGAATTTTCACGTTTTAATAAACGAGCGAAAACTCATTTTTACAATGTTTGTCGCATTGCTCATCGTCGTTCGATATTCGACCTTCTTTGCGGGTTGTAGCCAACGAATATATATTTTATATTAATTTTTTTGTGTATAAAAGATAAAAGCGATCGTAAAAAAAAATATCCTCGACACATTTTGCGAGGGTGAATTAATATTCGATGCTCACGGTTGAAAAATAATGCCATTTTCGATGGAAATGGTTCGTTTATTCTCTCGCTATTGCCTACCATGAAATACATTCATTCGTTTTCTCATTGGCCCGGATCAATGGTATATCGCTTTCATTGATATTTCAGAACATCGTTTTTGCAGGGCCATGGATATAGTTAATTAACGTTACACGTGTAATGATGAAATATTCAAAGAGATTAATAATAACCGTAGAATAGAATGACCCGTTAGTTAATAATAACTTCGTTAAATTGTTCTCTTTATATCTTTTCTACAATCGAAATTCATGCCTGCTGCAAAATTTTCACATTGTTATAACAGTTTTTTTTTCTTTTAGCATAAATTTTATACATAGGAAAAAAAATTCTTCGTTACACTCGCAAACAAAGGGAACTTGTAATGAGAACTAACTATTCCATGTTCAAATCCCATTCTCTTCGGCCATTGGGCATTTTCTTTGCTTTTTTTTCTTTTTTTGCTAATTACTTCTCTCCGGTCGAAGCAAAAACCAAGTTGCCATTCTCTTTTATACGTTTGCGCTTGAAGAATGCTAAAATTTCATTACGCCGATGTATCTTTGACCTGCAAGCCCGATACCGCGCATGTAACATATACCTTTATACGTCTCTCGAACATTTCGCTAGCCCCGTCGACTCATTAACGACGAAGAAACACCATCGCTAATTACTCACCTCTTTGTTTTCCTATTGGAATGGAAGAAACACCCTGTAAATGAATTATTCGTTCGCGTTCGTTGAAACGAGTCAGGAGCATGAGATATCTCTCTCTCTCTCTCTCTCTCTCGCTCTCGCACTCCCTCTCTCTTTTTAATGTCTATTTTTTTATTTTTTATTTTATTTTTTACTTTTATTCTATTTTTAGTTTATTTTATTATTATTATTATTATTATCATCATCGTGTTATTATTATTATTTATTATTTATCATTTATTATTTTTTATTTTTATTCTTGTACATCTAGTTTTATTTTCTAAGTTTCCTTGTAAACTTTGATGAGAATGGAATGAATTTATTACTGTATCTTGGAAAATTGTTACAGTTTGCCCCAAAGCACACTGGAGCATAGTAAAGTAATCATATCATATTATATCTCCCCCCCCCCCTCTCTCTCTCTCTCTCTTGCTCTCTCTCTCTCTCTTGTTCTCTCTCTCTCGCTCTCTCTCTCTGTCGACGTTCTAACAAGCAAGCGGCATTCGCACAATGTTTTGAAAAAAAAAAACGAATTCATATCCCCGGAGATTTACGCATTTATTTACTCGCATTTCTAATTTGTTGTGTTCATTCGTTGCAACGACTTTTTTAAAAATGATTGGCCAACCTCGGAAAATTATTGAACACCCTTGCGGGCTTGAATCGACGAGCAGCCTAGTAAATTCTTCAAAAATTGATTACGTTACGACGTATTTGCAAGGGGTCAATTTTTCACACGACTTGGGAATGGACTTTATTATTTACTTAACACGGGTGTGTTATTTTGACAACTCCGAAATATTTAATTCTTCAATTATACAATTGCAAATATCATAAATTTTTCTCAACATCGCATATCGAGTATAAATCTCACTTTCCCGTATAACCGCAATTTTGATTTCCTATGAAAAAGAACTTTTACAATTATCTTACGAAACCGAAACATTTAACAAAATTTGTATTTACGAATCTGTATCAAGATCATCAAAATTTTGTATTTTACAGAAATTTCGCGTTTTCAATTTACGAGAAAAGTTTCAATAGCCAAGTACATTGTACGTTCGTCATATTGCGTTATCGCGGTTGGCATTTATACTTCGCGAATAAAAGCCCGTACAACGTGAGAACCGAATGAAAACGATGAAATAAAAATCTGTACGAACACTCGGACAAAAATCACATTTTTTATACACGCTGCGGTGTGGCGACAAAATTGTCAGAAGGATTGCGACTTGTGGCGGTCTCATGAAATATTTACCTACCTTGTGTAACTTTATACCATTCGTACTACGAGAAAACAGCTTTTTGCGGTTAAAATTTGCCAGCTCGACCATTTACAGTACACGATTAAATAATCTGACCAACTTTTATCTCTCGCAAGATCGCATTGAATAAACGTTGCAATGTTGCTAAAAGAAATATTCTGTTATTATGCCAAAAATCTTTTATTTTTATTTGACATCGTAACAAAATTTCCAATTAATTGAATTGACAAAAAGCTTTTTGTAAACATTCTCCAGAGCGATATCTATTTAATTCGTCACGTGAAATGTCGACAAAAAATCGTGGAAAACGAATATATAGAAATGTAACTTTCCATTGTATTACAAATTTAATTGACGGTTATTAAGTTTGCCGTACGAGAAAACCGTGACAAATACGAGAAAAGAGACGAAAAAAAATTAATTAATTACATATCCTGTGCACGCTCGATGCACGCGTATGATGAGAGAAGGATAAAGAGAACGGGGGTAAAGGGGATGAAAGATATTATTCGATATACAAAAGCGACTGGTAATTACCTACGAGACTCGTACTTTTTTTCTCGAGTGCACCATTAGTGGGAGTGCATTTCGTCAGCGTAAAGCCCCAGCTCTTTCGTGCCTCATGGATATTTATTAGGGATTTATATATGCGTGTCGAGCATTCCGCTTCAACTGCTCGCAATTTATTAAAAAAATTCTCCTTGTTTGCCATTTACACAATTTACAAATAATCTCAATCCCACGAGTAAATTCAAGATTTTTGCAATTAAAAAAATTTATCGAAAATGGTGATTATTCTCAGTGAATGCTAATCAATTAATTAGCTAATTACTGACAATTATTAATTTAAAAATTAGTGATAAATGGGAATTTCTCGTTATGTTCAGGCTTTATCTTTCCAAATTTATTTCTCACAAAAAATCATCGTATTCATTTTGAAAAAGTAAAAAATCAAAATAAGAACGTCCAAATGGAACGCCCCATATATAAGTGGCTATCACGTTTATGCATTTTCCATCAAGTAAACGCGGACACGATGGACAAAACGGATTGGAGAAGATCGTGAGAGAGTTTTAGGCAAGCCTCAGGTGCAACCGAGGAATATTATCCCGCATATTTCGTCGACTTCGACCGACGTGCCGAGAGTTTCGTGTGAATATTCGATATATATAGCCTGTAATTACTTACTATAATTGGGTACAATCTATTTCTCTGTGTACACGTATATGCAAGGAGAACGGGGAGTAGGAAAATGTATCTAGATCGAATGAGCCTATTTTAATTAGACACCGGAAGTCTTCATACTGCTTCTCTCTCTCTCTCTCTCTCTCTCTCTCTCTCTCTCTCTCTCTCTCTCTCTCTCTCTTTCTCTCTCTCTTTCTCCCCCACGCAGCACCCTCTCTCGTTGATTTCTACGCTACGCAAGCGTGCTAAGGGAATTTGTTCCTTCCTCTTTTTCTACTACCTCGACTGTGCTCAAGCATAATAAAAAGGGTAGTACATTTGCACAGTCCTCTTTTTGCTCTTTGCTCATGAGAATAGACGAATATTACGAAGACGAAATGAAAA
Organism: Netelia fuscicornis; assembly: GCA_946811545.1. NCBI lineage: Eukaryota > Metazoa > Arthropoda > Insecta > Hymenoptera > Ichneumonidae > Netelia > Netelia fuscicornis. Next base: position 12,601,705 of record OX328012.1, read on the forward strand.
AATATACCGCTGAAGAAGTCAACAATCCATTCGCTGAGACAAAAATACGAGAGATCGGGTCGAGCAATGAATATACCGGACTTCATCTACGTTTCCGTTATATACGATGGCGTAATTTATTTACCGAACGATCGATCGATTTTGATGTGAAAAAAGCTCGCTTATACAAAAAAAAATGTTTTTTTTGTTATATAAGCGAGTTTTTTAATAAATAAGTTTTTTAATAATAAAAGCTCGCTTATACAAAAAAAATATTTTTTTTGTATAATATTTTTATGTATACAAAAAAAATTTTTTATTTTTTTTTTTTGTATATATAAAGAAAAAAAATATTATAAAAGCTCGCTTATACAAAAAAAAAATAAAAAAAATTTTTTGTATAAACGAGCTTTTATAATATTTTTTCTATTGTCGCGATACAATTCACTATACAAATGTAGTAGTGAAGTTGTTCAAAAGTAATTGCGATAATTGCTAAAATTCGATCCCGTTGGATCGCGATCCTTTTGATGAAAATATTTGTGTCATATCGGGCGATAAAACTCGTTAGTCCGACGTTAATGAACAAACGTTAATCAATTTATGTTTCCTGTCAAATTTCACATTTCGCATATCCCTATTGACTTATTATTCGTAAAGTCATTTCGATGTTTCGTTGCCACGTACGTCGGTTCGAAAATGCAATCAAATATCGGGGAGCAAAGTGCCGTTTTTGTTTTATCAATCCTCTTTATCGCTGAATTTTTCATCCAGTCGTAAATGGAAAAATGGAGAAAATATAACGAGGTCGTTGTCGCCACCACCTCGTTTGTTTTCGTCATTAAAAGGCTCAAAAAAGTAGCGCCGAGTGGACGAAACCAGGCGCGACGATAATTGTTCCACGACTAATTATCTCCCGTTTGTCCACCGTCCGTATATAAACGTAACGTATATACAATACAATGTGTTTCGCGTCCGAGTATATCCTATTATTTCAAAAAGCCGGGCTAACGGTGACGTGACATTAACAAAAAAAAACAAGACAGGATGACGTTAATTTCCAACGACGCATCTCTCCCTCTCTCTCTTTCTACCCTCGCATATAACTCGCTCGTGTCGATTATTCTGCCGTAATGCGAAGTATAACTCGAACGGACAAACACAACGCGAGGCTAGAATGGAAGATCCGTGCCGCTCCTTCGAAAAATATTTGCTGGACATGTTTGCGACCAAGACCTCCGGGAAAAAGGTGGCAGTCGTGTAGCCAGGAGAAAAAAAGAGAAAAAAAATAGAGAGAGAGAGAGAGAAAATGGAGAGAGCGACACAGAGGGCGACTACCCGCAAAACTCCTGGAAGTTTCGCGTGGACAAAGTTTTACAGCTTTACCCTCGACAATTTCGTTCGCTTCACCGTCTCGTATCGTACGAGAGAAAATGGGTTTTGCGGTTTTTAGCGTATGAATTTTTCTCGTATTTTATTTATCTTCTTTTTTGTACTTCTCTCTGTCTCTCCTTTTTTTTCATTGGTCCTTCTTGTCATAACATCGTCTTGTTTTATACGCACACATATATATATATACGTACGATCGTATAACGCGCACACAACGAGGGTACCGGTACGATGTTCACGCGAAATTATTATCCCGCGCGATGCCACCGTGCTCTCTCTCTCTCTTTCCGTCTGTTGGCCGTGCGAATGACCTTAAACCCCATCCCTCGAAGATTTCGCGATGCAGCTTCGAGAAAACGCGAGAAACAGTGCATGGCGTAATTGGCAAATAAATAATTAAACGACGTTAGTTAACCAATTTCGGGAGGAAAGGGTGGTGGTATGGTGGGGCCGAGGGAGAAGTGCGAGACCCTCCTTTACCGGTCAGAGCACCATTCGCCGGAATAACGATTCGCGTAAATCCGCGTTAAGATATCGTCCGTGCGAGAAACCGCGTCGTTTAATGTACGAGAACCCGGTATATCGACGCCTTGTATGACGATCGTAAAAAAACTATATATTTTATATATATGTAATATAATATGTAATATATTATACATATATATATTACATATATTATTTATATATATATATAATTTATAGTTTTTTTATATACATACATATATATAATATATAAGAGGTATATAGTTGTGTATATATATAGGTATATACTTATATTAGACATATGCGTGGCTATTTATCGCGCGTAGAAAATCGTTTATCTACTTTTATACCTGTCCTTTTTTTATGACCGTTTAATATTTTTATTTTTGTTTTTTTGATGAGATACAAAATGTTTTAACGCAAGATTTTGTATTTTGTTTATTTTTTGCAGAAATCTGAAATTTCACTGTTCGAGACGAACATCCGGTTCATGGGAAGTTTGCTGTCGTGTTACGCACTGACCGGTGACGTGATGTTCCGTGACAAAGCTGCGCAACTCGGCGAACGCATGTTACCGGCTTTTCGGACGGAAACGGGAATTCCGCACTCGTTGATCAATCTGTCAAATGGGGTGAGTACAATTTTACGAGAGTAGAGAGTTCTTTCTGAAAACCAGTCTGATAATTAATGAACTAATGGTAATCAATATATGATTAATTGATTAATCGGTCACTCATCAGCTTATCGAGTAGACAGTTTCGTTGAAAAATTTATAATAACAATATTTTTGAAACTGTGAACTCTATTTTCGAACATTCCGTCCGTCCCACGTATAATGACCGTCAATTTTGTTTTCTTTGTATTTATACGGTATTTCACGAATTTAACAATCCATGAATTAATTATAACCAATATTTGATCAATCTCTTAATCATTCATTTAACGAGCAATTAAGTTTCACAAAATGATTGATAAATTACTATCTAGTGCTTTATATCAGCACGCAAAATTGTAAAAAAATTGGAAAATTTCATATTTCTTAGAAATCGATTTTTGTTCTCCATATTTATACGATATTTCAGAAATCTAACAATCCATGAATTAATAATAACCAATATTAAATTCGATCAATCTCTTAATCAGTCATTTAACGAGCGATTAAATTTCACAAAATAATTGATAAATTACAATCTAGTGCTTTATATCAGCACCTAGAATTGAAAAAAAAATTGATCGTAAAAGAATTGAAAAATTCCATATTTCTTAGAAATAGATTTTTGTTCTCCATATTTACACAATATTTCAGGAAGCTAATAATCCATGAATTAATAATAACCAATACTTGATCAATCTCTTAATTATCATTTAACGAGCGATTAAATTTCCCAAAAGATTGATAAATTACAACCTAGTGCTTTATATCCGCACCCAAAATTGAAAAAAAAAATTGATCGTAAAAAAATTGAAAAATTCCATATTTCTTAGAAATTTCGTACAGAACATCCTTCGCCTTAAAAAAAAAGAAACGAGTTTCCCCTCCTCGTTTAACTGCGCCCTCGCGCCTCCCAGTTAAGCTCAAGAATCTCGTGCGAATCCATGCACACTACGCTGAGCGTGTGCTCTATATTAACGAGAGTGTGAAACCGAGAGAAAGAGGAAACGAGATTAAAAGCACAGACTCCGGTACACTACAGACTCGAGTCTCGCGGTAAAGTCCTCGAGTCTCTTTATCCGTGCGGTAACTAACTCTCGAGTAGATTTATAAAACCGGGGTGGGCATTTGCTATAACCTTCGCCCATAGTTAAACTCTAAATGTGTGTACAACATCGTGTACAACGATACAAACTAAACTATATAATTATACAGGAAAACGTGATTTCGAGTAATACCCCCAACTAAATCTCGTTGCCGAAGCTCCGTAGTAACGAGAACTTCGAGAAGAGAGAGAGACAGAGCACACTAGCGTGTTCATTGAAACGATTTTCAACGAATCGCTCTGACCGAAACGCGTACACCACGAAGGAAATGAGAGAGCGAGCTTTTCACACACGCGCGATTAATACGAAAAGTCTTAATTGCTCGGATAACGAGACGGCAATAGCGTTGCTTCCTTCGTACGTAGAAGCGTTGCAACCCTTTTGACGACGTCGTCGTCCAATACACCTCGCGTCTCGCACGATATTTTTCTTTTCTTTTTTTTAAGATTTTATACAGCCATCCCTCGTACTTACTCGTTTTTTTCTCATATCGCTGAAAAAAAGATTGCTCGGCACAAACCTCAATGGTAATTTCTTACGCACAGTCGAGTGAAACTTTTGCTGAGGATTTTAACGTCTCACGATTATCGTCGGGTTGGAGAAAAATAGAATTTGCAAATTTCTTATAAGTCTTTTACTTATTTATGTTACAGTACGATGGCAACGAGAGCGTAAGATTTTAATGACAAGCTTCTCTGAACTAGACCCTTGCTTATTCGATCGAAATACTTCGTCATTCTGGGTTCAATTACGAGGTTGCAATGGAGGCTAGCTCTTTATTACAATAGAGCATATGCTCGTTTACTCGGGCTGAAATTTCCTCTCCCGTTCTCTCCTGTTTGATGACCGTAATTCATATTAGCGATCTTATCGAGCTCGCCATACAGGTCTGGTGGTTTCTCTTGGCTTTCCCTAATAGCCGGACGTTAATGTACCTCTCCTCTCTATCTTTCTCTCTCTCTCTCTCTCTCTCTGTCTGTCTCTCTGTCTCAGCATGAGAGAGCCATTATACGTACATATGTCCCGTCGGCCTGTGTAGTCATAATTTTCTATTACCAGGATGAGCCTGGAGTGATCCCTCCTATTTTATCTCAACGAAATTACAAAACTAAAACAAAACGGAGGGAGCCTAAACGAGCTATAAGTTTAAAACGTGTCCAAACAATTATTAGCGTTGATCAAGTAATAGAAACAAAATTGGAACAGTTGAAAGGTGAGATAAACGTCGAATTTATCATCAATAAGACATCAAACAATTATTAAGTTTGATCAAGTAATAGAAAAAAAAGTTGGAAAAGGTGAAAGGTGAAATAAACGTCGAATTTGTCATCGGTCCAGATTTTGATTTTGCTACGAAGTGCCCTCGTAGTCGAGAGGGAATGAACAAAATAGATAGATGGAGGTGTATATTCAAGAGTCTCTCGCGTTTAACTCCGCCCTCGGTAATGGAGAATGCGTAGGGGTTCTCTCGTTTATCTTTTCCCTCGGCTGGAATTAGCGTCGACAACTTAATTGGCGCGGATTAAATTATAAAACGATCCTGCTTATCTCGTCGCTTCTCGGATGTCCGCGCTTACTTTTTTTATTATTATAAATTTACACCGATATGCAAATTGATATGCAATAAATTTTTACACGGATGACAAATGTATAGATTTTCCGTCGGAACGAACCGCGTTGGAGAAAAACTCGGATCTTTTTTAGATAAGTTGTCAGTTTTAATTCAACGGTAACGGATCAGTTTCGTCGGATTAAAATACATTCGATGTGCAAATATTGAATCGTGATGTCAGCTCAACTGCCTTCTCAGGTGGATTGGAACAGGTGCAATTTCTTTTTTCGATAAAATATTCGACAAATTATTCAAGTCTTTATATATGGTTAAATTTGTACATCACATAATATCGATCAATTGATTCCTGGCACGGTAGATATTTAAATAGTAATTAGACAGAAACTCGATATTTAAAAAAATTACAAATTATTATTAAATTCCCATTTTTAAATAATTATTGGAATTTGACTTCAGAATTATGAAAATGTATTTTTGGTAACATCGTGAAGATAGACCTTCTCTTGTGTCTCTCATTTATTCCTCGTTTTATAAAAATGAAAATAGAAAATTTTGAGGAAAAAATGAATATAAAGATTATCAAAATTTTGAGATATGATCAAATTTAATCGTTGCTTTATATTTCTCCTTTGTGTATCGACAGGTGAGCAGAAATTATGGCTGGGCTAGCAGCGGTTGCAGTATACTGTCAGAAATCGGTACGATGCATCTGGAGTTCACTTATCTCAGTGACATAACTGGCAATCCAGTATTTAGGAGCAAAGTCGAGAATGTGAGGAAGGTGCTCAGGAACCTCGAGAAGCCGAAGGGTCTCTATCCGAATTACATACATCCCAAAACTGGGAAATGGGGCCAACGTGAGTATTTTAAATAAATATATATGTTACTGTAAAATCCTAAACTACGGTAAATCTTTAAGATTCACCAACACGAGTTGATAAATATAAGAATGTTTGAAACAAGAGATAATTTTTCTGGCTTTTACCAATAGAGTTTTGTACATACTAAGTAAGTTTTACTAATAACAATTGGTAAATGTTGGTTTTGAGAATAAAACGATTAATATATTTCTCAATCATTCATTTTAATTACGTATCAGTGTCAAAACCTTACATCTATTTAGTTTTCATTTTGAAAATTTTTAATTATATCAAACAAGAATTGTATTTTCAATAATTTATTACAATATTAACAATTGGTAAATGTTGGTTTTGAGAATAAAACGATTAATATATTTCTTAATCATTTATTTTAATTACGTATCAGTGTCAAAACCTTACATGTATTTAGTTTTCATTATGAAAATTTTTAATTATATCAAACAAGAATTATATTTTCAATAATTTATTACAATATAATTATTAATAAAATTACTCATCTATCAAATCTTTATATTGTTTAAATTATTATCTATCATTTGGTATTTTTGTTTAAACATCTTCAAAATACTTTTTAATAGTAAAAATAAAAATGAAAGATTTTCAATATTAACCATGTCTCTGCGGTAAAACGTAAGATTTACCGAGTCAATGAAGGATGGTAATAGTTGGAAATGAACGATGATTACAGAACATTTCAACCTTTTACCATTCAGAATTGGCAAATTTAACGTTTTACTGAAAAATCTTAAGATTAACGTAGTTCAGGTTTTTACAATAACATGTATATATATACACAGATTTGTTTCATAAAACTAAACATACACATATAAAAAAAGAGTGCATGATTTTTCGATGCATCTTTCTCGTTATTTGTCACGCGATAACGTTTGACGGATTACGATCGATTGCATTTATAATGCGTCGATGCCCTGAGAGGAGTAATAAAAAATAAAAAAAACAAAAAGTAAGAAAATAAAAATTGATCGATCTGAGCTCGCACTCAAGTATTCGTCCGAGAGAATGGAGCCTCGGGCAATGAATATCGTACGAAAACCCGGACCAAAATGTGCCTCAATGAGCCGAAGCCGAGGAGCGTCACACACACGGGCACGATTTTGCAATGCCGCGAGGTGATCCGTCTTCTCTCGCGATTTCTTCCCTTCCACCCCTGTTCTCTCGTTTTATTATTTGCCTGTTGCTTCCCTTCCATAGTATTATAAATATGGCCCGTCTTATTACTGTAATTCCATTTAATAAATCTACGTCGAATTCGGTGGTCAAATAGATTTTTAATTCGCATCGTCGTTCGTTCATTTATATTCTCGCTGGCTTCGGTGTGCGCTCGCGATCTTCGCCGTCACTCCAACGTCGTCTTCGGTTATCAATTACGAGAACGAGATCGGTCCCAATGAGCTCTCGACAAAAGAACCAAAGATCCGTGTTCGTGATTTTTTTCTTCTTCGCGTTCTCTTTAAAAAAATTTTTTTTTTGTTTCTTTTTTTTTAATTTTCGTCCCTCTTCTTTTCCTTCGCATTATCGACATTTATCACGCACGACACGAATTCCCTTCGGGCATCGAAATTCGTCCCTTAAACTTTCCGGAGCAGAATAATCTTTCGCCTCGCTATCGAAAAACCTCGTGACTCGAGAGTTGCACGAGAATGTCCTCGGTGCAAAGTCTCGTTGGGCTCCTTCGAAGATCCTCTTGGAGTCAATTTTCCTCGTGAGCGTCGAAAATTGGACACTTTTTTTTATGTCTTGGGATTCGTGAGAGAAAATTTCAACGATACGGGACAAGGGTCGAAGGTCTTTCGTACGCTCGAGAAACTTCGTAGATGAGAAACACAACGTTTTTCCTTTTCTATAGCGAGCAAGAATGAAGTATATATGAACCAACGGTGAAGCGGAGTAAACCACTCTCGATTCACGCTCACCGTTCGTCTTGGCTCCACGTTGCTTTCTCCTCGTACCGTCCGATCGCGAGAACTTACATCTGAATAAATTAGCAGTAACAATTTCGTTAGAACGACCCGAGAGACTCGATCCAATTTGTGCTTGAGGAGGGTCAGTAAACGTGTCACGAGTTGCCTCCATTCCTGTTTTATTTATTTTGTTCGACAGTTAACGGTATTTTGGATCGCGAACAACACGAAATATCCGTGGATTTAAAACAAAAATACAAATCAAGTTTTCTTCAAATCACGTTAAAACATGGAATATAATAAAATTATTGCAATTTTTCTTATTATTGAAATATCTGTAACAAGATAAAACGTTATAAAAACTAAAAATATTTTGATACGAATATTCAAACTTAAAATCAGTGATTAGTATTTTTAAAAGTATTATCTTCCTTTTCTTAACACGATAATATTCATACGTTGACCGAATCATATTTAATTCAACGAAATAAAATAAAATCAAATTGGATATAAAAGTCAGAAACATTGTTATTGTTAAGTCGAGGGCAATTTGATAAAAATTGCCCAAACGTACATTAATCAAATTATTATTTTCGTATATCTTGTAATAAATGTTTGAATGTAAAGTTGCGTATTGTTAATATTCTATATGTAATTTTTTCAACATTTTACAGATCACATGTCTTTGGGTGGCCTCGGCGATAGTTTCTACGAATATCTGCTAAAGGCCTGGATCCAGTCGGGCAAGGAGGACATAGAAGCTAGAGAAATGTACGACGACGCGGTGAACGCTATCGTCGAGCACATGATCATGAAGTCTCCCGGTGGATTACTGTACGCCTCGGATCTAAAATACGACCGGCCCGAAAACAAAATGGGTCATCTCGCTTGCTTCGCTGGTAAGCCATCGAGGATCTCCCCTACACTGACTTCGCAAAAATCTTTTCCAGGGCGTTGTCTATTTTAGTGCAAGACATTGGAGATCAATAATTATTCGATAATAACGTTTCTAGTAGTTGAAGCTACAAATGATAGCTATAAATAATCGATGTTGCAATATAATCGTCGACGTTGATACTCGCAACACAAAAGAAATTATTATTTAAACAGCTATAAAGAATAATTCGTGTCACACAAGATAGTCTTTTGGCACATAAATAATGCCAGTATTTTATTTTTGGGGTGGGTAAATTCCCATAAGGTGATTCAAAATTAAAGTCAACAATCAATTCATTCGTTATTGTGTCGGATATATTTGGAGAAAGCTTGGGAAAGAAATGAATTTCAAGCATGATCGGAGTAAAAACAACAAACGTTCAAAAAAATCTACTATAACAGTTCTGAATGAATAAAATCAAGGAACAATATGGTTTGACAAAAGCAGCTTTGCAATCAGACATGTTTGTCACTTTTATCATGAACAGAAAGATGATATATTAATTATGAAACATTTTCCTTCAATATACAAATTCACTTTCGGTCGATTATCACAAATAGTGAATTGAAAAATTTCAAGAACTAACTATGAAGATATTATGTCATTCAAATGAACTTTAAAATGAAATTCGAAGTAGGAAAGCAAAGAATGAAAGTGAAAAGTCGTATGACTAGTGAATAAAACAAGAAATTTGTTGGTAATTTACCCGGATCCTGGCTTAATCGTAATCGATCCAGGCCGGGTTTCACGAAGTTTGCGGCAACGGTATTTAAAGAAACCCACTCGAAGGCCATAGAGCTCGAGGTTACCGTGGGTTACCGAGGGTTGCCGGAGGTTGCTGGTGAGCAAGCCCAGCAGCAGCAACGGTCCGGCAACCACGACGTCGGGATAGACTCGGTCTAGCTGTTAACGAGAACGACCCTAATCTCTCGTTACGACCACGCATTTCTCAGGTGGGATGTTCGGACTCGGCGCGAAAACCATGGAGAATCCTGCGTCCAACGAGCACATGGAGATAGCAGCAGGACTCACGAACACCTGCCACGAGTCGTACGACCGCACGGTTACCAAACTCGGTCCGGAGGCTTTTCATTTCATCGAGGGTCTCGAAGCAAAGAGCTTGAAAAATGGCGAGAAATACTACATTCTCCGACCCGAGGTAAATTTAATCTTTCCCTATCGTTATTTATCTTTTTCTTCGTTTTTTTCCTACAGAAAACTTTTCATTCTTCAGATTTTCCCTCGTAACACGATACAGCTCCAAGTGTTCAATAACAATAGAGCTCAACTGAACTAAACTCGAATAACAGAGAGGCATTGGAAATATTAAAAAAATAAAAAAGCAAAATTGTAATATTGCAATTTTGTATTTTATTGTAATTTTACTCATCCATAATCCTGGTTTGTTGCCTCGATATTTGAATCGAGTTTGCAGATAAAACGTGATGTCGTTGCGTATGATTCTCAAAGTAAAAAAACAACATACGAAATAGAACCACTAGAAAAAGAGTAAAAAAGGATCGAGCGAGAAAGCGAGGAAGAGTGAAAGAGAGGAAAAACGTGCACTAATGTTGGTAACAGAATTTTTTTATTCACCGACATTTCAGTAACGATACAACTCGTCAATTTTAACGATGTTCTCGTGCAAACTCTGTCAAGTACATAGTGTACGGCCGATTAAGCTCTCGTAGCAAAATCATTCTGGCCGCATGGTACACACAAACGACGACAAACCGGTATTTCCACGCGCCAAACGCAAATGCATTCGGGGGATTATTTGACGCAATTCCTGGGTTTTTCGGCACAATAATTTTCTCGTTCTCTCTGCCTCGAAACCACATCAGCCTAGGTATCGAGCTTTCATTGCAAACGCGCTTTTCCAAATTACCGTACCGAGTTGATTCGTGCAAACGTAATAAATTCGCTAGGTAAACCTTGACACAAATTAGCCTGACGAATACTTTAAACCCTATAAAAAAAAAAGCTGTAGGTTTCGCGGAAAATATGTTCAAAATTTTCACGCTACAAACGTCCTTTCTTTTTAATTATTACTATTATTATTATTATTATTGATTTATTTCGTACAATTCCTCACTTGCTTTTCTATAAAAAATTGCAGACGTTCGAATCGTATTTTATCATGTGGCGACTGACGAAGGACCCGAAGTACCGGGAATGGGGCTGGGAGGCTGTCCAGGCCCTGGAAAAGCATTGTCGTGTACCTGGAGGATTCACGGGTCTCAACAACGTGTACATGGCTGACTCGCCGAAGGACGACGTGCAGCAAAGCTACTTTTTCGCCGAGACGCTCAAGGTATATTCCATATGTGAATACTATATGTATGTATATCATCGTCTCATCCGTTTTGTCGTCGAATCCTGTATGGTTGTGTGTGTGTGTGTGTATGTGTGTGTATTGAACACGTTTGCACTTTGCCCAAAGAGAGAGACACCAATACGAAATTTGTGGAAAGTAGCAAACCGCGTTTGAGGCACTCGAGATCAAGAAGCAGAGATGAAGAAAAAAAGAAATCGCGAGAGAAAAATCGAGAACGAGTTTACCATAGTCGTCATTGGAAAAAATATTGCAATTTCGTGTTACTTCCGCTTTATTCTCGTTCGTAGTTCGAGTACGTTCTCGAATGAACCGGCATCCGAGTTTTATTGGTAGGTACGTACGATACGGTGCCAAAAAATTGATATTTCATGTAAAAACGAGCCATGAAAAAAGGATTGAAAAAACTTATTGAAATGAAAAAACAACGAGTCGTTGCCAACCGGGTTCTCTTTTCACATCGCTCGTTAAACCCGAAAGCCGATAAAACGCTCTTTCTATCTCTTCTTTTATGGACATTTATCCATGCGAGTCGCTGCCCACGGTAGTGATTCAAAAACATTAGGGCCATGTTCTTGCTGTAACGGTGTCAGACGTGTTCACAGTTTGTGAATTTGCATTGATCACGGATGAACCTCTTTTTTTCTTTCTTCTTCGCTTCAATGAGCGCGACGACGACAAAAGGGTCGATAGTTGGTTATGGCAAGGTGCACGTAGGACAAGAGAAAAAGTTTTTTATAAATTCACCAATTTTTAATTCTTTTCACAAAATTGCATTGACAAAATTGAGAATGGAATTTTGTTCACGTAATTATCTTTTCCTTTCTTTTGCTAATTTGTTTCTGTTTCTTTTCACGTTACAGTATCTGTACCTGTTGTTCAGCGACGACGAACTCATAAGTCTCGACGACTGGGTCTTCAATTCCGAGGCTCACGTGCTTCCGATCCGAGGAAATCCTCTCTATCGTCAGGCGCCAGCTTTATAAAAAGGCCAAACAACGCACGCACGTTAATCACTAGCGCGGACAAGCCGACGTGACTAGCCGTTAGACAAAACGACAACAGTCGACTCGAGTCGGTCGACGAGGGAAAAATGTTGATTTCTTTTTTCCTCCGTTGAAAAAAGAAAAAATAATAAGAATGTAAAGACAAGAATAGAAGAGAAGAAGATCGAAAAACCATGACGAGCCGGTAAACAACGATTGATGTTGGTTGTACAACAAAAGTCACCGGATCCAAAAAAAAAATCTTCTCGTCATCACCAAAGGACGGCCCTACCGACGACAAATCGCTCACGTTTTGCCGCGCTCGACGTTCTAGATTATAATTAAACAATTGAACTATGAGGCGACGAGGAAAAGATGAAAGCGCGAAAGTAACGCGATTCGCGAACGTCGTTCATTTTCCACGTTTGTACATAACGGAATCGAGGACGAAGAGCGAGCGGATGTAATATATACGTACTTTACTGTGCTTCGTTCTCTCGAAAAATACGAACATATACGAAATTAAAAAGAATTTTAAAAAAACACACAAAACAAGAAAAATATATAAATTTCAAAATAATAATCCCATCGCGTTTGCTGACCGGGACAAGTTCCGCTTGCTCCCTGCCACTGACAATCTATCCCGAGCCAATCTTCGAAGCATCGTCGACCTATCTTACCGTATTTTGAATTTGTTCAATAAATCGATGTGTAGACGCACGCCGAATAGATCCGTTCGAGGAAAAATGATTCTTTTTTTCGTGGTGCGTATTAACCGTGGTTATAGTTAACGTGGCCTAAAACTAATTCATAACGTGCTCGTGGGCAAGACGCGAAACATTTTTTCATCTTGTCATTAAAGCCCCTGTCGGACGTTTATAAAACGTACATTTAAAAATGCCAATTATCCATTCTCTTGCCCGCGTCGTGTTCATAAATTTCCTTTCATTCCCCGTACAAAAAACTTTGTTGAACTTTGTCGAAGCGAGCCTAGCGTTAGATTTTCAGAGTCGCGACTCCGTAGTAAATATGTCACAATTACATTACATTTCATCATGTCGAACCGAATACGATAATTTCATGAAAACCTTCCGAGAGATTTAGAACTAAGATCATTTCGTATGTTTCGAACAAATTGTAAAACACCTATGCTATACAATTTTTTTACTACTGAAAGGAACGGAAACAAAAGAAAATAAATGTCTGATCGAGTTCTCCGACTACGCGTATCGTCGCTCAAGTGCTCCTTCGGCCAAAAGTGTGCAGCAGAATCCTTCGTCGTTATTCCAGGAGGATGTAAGCGTAATGTAACGATACATTACGCGTCTCCATTGACGTTTCGTTCGAACCACGAATTAAAAAAAAAATGTTTTGAATTAAAAAATAAAGAAAACAAAAATACCGTAAAGATATGAATTAATTAAACGTAAATTTAACGACGAAATTTAACGTAACGGCTTTGATAAAATATTTAAAAAAAAAACAATTAACGCGGGAAACGGAATACACTTATGCACCGAGGCCTGACTGTATGTGTTATTGTAAAATAACTGAGAACGTGACGAGGAAAAAAGATATCAGTCGCAATACGTCGCCAGTAATCCAAGCACTAATTTTACATCCTTCTGTACTAAAACGTAGAAACATTATTTCTCATACATATATATATATATATATATATATATATATATATTTTTTTTTTTTCTTCTTCGTTGACCATGTACGAGCTCCGTGTAAGCCTTTCACAAACCAATTTCTATGAACTTTCGCCTATGGAGTGTCGTGTATAAGCGTGGTGTATGTGCGGCGAGCGTGTGTTTAGCGAGAGAATTCAATCTCGAAAGCCTCTAAATGAAGAATATAGAAATAATAATTATAATTATAATACTAACGATAATAATAACAATGCGCTATTACGGGGAGCGCCAACGTAAATACGCGATTTAACGGAGCCAACCGTGAGCCGCGAGTCAGTCTTTATATAACTGTAATAATGTAGCTACTAATTAAATGAAAACAAGGATGAGGATGAAGAAGATGACTATGTTGACGAAGGCGGAGCAAAATTATTATAAATTAGCAAAGTGTGTATTGAGCGTAGAATTGTACATAAAGATTAATGAAAGTCATATTCTATACGAATTACGTGGCGTAGTTCGACATTAGAGAGAGAGCAAGAGAGAGAGTGCGAGAAAGAGGGAGAGAGTGAGAAGGGAACGTCGTCCAATTGTATATTTGTTGCAACGAAAACCTCGAGACGTTTCCGACGAGAAAGAGAGCAGGAGAGTAAGAGAAGCCGAGAGCGAGAGTGAGACAAGGAAAAAGGGAGATCAATTCTGACGGACTAACGAACTACTCGATACGAGCTGAGCGAGTGGGCAATTTTTTTTCTATCGACACGCAAACGTTCGTTTGCCAAAGTCTGTCACAAAACAAAAATGCAAAATAGGAAAGAAAAAAAAACAGAAAAACTTCCAAACAATCACACGACGTTCGTCGACGTTTTTCACGGCTAGAATGTTACTTAAGATGTACGATGAATATTCGTTGACAGGGGTTTTCTGTAATGTCGGGTCTCTATTTTACCCGAGGATATACCCGTCGTACGATCTATTCTTTTTTTTTTTCTTTTGCTGTCAAATACCTCTCGCGAAGAAACCTTTTACCACGTCATTTTTATTTTTGCGCGTGTCCGAAACGAGTAAAGAGAGCAAACAGAAAATGCGAAACGAGACTTGGCAGTGCGACGAGGATGAGCCATGGAAATTTCTTTCATGACGACACAACGGAGAGACGACGATTATTTCTAAATTATTACGTCTCGTTCGACGTTGCATATTTCTTAGCGTCTTTCACGTAGATGGACTCGGTCAATCCTCGTTCCACTGCCGATCGCTTTCCATCTAAGTGATTGCTGATCATCCGACTTATCACTCACGAACATACCATAAGTCTAAGAATTACCGATAGCCCATATAAATATATAAATACCATATATATGTATATATATCTATGTGTATATGAATATACATATACATATATATACATATAAACATAAACGCGAAACTCGGTGACCAGGTTTCGTTTTTTGTAATACAATCTTGTAAACAATCGTCTGTTAACGAGGTAAGGCAATAAAACAAGAAAAAACAAACATTCGGAAATACTTACACCGTACGAACAGCTATCCTAGGCCGCGTAGGAAATTATTCACACGAGAGACAGTAATGGAAGAAAGAACTAGAAGAGAAAAAAATGAAAAAAAAAAAACAAAGAAACAAGAGAGAAAATATGTGAGCACTGACCGACGTGGCGTAAACATTCTTCGGCGACGATTAGTGATAACGATAGCCTATAATTACTTTTGTGAATAGATATTTAATAATTTATTGTTAACTAGAGCATTTTATTTCGACGAGTGTGTTCGATTAAACGGGGTTTTGGGTACAATATATAATCATTCATTTTATTATTTCTTATTCTCGTTTACGTTTCTTCTTTTAATACGCCTGCGACACGATATTTCTATGTACGTGTTTTTCGTTTATACTTTTTTCCTTCCACTTTTCGCACGTCCAATTGTGACCGAGGTATATATATATATATATATATATATATATATATATATATATATATATATATATATATATATATATATGTGTGTGTACGTGTATGCCGACCTACGTCACTAATAACGTTAGAATTGTAAACTCGGTATGAATCATTTCGACGTAGGTAGAAGAAGGAATTAAAACCAAACTGAAAAAATTATGAACATATACACGATACAGATACAAATATATTCGATGTTGACAATACACTCAGAGATACACGAATATACAAGCATATACAAGTAAAAACCGATGCATCTCATGAACTTGTGCGAACACGCAGAAAAATTTGTAAATACATAACACGAACGTAGCTATAACGGGGCTTAATTTGATAACATTTATGTGATTATTACTTTAACATGATGAGTGAATTAAATAAATATTTGTAATGTATATATATACATATATACATATATATACAAATACATATGTATATACATACATACACACATGAGCATGCCGTTACGTCCTCTTCTCGTTCGACGAACATAAAACACAACGTGCAAATTTAGCTACGACCATGCCATCATTGTATCGCTGATTTCGTATCTTTATTTTTGTGAAGAAAATAATTGTTCCAGTCGAATGTTCGAAAACATTTTTGCTCGCGATTAATTCGGCCAATTCTCAAAGCGATAAGTACAATGAAGCCTACCAAGTGCAAAGAGGAGATTGATGCAGAATCAACCGAATAGCTAATTGATCATGACGACCGATACGGGCTTGGGACGTCAAACGCGTCACGACAAGCAAGCACTAATGCAAATGACCCGTTTGCTCGATACGTACGGCCTGGTATCAAGTTTGCGTTTCGCGTTCCACAAACAATCGGTGATCCAGATAATTTATCGATAGGTATTGTACCCGGTGAACCAGGCATAGACGCAGGTAATATTTAATGGGAATACAAGGTGATGGTACCACGCCCAGTGAAGTACGCGTGTGCTATTCCATCAAAAGTCGTGAGCCCCTCGTGTCGGTACGAGGGCAATGTTCAATTGCAATTTTAGTAATAGCCCATGTGCACTTTTCATCCGTAGAATCTCGTCGACATTAGAAACTATCGACTAGAGTTGCCAGGGCGAGGCATCGCTACGTCTATGCTTTATTATACTTGGATAAATATACATATATATGTATATAAATGGAACTTTATCAAACGACTGTCGAGCCTCGATTTCTGAGCAGGGGTGCGGTTTAAGGCCGTTCGATCGGACCCCTTGCGGCGTTATTCTCGCGACTGGTGATAAATCTTTGAAATTCTAAAAATATAACCTTTTACTTATGAGCCTTCTGCCTAACGTCAAATTCTTACCGAGCGAAGGACAGTTGCCATAAGGCCAGGGGAATTTTCTAAAATCGTCGGGCTGGAACTACGAATTGAATGAATGAATTTTATTCGATTTTTAAAAATCGAAACAGCGTTCTGCTGGCGCGAGGATTTACGTTATTTAAGGTAGTCGTATCGTTACAGAGTTTTCTTAGATTTTACTGAAAATTTGCAGAAACGTTGTTTGATGTCATATGTATATGTGTGTAAAATTTCAGGGGCTTTTATCGACTCAAAATTCACGATATTTATTCTTGAAAATCGTCAATTTTCGCAATCTCCCATAACAGCCCGTGTTAAAAATTGCAACATTATACAATGAGTGTCTCGGTTATTTGATCGATGGAAGACTGTTGAAATTTTGCACACATTTTTATACGACATCAAAGAAACTTCAATTAGTTTTTATAACAAATCTTATGGAACAAAAATTCATGATTTTGTTTATTACATAACAAATCAACTTTACGTAGGATCAATTTGAATTTTGAGTATGTTGTTCTTTAGTCGATCTGTAACAACTTTTCTTAATGAACTTAAACGCTCGGTCTACTTGGAATGTGAGAAAAAAACGGGAATAAAATTTTAATCCCGCCCTTTATCGATACGACTACCTTAAGAAATTCGCGATCATAATTATTAAGTTTATCAAGTTATTAAGCTTGCTAAAGGCAAATTCGAAATTTGCAACTGATTTATCGATCATTTTCGTGCCAGCTTGTACGAAAAAAAATCGATCTTGTTGATCGAGTCGAACGCGTTCGATAACGTATCGAATGGAAAAATATCGATTCTAGTACCAACTGCGTCCGTAGATGTCAGGTGCGTCGTGGCGCTCGGCGAAGATCGACGTGAGGCGGACGACGAATCTGCTGTTTTTATAGCAGGCAATAAATACAATAAAATTGTAATTTGGACAGCGTATCGATCAAAATCCGAACCTCGAACGAAGCTCGTGTCCAAAAACAAGATAAAAAGATCGAGGTAAACCAATCTTCCCAGAATATCGATCCATTTCTCCAATGCATCACGCACCACTCGATACAACAAACCGGAAGTACCCCAATGCTAGCACAATCGTTACCAAACAAGTTTAAAATTCGATGCTCGCGAATCTCTCCGTTCATTTCATAAATCTCCAAGCCCACTAAACAAAACCAAATAAACTTTTTATTCAAGTTTCATTTTCCATTTCGAATTCCTCGTGCTATAAACGATCCGATCCAACATTTCTCCCGCAAAACACAAGCGAACAAACTTTTTGCCCCCGAATAGCGATCTCGGAACACGAGTCTTTCTAGCGTTATTTTCTAGCTGAGCTCGAAAACTCGCGCGTATCGCAAGAAAATACGCACACCTGACAGAAGAATGCGAACCGCAACGCGGAAGCTTCGGTGACGACAATACACATGCAATCCAGACATAGAAATATCATACGATATATCGCGGTAAGTAAACATAACTTATTTCTTGTTTTCTCACTCCAAGCGTCCTTTCTTTTTCCATTCTTATCAGTAAACGAATACCAGCAGTTCGTCGGTAGACGCGACTCCTCCGCACCTTTTATTCCCCCTCTTTGCTCTGACCACCGTAGCGACTCAAGGGATCAAGAGAGCGAGGGAAAGATAGCGGACGAGCAGACGAAACGCGGAATCGGTAGTAGTGCAGTCTCTGCGAGCGCTTGTCTAAAAATACTCCAACACTCTCTCTCTCTCTCTCTATAAAATACATCTATATACGTATATATATACATATATATATATACGTCTCTGTCTCTATATATAGAGATAGTTATACATATATAGATAGATAGATATACATATATTATATATATAGTTATATATATATGCATATATGTATATGCGTGTATATAAATATATATATATATATTTGTAGGTATATATACAGCAACGGTAGCGCCAGTAGCGCCGTGCGTGTCTCCAAAAAGAGGAAGAGGGACAGAGATATAGAGCTTGAAACAAATTCGAAAATTTAGCGACGAGTATACGCGTCTCGCGGGAGCGTAAGCACCGCGAGGTTATACGAGATCCTCTCGCGGCCACTGACTTACGCATCACTTGTCGCGATGAGCGCGTCTTCTTCCTCGGAGTCGATCACGAAAAGCACGTAAAACGTAACGGCGCTAAGAGCAAATTTTTCCGAGAACAATTTCTCGTCAGTGCGAATATTGACGTTGTTATCGAGCGTGCCGAGTGAATTTGAGCGAGTGTGATACGGATTTTTCCGGCTTGTGAATAAAGGAAGAGTTATTGTTTATTTGTGTACGAAAATGCGGAATTCGATACGTTGGATGACCATCGTCGTTTTTCTTCTGGGTGAGTATACTGATTCATCTTTAATTCGGGCTTGATAATGGATTAGGACTTTTGAGAAAAACAGCTGGAGACTCGGTGACGAACGAACGAAACTGTCGCACGTAGTAGCGCGTTTGGAAATTCAAAATTTTAGTCGGCTAGTTTTTATAACCTGTGGGAATTACGGCGACGCGAGAGAATATTTATTGCAATTCATATTTACAATTTATCATTTGTTTCGTCCGATTTATTAATTTGAAAAAAAAAATTATCTCATTACAATTTAGAGATTGAAAAATTTTATAACATTATTATTATAAAAATATTATAAAATTATGAAATAATTATAAAATTATAAAATTATAAAATTACAAGATTATAAAATTACAAAATTATAAAATTATAAAATTATAAAATTACAAAATTATAAAATTATAAAATTACAAAATTATAAAATTACAAAATTACAAAATTATAAAATTATAAAATTATAATAATTTCATAATTTTGTATTTATAAATATTATAATAAAAATATTATAAAATTCTTTAATCTGAAAAATTTAGTGAGATGGACAATTTCTTTTTTTATTACAATTTTATAATAATTTTACAACCGTCTAATTTTCGAAATTGCGTAAAGTAAAGATTTTCAACGTCCCCTTCTCGCTATTGCGCGAATTTAATTTCTAGAAATGTTTCATTCGATAATCGTTGCACCGAGCTTCGACGTAGTCAAAGCTCTTAAGCACCTTTGAGTTGCTCGTCGCGTCATCGAAAATCCGTCGATTATGTTGAGTGCCATGGCTGGTAAACAGAATAATCGTTTACGTAATACTATCAAGCACACGAGGGAAGCTCGAGCATCGTCAATATTACCCTGCCCTGACTCGACGTACAATGTACATATAGATACACGTGTGCACAACAGTTAATGGCAAACTATTGGTACGACGAAGTGTTATAGCACTGCTTACTCTATCTATGTGAAACATGATATATATATATGTGCTCTGAGTTCACGGGGATTGACCATGGCCGGCTGTATCTACATGAAACACATATACATTCAGGGCTGTATATATATATATATATACGTGACCCACCCTGTATATATATATATACAGGGTGATCCACGCAAAGTGTGCACCGTCATAACTTCCAAAATATGCGATGCACAAAAAAAGTTCTATACAAAAGTTACATGATTTAAAGGAGCGCACTACGTAGTGCATCAATTTGTTTTTTAGGCCGAAGCGATCCGAACATTTAAAAGACAAATTAATTTTTTTAAACAGAACGCTACATTTTTTATAGCAACATATGGTAGAGAATTGAATTTTGAGTAAAAAAGCATCGACCTTTATTAGCCCTAAACCTAATAGCTAACGAGTAATTTCACTTTATTACTTGAAAAATTTCTTCACATAAAAAAACAAAGTTGTCCTTCAAATCTTCGAAACGCCTCGACCAAGAAAAGAAATCGATGCACTACGTAGTGCAATCTTTTTAAACCATGTAACTTTTGTATAAAACAGTTTTCCGTGCAACGCATACTTTGGAAGTTTTAACATTGCACACGTTGCGTGGACCACCCTGTATATATATATATATATATAATCTCAGTTCACGGGGATTGACCATGGCCGGTGTTGGTCATTACCGAGTTAAGTTCATTGTCACATCCTCTCTGCGCGCCCCGCGTTCAAGTGGGGCACTGGGGACCACCGAAAGAACAATTCGTATATTTTCATTGGAAACTAAAGTTTACAAATGAAACGAAACTGCGAGCAACTAGTATCGCGTATACTAAAAAATTCTCAAAGTATACTTCGTTCGAAACGATGGACCAGCGTCTTTCATTGATAAAACGAAGTTGAATTATTAAGAAAAACCAAATCGAAACAAATTTAACGTTACACAGTCGTAGACAAATGAAAAAAATTGGGTTTTTAGTTTTTTAATTGAACGAAGAAAGACATTTCAATCTTCGTTCGTTAGAGGTTACTTCGTATTTTTGAGTGACCCGCACATTACTCCAACTTGGACCATATGACAGGGCCACGTGATAACACCGAGCAATTCTTTCTGCGTGCTCTGGGTCCGTAGTAACGGTGTACTCTTTTTCCTCCTCGTAACGATGCGCTCTGCGACGTTTCCGATTATCGTTAACGATCGTTCTCGACTCCGGATACACAACTGCTGCAATCGCTGCGAAGCGAAAGCTCGACGTTAATAGTATATGTAAGAGTCGACGTATGCTCCAAAAGGGTTTATCAAATGCATACAACTCGTACGATTATGTAGCGGTGATAAATCACCTCGTTTACGTGTGTGTTGGAATAAGACTATTCAAAATTCATATTTGTATGTATCAATTTTAAAAATATAATTCATATTATATTTTATAGTACATTAAATATGAATTATACAAATTATATTAAAATAAGATAATTTGATATTAATATTAATAATTGTTTAATTTATAATTAATTTGATATTAATATAATATAAGATAATATTGTATAAATATTAATTTTAATAAATTAGTATTTATAAAATATTGTCTTATTTTTATATAATTTATATAATTCACATTTAATTTATTATAAACTAATTTATATTATAATAATATAAATTATATTTATAAAATTGATAATATTTTAAGACAAGATAAAATATTATCTTATTTTTATATAATTTATACAATTAATATTTAATTTAATATAATTACTAATATAATTTTGATATTTAATATAATAGTTTTTAATATAATTTAATTAATATTTAATATAATATATTTTAGTATAAAATTTAGTATTTCAGTCGCACACACAATCTTTTTTGTACACATATGTGAGAAAGAGACACGAAATAACTTTTTATCCACCCCCAGACGGAGATGAGGTATTCGACGTATAATTATCATTGATCACTTGAGAACCAGTTCATCCCCATTTATTTAATCTCAAGTGATTAATATCGATTAAATCAAATATAATAAAAAATATAAATTTCTATTTCAAACTCCATTACTAGACTTATACCTATCTCGTTTTTTTCGTCATCTTGAACTCTTCCTATAGACACATATTGATTTGTTCATAATTTATATCAGTTATACCGAAAGAATGAATCGGTTTGAATTTTTGAATCATTTTTGGGTAACGTGACTCAGGAGTACTCGCGATGAGACTTCCTCGTATTTTAGCGAACGAACACTCTCTCCCATCTCCATCTCACTCTCCCCTCTCTCTCTCTCTCTCTCTCTCTCTCTCTCTCTCTCTCTCTCTCTCTCTCTCTCTCTCTCTCTCTCTCTCTCGTCATTCTTATATACATCGCGATATTATTTTTGAGCTTGACCCGAGGTTTTTTCTTTCTTCGTTTTCTTTTTGTTTCTTCATTCCTTTTTTCTCCATCGTGCACCCACACTCTCGAGAACGCGTCTGAGTTACGCGAACGACCCAATTCTCGCGGCCCACCAACCTTCTCAGGAACGCGACCGAGACTCGTTCGTTGCTGCCCGACTCGAGAAGACTTTTCCGCTAGAAGAACGCTCACCGACCGCGGGATCGTTCACCACCGCGAAAACGTAATAACCGTGGTCACCGCCTATAAACGACGAGAGAGCTTTCTCCGCGTAATATAGAACGCTCCGTCCCGATACCATCCCCTTGCCAACTTTCCGCAACTATTTTACCGCAGTCGAGAATTACCGTGTCTAAATTTAATATCGGACGCTTTTATTTCGCATTAACGTCCGATATCGGAATTTCTTGCTGGTAAAGCGTCCTAAAATAGCGACCTTCGATCGAATTTTCATACCGGATACGAAGATACAAAGTAACTGGTCAATTAACCCGTTTAATTATTATAAATGGCTGTCCCACGCTACGAAAAGATCCGACGAGAATCTTCGCGCTCGACGTTCGATCATTGTAACTTTATCGCGTTAACGATCGAGTCTAGACGCGACCCGTATAATAAGCTTAATAAACGTATAATCAATTACATTTTCCACGCTATCACCGTATCAGCGTAATTCTACGAGTCGCCACGTCGAATCGAGACTCGATTTTTTCTGAAATTTTCTCACGATCGAGTATACGAGATCGATATGGTTTAACATCAAGCACTCAGTAATTATCAAGAAACGTAGAAAGTCGAGAAATTATAATTAGACATAACCGACGAAGAATAATCGATCGACTTTCTTACGTTTCGATCGATTTCGTTCATTCATATTTTCACAATGACGAATGCGAGAAATCAATTGTTTAGTCGACAAATTTTTACAGAGAACAATGTGAAAATCGCGGAAGATTTTTATTTAATTTCTTTTTTAATCTTAATATTTGATTTTTTTGTTTACTTTTGTTTTTTGGAGTTTGGAGAGCGATGCGTGCTTGAAAAATATTCAGCTGAAATTATTACTCGCTAGGGGACGTCGCAGGACGTCGCTCTCCCTCCTCTCTCTCTCTCTCTCTCTCTCTCTCTCTCTCTCTCTCTCTCTCTCTCTCTCTCTCTCTCTCTCTCTCTCTCTCTCTCTCTCTCTCTCTCTCTTTCTCACTACGTTTTCACATCTCTGAAAATATCAAGCTTCCCCCCTTGCACGTTCTACCATTTTCTTTAAATCTGTTATTAATATATTGTACGACCTGTCTGTTGATTACGGTAGCGTTTGAAATTATTACTCGCTAGGAACAGGTATTCCTTCAACTACTACTAACTAAGTCGAACTATCAATATCAAAGTCTTCGAGCAGGCTGTTTATACTCGAGTTATTCGTAGCGCAGAGTGAACGTACTTAATATTTCGAGGATAAACTTGGTGCGAAGATTCGTGTCGAGTTCGAGACAAGATCGCCGAGGCGCATGCCGCACGATCAAGATCGCCACGAGGTTAAATATCCGCGGCATGGTTGAGCTTCCTCGTTCACGACTCGACCCCGACCATTGACCTCGCGATCTTTTGAAAATCTCGGAAGTTCTCGGGCGAATTTCTATGAATCGTTAAACTTCTTGAATAAACCGAGATGCGCGCTTCATAAACCGCGAATTCTAAAGGACCATGGTCGATCTGATATTTCACTTTGAGAAAAATGTATCTATACTCGTCCGTTTCGTGATCTCAAAAATTGTAGAATAAAAATGGAGGACAAATGAAATTTGCAATTTTAAAAACTTCTCGGTCTGAAAATTGTAAAAAAAAACATTTGAACACAGAAATTGCAATGAACATCGATTATTGAAGAATAATTTGTATCAAGATAATTGGCAGCTAGATCACTTTGTTAGATGAAGATTTTCACGACAATTATCAACGTCATCGTCAGAAATCAGTAAAACAACCTTGAACACGTCACTACGGATTTATGTGCGTCGTATACGAGAAACTGAATGCCAAAAGGAAAAAGAAAACAGAGAATTCGTAATAAAAAGCGAGGAATCGTAATTTTTACTGTGTCGCTCAAGGCGATCTTCGAAGCTTCCCCGTTTCGCTTCGTACAAAGTAATAGATGACGATGCTGATGAGAGCCTTATAAAAGACCGACGCTACGTTCCTGTTTCTCTCGGCCTCTCGTTCTTCGCTATTCCTCCGTACAGTTTGCGCATGAATCTTAAAAGCCCATCGACAGAAACCTTGACAAAGCCACCATTGTTCGCGACGTAGAAAAGACGAAGTACCATCGAGAACACGCGAGAGACTCGTACGAATCGTTAGTTCATGCATGCCTTTGGCTCATGCGGAATAAAGCTGTCATCATTCTTCTAAAAAAAGAAAACGAAACGCCCCTTTATCGATGCTTCGATCGTTGCACAATTAATTTATGGAATAATTAGTTGGAAGAAAGAAAATACAATCAACGACACGTGTCTGGAAAACGAATTACTCGAACCAAATGTATTTGGAAACAAACGTCATTTATTGAGCCACGCTGCCAATTTAGAGAACGTTTCATTCCGATCGTTTTCCACTCGAATAAATGAATTTGTTTATTCGAATAGATAAACTTCCCTCGATTGAAGTTACCGAAACGTGGTCGATTTATTCAATTTATCGAAAACGATCGATCACGAATTATTGGAAATAATAATTCGAGCATTTTCGATCCGCGTATATTGACCCCACATTCCACACCCTCGGCAGGTTTCTTTTCTTTATAAGAGTAACGAACCCCGGACACGCGATAGAATTGAGGTGAACCACGATATTGGAAAATAAGAGCAAATTCCGAGCAGGGCCGCAGTGAGAGGAGGAGCGTGCACCGGTCTTTCTGGCTGAACGTGTGTGAACCATGCGAGAGTGTATGAAATTACCAGGGATTTTGGGTGTAGTGAGATTCAGGGTGTACGACCTGGGATGTAATATGAAAGCACGAGAATTTCGGAACTCGTAGTGGTTCGATAAATCCTGGAGAGAGAAAGCAATAGCGAAAGAGAGAGAGGACAAGCTCACACGTGTAAACCCAAAAAATTCGCCTCTCTTCGCCTCTCTTTCTCTCTCGCGGTCCAGGACGAACATTTATGTTAATGAGTGGTAAATTATCGGAAAAGAGGGCAGATCCGGTAGCAGGCTGGCATGCCGTGACGGAGGTTGACAGGACGTCGCTCTGCTCTCCCTCCTCTCTCCCTCTGTCTCTCTCTCTTTCTCACTACGTTTCCACATCTCTGAAAATATCAAGCTTTCCCCCTTGCGCGTTCTACCATTTTCTTTAAATCTGATATTAATATATGGTACGACCTATGTGTTGGTTACTATACGTTACTATACGCGTTTGATATTTACATAGCACAGTTCGAGGCAAAGAAACGAACTGGTTTGTCAAAATGCCAAAGTGGATTATTTGCAGCTGAGGCCTTCTGAGATTTTCTATTATTATTATTGTAGAACGGATATCGAATATTATGAAATTGAATCAGTCGCGATCAAAGAGACGAAACGCGGACTCGTGTCGAGCCTTCCCTTCCCTGCGTCCCTGATCGAGAACATCGCACGGTTCTCTTTGCATTGGGTAGAGCTATGTATAATAGACACACGTGTATAGGACATGCCACGTGGTATCGAATAAATTGTCATCTTTATTTTATTTACACCCGTATTTGTAGTCGTTCCTTACCCTGAGAATTAAGGACGCCTCTGTCGAGGATTCCTTAAATCTTCGAGGCCCCCTTGTTTCATAGAGAAGCCTCAAGCCTTCCTCCGAGAAGGAAGCGGTTTTATAGGGATTTTAGTGACCTGCTGGTGGCGAAAGCATTTTATAATGTTTGCTACTCACTTCACGTGGCGCTTCAGAAGTTTAACACCCGTATTCATAGTCGTTCCTTACCTTGAGAATTAAGGACGCATTTGCCGAGGATTCCTTAAATGTTCGAGGCCCCCTTGTTTCATAGAGAAGCCTCAAGCCTTCCTCCGAGAAGGGAGCGGTATTATAGGGATATTAGTGATCTCCTGGTATGGAAACGATTTTATGACGTTTGCTACTAACTTCACGTGGCGCTTCAGAAGTGTTATTGTATGTTTAGAGTGGGATTGGAGTCAAATAAAAAAATGAATCGCGAAAATACTACACATTTTTCCGGAAAGGATATGTTTCGAAACTGTTTACGTGCTCCACTTTTAATTGTTTTTAAGGTTAACTTGTAGACTGGCTGTCATCTCTACATCATATAGGTCACAACTGCATCGACGCCAAGCGCAAGCGTAAGCATTGGCTGTATGAAATGAAACAGCCAATGACAGTGTCGAAGGCGTCCTCAAGGAAGCTCGAGATCTCCCTTGAAAGAAGAAGGCCAATAAGGCTCCTTGTTCTGTCGAGGAAGGTCTATGAAACGCGAAATGAGAAACAAGGGACTCTTGTTCCTCAAGGAAGGACTATGAATAAGATAAGGAAGGCAATAAGGTGCCTCGTTTGAGCAAGGAACGTTTATGAAACGCGAAGTGAGGAATCAGGAAGCCTTATTCCTCAAGGAGCGACTATGAACACGGGTGTTATTTTATGTTTGGAGTGGGATTGGAGTCAAATAAAAAAATGAATCGCGAAAATACTACACATTTTTCCGAAAAGGATATGTTTCGAAACTGTTTACGTGCTCCACTTTTATTTGTTTTTAAGGTTAACTTGTAGACTGACTGTCATCTCTGCTTCATATAGGTCACGACTGCATAGACACCAAGCGCAAGCGCAAGCGTTGGCTGTATGAAACGAAACAGCCAATCGCAGTGCCGAAGGTTTTCTCAAGGGAGCTCGAGACCTATCTTGAAATAAGGAGACCAATAAGGCTCCTTATTCTGTCGAGGAAGGTCTATGAAACGCGAAATGAGGAACAAGGGATTCTTGTTCCTCAAGGAAGGACTATGAATACGAATATTAAGGAAGCTTCATACCTTCCTTAAGATAAGAAAGGCCATAAGGTTCCTCGTTTGGGCAAGGAACGTTTATGAAACGCGAAGTGAGGAATAAGGGAAGCCTTATTCCTCAAGGAGCGACTATGAATATGGGTGTTATTATACTCATAATCAAATTTCCTGAGGCCAGTGTGGAAATGTGGAATACAAACGTGTGGGACTGCTTGCAACCCCAACCTGGAAAGAATCCAAAGATTCCAGTTTAAAATACTCGGAATAATCCTAGACTTCCCATGGTTTGTGACAAATACTGCAATCCACCGCGATCTTCAGATAGAAACAGTAAAAAAAAGTGTGCAAACGATTTAGTGAAAATTACGAGAAAAGACTCAAAATTCATCCTAATGAATTGACGACAACTTACTCAATAGAAATTTAGTAGTAAAAAGATTAAATAGGTTCAAGCCTTTAAACCTACGGATACGCTTCGAATAAACCACGCCATGTCGTGGTAACGAAAACCAAAGAATAAGGTATCATTGTTTGCCTACTTAGCTTTATGTAGAATCCACGGATCGCACAATTATTTATTTTTACTTAAAATAACAGATTATAATTATTCACTCAAGCTAAAAAAAATTCAATTGCCACATGGTAACGTTGCCCTTTGAGAAATTATCAAAGCAAAAATAATTAATAAATTTTTCTTTATTCGTTAAACAGTTTGAGTCGATTCTTTCAGGCAATATGTGTTCATGCTTTTCCTCGAATAGAAATAAAAAAATCGACACGTATCGAATAGCTTATTGACAAATAAATATTGAATCAGATTCATTTAACACGGAACGGCCCATATATTTGTAGATTTTCGATATTTCGAAAAACTTCTCGGAATGCAGAAACATTGTCTTCGCAAATAGGAATCGCGATAACGATGATACATAAGTGTTGCGATGGTCTCGGTGTGGTATTGAAAATATATTAGTAACGAGAATCGTACACTGCGTTGCTCGACCATGTGTATTGCCGCGTTCTCCCTCTTTCCTGTACAAAATTTCAACGATGCGAAATTTATGCATCGTTCGTAATAACAAACGGTACTTAAAGCTGTATAAATTTCAACGCGCCCTATCATTACAATAATAATGGGCTGTTTATATGCTTTATTGCCAAATGTTGTGAAACAATGTTTTTTCCTTTTTAGTAATTGCATATTAAATTTTATGCAGAGTGGATAAAATGGGAAATAATATAACGGAGGGAAATAAATAACTATAGTACGAAATATCTAGCTCGAACGATTGAAGTAACGTTGTTATAGATGAATTTCTTTACTTTTTTTTTTTTTTTTTTTAAATCAATCTGTGATATTCTTTACGTTATTTCTTCCGAATACAAGAGCGAAGGAATTATTTGCCCCTCGAGAAATAATTAATTTGATGTGTTTCGTCAAGAGAATCTGAAAACTGCACAATAATGGAATCGAATCATAATTATAAATTATTAAAGGTTATTATTTACTCTTCGATTGACAGATATAAGCACTGACGGCGATTTATATAATTATTAATTTTTTGATGACGATCAACACTTCTGTGGCGAACCACGTATAAACTTTTCACCGAAGGGGGCGTAGCTCAGATGGTAGAGCGCTCGCTTAGCATGCGAGAGGTACCGGGATCGATACCCGGCGCCTCCAGTTCTTTTTTTTTCGTCTCTCTATAATTTATCTTTTGCTTTTAATATTCCTTTTACATCGGCTCCGTTTAATTTACTTCAATCGCTGTGTAACCTCTTCCAGAGAGCACGACATATACGTCTTCCAAATACGACCCTGCGAGATTGAAAAGCATAAGATTTTCCTTCGCTATATTATATATCAATATCTTAAAATATGTAACAGATACAAATTTTTGAAAAAAATTAATTTGCAACTGAATGCAAAAAAAGTAGATAAATTTTCATATACGCGAGATCGACCAATACAAATTCAATCTCGTTTTCTCGGCGGATCTTTAATGCAGAAAGTAATTTAAATTAAACTGCCGCAGCTTGGCAATGTACATTCCCAACGAACTCAAACGCAGTTGCATTTATTTATCTCGTTGGCTCTACCGACGTTATTCGCTTCAGTAAAACAAGATTTCATTGAAACCGCGAACATCGCACGGTTCTTCTCGTATCATCACAAATACAAGTGTTATCTAAACTCTTTTCTAGAAAATCCCTGTGGCATAAATGCGATTTGTACGATAAGATCGGTCCAAAAAAAAAGAAAACAATCACGCTTGATCAAAAATGTCTTACCTATCACGAATAAAATTTCAAGAGCAATTCAACGGTAAATCGGCAACGAGTTAGCTAGTAGTAGAGCGTAGAGTCAAGAGCCAGCTGAGCGTGAGCCTCGCAGTAGTGGCGCACATGTAGCCAGTTTAGAGAGGCACGGGACAAGGAACAGTGCGAGGGAGAGAGAGAGAGAGAGAGATCGTTCTCCTAAGCTCGTTTAGCTCAACTGGCCACCTCCTCGTCTCTCGTGTTATCCGGTTGTTTCTAAGCCGTGGTTTACTAACAACGCCGCGGATCACGCGCGCGTTTATGGACTAGGGCGATCGGAATGCTCTCTCTCCCTCTCCTAAACCAGATTACCTAAACCACTCGATGCTGCACCACAACCACTCCCGCACATTGTTATATCCAAACTTCTCACTCCTACAATTGCAACCACACACACACATATATAGAGTAGGAGAGAGAGAGAGAGAGAGAGAGAGAGAGAAAGAGAGAAAGTAACATATGAGGCATTTCGCATGAAGTCATCCAGCCTAAAACATAAAAGTTTTTTAATCGTCTTGAAATTTTTATGGTCGATAGTCCTATTGATAGTGAAGCTTCAGCAAAAATTTTAAGGCTCTAGCTCAAATAGTTGCCTAGCAATAGGGGCTCAAATTTGTACCATATTGTCCGTCGTGGCAACATTCCCAGGTTTGTATCTTCCCGACAAATATAGCGATTTTAAAAAGTCAGGAGTGATTTTTAAAGCATTTTCTGCGTACTTTAAGAATATATTTTTTATTTTTAAAAAAATTAATAGGTTCATAACAATTTTTTAAAGTTAATGTTAAAAATGACTTTTTCTCAAAGATCGACATCTTCGATTTTTATAAAAAAAAATTATAAAATAGTAGGGTTCTTTCTGAACAAAAAAGTATATAATGTCCAAGATGGGCCGGACCTTAGTTTCGGAGATACAGTAGGATTTACCAGCGAGCGGGCGCTTCGCGTAGTGTCGCGCGGCGACCCTCCAGGCTACGTTCGGGCTTGAGTTCGAATGTAGCCGAGAAATATTCCAATTTAAAAAATTCAGGACTGATTTTTAAAGCATTTTCTGCGTACTTTAAGAATATATTTTTCATTTTTAATAAAATTAATAAGTTCATAACAATTCTTCAAGGTTAATGTTAAAAATGACTTTTTCTCAAAGATCGACACCTTCGATTTTTATAAAAAAAAATTATAAAATAGCAGGGTTGTTTCTGAACAAAAAAGTATATAATGTCCAAGATGGGCCGGACCTTAGTTTCGGAGATACAGTAGGATTTACCAGCGAGCGGGCGCTTCGCGTAGTGTCGCGCGGCGACCCTTCAGGCTACGTTCGGGCTTGAGCTCTACGCGAGCACTACGTGAAACGCCCGCCCGTTGGTAAATCCTACTGTATCTCCAAAACTAAGGTCCGGCCCATCTTGGACATTATATACTTTTTTGTTCAGAAAGAACCCTGCTATTTTATAAATTTTTTTTATAAAAATCGAAGGTGTCGATCTTTGAGAAAAAGTCATTTTTAACATTAACCTTGAAGAATTGTTATGAACTTATTAATTTTATTAAAAATGAAAAATATATTCTTAAAGTACGCAGAAATGCTTTAAAAATCAGTCCTGAATTTTTTTAATTGGAATATTTCTCGGCTACATTCGAACTCAAGCCCGAACGTAGCCTGGAGGGTCGCCGCGCGACACTACGCGAAGCGCCCGCTCGCTGGTAAATCCTACTGTATCTCCGAAACTAAGGTCCGGCCCATCTTGGACATTATATACTTTTTTGTTCAGAAAGAACCCTACTATTTTATAATTTTTTTTTATAAAAATCGAAGATGTCGATCTTTGAGAAAAAGTCATTTTTAACATTAACTTTAAAAAATTGTTATGAACTTATTAATTTTTTTAAAAATAAAAAATATATTCTTAAAATACGCAGAAAATGCTTTAAAAATCACTCCTGACTTTTTAAAATCGCTATATTTGTCGGGAAGATACAAACCTGGGAATGTTGCCACGACGGCCAATATGGTACAAATTTGAGCCCCTATTGCTAGGCAACTATTTGAGCGAGAGCCTTAAAATTTTTGCTGAAGCTTTACTATCAATAGGACTATCGACCATAAAAATTTCAAGACGATTAAAAAACTTCTCTGTTTTAGGCTGGATGACTTCATGCGAAATGCCTCATATATATATATACAAATCTTATGTATAATATATATAAAAAAGAAAACTATATATATATATATATATAGTTTTCTTTTTTCTTTTTTCTTTTTTCTATCTAAAGAAAACTATATATATATATATATATATATATATATATAGTTTTCTTTTTTCTATATATATATCTTTTTCTATATATATATATCTATATATCTTTTTTTTTTATATATATGAGAGAGAGTGAGAGATTATATATATATATATATAGAGAGAGAGAGAGAGACAGACAGACAGACAGACAGACAGACAGACAGAGACAGAGACAGAGGCAGAGGGAGATAGAGAGAGAAGTGTATATATATATATATATATATATATATATAAATTACGACGAGGAGAAACATGGTTGGATTTTCGCTTGACGTTTGCATCATTCATGATAATCCGTTCGGTGGCTGTTGCTCTTGATATCCGTACCGCGATTTCCCAGGCGCCAGAAGCTGAGAGAGAGCAAACTCTCTCTCACCATGGAACAAACACTTCCTTGATCCTCTCTCGCCCTAATCCACCACTAGAATCGCCTAATCCGTGATACCTGAACGAGAACTGGAGCGTTTCGCTAGACAGCCGGTCGTCTATCCGCGATTGCTTAGAAATAAGTTTGAAAGATTCTCGAAGCAAACGTCTGCGCGCGCCCGCGCTTCCAATAATCCTCTCGAACCCTTCTGTACTCTTGATTATTTTAGTGTATACCCTTGAGGCATTCAACAAACCAACCGAAGAAACTAACCGAAGTTACGTCGGGTGCGACGAATACGTGGATGTAATAATGAAAGGGAGTTCTCGTTTTGTTTTCGCGCGGTAACCTCACGAAGGTTTGAGGCAAATTACGTTCTGGGGATATTCGTCTCGAGGAATGGCAGGATTTCATGAGGGCCGGAGAGTCGTAGATTTTTTTTTTGCGGTGGAACGACGTCGATACGAAAGAAGGAAAGTTCGAGAAACCCCCGCCTGTGATCCGGCTATCAGCAATATCGTTCGCCAGCTTCTCGCTCCTGAAATCCTGTTTCTCACCCTCGTCTAGGTTCTCACCGCCATTGTCCAGGGCCGGTCAAGCGTTCCACTCTCGACTTCACGAGAGCTCGCTTCGCGCACTCGTGCATTAACGCGTCGAGTCTCGAATATATTGTTTTCACCTCATGCGTAGGCACGACACGCATAAAACGATTTTGCATTTCGTAAATTGTATTTTATTCAATTTTTGATTCGTCCAAATTCATCGAAATTTCTCAATCAATCGACAAAAAATTTTGTTTATTTTATCATGAAAGAAAACATTTCATTCCATGAAATAAAGAACGGTATAATTGTTTCGTAAACATAATATATGTATGTATTCTTTTCTCAGGGGTTGTTGACATTGTCAAATTAGGAATTAATTGAATCTAACGAGATTAAATAAATCGTTTGGTCGATCGACTTAACTCGCGTTCGAGCAGACGACTCGTCTCCCTGCTGGAATAATGCGATCAACGCTCTGCGACCCCGTGGCCTTGACGATGAGGGCACGATAAAACAAAAGTCTTTTTTTTGCTTCCATGAGCCTCTGCGAGACCACATACCTCCAACCCCCTGTCTACTCGTGTTCTCCTGTTGCCCGGCATGTTTTTTCTTTGTTCGACGTTTCGTTTCGAGTTTCTCTCTGTCTTCAGGCACGCGCATAAAGTCGTTTTTCGTCTTTGTCGAGTCTTCTTCCTCGCGTATGCGTCGTCTTCGTGGCGAACGCGAGAGGTAACAAGAAAGCACAAAAGTGTAAGAGAACTCGCGTGACCAGAACGAAGCCACCTGGTTCTTTCTTAAAGGCTCAAAGGGATAATACGAATCACGCACACGACAAACATTATTTTCTTAACAATAATCTTTAATTCTATTACTTAACATTGAAGACCCTTCGAGGGTTTTTGAAATGAATGAAATTTTAAATAATTTCAAATCTTCGATTCCTTCGCTCAAATCGATCCGATAAAAGTTGTTATTAATTTTCTCCACGAAAAAAATATATTCTTCAACCCTCCAAAAAAACAGAAAATATTGTATTGAGAGTCCTGAATGGATATCGAACGAATTTGCGGTGCTAATGATAAAAGTCTGAGACGTATTTATCAGTCTAGAGTTACGAGTTTAAGCCTGTTTGGGAGAGATCTGTCACACGGTGCGTGCACTGCGTACGATGCGTGATGTGTACATATGTATACTATATATATATATATATTGGACATATAGCGAGATCCCAGTGAGAGCATATCGTCATGCAACCCTAATAATGCGTGCGTGGACAAGACGACGCATGGTGCGTGACACACGCGAAACCGAGGGGGAAAAAATATCCTCACCGAAAAACGTAAATATCCTGAAGGGATAGAATTACGAGATTCAACCCCTCAACGCGATTACCAAGACGAGTAACGTACACGTAATGAAAAGGAAGAAAAAAAAACAAGAAAATAAAATAAATAAAGAAAAAAAAACGAATCGCACAATTGGGTAAAAAATAAATTCACTTTAAAAATAGTTTCATCCCTTAAATTGAATTTTTTCTTTCTCCGATTCCGGGGATAGAAAAGTGATTTATGGAAGGTGATTAAAAATCTGGATGAAGATAATTTTTGGTATCGGAAGGATTGACATTAATTATTAAATCCAAGCTTCGAAATCAAGGACGAGCCCTTGTTACACCCTATTTTTGATGTGAACACGACGGTAAAAAGCCGCGCGAATCCTACCGATCGAGTTCCCAACGATGTTTCATGCGTTCCGTGCACATTTGGACCGCATTCAGGCATCCGCTTTGGCCCGAAAAGGAGTAAGGCGTAGAAGGAGAATACAACAGAAAGCGAAGAGAAGTCATATATATATATGTATATATGACTTCTCTCTCTCTCTCTCTCTCTCCCTCTCTCTCTCTTTAATATTACAATATTCTACAATATTATATTATATATTATATTATAATATGATATTTATTAACATTAAAATATTATAATTATTATTTATTATAATTTAATATTTTACTAATTATTATAATATTATAATTAATATTTATTATAATTTAACACTTTACTAATTATTATCATATTATAATAACTATTTATTATAATTTAATATTTCAATAATTATTATAATTAATATATCTATTTATTGTTAAATTAATGTATAACATATACTTCTCTCTCTATCTCTCTCCCTCTCTCTTCCTCTATATATACATGGGCACATAATATATAAGGGCTCGGTGGATCATGTTATCCTGATAACGTACGTCCGTCTGGCAGTGCGTATGGGACACTCGAGACACCACACTCGGGCGCGTCCCATATGTTTGTAACCGAGCGGCGGCGGCAACCGGTGAAGATCGTCTCTGTCTTTCTCCCTCATATTCACGGATCGACCAGGGCGTTCGCGCAATCTTCCTCGGGCATTCCACAAAGAAGACTAGGACCGTCGAAGGTCGTACTCGGAAATACAAAGCGTGGTGGTGGTGAACGCGCCAACGCGTCCTTATGGTGTACCCCCCCCCCCCCCCCCCAACACTTTGTCGACTCTCGCACGTGTATGGTGAACCGTGAAGCCCTTGTACACTCTCTACGGGGGATGATACCTTGGTAATACGACGCATCGCCCTCTACACCCTTTGTTCTCGATTCCATCCAGGAAGGGCGAAAAGGGCCACCTTCTCTTCTTCCTTAGGATATTACCTACGTGTATATACACGTATCTATATAACGATATGTTATACGATAGGTATAGGCAGTGCGAGAAAGAACAAATCATTGAAAATAATATTTTCATTTTTTTTGTTTGCTTAATTTTATATTAGAAAGCAAGTACATACCTCGTTATTCGAATAATTATAAGAAAGGTATACGACCAATTATGCCATTATTATCTCATTTTCTTTCAATCGCTCGCATTTTGCGATAACGAACAGCGATTTCGCTTTACTTGTTGTTTTTTGTTTGTTCATTGCGGCTCAAGGTTGATAACGAAATGATTATACGCGAGAGTGACTGCGAGAAAGGAAAAAAAAGGAGAGAAGTGCACTGTGTATGAACCGATCGAGAACGAACTGAGCCTTCCCATGCATAAACATACCTATATACATATCTCTGTATATATACATATATATATATATGTATATGATATATACGTATCAGCCCCAAGTGTACACATCGCCGATTTCGTCGGTATCGGCGACGGCGATACGACACCCACGCTGCGACCTCCTGTTCGTCGTGTGACCCTGTTGAAAATTCTCGTTCTCTATTGTTCCACCCTAATTAATGCGACGCCAGAGGCGAACTATATTTGTATATATAGCCGCGTGTGATAGATATACGTATGCGACTATATACGTCTCTCTCTCCCCATATATATATATATATATATATATATATATATATAGATAGAGACATAGAGAGAGAGCTCTCTACATATCTCTCTCTATGTCTCTATCTATAGATACATATATAGCTAGAGAAAGAGAGAGTGAGAGGGAGGGAGAGAGAGAACAAATGAGAGAAAAACGTATATATATGCTGCACCTTCGATCGTCAGTGCAACTCTCTCTCGTGTTCCGCCTGCGTCTCATACGTGCCTGATATGTTTCGCTGTCACTTATCCAATATCTGTAAACAAAAAATGGCTATTGTTGCGGCCGACGTTGAAACGTATACGGGCTTTTACTACTTGTGCCACGTTGTGGTCGTTACTACAATAAATATATGTCACGTGTGTGTATATAAGTAACGCAACACAGGGGAGACGAAGGTTCTATGTAACAGAACTCCGGACACGTAACTCGAATCTCACCCTAGTCTGTGTGGGTAAATCAGAAACGAGAACACTTCCGGTGCGTCTGTCCTGACGTTTATACAGAGGGCTGGCTGGATTATGCGAGTGTCGGTGAAACGATTATATCGCTGACAAATTTATAACATTGTGTATCGTCGACGATAGCGTTATATGTTTTTATAAATTTTGATTTCTTGCTTCCACGTGGCTAATTTATAATGTTAAATTTGTAAGGTACCGTTGGAATTGCGAGAGTTATCAATTTATCAAGCTTATTAATGATAATGTAGAGAAAACAATGAATTTCCGTTGAAACGAATTAAATTTTATGACGTTTAATTCACAGCTGGAAATATTCATCGACCAATGGCTTGTCAGTTACACACCGGTCGAGCTTCGTCTTGATTCTTGTTGCAAGACTCGATGTATTTTTTTTTTCAACACAAAATGTCGCCCGATGTACCAGGTTGGTATGTCGGGCAACCGCGTGATTCTCGTCACAATAATGCAATGTACAGCTATATATGTGTATACAAATAGAAAGAGAGAGAAAAACAGACATACACAAGCAAACCCCGCACAGTGAAAGAGCGAATTCTCCTTCGCTTTCTGTTTTCCTGGATAACGACAAACTGGACGGGTTCCTGTTTCTAGCGCTAGCAGTTGGCGGAAGTGCAGATTATTACCATATATAGGTATAACCATCGTACGAGAGAGCAAAGATCTCGAGATTTTCGATAGAAGAAAATAATAATTTAATTTCCATACATTTCTAAATTTCTCTGTATTTAATTATTTAGAATTCGTAGTAACGATTAGCAACAGTCGATTAGTCTTTTTGTAATCATTACTAAAATAAAATTCATATATCTCGTTGACCCCGCGAATGGACCAAAGCAGATAATCATCTACGAATTGTAAGAATTATATACATATATACAGGGTGAATTTCATAAGGTGTCGCGGACTTCATTCTAAGATAGATGGGATTATTACAAACAAAAGTTGCAAATATACATTAGTCGTATTTTTAATAGTTTACGAGATATACATTGTTAAAGTTGGTCCAATCAGAGTGTGCCAAAGAGCGTTGGGGCCGCCCACTCCCATCCTAGCCGTAGAGATAGCACAGTGTAGGGCGTTATATTTGGGATTGCAAAATTCAGAGCAGTCAATTTTATTTATTACATTATTACGCAGTCATTTTTATTTCTCGGTCATTGCTAGGGAGGGGAGTGGGCGGTTCAAAACCTTCTCGGCGCGCTCTGATTGGACCAACTTTAAAAATTGATATCTCGTAAAGCATTAAAAATATCCCTAATGCATATTTGCAACTTTTGTTTGGAATGATCCCATCTACCTTAGAATAAAACCTGTGACACCTTATGAAATTCACCCTGTATATATTTATAAACACATGACTATACTTTGCCATTCATGCTACCCTGATCTAAGTTTGTGGCCTCCGCTCTAACCCATAACTTTCCATCGGTACGCGAGAGAGCGATAACTAACGTTCAAATCTGAAAATTTCTGCGAGTTCGTATCACTTGCCTCTGTTCTTCTCTCCCGTGAATCACACGCACGGTCTCTTCGATTCTACGTGGCTCTCGTTACCTTACCCTCCAACCCTATTGCACCTGTTTGAGTATATATATATATAACATATATATAGAGTGAGTTCGCATAGTCGACGATCAATTAACGATGAGCTTCCCTCGCTATGCTGATACTCCTCTAATATCGTTCAACCAAGTATATGCCACCTCCTC
Organism: Netelia fuscicornis; assembly: GCA_946811545.1. Lineage (NCBI taxonomy): Eukaryota > Metazoa > Arthropoda > Insecta > Hymenoptera > Ichneumonidae > Netelia > Netelia fuscicornis. The sequence continues at coordinate 12,640,662 of OX328012.1, forward strand.
GAACTTCTTTAATCTTCATTGACCATTCTCATTTGTAAGGCGAGAGCGACGAAAAAACATCGTCGCCGTTTCCTCCCTCGATGAAACGCACGAAAATACGCTCTGTGCTAAAACCGACGTTGAAAGGATTCTTTGATCGTGATATGAAACGAATAAGTTCGCTTTAACTCGTGTTATTATCCCAATAAATTTTGCTTTATTGATTAACAATTTTTTATAATTAAAGTCAAATTCAACGAAATAATTTCAATATTTGGAGGATAATTTTTACAAATGACATAATGTTAATTAAAATAAGCTAATAAAAATAATACACGAATCTCGTTAAATCGTGTAATTCGAATTAAATAAGATTTGTTTATTCTAACGAACTATTTATTTTATTTAAACCAATCTTTTTTCTAGATTCAACTTTGCAATTGTTTCTTCTGTTTTCTCAATTCGTTGCATTCCGCTTATAAAATTGCGCAACGCTCATTATAATAATTGGCAAAGAGAAAAATGTATAATTTTAACAAGTTGCGTATAAACTTGTTTTTTTTTCGCAATTATTCAAACGAAACGTTAACCAGTTTCTCCAGTTTGCATCGTCGTTGTTTCCTTCTGCTTCGAATCGACGCACAGCGCACATGGTGGATCGTATCCCCCTCGGTCCTTATGGTGCTTCGACCCTCTTGTCCCAACCGCGGGGGTTTTTACGCTCAATGACTTGACACACCTACACGAAAATTCACCACATTGTAGTCGCTCGCATGACCGAAAGCCGTACGAACGAGAGGGAGTAAAATGCGCGTGTGGTTGTGCTACCCTCGCAGGGGGTTGATTTTACCTAGCTTCAACCTCGTGCTTCCCTGTTACCAAACCGCCCTTGTTTTCCAATAAACACAAAGCTCGAGTCAACCTCTGCTACCCCAAACGAACCGAAAGACAGTCGTTAGACGAGCGACGTGCAATTTTTTTTTTCTTCGACCTTTCGTATCGACTCTTAGCTGTATTAGCTACCTATATGTATATAGGAATTCTATCATGTATGCAAATATATAGAGGGAGAGAAATAGAGAGCGAGAGAGAGGGAGAGAGAGAGAGAGAGAGAGAGAGAGAGTGAGAGGAAGAGAGAGAGAGACAGAAAGAGGTAAGAGAATTCTCGTGGCATTGAAATTCGATAAGGCGCTCGGCTATCGACGATATTGGCTTCGACCAACGTTTCTTGATGACTCCCTGTTCCATTTCCGGTCGAGTTTCCACGGACCGGCGGCTTCGAGGCTTCCCTCGAGGTTTGATTTATCGGTTCATCGCTACGCGCCCAACATACCCCTGTTTTTGCAACGTATTCCCTTCTCTCTCGCTCTCTCACTCTCTCGAGTTCCTTTATTATATATATGTATGTACATAGCATTCAGCAAGACCGTGGGAGGGCATGCTATGCGCATCAACACTGCACAGAAACAGCTCTAACTCCTGTATGCCGTCCGGCTACGAGACCCAATCGGGAACTCCTATTTTCCGATCGGCAGCTCTGTCTATTTATTGGTTATCGAGTGGAAGTGCATCATCGCTTTGTCTCTCTCTCTCTCTCTCTCTCTCTCTATCTCTCTGTCTCTTTTACACGTTGACAATATCGAATCGTCATGAGAGAAGATAAATTTCCTTAATTTTCTCTCTCGAATGCGCACAAATCGTTTATTTCTTCCTGAGTTGAGAGATTGAAATCGACTCGACAAGATTGTGTAAGGAAATCAAGAAATCCGGATTTCTTTCAATCTTACAATTAACGATTGCAACTGACGAACATCGATATAAATAATATCAATTTCCATCAATGTTTTCAACGAGCTTGCCAATTTTCATCTTGATATTCAACGTAGAACGTTAATCGTATTTACCGAGCCACTAAAACTGAAATTAAATTCAAACTGGAAAATAAAAAAAATTAATTGTTTACGTTGATTCAATGGTTTATTAAAGGATAACGCGAAGCCTCGGCTATGCTTCTGCGTTCCTGTTAAGGAGGTAGGCCGCGATAGACCTTCTTGTCGCATCGGTTTCCAATAACGACGAGAGCCGGAGCTAGCGCACTCGAAACATCCCCTCGACCATGTGTATATAATATACAATATCTAGATAGGGGTTGAAATACATGCCTTATATATAGTTAGGTCAAGGGAAGACTCTCGCTATATCCGCACCAATATATAGGAACCCCCTTTTCCCTGGCCAACCCCACGTCCTCTCTCAAGGGTAGTGTCACCCCTAAGCAACGTTGGCCAATCGTGCATCTTGCTAGGGGCTATATATGCGAATAACAGATACTCAGTGAACAGGAGTTGAGAGAAAAATCCCTTAAATCCACCCTCCATCTCTCTTTCTCCCTTATACCCGTCTACTTCCTTCACTATAGTTAGATCGAGGGAAGATCCACGCTATATACACACCAATACAAGAAACCTCTTCTCCCTGGCCAACCCCCGTCTTCCCTCAAGGGTAGTTTCACTCCTAAGCAACGTTGACCAATCGTGCATCTTGCTAGGGGATGATATATACGCGTATAACAGATACGCAGTGAACAGGAGTCGAGAGAAACAACCCTTAAATTCATCCTCCATCTCTCTTTCTCCCTTATACCCATCAACCTCCTTTACTATAGTTAGATCGAGGGAAGATCCACGCTATACACACACCAATACAAGAAACGTCTTCTCCCTGGCCAACCCCCGTCTTCCCTCAAGGGTAGTTTCACTCCTAAGCAACGTTGGCCAATCGTGCATCTTGCTAGGGGATGATATATACGCGTATAACAGATACGCAGTGAACAGGAGTCGAGAGAAACAACCCTTAAATCCACCCTCCATCTCTCTTTCTCCCTTATACCCGTCAACCTCCTTTACTATAGTTAGATCGAGGGAAGATCCTCGCTATATACACACCAATACAAGAAACCTCTTCTCCCTGGGAAACCCTACGCCTCCTCTCAAGGGTAGTTTCACTCCTAAGCAACGTTGGCCCATCGTGCATCCTCCTAGGGGATGATACATACGCGTATAACAGATACGCAGTGAACAGGAGTCGAGAGAAAAATCCCTTAAATCCGCTCTCCATCTCTCTTTCTCCCTTATACCCGTCGAGCTCCTTCACTCGGCGATCCCCATGCGCAGCAACAACCCCGTCCCGTCATGCTTACCCGTTCTCAGCGATACCAAATATTTCGTTATACATGCAATATTAATATGTTTAGTATATGTTATATATGTAATACACGGTCGATATTATATATAGAACGAAAACTACCCTTCTCGTAAGTTCAGCTCTCCCTTCTAGCATCCCTTCGTCGTGTATACAGATTGTCATATCTACATGTATAATACGTATCGCATATACGTCCGATTTCAACCCCGGTGTATATTCGTAATCGGAGTCGACGCATGCGCAACCTCCCCCGTTCGTTTCACCGACCAACCCCCGAGAACTCGATACCTTCCTCGTCTTGGATGATACCCTGTCACGATGGCGGGCATCCGCGACGCTTCGGTCCTCGAAAGAAACCGGAAAAAAAGTCAATCCGCATCTTTTTCGTGAACGACAGTAGCTACGAATCCTCCTCGGGCCGTATTTCTCACCCTCGTCGCGTCTCGGCCTCGGCAAGAACCTCGAGATCGCGTCAACACGCGCTACGACCCTTTCGAAATTCAACTTGAAGAGCAACCCTAACGGCCACTTAAGCAACGTCTCGTCTCACTTTGCCAGGCTCCCATGAGCGACGAGGGTGCGTTCGACAAAACTCACCCCCTCACCGCTCTTTGGTCATCGGAACTATACCTTTCTCATCCCCTTTCGTCATCGAACCCCGCCTCGTTCGATAGAACTTCAACCACCCCCGCTCACTACCGATTTATCCGACTTTTTCCCCACGTTCGTCTTGTTTTATTTCTTGTGCACACCATTTTTTGTTTGCCTATACGCTCGGCCGATATACCAGGCGCGGGTATTCGACGCTTCGCAAACCAATACCAACTACCCCTTTCGCGTACGCGCAAAACCTCGATTGCACGTGTGCTCTGCGCCTCGATATCGATTCCAACTGGCTGACCGACGACCGATGCTGTTCCCATATCACACGTGAAATATTCAACCCCCTCGCTCATGTACGTACGTATCACACACGTACGCAAATATGGATTTATAGAAGCCCCGATTGGGGTGGCTCTCCATGGCACGTTTATTGGTTACATTCATTCCAGCTTTGTGGAAACAAATGAATATGGACCGAAGATTTGTGACAATAAATCGTAGTAAAAATTCATGCATACAAACAATTATCGAATTGAGGATTCGTCGTATTTGTTACAATCTAAACTGGACGATACACGAACAATTGACAAATATTTTCCGCTTGTAAACAGCAGAATATCCCGATTAATCCAAATATTTATTTATCCTGCAATTAGAATTTTCTCTCATTGCCAGTCACTGAAAAATATTTAATTGTCGAACATGACTTTTTTAAGCCGAACAAACAACGCGCGTAACATTTTTACACACATGTTTATTTATTTATAACAATGTTAAATTTGACTTTGTATAACAAAATCTTTCTTCTTTTAATGTTATTGTTACATAACGATATTAGAAATTTTGTTGTTCGGTTTATCAAGATTTCATTCGTGTGAAATTCCAATAGTCGCGACCCTCTCGATTGCGTAGTCCCCGGGTTGTTCGTTGGGGTTGCCAACATCCAGCGAGAGTAAAAGCGCGCGCGTTCGCTACGAACTTCTCTCCCTGGTTGTAAAAATTCGCGCACCCTCGTACTCGCAGCAACCCTTCGTATACGAGAAAGTGCTTCTCGGTAGTTTTTTCCCCTTGAGGAGTGAAACAGCATGCAGGGGGTTGTTTTTCACTACCCCTCTCGCTTATACTTTGCTGTTCCTACATTCCTCGACTCAACCCCAAACGTACGTTTAACCTTTCTCATCGAAGCAAAAAAAAAATCCTGCAACATTTTTAGAATTACTCCAACGCCATTCTTTCTTTTTTTCACATTTTTTTCAACAATATTAAACAAAACAAAAAAAACATAAAAAATTGAATGAAAATTTAATTTAATCGTTCGTTAATTGTTTAATTAACGAAGCATGAAGAAACGGTGCACCTTGAAAATCGTGCGATCGAAAAACATCGAGTCGAGACACGTGGCGCGCGACGAAATTCAAAGCGAGCTGCGCAGTAAACAACCGCACAGTTGAGCGCCAATAGAAGCGTCGAGAGCGGGAAACTCGAATATCCTCCTATCGGTTATATGATTGCCTGTTAAACGGACGCCAAGAATCGTCGCGAGACGCGAACCACTGAGGCTTTTGTGCGCTCGCTGTTCCCTGTCCGATATCGTCTCCATATTCCCCAAGTTTCTCCGCTCTCTTACGTACATCGAGACGAAACAGCTTCTCACAGATGCCACTCCACGACGTTTCGAGACGAATAAAGTCGAAGTCCCGGAGATATATAAGGCGCGGACTCCAACCTCTTCCAACGAGCTGGTAAAAAAATCAAACATTTTATTTCGAGACGATGGAACCAGGAAATCATACATATCGATGAATTTATGGGCGATGTTAATTTTTTTTTTGTTTGCATTTTACGAAACAATACCACAAATATCGTACGGTATAGATGCGAAAATGTCGTCATGGCAGCTCCCTTCCGCACCAATGGTAGAACGGTCGGCGAGAAACGATCGATGGACCTCAAAAAAAAAACAAATAAACTAATTCAGCAACGACCTAATTACAAAATTTGATACGTCGTTTTATCAATAGGCAATATTATCTTTTTTTTTACAATTTGGCAAGATAAAAAAATTATTTTTATAAAGAAAAACGGATAAGAGTGTCGTCATAGAAGTTCCCTTCCACACCTGCATTACCCGACATCGAACCCTTTATTCGCGACGGGGTTTGGGGGAAGGGGAGATCGTGTAAACGAGAATTATACTCCCGATACTTCGTGGAGCCCTGATCGTCCGCGAACGAGAAAGCGAGTGGTGAGCCAACGATTTCAGCGAAAGTGAAACTTTGGAGAGAGACACAGGGAAAGAAAGAGGGAGAAAGGGATGGAGATGGATGAAGTCGGGGTGAGAGTGCGAGACAGACAATTTCGTGCTGCACAGGTTCTCTCTCGATAGAGCAGAAAAAATTCCAATATGTAGAAACGAAAATTTCAAACACCAAAATTGTATAATTTTTAAATAATTTTTTGCAAAAATCAAAAATTCAATAATACAAAATTCTAAATAGTTGTAAATAAATAATAAACCGAGGACGCCAATTTTTTTTAAACGAAACGAAATAAGATACGTATTTTAACTAGATAAAGAGTAAAATATTATTTTGTTAATCTGAAAAATCACGTGGTTTCAAAAATATCGAGAATATTGTTCAAGCTTCGTGTATTTATACGTATTTACGAGTGTGTGTATCTCCCATGCACGAATACATCGAAACCGCAATTCGAATGGATAGGAGGTGAGCTCGTACTGGTAGGAGGATTGGAGAGACGAAGAGAGACGGGAAGAGGAGATGTTGAAGAATCGAACGTAGAGGGACGAGGGACGAAACTGGTCCAGACAGGATGCCGCAGTAAAAAAAAGTTTACCACCTGATCGATCATGGAACCCTGATCGACAGATGTCGAGCGTCATCTTAAGATGCGGTCCAAACACGGTCCAGCATCTTGATCTCATCTCTTCTCCTGGAAATTGGAATTCAACAGCGTACGAATAACATCGATTTTCCTCAAACGCCATATTAAATTTCACGACGAATCCAATCAAGTTTTCCTTGAGTTATTCTTAAAAAATAAATGACAATTAGCCTGATAAATATTCCTTAAGAAGCGTCTCTAAGATTTCGATAAAATTAACGACAAAATGTTTCTCGATGAAAAACATTGTGGAGAATTATACAACCTTCTACCAAGATGACTCTCATGGACCAAATCTTTCACGATGGCGGAGGAGAGAGGAAATTACCTTCTCGTTCGTCTGTTGGCTTGATCCTACGGGTCTGCGAACGTGAGTGGCGAATCAACGAATGCGACAAATATATACGAAAATACACGCCTTTGTACATTTCTTTATATACAGATATACGGAAATCTTCATAAACGCACGACAGCGAAGTTGGTGCCCCTAATTGAATTCAAGGGTGAAAAAAGAAGAAGAAGAACACTCCGAGCAGCCTTTCTCAGCGGAACGAGTGTCGTGGCAATGTTTTTTTTTTAATTTGAATCAAACAAAAAGTATCTTGGCAAATGGATGGAGGGAGAAGTATACAAAAAAATGGTCGAGTCATGCTAGAGAGAGAGAGAGAGAAGTTTCGTCTAGGATCGCAATCGACTTTCCTTCCCTTCTCGTAGAACGTGTTCCACTCGGACATCTCGCTTTGTGTACGTAACCACACCGGTGAGTACTCGTTGTACGTGCACCAAACGACTCGATGTACACGCCGAGTAACAACCGTGTGGTGTGTCTTGAAAGCCATGAGACCAATCTCTACCTCCTGGTATCCTGTTCGCTTCTAGACAACGGAGCGAGTGACGAAGCAACGACTGCAGCAATACCGGAGAGACGATGAGAGAGCCAAAGCTCTCCGAGCAAAACCCGTTTTGCGACACGCGTATACCCGTTCCCTCTTTCGAGAATCTAAAATCCCCCTGGAAACTTTCGGATTTTAGAAACTAATTTAGATTTTCTTGATTTCTTTTAATATTTAGGAAACAATCGAATTTTTTCTTTCCCGACAATTTTACAATAAAAATTGATTATGTTTTTATTTTTCAAGCCTTTTCGGTATAATTGTTTATGATGTATATTGTCCGTTTAAAATCCTTGAATTTGTGTGAACATAAATCGTCAAATAATGGGAAAAGAATGGAATCTTATCGTGAAAATTAAAAAAAATTCGACTGCAGCAAAAGAGGAGAGACGATGAGAGAGCCGAAGCTCTCCGAGCAAAACCCGTTTTGCGACACGCGTATACCCGTTCCCTCTTTCGAGAATCTAAAATCCCCTTGGAAACTTCGGGATTTTAGAAACTAATTTAGATTTTCTCGATTTTTTTTTAATATTTAGGAAACAATGGAATTTTTTCTTTCCTGAGAATTTTAAAATAAAAATTGATGTTTGTGTTTTTATTTTTTAATCTTTTTCAGTATAACTGTTTATGATGTACATTATCCGTTAAAAATCCTTGAATTCGTGTGAAAATAAATCGTCAAATCATTGAAAGATAATAAAATCTTATCGTAAAACTAAAAAAAAATAGTTTGTTTTAATATTTGCTCTTCGTGGAATTGTTTTGAATGTTTTATTGATCGATTTGTTTATAATATTCGAAACATTGCTTCTGGAATTTTCAAACAAACGCGAATATCACTTGCAAGGTTAAAGAAGGAGAAAGGGAGAGAGAGAGATGAATATTAATTCCATATACTACGAAATTAAGTATGGTACACAAAAACGTTATGATGTTAGACATTAATCGAGTAGACACGTCGGAAAATCATTTATGAAAGAAGATTTGAGTAATCAGCCAGAACGGGTTTGTAAATATCCGCCCAGAAGCTGACTCTGTCCTTCATCACGTTTTTCTTCATCGTTGGTTCCAGATTGATTTCCAAATAATTGTCGTCCTTGCCCTTGGGCTCCCATTTTACTTTCACCACGCCGTCCATATTCGGGGTTGGATTTCTGTATAGAAACAAAACGTAATTGGTTCGATTATCGTGGAATCCGTTTGGATCTTTTAAGCCGAGACCGCACGCTTGGCAAACCTCAGCAACCCATCACAAATTCAAACGTGTTGAATTTGTCACAAGCACTTGCGACGCGTTCACACGTTTGTGTGCACTGCCACGTTCGTAGAGATTTGGAGTTTGCGACAAGTGCGGTCACGGCATAACCATTTTAAGAAATAATCGCAATTCGATAATCGCTTACGATTCTTTGGCAAAATTGGTCCACAATTCGGTGACTATGTTGGTCATTTTTTCCGTCGCGTGTCCCGCCATTGGTTTGTTCTTGAACGCGTTCGAGTAGAACAAGTAAGTCATTTCGTCGCCGTGAGCTACGCCTGTTTCCCAATAAATTCGTTAATTCGATACCAATTTCTCAAATTTATTTGATTAAAATCATTTGCAGGACTATTCTCTATTAATTGTTATTGTCTTGGTAAATCCGCTAACCCAAATATATTTTAATCGATGGTTTTATGACACTCACAAAAAACAATACAAATGTTACATGGGTCCTTTTACAATTAAGGGTGTAAAATTACTCACCGTGTTCCACTTTGAACAGAGCTTTCATGAAACCAAATGGAGCGTGGAATTTGAAGAAATACTCATAAACAGGTGCGGTGTTTCTAGAATTAATAATCTCCGTGCTCATGACGCCTCCGTAGTTGAACATAACGTCACTGAGAACCTGCAATCGTCACGTCCAGCGTGTATAAATTTTGATAACAAAAAATCGCTATTCTTGAACGAGATAACATTTCGATAATTACATCGATAGCTTTTTGGGGGTCCGATGCTATAGATTTTCCATTGAAGTAGAATTGCTTAATAGATTCACCAAGTTCCTTTCGTTTGGCCGGATCGGTCATGTTCAAGTCGTTCGGGATAAAATTGTCAAAGTGATCGTCTACGAACGACGCATCGGCCAACACCACTAAAAAAATTTAACGAAGGTGTTTTTAATTAAAGTTTATAAATGTAAATCAAACGGAAATGTATATTTCCTGAAATTAACTCACGAGGAGCCATGAAGGCAGCTTCGTCAGCGTTCATTCCACTCATGAATGGAACATCCGCAAGTTTTCCTGATTTCAACAATTCCCATGGATCCGCCGATAAAAATATTTCACGACCCACGTCCACTTCCGCAGATGGTAGGAACATGTTCACATAACCATTCATGGCATTCTGCAACAGCGAAAATGCCACCGATGAGAATTTTAATCGTCAAAAGAAATCACAATCCTTAATCTTTATTAATGATCGAAAACGTGATAAAAAATTGAAAACTTGACCTAAAATAATACGAAGACGACGAATCTAGTAAATAGTTTTCACTACAATGGGAACTTACTCCTTTTTTGGCCATCTCGGCGCTAGCGTCGACCAACTCTTTCGCCGTGAAATCCTTGAGTTTGTCCACGAGCTCGGCCGTATCGGTAGTTTTGATACCCAACACCTCTCCAAGCATAAATGCACTTTCTTTTGGCATGTAAGTGTAAGCCCAGGATGGAAGGATCGAACCACTCTCTGCAATCGCGTTCTTAAACAGACCTAATGAAAAACGATTAAATTTCATGAATAAAAAAAGAAATTACTAAATCGCACGTATAACGTTGGAGAGCTCTAGAAATTACCTTCAGACATTGGTGATAACATGTGATACTGAACAGAGGCAGCACCCGAACTTGCTCCAAAAATCGTCACTCTGTTAGGGCAACCCCCAAAATTCTGAATATTATCCTTGATCCACCTTAAAGCTATTACTTGATCCTTGAGTCCGGCATTTCCGGGTGCGTGGTCATCCCCGGTATTCAGGAAACCTAAAGAACAAACGCCCATGTAAATCCTAGAATCCTCAAGAGTGAAAGAAACTTTGACATCACAACTTTACACCGGTCGTTTTTTAAACTTTTCTCGAAAATTACCAATTGCTCCAAGACGGGAGTTGACGGTGACAACGACCACGTCCTTCTCAATAAGAAAATCGGGTCCGAAGAGATCATCATCGCCGGCACCTCCGGCGAAGCCACCCGGATGGAACCAAACCATCACGGCCCTTCCGGCCTGTTTGTTGACTTCTGGCGTGTAAACATTTAAGAAGAGACAATCCTCGTCACCGAAGATTGCCTGTCGTAGCATGCAATAGAAGACACAGGTCGATCGATGCTGCGTCGCGTCGAGCACGCCGGTCCAAGGCTCGGCCGGTTCGGGCAGCTGGAACCAAGAAGCTTTTTCTCGAAAGGCGAACTTCACGATTCTTGACAAAATGGCGTCTAGGACAGCTTACCTCAAATTTATTACGTCCAACGTTTGGTTTCGCGTACGGAATTCCTTTGAACGAATACATCGGCTTGCCCTGATTAGCCGTAACCGTCTTAAGTCCCTTGAGGGTTCCCTGAGGGATGTCAATCGCGAAATCCTCATTTGCGGCGACCTCCGCGACCCACCCCAACGTCGCCAAACAACAGAACAACATCAACCTTTTCAGCGACATTGTTTACGCTCTATTGACATAGTCATGGCTCGTACCGACGTTTTTATAGCCTACGAACGGTGACCATCCATTTGGAATCGAACCTGACAACAGGAGATTGCGCAACGTACGAATGCGAGAGCGATCACGCGCACAACCCGACATAGTCCGTTTCTATACCGACGCGACGTGTAATGACATACGTCAACCCCGGTAGCCAGTAAATTTTCTCGAAACAGACGAGGTATAACGTGTACAAAAATGAGATACTTAATCGAGGATGATCGTTTGGCAGAAATCGAGACCAAACTGTACCTCGATACCTCGAATGGAAAATTTCCCGATCAATCCGTTTCAACAATATCCACGACAATAAGTATAATTTTGAAGGCAATTCAATGCTCTATTATGTTGCGTTATTACTATTAATTTTTCATTCGGAGATGATCTCGGTGGAACACCGGCCCTGCGTTTTCCAATCACGACGTGCGAGGCAACTGGAACATCCGCGACTTTTTCCATTGCACAGAAATGTCTCCCCGAAAACGTCATCGAATACACGACCTATATTTAGGTGATGGAAACCTTTTTTTTGAAGTGTCACGGAGCGATCTGACTGGCCTAAAAGTAACTGCGTTTCTAATGCATCAACATTTGTATCCATTTATTAGGAAAAAACAGGATGACTTTTTAGCCAACCTGATATTTTCATGAATTTGTTTATCTTCATTAATAAATCGCCAAATAACGTTAATCTCCGATTAATTATTTCACTACACACGTCGTTTTCTTCCGGATTTTCATGATGCTGATTCGAGGACAATTTCTTATCAATTTATACAATAATTCCCTAAATATTTCTTCGTTTGCGGAACAAATGGTTCGCAAGAACATGGCTGATATTCAAAATCGACATTGTTATAAAAGTTGCAAGTTCTTTTTTTTCACGTCCACCTATTTCTCGTACAATTCCGTGGCCATTACACACGGTGACGCGAATGATTGCGCGAAACCATATACCCGCTGTTGCAGAGCCCATCGACACGTATCATTACACCGAATTACCAGATGTCGTGTCTGAACGATCATAGTGCTCTTCCGCTCGATTGCGTAGTGGTGGAGGTCAAGTTTCGTAACGTACGATCGCAAAATATTTTAGTCGAGTCATCGCAGGTGAAAATCAAATAGCGGGACATTCCGCGTGCATATGCGACGTCGCATATGGAACTATGACGTTGCAATATTCTAAGATCGAAGATCTCCGCTGGGGTCTATCATACCCCATCGCAATTTCGATGAACCCACCGATACAGATTCATGAGAATTCACCTTCTTTCGTCGCTCAAGGTCATCTGCAGTTGGCTCTTCATAATTCTTCAGAACGAGGATAGGTTTGACCTTTGATCAAACAAATGAAGGTCAAATTCATACAAAAAGGTCAAACATTGGAATAAAGTAATGAAACCGAGAGAAATCTCGCTGAAAGTAAGAGCGTATGTGACTTTTCGCACACATTTTTGGTTTATTATCACGCTGCCAAATTGTATTTTGCTCGAACGTCCGTGGCGCCATGCGTGCGAACTAGAACTGAACAGGCGCACATGCAGTTCGAGAGGTCGCGGTTGCGGGAACGACGGTAGAAATTTGCGTTTCCCGCTCTTTCCTCTCGTCCATACGCCGTCGCGCATGGAGTTGGTTGCTCAATTTGCGGTCGGGAGAAATTGTCGATCTACTAATTTTGCATTCATTGCTCATGATGACTCGTGTGACATTGGACTCGGTCATTTATGTTACAGGACGTCGTAAAAAATCCTCAATTTTACCATCGTATTCAACAACTCCGATCGATTATTGTCATCTATTAATAGTCGATCTAATTTTGACGAGACTGTGAGCCGTGTGCGAAATGCAAATTCGCCCGGCGTTTGAACACGTGGTGGCCGACGGTTCTCACAGTTGAGAAAGAGAGAAAAACGATTCATTTACCTCCACGCGCTGCATGAGCCCCTACTACGCAAGCACCACTCGACGCACCCTCTGGATTCTCATGGGACGTCTATACACGTCCTTTGAAATTATCGACGAATTTTAAAAATTGACGCTAGCTTTGTTTTCTAAAGATATGTAAAAACAGTTTTACGATTTTTAACGATTAACAATTTGGATGAAAAACTAAAAAGATTAGAGATATGTTGAGGATAGTATAAATTTTATATAAACTATCGATAGATAGTTAACATACATAGATACTTGTTAACTATATAATCGTATTATTAATCCTTATTTAACATCAGGGGGCGTAGCTCAGATGGTAGAGCGCTCGCTTAGCATGCGAGAGGTACCGGGATCGATACCCGGCGCCTCCAACTTTTTTTTTTCTGAAAGATATTATAATTTCTTTATCTTTAATTTTGTTTTCAAGGATTGATTGGTAATCGTGGCAGTTACGGAATCTCGGAACAGCCGTTCAATTACAATGGTGCCAAGAGAATTAATTGCGCGGGTGGCGTCCAAGAGGGAAATCAGCCAACTGACAGAGTGGATTCTTCCATGAGATTGCGACAGTTGCGATCTGAAATGGTTCGAATTACTTCAGTGCAAGGTCCACCATTAGACGGTTACATTGTTACCTCAGATGACGATCATCAGGTCCGTAAATATTAATGACATTTTTGTTTCGATCCAATTCTTATCATTGTTTATTTTCGAGTCCACCTTTTTACACAAAAAATGCCTTTTTCAAAATCCAGCTTGTGCCATTATCCAGTACAGTCGAACCTGGATGAGCGAGAGTTCAAGGGGCCGGAATCTTTTTCTCGCTTATGGAGGTTTTTCACTTAACCGAGTTTCTCACTTATAGAGGTGCAGGAGCGGGTTTTCTCGCTTACAAAGATGTACACAAATGCAAAGAACAGTGATAGATATGTAGTATATACATTTTTTATATGAATTTGGCAGAGATACTTCTTCATAATAACAAAACAATTACATATATATTGTTATACTGATTATTAATAAGTATACTACTGATACTTAAAGAAATCGGTTAATTTTGTTTGTATTTCTGTTTTCGTATTGTGTACGTGTTTTTCAATTTCATAAATTTTATCGAAAATTGTTTTATCAACAACCGCCGAAAATTTAAAAAATCCATGGAGCGTCTCCAGTGCATTTACAGCCTCTTGCCTCAGCCTACCCATGCCGAGCTTATAGCTGTCTTTCCGATTTGTTTTGTATTCCACGAAATTGGAACGAATTTCGTGGAAAACAAAACACATTCTAACAGATAGTAAATATGCTCGATTCTCACTTATAGAGGTATAGGGCACGTGTCAGTCTCAATTTCAGAGGTTCAGGCATGAAAAACGACACTCTCATATAGAGGTTTCTATTTCTCACTTATAGAAGTTTTCGCGGGCTAAAATGACGGGACCTGGCAATTACTCTCACTTGTAGAGTTTTGTCGCTTATCCAGTTCTCGCTCACCCAGGTTTGACTCTATTTCATTGCGACGAACCTTCATAGAAAAAATAATTGACCTTTTCAGAGTACGGGGTTCGTAAGACATGGCCGAGAAGGGCCTTCGGAGGTATTTTTTTTTCAAATGCACGGAATTTCCCTTTGTCTCCTTTCTTCCCTTTTGAGCCTTGAAACTCCAGGAATTTATTTACCCCGAGATTTGATCGATAATGAGATTTGAGTGCGCCCTAACATATTGGCGAATTTGTGCTCACGAGCTTTTTTTTATATAATTTTATTAAAGCTTGATATACGAATTCATTTGATCTCTTGTACATTTAGAGCGAGTCCGTGGCAGCCCATGACATGAGACGAGAATTTCTCACGGGCTTTTACGGCAGCGCGGGGGAAGCGCTCGTAACCGTGAACAAGGCACTTCTTTGGACCGACGGGCGATATCATCTTCAAGCTGATCAACAACTCGATTGCAATTGGACACTCATGAAACAAGGCCGTGAAGATGTGAGACCATAATTTTTAGAATCATTATGACGACTCGAAAATTATAATAACAATAATTAATAATAATAGTAATAATAATTATAATAATAATAATACAAGTCAGTAGTCATGAGTTTTATCGAGAGCGACGATGACTAATACCTCCCCGCGACACGTTACGCGCGCGTGGACGACCGCGCCGTTGATGCTATCACTTCCCGCTAGGTGGCTACATGCTGTGAATGTTTCTCACAAGCGAAGTACACCCCGCAATCCCATAAGTACGCAGCCTGCGCTCGGTAAAATTAAGATCATACTTCACAGGATCATTTCTGTAGTATATCTTCGATATCCCTCTACTGTAAAGTGGAGTCGATGCAGCCACGATGAGGAGGTATAACCCTCTTCCTTGAGCGTGAGAACGACTCGGGATTTCGTTTTTAACGTAATCCCAGTCATCGATGATCGTTCACTTTTTATGCTCTGCATAGAAGGCATGGGAAGCGGGTCTTCTGAGTGGTTTTATTATAATATATAAAATTAAAACAAACTTATATAAACTACAGTTTAAAGAAGAGAGGCTAGTGGTACAGTGGGTTGCATTCTCGGCTCTCAACTCGAGGGTTCCGGGTTCGATTCCTCGCCGGAACCAATGGAATTTTCTATGTGCTTTTTCTGTGCTTTCGTCGGTTCGGAACCCACCTAACCATGAAATGTAGGTCCCCACCGGAGTGGTTGAGGTGGAATTGAGGATGCACGATGAAAGTGCGAGACAGGGAGTTTAGGAGAGATATGTAAAAAGGCGGGAAGCCGTACATAGGAACTCTGAGCAACCACTCCGGCCTTGAGAAAAACTTGAGAACTATACTATAGTTTAAATAATATATAACTGTGGATGATAACAAAATAACATAATCATTCACAGGTTCCTACAATCACAGAATGGTTGAAACACGAGTTTCTCAATCATTCGGAAACGCGAATTGGCGCAGATCCTATGTTAATTCCAGCATTCACATGGCAAGAATGGAAGACAGAATTAGGTATAATAAAAATAAAATTAACGATGATACATTTGAACTTGTCTAATAATCTTATCATTTTTTCGATTACAATAATTTTAATTAAAATTATCTTTCCTCAAATTATTATTCAGCTGATACGTCCATAAAACTAATCGCCGTTCACAATAATCTCGTGGATCTGATCTGGCAAGTGGGTCGCCCAAGCTATAATCCCTACGGCGCTTACCCATTTCCCATCGAATACGCCGGTAGACCATGGCAGGAAAAAGTTCAACAAGTAAGATTAGAAATGGAAATAATCGGTGCGGATGCTCTCGTCGTTACTTCGCTCGACGAAATCGCATGGCTGTTAAATATTCGTGGCTACGATCTACCTAATACACCGGTCTTGCGATCTTACGCGATCGTCACTCACGGCTCCGTCCATCTCTATGCACCCCGACAAAAAATTCTCCGAGTCGTCGATATTCATCTAAAAATGGACTCTTGCTTTCACGCTAATTGTGTCAAGTAAGAATAAATCTTTAGCTTCGTGTTACAAAATTATTATCAATTAAATACTCCTTTTTTACTTCATTCTTTCGTCGACGCAGATGGCACAATTACACTGCTGTTTGGGACGATCTGAGAACTATGTCTCAAGCCTGGAACATAGTTTGGCTGCCTGCCCCTTGTGGATATGCTCAAGGTGCTTCCGAAGAGATTTATTCATCCGTAAGTAACACCCTAAAGACATAAACAAAGATATTAATTTTTGTTTAACAAATAAAAAAAATAGCAATTTTTGTTTATTTGTTTACAATAAAAAAAACTTTGTAAAACAAATATCAGAATAACTCACGTAGCTCAAGCGTCTCTGGAACATTCGCTTCAGTGCCTCATGGGCTCCTCTCACACGAGTCTCTCCTATTAGTCGTTCCACCTCCGTCTCTCCTCGAGCCCGGCAATGCTAGGAGAGAAATGATTCTCCCGGGCTAGAGCGAGAGAAGATTCGAGATAATCCTAGCTCGGTATATATCCTCTGCGTTATGTTATCCTGAGACTCGGTAGCTCGTTCAGCTTAGCTTGATCGCTCCGTGACACGAGTATGTCGCGACACAGCCGCAGAGTTTCTGTATCTCGATGAGATTCGGATAATCTCGTTGCAAAACGATAACGACGATCTGTATACGTCGGTTTGTATAATTCTTTTTTTGGGAAGAAGAGATAGGTACAGACGAAGTGAGAGAGAAAGAGGGAGTAGCTCAGCATCGCACGGTGGAGATCGAGGTGCGTGAAAGCGTCGTCGCGCAGAATGGCTCAGACACGTTAAACCTCCTCTTTTTCATGATATCCGGAGACGTAGGACGCCTTGGCGCCCGCGGCATCGCAAACCATCGGAGCACAACGCGTTATTACATTCCCATTCACAGAGCTAGTTTGGAACAGCTGGAAATGTTTAAATCTCAAAATTGTATGTTTTTGTAAAATGTTAAATTTTGTACATTTTTTATTTCAAGATTCCCGTGGCGAAGCGTCTACCGAAAGCTTCACCGATAATCGACCTTCGAGCTGAGAAAAATGCCGTCGAAGCCGAAGGTATGAGAAAATCGCACGTACGCGACGCAATGGCAATGTGCGATTTTCTTGCTTACATGGAGGAACAAATACAACTCGATTCGGCCGGATGGGACGAGATGCAGGTTGTTCGAGTGGCAAACGAATTTCGTCTGGAGCAAGATTTGAGTAGAGGCATTTCTTTTCCAACTATAGCTGGTTACGGTGCTCATGCCGCGCTTCCACATTACATGCCATCCGAAAAATCGAGCGTGCCGATCGGTACAACTTCGACATTGGTCGTTGATTCCGGAGGACAATATCTTGGTATGAAAAAATCGTCATTGATATTCCAGAGTTTGATCTATTTATACGAATTAACTAATGAATTATGATTAATTTGAAATGCAAGATTGCTTTGAGATCTTTTGCGTGACCTTGAAATTAGATTTCACATAAAATAAGATGAGCAGTAGCGCTAATGAATTTTGTTAGATGGAACGACCGATGTGACGAGAACATTGCATTACGGTCAGCCCACCAAGGAACAAAAGGAAGCGTACACAAGGGTTCTGATAGGTTCCATCGAGCTGGCCTCTTTGACCTTTCCCAGTGACCTCAGAACCGATCAATTGGACGCACTTGCGAGAGGACCACTCTGGAGCGCTGGTCACGATTACATGCACGGAACAGGTCATGGAATTGGCCATTTTGCATCGGTTCACGAACGTGCGTTATCAATGTTAATTTTACGATAGAATCTTCTCTACTTTCGTACTTTATAGATAAGAATTCATAATAGGTTTGGAATCAGCGATCGTATTGTTTCAGCGCCGATCAGCGTTTCCTACGTCGGCGGTGCTCCTCTTGATCTCGGCTGCAACGGTGTCCGTTTGAAACCAGGTTTTTTTCTTTCCAACGAGCCCGGTTACTACAAAGAGGGCGATTTTGGTGTACGATTAGAAAACATAATTGAAGTCGTTGAGGCGAAATCGCTGGTAGGAATTATATTGTATCATCAAAAATTACGTTTGTTTCGCGATGAGTACCATTACTGTACCATTTCATTTTCATACTTCAGTCCACCGACGAGAGGCAATTTTTGAAATTCAACGATGTGACTCTGGTGCCTTACGAGCCGAAGCTAATAGATGTTGAAATGTTGAGTCCTTCCCACGTAAGTTTCAATTTGTCATACCTAAGGAAAGGTTAAGAATGAAACTTGTACACTTTTCTTTTTACACTTATTCACTTTTCTCATTGTTACCTTATTCGCAGAGACGCTGGCTCAACAATTATAACAAACGAATACGCGAACAAGTCGGTGCCGAGCTGAAGAAAACGTTGCGCACGAAGACATTTTACTGGATGATGGAAAAAACCCGAAGCATTCCTGAAAAGGGAGAAGTCGATGAAGAATTCTTTCGTGGTACATCACAGTCGAACCCTTCCATCTTCAAGCACTCCCATGTACTCATCATTGTTACAATGGTCTATCACGTGTTGACTGGTAAATGAATGACTCTGTATACAAGCTTGTGGCATCTTTTATATATCGTGCTGTAAATAAATAAAAGGTAAGTTACAGAAAGCGTTTCTGGAAAACGAGTTGTCAAATTTACTCAAGTTTAAAATACAACCACCATCACAATCGATAAAACAGAAGAATTTTAAGAACTCTTTTTTAAGTCTCAAAGGATACTTTCGTATAATATTCAATCACAAACTCAATTTTGATTAGTATCTTGATTTTACAATGCTTAATAATATTTTGCTATTGCAGAAGGATGGATGAATCCATAAAACAGAAGAAACTGAAAACGAACAATGAAAATGAGCTGTACACGAGTCGTACGAACAAAGATGATTAATTTATAAACTTCACGTCTCAAGAAGCCTCGTGGCAAACGACAAATAGTCAAACGACATGTTCCAAAAACTGCACATTACGCTTATAACGTGTAATTTCCTTTTAACTGCCGATATTTAGATTTACTAGAAAAGAAGAGTATACATATATGTACATGTATATATGCAGTGTATGATGTCTAATATAATGTAGATATAGAGAGCACGTGATAAATATGATTGTATCTTCAATTCGAATAGCGAATATTATTATTGATAATAACAATAAGCTATATTACATCAACATGTGGCACTAAATATTCGACCTATTTCGGAGAGATTAAGATTCCATCGTTACCACAAAAGTAATTACACAATAGTTTGTCGTTCTGTCGCACCCTTGATTTCTCTACCACCGAGTTTCGTACGCCACAACTATTCTTTATCGTATGATAAAAGAGTGAAAAGGGAAAACAACAAACTATCCGTTCCGACCATGAGGTGTATGTTTGAGTTTCAGATCAATTTCTTCTTTTCTGCTGAGCAAGGGCAATAAGGAGATAATCCATGAGATAAGCCGCACGAAGCCTCGGAATAAGTGAATTAGCGAATTAAGCCAGTGTGGGTTAAAAATGAAGAGACAGTGGCGCAAGGGTATAAAAGGACGGGCGAGTGTCCGTTGCAAGTAAGGTGAGGGGTCGGCGGACGGTGTGACCAACATGTCGAATACAAGCATTCATTGGGAGGCTAGAGTTCTGCCAGCAGGACCACCACGTTTGCTAGGCTGGAACGTTCCTGCCGAAGAACTTGTTCACATACCGGAGCATTGGCTGGTCTATCCCGAGCCAAACCCCTCCCTTCACTATTTGCTAGCTCTGTTGTACATTCTGTTCACGTTTGTAGCACTCCTTGGTAATGGTCTCGTTCTCTGGATATTCTGCGCGTAAGTCAGATCCATTTTTCTATAAAGTTAATTATTCATGGTTACTCACAATCTTTCTTACATATATTGAAATCGAGAGACATAATAAAATTATCATTAAACTAATATACCTTTAATTTCCTTGCAATGTCACAACAGTGCCAAATCTCTGCGGACACCGTCAAACATGTTCGTCATAAACTTAGCTTTCTGCGACTTTTTCATGATGATAAAGACTCCAATTTTCATCTATAATTCATTCAATACGGGCTTTGCGCTTGGACATCTTGGATGTCAGATATTCGCATTTATCGGCTCCTTGTCGGGAATCGGCGCGAGTATGACCAATGCTGCAATAGCATACGACAGATACAGGTGAGAAAAACACATAAAACAGAATCCATTTGCGTGAATGTAAAGTTCCAAACATTTTTAAATCACTTACAATTTTGCTTGCTTGTTCGTGCTAAATTTTAGTACAATAGCTCACCCTCTTGATGGAAAGCTCTCGAGAGGTCAGGTGATGCTGTTCATCGTGCTGATATGGGCCTACACAATACCATGGGCTCTGATGCCATTGATGGGTGTATGGGGAAGATTCGTTCCTGAAGGATTTTTGACCGCTTGTAGCTTCGATTATCTGACCGATACACCGGAGATACGATATTTCGTAGCTACGATATTCACATTCTCGTACGCAATACCGATGTCGCTGATTGTCTATTACTACAGTCAGATCGTTAGTCATGTGGTGAATCACGAAAAAGCCTTGCGTGAACAAGCGAAAAAAATGAATGTCGAGAGCCTGCGAAGCAACGCCAGCGCTCATGCTCAATCGGCAGAAATTCGTATTGCAAAGGTAATTAGTGATACTTGTCTTCTTTTTCAAAGTATTGCGATGTGTTATGTGAGTAAGAATAATTGTTATCTGCTTTACAGGCTGCAATTACCATCTGCTTCCTGTTCGTCTGTTCCTGGACTCCTTACGGCGTCTTATCTCTAATCGGCGCGTTCGGCAACAAAGCATTACTAACACCCGGTGTCACCATGATACCAGCATGTGCTTGCAAGTTCGTCGCTTGTTTGGATCCATACGTATACGCCATAAGTCATCCAAGATACAGGTACGCAAATCCAGGAAATGCAAACTGACGAGACTGCCTGAAGTATACTTCTTCTGACATCGATGCATTAACGCACCGTTTCTTCTTTCGACTCGTACAGGTTGGAACTTCAGAAGAGACTTCCGTGGCTAGAACTTCAAGAAACACCACCACCCACGGACGCAACCAGCACCACCACCGAAGCTGTGAATGTACCACAGTCCTCGAGCTAGGTCTTCGACACAGAATACGAGCTGTAACAATGATAAACCAACTCTACCGATTGAAAAATAGGCTATTGAAATCCTCGGTAAATAAAATTGATTGCAATGTGATAATATCGAACCAATGCAATAAAATATCCCGGCAATTTGTGCACCATAATGTCGTTTTAACTATTTTTGTTTCGTTCTTCGTATTGGGTCGATAAAGTGAAACATCAGAGACAAATATAGAAAATAAAAGTAGTTTATATACTTTTTCCATCATCTATACAGGCGATTGTGTTACAATCGTTAATGTACAAAGGCTGTCTTAAAACTTATTGGTAATGTAGGTCATACTCTGAATTTCATATTTGAAGATTTTTCACCAAAGCTGTTGCTACTTCGGGCCTCGTGCTGGGCACTGTCGACCGATTCTTTGTTTTCAAAGACTCGACTCTTGTCGATGATTGTTGCGATCTGACAGGACTTTTTACATCAACCAAAGGTCGAAGAGTCTGTAATTGGTGATCTATTTGCTTGATTTTCTCCTTGCTCTTCTTCGAAATAGTGGTACGGGAAGTCTAAATAAAGAAAACAAATTGAATCAGTAATTCGAAGACCAAATTTTCGGATTTTGTAAGTTCAAGAATTTTACTACCTTTTTCATCGATGTACCTTTCGTTGATGGAATTGTTTTAACGGTTGACGATTTGGTTGTTACTTTAAATACATTTTTCATCTTGGGGTTTTTCTTGCTCTTTCCCATCTTGGCCTGCAATATCATCGCTAATCAATGTTTTTGGAGTTACGTCAATCTTCGCCTTCTTTCTTGATGGTTCCCCCCCTATGATCATATTCTCAGTGATGTAGAACGAGACGCGCATCATTTCCTTATTTGGAGAAACGTTTCTAACGTGATGAATGATCTTCAAGGATTTGGGTGACAAGGAGCAACCGATTGTCTTCTCTACAAGAAGTTTTGCAAGATCGGATGGATCTTCGCCTTTATCCGTTTTAACAAAACAATACAGATGAATCAATGGCGAATTTTCGCACAATCTCCTTGTACTATCGGCATCGAACCAATCAGGTAGAACATCGAGAAATTCACTCGCTAAAGCAGGCAAATTCATCGCTATGTGTTCACATCCGGATATTTTGTTTTCACGTCTATTTATGATATGAGCTTTGACATCTTTGCGCAGAAACTCTCGACCATCTTTGTTGAAAGCTTGGAAATTTTTTACTTTATTTTTGGCTGCATTTATTTCTAGCCACTTGTAAGATTCAGGATTCAAATCATTAGCCAAAACGATGATGCCTTTACGAGCAGCAGGAACAGCAAAAGGTCCAACTCCCGCAAACACATCATATAGTACATCACCTTTTTTCATGAAAGTCAATAAGTTTGCGTGTTCTGTGGATAATCTAGGATTCCAGTAGACGCGAGCAAAATCGAATTGATAAGTAAAACCATTCTCTTTTACTGTTGCCACCGTATCATTGTCGCCTGCCAAAATTTCCATGGAAAAATGGCGATATGTTGTGTCAATTGTATTTAATTTGTTCACAACTGTACGAGCGTTAGATAACTTATCCAAAAAAACTTGGCCAATGAGATTCTTGTAAGGCAATTGAGAATCTCTAAGATTCAAATGAATAATGTGCCCTATTTTGCTATAAGAAGATGGTACTTCTACACCCTCCGGAAGAATTGCTCTAAAGATATCATCCGATTGCCAATTTTCATACTTCAACGTTAATTTTGTTTTCTCGACTGCATTTATATATTTATTTAATATGTCCCGATCTGGTACATCCACGTCATTCATGCTTTGAATTTTTTTAGGGTCCAAATAAACTATGGTACTATCATCGATAGTTTGGATTGGCTTTAAATTTTTCACTTTTAATACATATTTCTTGAGGATAGACATAACATCAGAGAGCTTTATAGCACCAAATTTGAAACAAGGTACTTCAAGTGTCGATGTGAATGCAGTGCGATCTAGAGTCGTCATTCCATGTACAGAGGCTGGAGGAACCACCAAGGAAGCCATTTTACTGATTTTAGAATAATGATGCCAGTGAATGAGTGATTTGTAATGTATAGCAATATTTTGAATTTTTAAGGCACCCAAACGTAGGGTCGAATAATCCCTAACCTTAGTGCGTTCTAACATCATCCATAATCATTTGTTCAAGATATAACCTGCAAATACAATAACTAAGATTAGATTATTAACTTTAATAAAATAACCATACGTCTAAAGCACGTTTTACCCTAATAAGATATTGTGTATTAGGTTGATTATTTTTAATATTGTACTCACCAGAGAGATTTGAGGTGAGATCGGCAACGCTTGATAAAAGTTGAAACCACGAGAGTTTGTCCTGCGACATCTGGGCGGCAAAAGGGTGAACTGTTTTATACCACGTTAAATTCGCCGCAAGCTATCGGTGCCATATTATGGCGAATACCGCCGAGTACAATTATATTTTGTAATACGTTTAAATTTCTAAACATGTGAATTATTTGGAAAACTCTCCGAACTCTCTTTCATACGAATGTGGAAACGCCGTACATATGACTATGTTAGCGCATCCAACTTCCTGTGGGTGAAAAAGTACCCACAGTTCACCTTTTGCCCGAGCAGATGTCGCCCCGCCGGACCAATTCTCGACGTTTCAAATTTTGACAAGCGTGGCTTTTCTTCTTCCTAAGCACTGATTTTTGTTAACGAACCAACAGTACCAAACGGCAATCAAACAATTGCTAAATAAAAATCTTAAGAAGTCAACATCAGTCGGCCAACTTTATGAACTTTTCGACCGAACAAACAATTGCACTCGAGACACTTTAAGTCACTTCTCGAGTGCAAAGAATTTAAATTGTTTATTTCCGCAGCTAACATCACATAAGTTATAATCTACCTTTCGATGCTGTTGTCTCACTTGCTAACCTATGGTAAGGTAAGTATGATTTATGATAAGATATGGTAAGGTGGAACCAGCGGTACTTGCCGTACTTGCATTACCTACCGTTATAGCCGCTGCAAATGTAGTGCCTGTACTTTCGTATCAATCCTTTCGCCCTCTGTACCTCTTATTTTTTTATGACGAACTTTTGAGTCTTGAATATTTGACTTTCTACTCTTGACGTCATTCTGTATATCTGTTGTACGCTGACAACAGTGTAACCTCGAACAGCTGATTGATGTTGGGAACATGGCGAAACTGCGGCAAGCTGTATGGGGACTGTCCTCAAACTTTGCATCCAATCGATACTTTTCGCGATTACTGACGTAAGTTTATTAATGCCAAATACTACATACAATATCGTATTATCATTTTTTATATTAATCTACACTTGTCACATCGAAATTTCCTCGAATTACACCAATTCAACTGTAAGCTTCAATTTATCGTGTACCAAACAGTTCACCTTGGAATAATGTATCATCCTCGAAAATTCGAGAATTGACGACGAAGACTGCTCTAGGTTCGAATGAAGATGCTCTGATCATCAGTGACAGTTGTGTCAAACGCCTGAAAGAAATCTCGCAAAACGGAGCATGTTTAAGAGTTACGGTTGAGGGTGGAGGATGCTCAGGTTTTCAATACAAATTTGACCTTGACGCAACTATTCACGAAGATGACAAGTAAGATATTATTGAAAGAAACTGAAAGATAAAGTAGTACCGATATATTTTTTTTCTTGAAAAAAGTTTTGCTGTTAGAATAAAACTTGACATCAAAAAGTGACCCATGATACTACCAAGCTAATCAGTAGTCCTAATAAACTGGCAGTTTTTAAATATGTTTTATTTATCTTGGTACATGGAGTGCCGAGAATATCTCGTCCAGCAAATGAAATAATTGTACATTATAAAAAGTGAAATTTGAAATTATTGTAAACTGACAATTATTTGTATGTACTTTGTAATTTTCAAGAATTCTTTTACCAAGCAGCAGAGAAATCTTTGTTCAGCTGTTACAGCATTCGTTGTTGCAGGGTATTTCAAAAAGATGGAGCAAAGGTCATCATAGATTCAACGTCTTTGGAATATGTGAAAGGAGCAACGATAGATTATCATGCTGAATTAATACGTTCAGCATTTAGGATAACCAGCAATCCCCTTGCCGAACAAGGCTGCAGTTGCGGTGCTAGTTTTGCTATAAAAGTGGACTGACCCAATTCAGTCAGGATTACCGTAGATGTGTGTCTAAACGAGCGTTGATAGCTTTAAAACAGAATCTTTTGCCTTGTAGACGAAACGTTTAGCTCATCATCGATGTTGCTGCAAATTAATGCACAGAACAATTGTTCTCCAAAAACAGGGAAACGTTAACCAAGCTCGTCTCTTTTTATTTCAACGAAAAATAATTGTAAATATTTTTGTTAATCGTTGATTAAAATTGCAAAGAACTGTGTTAGAATTTGCTCTGGCATTTGAGATTATTTGTGGACTCACGTCGACGCGTGTTTCAAAATTAATTCATTTTCTCAATAAATTTAAAAATTCTCTTTTAATAAATAAAATGTAACTTTGATGAAAGAGCCGTGTATCTACAAGTAAAGGGGGATAAACGGCCATTTCGATTACCCATTTTGTTTTTCATCTTTTATCATAGTTACACGTATTTCGATTATGTACATGAAATCAAGCATGTTGAGGGGATTTTCTTGGAATGTTTTCGAGTGTTGAGGTATAATGATTCCTATTCATTTCTGCTTTCCCTTTTTGCCATTCTGTGAAAGATACACGAGATTTTACGATTAGTTTATTATATCGGATAATTAAGAGTGGATAGTCTTACCTTGTTGCCAAGCTCGAATTTTAATTGTTGTATCTCTTCCGTTTGGCGAATGAGTTTTTCATTCATATTTGCAAGATGCTCGCTCATCGTGCTCAACTGAGATTTGTAATTGCCTTCTCTTACTTCCCTGTCCTCCTGCAAACTCGTCCAATTCGACATAGCTTCTTGCAGGGCTGTCTCGCAATTCTCGCGCTTCGACTCGCTCGTTTCCAGATGCACGTTCAGTACTTCGTTCTGTAAATAAAAAAAAGCGTTTATACATTGTCATATTATGATATCAATGCAAAAGAGCAGATTTACATAATTCCCAGATCCCAGTACGTACATTGGCAGCTATGGCTAAATTCTCCACATGGCAAACGTGCTTTTCTGTTATCAATTTGTCGATCTCGCTAAGAAAATAATCTTTGATCTTTGTCTCACGAGCTTCGATTTCCTCTGGTATAGAGAACGGTGCACTTAAACGTCCAAGCTAAAGAAGAAATGATAATAATAGATCGAGAAGTACATTGGAAAAAGTAAAATATATTAATATAAATTTATCAAGTAAATTAAGTTTACCATGTTGCTGACTTCTACAGGCTCCAGAGGATCTTTCTGCAGTTGACTAGTCATCGAGGCGTCCCTCTGTTGCATTTCATCGTGCTTAATTTTAAGAATGTGATAATCAGTTTTCCATTGGCT